>OZ024729.1:14199461-14841961 GCA_964016875.1 Fallopia convolvulus | reverse complement strand
GTTTAATCATTCACATTCACCCCCTTAAACTTGTTTTTCTTTGATGATCTTCACACCAATCTTGTCTCTCAGCTCAACGAATCTTTGTCTTCCAAGTGGCTTTGTTAGTATGTCAGCTAGCTGAGTTTCTGTTTTCGTGTACTCCAGTTGAATAACACCGTTCTCAACACACTCACGGATAAAATGAAATCTGGTGTCAATGTGTTTACTCCTTTCATGATGAACTAGATTTTTAGCTAGAGCAATTGTAGACTTGTTGTCAACTTTTAGAGTTCGCTTCACCTGATTATCTCCCCTTAGACTTTCCATCAATCTTGTGAGCCAAATTTCTTGACAAGCTCCTCTTGTTGCTGCAATATACTTAGCTTCACAAGATGAAAGTGTCACAATTCTCGGCTTCTGTGACACCCAAGTGATAGGACTATTTTCCAAGGAAAAACATGATCCATGTAGTGCTCTTCCTGTCATCTGTATCCCCAGCAAGATCATTGTCACTGTAGCCTATTAGATCCTCATTTCCATGGCCTTTCTTGAACACACACCCTATATCAAGTGTTCCCTTTACATACCTCAGAATCTGTTTGACAACATTCAGGTGTGCAGTAGTTGGAGCTTCCATATATCTACTAGCAACACCAACTGAGTAAGCAAGATCAGGTCGTGTGTTTACAAGGTACCTTAAGCTTCCAATAATGCTCCTATACATGGTAGCATCCACTAGTGGTTCTCCATCTTGCTTGCTCAACTTACACCTTGGTTCCATTGGAAGACAACGTTGATTGCAGTCTGCCATGCTCATCTTTTCAAGTATCTTTCTTACATAACTTGACTGACACATAGTTATGGCATGCCTACCTTGCTTCACCTCTATCCCCAAGTAATAGCTAAGGAGTCCCAAATCACTCATTTCAAATTTCTTCATCATTTCTAACTTGAATTTTTGAATGAGTTCTGTGCTTGACCCTGTGAGGATGAGATAATCAACATACACCCCCACAATTGTGACATGATTTCCTAATTTCTTCATGTACACGACATGCTCAAAAGGACATCTCTCAAAGCTTAGGGACTTCAGGCACTTATCCAGCTTCTCATTCCATGCTCTTGGTGCCTGTTTTAAGACATACAGAGCCTTATGCAATTTTAGCACCTTGTTTGGATTGTCTTTGTCAATAAACCCTTCAGGTTGCATAACATATTCCTTTTCTTTCAATTCTCCATTTAAAAAAGCTATTTTGACATCCATGTGATGGACATCCCATTCTCTGTGTGCTGAGTGTGCTAGCAAAGCTCTCACTGTCTTCAATCTTGCTACAAGAGCAAACACCTCTTTGTAATCAACTCCAAATTTCTGCACATACCCCTTTGCAACCAATCTGGCCTTGTTCTTGATTATCTTTCTCTCTAGATCCTTCTTTAACTTGAAGACCCGCTTCAAGCCTATTGCCCTGTGATTCTTTGGCAAGTCAGATAGCTCCCAAGTTCCATTTTTCTGTATGGAATCAATCTCAAGAGCCAAACCTTCCCTCCAGTTTCCATTTCCTAGAGCTTCAGCATAGTTTGCAGGTTCCTCAATAGATAAGAAGCACAAACTTGCCTCCTCATCTATTTCTTTGGTTGCATCATATATCTCTTGCAAGGATTTGAATTTCAGTAGACTTGCACTTGAGCTTGAACTGACATTTGATCTAGGTGTGTGTTGAAAGGGTTTTTACTGACAACAAATAAATTTGTAGTCAAGACCCCGCTGAGTATAGAGAGTCAGGATCGTCCACGGGAAGCAAGGTTGTGTTTAATTACTATACTAGAAAGGCAAAAGAAAACAAAACTAAAGCAAGAAGCAAAGCAAGGCAAACAACCAGTCATGGTTTAGAGAAGGCTTGGTACCGACCTAGACAGGGTCGGTAATGATGTGGCATAGGTTGAACAGAGTACGAACAAATCCATAAAAATGCAGGCTCGGTACCGAGGTCAGGGCACTCGGTAACGATGCAAAACAGAGATCAATACGGATTTTCAAATAAGAGAAAAGATCTAGGACGAGGGTCTACCACAACAAAATCATGCAATCGAGATAGTATGAATCATAAATATCATGCCTTGAATATAAAGTCATCAACTTTCATTGATTAAATAAGTAAACCAATCTAGTTTCATAAATCAATTCATTTTTCTACTTATTTTTTATCCAAAGTTTGTAACTTTCGTTATCAAACATTATCAACATTCAAGTTCATAACTTTCTCTTTCGATTTAGCCACAAACTCGAATTACTTTGACTTTCACCAAAGCATAAGCACAAAACAAGTAGAGAATATATAAAAGGCATTCAATTCATTCACCACATCATCATTCATGCACAATCATGTCGGGTTCCAACCCCAATCCTAGAATAGTAGACTACTCACACATGCTCAAACATGAACTAGCAAAATATTTGAATGAAAACATGTCTTAGATTAAATACCAAACTTACTTGAATTAAAAACACGCTTTTGTTTCAAAATACAACCAGAAATATAAACTTCTTTCTCAAGTCTCCTTCGAACTATCCAACTCAATGAACCAGAGAGAAAGACGTGCGTGTCTTGGTTCTTACGTGTCCAACTTCCTCTAAAACTACTAAAGACAAGAGTATTTATACTAGAAAAACTATCTAAAAAGTTTCCATAAAGACAAAAATTTCTAAAACTAAAAGATTACGGAATAAAATCATTAAAATCTCGAAAGTCGGCTACGTCTACCGATAGAGGGACCCTCGGTATCGACCATGTCAGGGTCAGTAGACTCTTGCTGATTTTTGCTTAATTTCTTCTTTCCTGATGCCTCGGTACCGACCCCTCCATGGTCGATAACGAGCCTGTGTTGGCTTGTTTCCTTGTGTTTCTTCACTTCTTCTTTGGATTCTTCGGGTTTTCCTTAAGTATCTTCAACTCTTCCTCAGCTTATCATGCTCCTCTTTCTCCTTTCTTCCTTGATGTCTTCAGAATGCTCCATCTTGCTTCAAAAACCTACACAAAAAACACAAAAATAGAGTAGCTTCCATACTTTTCACAAAATATGCAAACTCATCTAAAAAGACACAAAACCAACACAAAAACACAACTAAACTAAACTAAACAACCTAGAAAAACACTCAAAAATTAACCTAAAAACCCGAACATTAGTGTGCTCAAGGGAGAATCTTGTGGTGTTGGCAAAGGTGATTCTTCCTCACCTCCCTCATAAGAGCTTGGTGTTAAAGTTGCATCACCTTCCCCATTTTCCCTTTCACTCACACTGATTGTGAATGTGTTTCCACCATTTTTATTTTCTCTACCTTGACACTCTTGCCACGACCACCCTTTATCTTCTTTAAACACCACATCTCTGATCACCAAAATTCTCTCTTTACTTGGATCCAACAACTTGTAGGCTTTGGATCCCTCCTCATATCCAAGTAACATAGTTTTGATGCGGGCAGTCAGCCAGCTTGGTGAGGTGAGGTGACACTACTTTTGTATGAGCCAAGCATCCAAATATACGTAGGTGTTGTACATTTGGAGCCTTCCCATGCCAAGCTTGATAGGGTGTCATCCTCTCCACACTCTTTGTTGGAGCTCTTTTTAGAATGTATACAGAAGTTCTCACTGCTTCACCCCAATACTTTGTTGGCATGTCTTTGCTCTTCATCAAGCTTCTTGCCATCTCCATAACCGTCTGATTTCTCCTTTCAACCACACCATTATGCTGAGGAGAATATGGTGCAGTTAAGTGCCTCTTTACACCTTCATCATCACAATATTTCCTAAACTCAAGAGAGGTGAATTCACCCCCTCGATCTATTCTAAAGCACTTTACTCTTCTTGCAGCTTCATTCTCAATCAAGTTTTTGAACCTTTTGAAAGCCTCAAAAGCTTCTCCTTTACTCTTCAGCAAGAATATCCACATGAAATGTGAAGAATCATCAACCAGAAGCATAAAGTAATTGTTACCTCCTGGTGTAGATGGTGAGATTGGTCCACACAAATCTCCATGGACTAGCTCAAGCTTCTCATGTGCTCTAAAGGCTGCTTTCTGTGGAAATGCATTTTTGTGTTGCTTCCCAACCATACAACCATCACAAACTTGATTTGTCTAACTAATTACCGGCATACATTCTACCATCTTTTGGCTTGTGAGTCTCTTTAAGGCTTGAAAGCTTAGGTGCCCGTACCTGGCATGCCACAACCAAGCTTTGTCTGTCATTCTTGCCATTAGACAGACCTTCTCTGCAATCTTCAACTTTGCTATGAAAAGCTTGTTGTGTTGCCTTTGTACTTTGATCATGAGCCTGTTAATGTTGCCATAAACCTTCAACACTCCTCCTTCTATGATCACTCGGCCACCACTCTTATCAATTTGCCCAAAACTTATGATATTGTTTCTCAGTTTTGGTATGTAGTATACATTGTTTTGGGAAGATTTACCACATAAACGTGTTACCTGCTATAATGAGGGAAACTTAACCAAAAAACAATCGTAACGCGTTAAACCCTTAAAACAAGATGAAACTTGAGAGGAAAAGTAGGAAAGAAAGTGAAATTGATAACATCGATTGATAATAGTCGTTATGATGTAAGCTTCTTCCAGATTACAAGAAGATCAATCGACTAGCAAACTGTATTTCTTAGTATGAAAGAGATCGATGCTCTTGAGAACTTATGAGAGTGATAGTACGATAGCTTGTTTTCGGATGCCCCTCTCTTCCTATCTTTATGTGCTTTTATACGTCTTCCCTTCTCATGACCGTTGCCCAGATTGCTAGGCATCCTCAGATCCCGTGGATGTCGCTAAGGCCATTAATGGTGTGGCCATTACTCGGAGATCCCATTGATGCCATGATCTTCGCCATTACTTCTTCAGCGGCCTTGACCCTCGAAATTGTCCCTTTGCCCGTTAACGCCTATTGATGTAGGCCTTTCTTCATCCGCGCGATAGTTTGGGCTTGGTTTTGAGGGGCCCAACAATACCCCCCAAAAAACCCGGGAAAACTTCCCTCCAACTTTCCTAGGATTTTTTGAGTTCTGGTCTCGGAAGTTGTAGCGCGTCCCATCAGCCTTTATTTAAGACTGTTCGAAGACCATTGCGATTCCGTCTGCATTCTTTGGTTGACAGGTACGTTTTTCTTTATTCTTGGTTCTTTGTTTTCTACTGTTTTCTCTACCCTTCTCATGGAGGATTCTAACTCTTCGGTTGAGTCTCACTCTTGTTGCTTTGAACCAACCGACCCCCCTTGCTTTGCTTCTTCTGGTGTTCTTACCCCTTACCACCAAAGAGATAGTGTATCCATTGAGCCAAGCTCTTTCGCTTTCTCTATTGGATTTCCAGCCTTTGCTGAAGTTTTCCTTCCTCCCCCTGGTATTTGCGCTGATTCTTACCATGATGATTGGGTATGCTTATACGAGTACCACTTTCGTATCGGCCATCGATTCCCTTTCTCTCCTCTTGTGGTTGATTTCCTTACTACCCTTAATGTGTCACCCAGGCAAGTGCTTCCCCAAGTATGGAGACTCCTCTTGTCGGTAGATCTTAATTTTATGCTCTTCCCATGATATCCCGTTCAAAGCTGTCGACTTTCTTTGCAACTATCATCTTTCCAAGGGTGGTCCTAGTCGCTTTACCCTAAAAACCCTCAAAAACAAATCCGATCTGATTTATAAAATGTCGAAGTCTGATCGAGGCTGGGCTAACAAATTCTTCTTTGTAAAGTTATCTTCTTTGGGAATCGACACTTCTTTTTTGAAACCTCGTTGGCATTCATCAGGTAGTTTTTGCTCTGTTTGCCCGATTTACCTAATTCAGGTGACATTAACCTTCGACTATGTTTGTTTTTTGGATGCAGTGGACCTTGCTTCTCTCCAACCCTGCAAGATATCGGCTCAAATTGTATCTCGCATAGAAGCCCTTTCATTAGAGGAAAGGTCTTATCTCAGGCTTGTGAAGGTGTGCTTTGCTGACTCTGAGGAGAATGAGATGTCGAGTAAGTATTCACACCTTTCCCTTTCACTGAATATTTCCATGTTTATGACCCTACGCATTTGCATGTTGCTAGGTTCAAGAACTACTCGATCAACTGCCGCCCTTTCCACCATGGAACGAGTCGAAGCTCGAAAGAAGAGAAAGGCGAAGACAATGTCGACGGATGATACGTCTTTAGCAGTGTCCCTCTCTCAAAAGGCGATTGGTGCTACTTCCAATGCTCCTCCTTTGAAGAAAAATGCCACCCCGAACTTGATTGACCTCCCGAGAACCATGTTGTCTTTAGACATGTCAGCTGAGAAGCGCTTGACTTCTTTGATGCCTCTTCATGTAAACTGTTCTCGCGACACTGCAAATCGATCCACCATGCCAGAATTTTTCGGAGAGATGATGTTCGTCCAATGGCAGGTACGGTTGTTGTCTTCTAGTAACTCTTTACGCGTTTTATCTCTTGCTCATGTTTTAACACGTTAGTTTGTTTTCAGAGTTTTCAACTTACGTTATCAGCCTTTGAAGCCTTCAAGGATCAACCTAGCCAACATGCCCAGAGCAAGATCGATGTTAAACTCGAGAAGGATGAGAGTACTCTTCTAGGACATGAGAAAAGTGCTCTACAGAAGAAAGTTAAAGAGTTGACGGATGCTCTTGAAAAGGCCTCCAAAAGCTCTAAGGATTGGGAGGAAAGATTTATGGCTGCATTGAGGAAGGAGGCTGCTCTCGCAAAGGAGATCGAAGACATTGCTGATTATTGGTCGTGCAGGGCTCGTGTGGAGACGATAGAGGAGTTTGCCGCAGGAAAGCATACTTCATGGGATGCCATGAAAGAGAGAGGGCAATTCGAGAATTTGTTCCCTGGGGAAGAGGTCGCGGTCAAGAAGTCTTCGCTGGTGGATGACATTGCTCATGTTGCCAAGGAAGTGGCCCAGGTGGAACTTGCGGAGAATCTGAAGGCTTCCGAAGATGTTTCCAAGGTGTAATCTTGTCGTTTCTGTTTTTGAATTTTAAGTCTTTTAGTACCCCCGGTGTGCCGGGGTTTAAAACATTTACTATTTTGGGGCCGCTTGTTGTAGGGCCGTTTGTGTTGGTGGATGAACAATTTTTCTATCCCTTAGTATTATGCTTTTCAGGGCCTTTTGTGAATGATGTTTGTGTTTGTATGGCGTCTTGTTTGTTTGTCTTTCTTGCAGGTGGTGCAGGTTTCGATGGAGGTGTGTGCTAGGCGGGGATCAACCCGTTTGAAGAGGAGACTGTTAATCATGTTTGAACGAGTTATATTGTAATAGCGCTTTTGTAGTAGATGCTAAGAGAGAGTTATGTGTAAAGTACTCATGTTTATTAATAAAACTTGAATTGATTACATTAAGATCTCCTTTGTGTTAGACTCCTCTTACTCTAGAGTCGTTAACGTGTTCCTCGTCTCTTAAATCTTGCGACTAGTCGTTGTGTGCACATCGTAGCCTGACTGTAAGGCAAGGGCCCATGTTTTGGCCTATAACGTCACAAGACGTCCCTTGTTAGTTTTTGTAATGTCGTTGTTGTTCGATGTGTGTAGGATAAGGTGATAAAAATAAGTTCAATAAAATCAAATAACAAGTAAATACCTTGTTGCGACTTGCTTTCCTCAAAAGTGGTATAATTTTAAATTTGTCGCGTTCTAGCTTCTCGGGACTATCTTCCATCATGGGAGATCAACTCGTAAGCTCCTTGCCCAACAACTCTCGTAATCTGATAAGGTCCTTCCCAATTGGCTCCAAGTTTGTCAGTGTTCACTTCTTATGTATTTTGAAAGACTCTCTTCAGTATCCAATCTCCTACTTGGAACACCTTCACCCTAACGTGTTTGTTGTAACTCCGAGCCACCCCTTGTCTATATGCTGCCATTCGAATAGACGCTTCATCCCGCAACTCATCAACTATATCCAAGTTGTATAACAGGTTGTCTCGATTAGATTCTTCAATAGTAAGACCATAACGGGATGTGGGCAAAGTTTCTTCGACAAGTAACACGGCTTCACAACCATACACCAACGAGAAAGGCGTATGCCCAGTAGCAGTCTTAGGAGTCGTCCGATCTGACCAGAGAATAAGGGGTAACTCGTCGGCCCATCTTCCTTTAGCTTCCTTAAGGTGTTTTTTCAAGTTATTCTTGATCACCTTGTTACTTGCTTCTGCTTGACCATTAGCCTGAGGGTATCTCGGAGTAGACGTTACTAGCTAAATGTTGTATTGTTGGCAAAAAAATCTTGTTTTCTCACTGATGAACTGAGATCCGTTGTCACACACAATAGTTGATGGTACTCCGAATCTGCTGAGGATATTTCTCTTAATGAAGGAGATGACATGTGTTTGTTTTACTTCTTTGAAGGCTTCGGCTTCGATCCACTTAGAGAAGTAATCAGTCATGGCCAATATGTAAAAACATTGTCCCGAGGCTGGAGGGAGTTTTCCCAAGATGTCCATTCCCTATTTCATGAATGACCAAGGGGAATTTATGGGATGTAATAGCTCCGGCGGTTGATGTGGAATCAGTCCGTGACACTGGCATGCGTCACATTTTCGAGCGAACTCAACTGCATCCTTGTTCATAGTGGGCCAATAGTAGCTCATCTTGCTCGCCTTCTTTGTCAAGTTTGCTTCCCAGTGTGATTTCCGCATTCCCCGTCATGTATGTCCTGTAACATCTTCTGTACTTCTTCTTCTTTCATGCATCGTGCATATAGTCCTGAAGACATCCACTTGAACAAGATGTTATCCTTAATAGTGAAAGTAGATGCTTTTACCTTAAGCCGTCGAGCTTCCTCTTTATCATCTGGTAATATTCTATCTCGTAACCACCTTAAATAAGGCGTCACCCATGAAGTGGTTGTATCAGAATCCCGAAGCTCAAACACGTTTGTTTCTTTCATTATAGAAGGTGCATCTAGGTGTACAAATGGTATCCTGTCGTACTCTCTCGGGTCAATCGTAGATCCAAGATTTGCTAAAGCGTCGGCTTGCGCATTAGGATCTCGAGGCACTTGCTTTATCTCGAAATGCTCTTCATTTTTGAATCCCTGGCAACATACGAATTCGTGACTTGATTGACAATAAGTAATGAATCACATATTACCTCGATTTCTTGCACATTCAACTCCTTGGCGATAATTAATCCTGCGATGAGTGCCTGATATTTTGCTTCATTGTAAGTGGCTTTGAATGTGCATCGAATAGCCTGGGCTATCCTATCCCCCTGTGGCGACTTCAGGACTACCCCCAACCCTACGCCTACTTGATTCGACGCCCCATCGGTGTGCATCAACCATTTGCCGTTGCTCAGCGATCTCTCAACCTGTAATATTTCTTGATTTTCTCCTTCTGGTAGGGTAGGAGTGAAGTCAGCCACAAAATCCGCTAAAGCTTAAGATTTCATTGTTGTTCGTGGATCGTAAGTAATATCATACCCATTAAGGTGAATTAAGTGGAACACCCCCTTCCTACCCTGGAGGTATTACCGCCAGTAACCTCGATTAAGACTAAACCGAAGCTACCCAAGGCTTTAAACTGACTGAACAAACTAAAACAAACATTACAGCGGAATAAAAACAATTGGTCTTATACAAATCATAACCCAAAAAGAATAAATAAATAGAACAACCTTCTAGTTGAACAAAATCTTCATCCAGTCTTCCTTAAGCTCTTATTTCTGAAACTCAGCTTCACTTTGAAGTAGTTCAACCATGATCTTCACTCAAGTATAACCATTGAAAACCTTTCTTCAACTTCTGGAGCTTCAAACATCTAAATCCGCCTCTTGAATCAACTTCCAAGAAGAACCTGATGTATCGAATACAACGGTGGACAACAGCCGACCATATAAAAGAAAAGAAAATGGACGGGTTAGTCTAATGAAAGACTAGCAAGTGGAGAATCTAACTTGGTTCTTATGGTTGTAACTAAACATATTGGCATCCAAATCCGAATAGACTCGGATTTGATCCAACAGTTAGCAGTCTTATAGAGAATAAGAAGGAGACTTGCATAATCAAGAGAGAGAACACCACCGCTTGTGGTTTCTTTAAGAAGCATAAACAATTGTTGGGAACTCATATTAATCACATAACATCTTGAAAAGTCTCCGTCGACTAATCAGATTGACTTAATCAAAGTTTGATTAAGAATCATTCATAACCGGGAGCAAGAATGGTTATCGAATAGACTAACCATTCGGGTACATTAATGTGCCAAACGCACTTATCTTTATTACTTTCAGAACTTTTCACAAACATGTTGGTAACTTTTAAGCGGCTAAAAGCGCAGAGAATCCACCTGTACATGGAGACGTCATGATGAGAGGGATGAAATCCATGATCATTGACGAACACCTAGTACCAATTTGCACTTAGCTAGAGTGCATAAACACCTCTTCCAGCGTTGAGTGAGGTATGAGTCATGACCCGAATGTTGGGATATGATAGTAACGAGCTAAACCTCCCAACATAGACTGTGTTATAAAGAGGTCATCGGAGACTCGGCTCCTACCCCTGAAAAACTAACTTACTTCACAATAATGTCTCAGCATGACACAACATATAAGGCCACACATAACGGACCTAAATCCAGTTCTAACGCGAAACTGAATAAACAACATGGTCATTATTTCTAACAAATATAACGACCTATCATATTTTATTAATCATACAAGTTGTTCCCAACGCAAATATTAAATGAGATCCAATTCCTCATTTAATAACAATAACGCAAGAGAGAATCGTCCACTTGCCTTATAAGGCGTGCTCGACGTCCTTAGCAATTCCAACAGTAATCTGTATCATCCCTCTGACAAATATAACCAAAGGATTTCTCAGCAACGAGCTCACAGAAACACTTCTTAGTTGTATTCTCAAATCCTACAACTTTCTAATCGATAAACGATTTAATTTCCGAATATCGATATATAATAAATCCTTAGTTATCATGCTTCAAGGAGCCATCTTGGCGGAATTATAACTAATTATCCACTTCACTTTTGAAACAATTTTCTAAATAAAAATTGTTCATCAGCAACCGTTCTTAAAGAATACCAAATCTCGGATCAAACGGATTAACAACGAATCCTGAGTAATTATCCGAAGTCCTTTACCTGCCAATCGGTAACCAAAACTTGTCTTCGCTATAACGGAAGATCCGGACGTCCGTTTCACGAGCGGTTTGAACCTGTAGGACCGTATCAACGTCAAGATTATAAAAACCATAAATTTAATTAGCAAAGCGGCACCGAAAAGCCCTTACGGTGGCTCCGCAATCAACCCGCTAATTAATTTCGATCGTAAATACCTTCACTCGATCCCATGGCTCGTTTGGCTCGATCATGGCTCGATCCCCGAGCCCGAGGGTGGTCGAGTATTACCTGGCAGTGGCTCCCATGGTGGTTGGTGGTCGGAGAAGCTAACGCTCGCCGGCGACGTCACATACGGCGAGGCAAAGAAGACCGGCGGTGAAGGTGGGTCGAATTCTTTCTCCAGCCCGTCGTTCCGTCTTGATTCGGTTCTGGTTCCTTCAAAGCAGCAGCCCAACAAGAACCATGGGAGAAGAAGGTGAGAGATGGAGGAGGAGCTAGAGGAAGAAGATGAAGGTGGTGGCCGGCGGTGACAATTCTTTCACCCGAGACTTTCGTCGTTCCGTCCCTCTCTCGATCTCCCTTTCTTTGCTTTACTTTGGAAATGAGATAGAAGTCTCGTCTATCCAAATTGCTTTCTCTTCCCCCTTAAGTAAAGAAGGTCGGTTTACACACAAAACCCGTCTCGGAACGGGACTCGCGTTAAAGCGGTAAAATTATGTACCTCGGGTGGAAAAACTTACTAAACGAAAAACGTCCCGTAAATTATGTAGACCAATAAAACCAATTTTCCATGATTTTATCTTGCTACCTTCAATTTTTAAGGCTTCCGTTTCGTATTTTAAATCCTTTACGGTACATAATTAAAAAGACGGCTTATCCAATAAATATTCTTTTTCCACTGAAAAATCCTAGAATTCACACCTATCCATAAAATCATTTCTTTGTGATTTTAGGATATCACCAAGAATTTTCTAGGATTTAATCTCCAACAAAAATATTGGATTAAGCGTTAAAACGGACCAAAAAGGTTAAAAGGATATCCGAGAAAAATTCAAAAATATCCTCAAAAACCGCAGTTATTACCTTAACCACCTCAACAAGCGACCTGATAATTCTGGTTTTGACATAACACTCTTCATTGGGAAATTAGTCCTTACAGTAATAGAATGACTTTCAAAATAAGGACGCAACTTGATAGAAGTCATTACCAAAGACAGTACGAGTTTTTCGACGGGTGAGTACCTAGTCTCCGCATCAAGTAGAGTTTTACTTACATAGTAGATGGGTAATTGGTTCCCGTCTTCTTCTTGAATCAAGACGGCACTTACGGCTGCCTCTGTGACTGCCAAGTAAACGTACAACATTTCTCCTTGCTTGGGTTTGGATAGTATCAGTGGTTGAGATAAATATTCCTTCAATTCTTTGAAAGCTTCTTCATGCGCCTATGTTCACTCGAACGACTTGTTTTTCTTCAGGATGTCGTAGAATAACTTGTTCTTGTTTGACGACCTGTATATGAACTGGTTGAGTGCTGCTACTCGTCCTGTCAACTTCTGAACGTCTTTGACGCATGTTGGTGATTGTAACTCTATTATCGCCTTGATCTGGTCCAGACTTGCTTCGATTCCCCTCTGCGTTACTATGTAACCCAAGAATTTGCCCGATGTGACTCCAAAAGAGCATTTGGTTGGATTCAACTTCATCCGATAGCTCCGCAGAATCTGGAATGCATCCTCCAAATGCCGGATGTGATCTCTTGCCTTTAAGGATTTGACTAACATGTCGTCGATGTATACTTCCATCGTATCCCTCAGTTTTTCCTGAAACATCTTATTAACCAATCTCTGATAAGTAGCACATGCGTTTTTTAATCCGAAAGCTGAAACCTTGTAACAATATGTCCCTTGATTTGCTACAAATGCAGTTTTTGTCTTGGTCGTCAGGATGCATCATTATCTGATGGTATCCACTGAATGCGTCCATGAAAGTTAAAAGTTCATGTCCCGCCATTGCATCCACCATTGTGTCAATATGAGGCAAGGAGAATGAATCTTTGGGACATGCTTTATTTAAATTGGTAAAGTCGATGCAAACGTGTCACTTCCCGTTTTTCTTTTTAACGACAACCACATTTGCTAACCAATCGGGATATTTTACTTCCCTAATTTTTCCAGACTTGATTAGGGATTTTACCTCATCGTTTATTACCTGATTTCGTTCGGGTGCGAACTTACGCCTTCTCTGTTTAACCGGTGGAACCTTTGGATTAACGTTGAGCACATGTGTGATCACGTCGGGATCGATTCCTACCATATCTTCATTCGTCCAGGCAAAACAATCACTGTAGGACCGTAAGAACTCAACTAACTAGTCTCGTAAGGTTTGCTCTAGATTTGCCCCTATCTAGATTTTTCTGGATGGATCAAGTGGATCGAGGGCTACTTCTTCGAGTTCTGGCGTCTCAGGCTTCACGTAGTAAGTTGGAGCCTTACAGTCCTTTAATTGCTATACCGATGACTTCTTTCCCGCTTCAATCTGCTGAGTTTTTGAAGTTGTTGCCCTCATGGTTACGGAATAACACTCCCTTGCTATCTTCAATCTGCTGAGTTCTTGTGAAGTTCCCATCACCATGCATGGTGATGGGAACTTCACACATTGATGATAAGTCGAGGGAATGGCCTTCATTCCGTGGATCCAGGGCCTGCCTAAGATAACATTAAAAGGTGATGGACAATCAAGTACTTGAAATTTCACATGATAGTTTACCCCACACGCGATGGTGGTTAATGAGATTTCCCCCAATGTGTTACGTGATTCACCACTGAAGCCCACCAAAGTCGTAGACTTTTTGACGATGTCGTCCAAACCCATACCTAAGTTGTACAAGGCATCCAACATAAGAAAATTAGTAGAACTTCCATTGTCAATCAAAACTCGTTTAATAAGAAAGTTTTCTATCGTTAATGAAATGATTAAGCAATCATGATGAAATTCTTCTTCCTCGATGTCAACAAAGGTAATGGGCATCACGTCATGACCCTTCCGAATAGAAATTCTAGGCTCCTCTCTTCGGGTACTCCTTGCAATCCTCTTAGCTGCAGAATAAGTAACACCACAGACCTCGGATCCCCCAGTGATGACATTGATCACTCCCGTGTGCTTGGGAGGTGGTGGTGGACTGGTCTTTCCCTTATTACGCTCTAGTTGTTCCCCTGCTCTTTCTAATATCAGGTCCTTGAGGTACCCCCTGCGTAACAACTCGCTTACCTCTTTCCTCAGTGCGATACATTCGTCCGTCCTATGGCCATGATCGAAGTGGAAATCACACCATCTGGATTTATCTTTTTGGTGTAAAGGTGTGTTGCTCTTTCTCGGCCACTCGATGGTATCCCCCATGTCATTAAGAGTTCGTACGACCTCCGTCGCGTGTACCCGAAAGTTGTAGTCAGATAACTTTGGGGCAGCTGTTGATAGGGTTTCTTGACAACAAATAAATTTATATCAAGACCCCGCTGTGTATAGCGAAGTCAGGTTCGTCCACAGGAGAAAGTCAGTATCAAGTTTTGTAACTTATTACGCAAGCAATCAACAAAATCTAGGGTTTTTAGCAAGGAAATAGAAAATCTAAGGTAAAGGTATCACCACAACAACAATCATGCATGCCAAACGCTATGAAACATAAAGATCATGCTTTTATCACATAAAGGCGCTAACTTTCGTTAACTTTAAGCAAGTAAATCAACTAACTTTCGTTCAATCAACAAACTTACTATCTAATCTCTTCTAATTCAACTAGGTTAGATTCACTTTCGCTTCAAAACCCTAAATTGACTATTTTGATTCAAGGTTTTTGCTTTCGCTTCAACTATGAATGAGACATTCCCTTCAACTTTCGTCTCAAGGATTAAGAACAAGAGAATAGATTCATGCAATAAAAACAATTAAGACATGATCATAAACAAGCATGCACAACCATTGTTGGGTTCAACCCCAACCTTAGAGAGGAAAACTACTCACTAAGCATAATTGAAGAACAACTGAATTAAATAAAAGAGAAAGCTTACAACCGAATCCACAACGATAGTTCTTCTCACAAATCCCACTCGTCTCTCCCTCTCACATGCCTCCCTCTAACTTCTCTCCTCCTCCCTTACTTGAATGATAAGAAAACTAAAGAGGGGACAAGTGTATTTATAGAGAAACTATTCTATCTTAAATCTATCTCTAAGGAAATAAATCTTCTAATAAGATATATTCCTTCTATCTATATAATAACATAAAAGGAAATAAGATATAAGCCTTTAATTAAACACCGACTCGAACACGATGCTCCTCGGGATGCCTCGTTAACGACCTTGTCAGGGTCGTTAACGACTGTGTTCAGCACTTCGAACAACCTTGAGTAAAACTTGCGTAGCGGATTCGTTACAACTCCGATTGACTCGATTCTTTTTCCTATGTTCTTGTAACGAAATTCTCTATCTCTTTATAAGCTCAAACTTGATCTTCAATGACTTTACTATAGCGCTTAATCTTCATCTTCATTCTTGAGTGCTTCATCAAGTGTTTTCTCTCGGTTTTGCTCTTTTCCTCAAAAGTGCTCCAAATAGCTTCTAAAAACCTACAAAACACCACCAAAGCTTATGTAGACTCCATATCTTAAGAAAATACGAAAACCTACACAAACGACTCAAAACAAAACACAAAACTAAAGAAAAAGACTCAAACACACTAAAACACACCCTAAAAACACGACTAAAAAGGCGGACATCAAAATACCCCATACTTAGACTTGCTTGTCCTCAAGCAATAAACAAGAAAAGAAACAAAACCATCAACACATATATCAAGTCAATGCCCTTATCCAAAAGCAACATCATAGCACAAGTAGAAATAGACAAGTGAATCCAACGTCATCACACATATATGTAACCTCAAGCAAAAGCAACTAAAAATCCAACCTCACAAGGGTAATGTGTTTCACTCAACTCTCAAGCGTTTAGGCTTATAAATTCAATCTCTCAACTCAATCCAATATACAAAAATCAACATAGTCATTGTTACTTATATCACCAAACTCTCCACCAGAGATGTCAAAACACATAAAAATCATCAAGAGAACTTAGGCTCAATGAAAAACTTCATAGAAGCTTCCATTCGGCCGGGTTGTAATGGGCTTGGTAATGACAATAAGGCGTGGAAATATTTGGCATGTGGTGCTAATAATATCCAGGAATCAAAGACTCCTAAAAACTCTCAAAACAATATACCAAAACTCACTCAAACATTATGCACACTCATTCCACTCACCCATTTATCCCAACTTATCTTGCTTTAAAAACAACAAGGAAGATCTGGCTCATGCACACTTTTCACTATTCAACTCTTTCTTCACTTTCTTTTCCTCCCTTATGATCTTCATTTTTTTTTTCTGTGGGAGGGTCGGTACCGAACCTGCAGAGTCGGTAACGAGTTCTGATTGTACTGATCTTTACTTCTTTTCTTTTCTTTACTTTCCACTTCATTTCTTTTGTAAGTGCATTCAGGGAACGAAACTCCTTTTACATGACAAACTACAAGATCTTTTTTTTTCCAACCCATATTACCCCACACTTGAACCAATACAACTCACTCAACAAAATCATCACAACAACCAATACTAAGACCGAATCCCCGGATAGGGTCAAGCTATATCGGCTAGGGAATAATTTTGTGGAGCTAAAAAAAAAAGGCTTCAGGCTCAATTTGGCTTCAAAAAGAGGATAATGCAAGGGTGGATATGGATTAAATAGGGCTTATGAAAAATAAGTTCTCTATCATCTGATTTCACATGCAATGAACTAATACCTCATATAGGTTTCAAGAAATAGATAACCATATCAATGACAAGAGATAATATGCATAAGGAGAGTAAATCACACAAGAAAGAAGAGGGATTTTTATGTTCTCCCTATAAGGCCAAAAACAACTCACAAGGTAGATTTTTGTTGGATTGCAGTCACTTCTACTTAAGATCATATGTGCTCAATTTTATCACAAGCTAAATAACCATATAAAAAACAACTTTCAACATGATTCAGGCAAAGCTATCCAAACACGCCATGGAATTACATGATCAAGCAAGTTAAAGCATATCATAGGACATCTAAGTGGAATATTATCAATCCTAAAAACACAAACAAAGACACAAAAAGCATATCATAGGACATCTAAGTGGAATATTATCAATCCTAAAAACACAAACAAAGACACAAAAACTGAGTTACCTTTTCCCATACCCCATACTTAAACCAAACAGTGTCCTCAATGTTTAAAACATAGGAATATAAAGAGAATAAGGAAAAGGAAACTCACAAAATAAAACTGAAGCTACTTGAAACCATTGAGCATTTGAGGAGCTTGAATTTTCTCGGTTCTGTAGAGGTCGGTACCGACCCTGTGGGGGTCGGTAACAAGCTTGCTTCTAATGCCATCGATTCTTCTTTATAGCACTTCTTCTTCTTATAGTACCTGAGTCATCTTAGAAAAACTTCTATCCTACTACACTACTCTAACCTAAAAACAAGTCAAAAGAAAGCTAGCAAAAAGAACTAAGAAACGGAAAACTAAAAGCAAAAACTAAAAAGCGGGTTGCCTCCCGTAAGTGCTATTTTTAACGTCGTTAAGCCCGACGAACTTACCTTGCCTTACCTAGGGTGGCTGCCATCCAGTATCGAAGGGATCATAAGAAACCCCATACTTAGCCTGAAAAACATCATAGCTTCTCTCCAAAATATTTGGCCCTCTATCATCAATAAGTATGCTTGGTAATCCTACAACAGGGTTAGTATAGTCCGAAAACCAAGGAGGTTTTGACTCCTTCACAGTACTAACAGTAGGATATGAAATAGAACAGGGATATAAGAAAGGATCATGACCAGAATTGATTGGATAAGAACTAGAAAACTCACCGGGATCGATCAGAAAAGGGCTCGTTACCGAAGCTATGTGGGTCGTTAACGACCCTGCTGGATCTGTAAGTGGCTCGATGTCGTGCCTGGATCCACCTTTAGCTTCGTAGTCCTTCAAGAAGGGGTCGTTACCGACCAATGGGGGGTCGGTAAGCTCCTCAGTACTGCAACTAGCCACTTCGCTTATCGGCGAATTGAAATGAAATTCGACCTTCTCTTCTCCAATATCAAATGTGAGAAGTCCCTTCCTGACGTCTACACGTGCTCCTGCGGTGGCTAAGAATGGTCTGCCTAGAATGATTGGCACCATAGATTCTTCAGGCATATCTAGAACAATGAAGTCGTTTGGGACAAAGAATTTGCCAACTTGAATGGGTACATCCTTAACGAATCCGGTTGCTTTGACACATGATCCATTCGCCATATAAAGATTCATATCGACAGGCTCCAGTGGTCCCATGTTATCCTTGGTCCAGATAGGCAATGGTAATAAACTAGCACTGGCACCTAAATCACATAGAGCTTTAAAACGGTGAGTCCCAATACCAATTGAAATTGCAAACTTACCTGGATCACCGAGTTTTTCAGGGAGCTTTATGGAATGAACCTCATTATGCAGCTCTAAGATAGATCTTTTCCTGCTCAAAATCTCTTTCAAAAATTTAGCGTAGGCAGGCATTTCAATAAGGGCATCAGTGAATGAAATTGAAATATTTAACCCTTGAAGAATTTTGAGAAACCGTCTAAACTTTCCTTCCGTGACATCATTAGACTTCTTAATCGGGAAAGGAAGAGTTTTTGACGGACTCGGGTTAGAAAGAGACCCGGCTCGAGGTCCTACCGAATCGACAAGAGGGTCGATCGGTGTAGATAAGGGGTCGGTGCCGACTCTGGTGGGGTCGGTAACGAACTCAGAGTTCGGTTCAGAAGACTTACCTGGCATGGATGGCGCGTTATCGAGCTGGGGAGCATCGGTACCGAGGTCTTTAGGCGTGGCTCGATCTGGCAACTTCTTGCCACTTCTGAGGTGTACGGCTGCAATTTGTCCTCCAGGGTTTTCCTCGGGTCGGCCCGGAAATTGCCCTTGAGGTCTTGGAATCCGTGCAGCTAGGTTACAAAGTTGTGAGTCAACACTCTTCTTCCATAAATGGAACTCTCCCCACCATTTCATTTGATTATTGAGGTTTTCTTGGACTCCATTGATCCCTTCATAAAGTCCTTGCACCCAAGATGGTGACTTTTGATAGCCTGGGGGTATGTAGGGGGGAACCCACTGTTCTTGCTGAGGAGGTTGGCTCCCTTGGCCGTATGCATAATTGCCCCAGGTGGGCTGATTGTAATTCCTCCATGCATAAAAAGTATCACCTTGGTTCCTATATGGATCCCTCATGTAATTAGCTTTTTCATATGCCCTAGCAGCTATGGTTTCCCTTTCTCTCTGGATCTCCTCTATCTCAAAACAGAGTTCAGCAATCTGCTTAGCTAGTTCCTCATGTGTAGCCATGGCTTTGCGTTCTCTTGATCTCCTGTGGAGGGAACGCTCGAGTTCAGGGTCTACTTTATTGGATTAGAGACAACTCGACGTCCTTCAGCTGTCCTATTCTGTAAGCAAAAAAACAAAAACAAAAAACGAAATCAAAAAGCAAAAACGGGGTCTCGGACAAGGTCGGTAACGACCTTGAGGGGGTCGTTAACGAGCTGAAAGAAGCGACTATCTGTCGACAGGGTCGGTAACGACCCTAGGGGGGTCGTTAACGACTCGACAGTGACCTAGAAAATAAACAGAAAAAGCACAAAATCTGGGTTGCACAGCAGGGTCGGTACCGACCCTAGGGGGGTCGTTACCGACTCGGCGGAGTCCCAAAAAACGTAAAAAGAACAAAACTTGGCACTATTGAAATCTCCCCGGCAATGACGCCAATTTGTTGATAGGGTTTCTTGACAACAAATAAATTTATATCAAGACCCCGCTGTGTATAGCGAAGTCAGGTTCGTCCACGGGAGAAAGTCAGTATCATGTTTTGTAACTTATTACGTAAGCAATCAACAAAATCTAGGGTTTTTAGCAAGGAAAGAGAAAATCTACGGTAAAGGTATCACCACAACAACAATCATGCATGCCAAACGCTATGAAACATAAAGATCATGCTTTTATCACATAAAGGCGCTAACTTTCGTTAACTTTAAGCAAGTAAATCAACTAACTTTCGTTCAATCAACAAACTTACTATCTAATCTCTTCTAATTCAACTAGGATAGATCCGCTTTCGCTTCAAAACCCTAAATTGACTATTCTGATTCAAGGTTTCTGCTTTCGCTTCAACTATGAATGAGACATTCCCTTCAACTTTCGTCTCAAGGATTAAGAACAAGAGAATAGATTCATGCAATAAAAACAATTAAGACATGATCATAAACAAGCATGCACAACCATTGTTGGGTTCAACCCCAACCTTAGAGAGGAAAACTACTCACTAAGCATAATTGAAGAACAACTGAATTAAATAAAAGAGAAAGCTTACAATCGAATCCACAATGATAGTTCTTCTCACAAATCCCACTCGTCTCTCCCTCTCACACGCCTCCCTCTAACTTCTCTCCTCCTCCCTTACTTGAATGATAAGAAAACTAAAGAGGGGACAAGTGTATTTATAGAGAAACTATTCTATCTTAAATCGATCTCTAAGGAAATAAATCTTCTAATAAGATATATTCCTTCTATCTATCTAATAACATAAAAGGAAATAAGATAGAAGCCTTTAATTAAACACCGACTCGAACACGCTGCTCCTCGGGATGCCTCGTTAACGACCTTGTCAGGGTCGTTAACGACCCTGTTCAGCATTTCGAACAACCTTGAGTAAAGTCTGCGTAGCGGATTCGTTACAACTCCGATTGACTCGATTCTTTTTCCTATGTTCTTGTAACGAAATTCTCTATATCTTTATAAGCTCAAACTTGATCTTCAATGACTTTACTTGAGCGCTTAATCTTCATCTTCATTCTTGAGTGCTTCATCAAGTGTTTTCTCTCAGTTTTGCTCTTTTCCTCAAAAGTGCTCCAAATATCTTCTAAAAACCTACAAAACACCACCAAAGCTTATGTAGACTCCATATCTTAAGAAAATACGAAAACCTACACAAACGACTCAAAACAAAACACAAAACTAAAGAAAAAGACTCAAACACACTCAAACACACCCTAAAAACATGACTAAAAAGGCGGACATCAGCAGCCTTGGGTCTTCATATCGATCGTTCGACCTAGCGAACACCGTGTTTACAGTTGGCTTGGTAGGAGATGGACTAGGGTATGGAACATATCTGGCTTCCCGTTGCCCTTGTCGGCGTTCTGGTCGGTGAGGGCTAGCGGTTTTGATGGCGAAGAGGTCATCTTCTTCCAATCGCACGTGCGCCAACGCCTGTACATGTTTAGCTTTTAAGGATTCACCGGTCTTTTTGACCATGCGATATAAGTCGTTGGAGCACTTCTTAGCGTGTCGACTACTTGCGAATCTTATCCTGAACTTGTCAACTAACTCAGCAAAAGATGAAATTCTCCCAAGGGGTAAATGAGAATGCCAATTAAGTGTGGGCCCTGATGACGTGTTACCGAACCAACGGAACATGACAATTTCCTTCATGTCGAAGGGCACTGTACTGATATTCATAGCTTGTTTAAACGCGGCTATGTGTTGGTCCGGATCCATAACCCCTTCATACTCTGGTACATCGGGGACGTGATATTTCCGAGAGATGTCTACCCTTGCGATAGCGGGTACGAAGGGAGAATCAATATATCCATCCCGTCTTTCCATCGTTATCGGTTGTGGGCCCCCCGAGACGTGTGTAATTCGGTCCTCCAGGGCTTTGAGGCATTTCCGTAATTAGGTAACCTCAACATCTCCTCTAATTGGGTAACCATTTACTTGATAACCAGTTACTGGTCTGACGTCAGCTGGGGTTACAAGATTGGGTTCATCCATGTCTAGTCGTCGAGCGACGCCATCCATTGCTTCGTAACACGTTGCTGATTCGTCGCTGATTGAAGCTGAGATTGAAGTACATTACGTTCATTAGTTAAAGTTTAATTTCTATTTGTTTCTCGTATACCTCGGTGAATTTAGCATGAGCGTTCTTCTGATTCTACAAATCTTTTTGAAGGGTAAGCATTGATGCATGGAGTTCAACGATAATATCGGATTCGACTGTTGCTCCTTGTTCTACTTCTGTGGAAGTGGTAGGATTTCCATTTCCATTTCCATCCCCAGAATTGTGCTCATCCCTTTCTGTCCCATTCTTAGTCTGTTGGTCGTCAACTCCTTGGTTAATCTCGTGGTTTTCAGCGTCATCGACTTGACTGTAAGTAGCATGAATGCCTTCCGTCTTGCGCATGTAAAGGTTTCGGTTTTTGACGACTTTTCTTTGGCTAAGGCCCCACGGTGGGAGCCAATTGTTTTGGGCAGATTTACCACGTAAACGTGTTACTTGATATAATGAGGGAAACTTAACCAAAAAACAATCGTAACACGTTAAACCCTTAAAACAAGATGAAACTTGAGAGGAAAAGTAGGAAAGAAAGTGAAATTGATAACATCGATTGATAATAGTCGTTCTGATGCAAGCTTCTTCCAGATTACAAGAAAATCAATAGACTAGCAAACTGTATTTCTTAGTACGAAAGAGATCGATGCTTTTGAGAACTTATGAGAGTGATAGTATGATAGCTTGTTTTCGGATGCCCCTCTCCTCCTATCTTTATGTGCTTTTATACGTCTTCCCTTCTCGTGACCGTTGCCCAAATTGCTAGGCATCCTCAGATCCCATGGATGTCGCTAAGGCCATTAATGGTGTGGCCGTTACTCGGAGATCCCATTGATGCCACGATCTTCGCCATTACTTCTTCAACGGCCTTGACCCTCGCAATTGTCCCTTTGCCCACTAACGCCTATTGATGTGGGCCTTGCTTCCTCCGCGCGATAGTTTTGGGCTTGGTTTTGAGGGGCCCAACATACATTAGACAGAACCAAATGCTCCCCATTTTTTCATTAGAATAGCACTGATCCTTGTCCATTTATCTTAATTACTGAATCATCACCTAACCTCACATTGCCATGTATTGAATGGTCAATTTCTGTGAAGCAACCCATATCCCCTGTCATATGGTTGCTTGCATCAGTGTCAAGGTACCAACTTGTCTCCTTCTTGGCACCTCTAATTTTAGTAGACATCTCTCCCTTGCTTTCTAAGACATGTGATTAAGTGAACTCACATGTTTCAATCAACATCAAGGCAGGCTGATCATACTCCTCTTTTTTGTCAAATTTGCTTGCTCTACCTTCTCCTTTGATGAACATTCAGAAGCAAAATGTCCCGTCTTGCCACAACCATATCATTTTATCTTTGACTTATCAAACTTCCTTTTCTATTGAGGATCTTCTTCTTTCCTTTGAGAGCCCCCGTTTCCTCTTCCTCTTCCTCGGCCGCTTCCTCTTCTTCCTCTATTGTTGCTTTGATCTCTAGTGTATCTCTTTTGGGATTTGCTGTCTTCTCTAGCCTTCCATTCTGCTCGAGTGAGAAGCATAGTCCCATCTCCTTTTGCTTCATGGCCTTGCAACCTCTCCTCGTGAGCTTTGAGTGATCCAATAACCTCATCTGTGGTTTTGGTTTTTATATCACTAAACTCTTCAATTTGTGGATGCAATTTGTAGAAACTTTGGTGAAGTTGATCTTAGCAACTTCTCCACCACTTGTTCTTCCTCTACCTTGTTGCCTAACCCTCTTAGCTTGTTGAGAACAATCTGAAGCTTACCAGAGAATTCATCAATGTTGTCACCATCACTCATCTTCATGGCCTCAAATTCTCTCCACAGGGATTGTATTCTCACCTCCTTCACCTTCTCAACTCCATGGTTCATGGTCTTAAACATATTACATGCTTCCTTGGTTGTCTTCTTGGTACCCAATTGGAGTAGGGTATCTTCTCATATACCCTAGTAGATAGCTGCTAAGGCCATCTTGTCCCTTTTGTTGTCGAATGGATCCTCAGCCTCAACTGCATCCCACACGCCTTGTGCCATCAGGAAGACCTA
The DNA here is from genome assembly GCA_964016875.1 of Fallopia convolvulus. Lineage (NCBI taxonomy): Eukaryota > Viridiplantae > Streptophyta > Magnoliopsida > Caryophyllales > Polygonaceae > Fallopia > Fallopia convolvulus. The sequence goes on along the minus strand of OZ024729.1, from coordinate 14,817,822 downwards.
CATTTTTATTGCCCATGCTGCATAATTGCTTCTATTCAACATAGGATATTTTAATTTCATTGATCCATCCTTGTCTTGAATCCGGACATTGTCTCCATCAGAGGTGTTGTTCCTCTTCCCCTCCCATGTGGTGTTATTCCATGTGTTTGATTCCCTCTCTCTTTGTTCTTTCAATTCCCTCTGTCTCGGACTCTCAAACTCAAGATCAGACATTTGTTTTGATGGATTTTATCTCACCAGGATCAACCAGATGTTGGAAATTCACTCAATTTCTTAAACAAAAATAACAAATTATGAGAGGGTGTTTCATGCAAACTTTTTCCTTGAATTTAATAGAGGAAAATCCAGTACATTCGGATACAAAAAAAAAACTCTAATTCCACCCCCTACTTATAACAATTTGAGAATGTAGTGTGTTTTTTATATATTTAGAAACTACTTTTAAAAAAACACCTACTTTTGTGCATTGCGGCTAATTATTTTAAGCCACTTTTACACATCTTATTTTCACAAATAAAAGCTAATTGAATCCTGAAAATGAGCAACTAGCTAAAAACAAAATTTGATTACGGAAAAAAAATTTAATCATTCACACACTGCCGATATATACCACTCGTAATGACCGCTCATAGTTCTCAATCATGTGCTAATTCAAATTTACGATTCTACTTGTCCGTAAAGGATTTTTGTGCTCTTATATATAAACTGAATATATACATTACCAATACATTTAAGTTTTGCATCTCACTTTTAATTTATTACTTTTCTCATTGTTCTTAGCTTTATGTGATAGTTGTGCCTTTTGAGTAATTATTATTTTGAAATTTTACATAATAATAAATTCAGCATCTTAGTCTCTTTATAACTATCCAATAACCGGTGTTGGAAATCTTAGTTTTTATATAACCAAACGCAGCCCAAAAACGAAAAATAACCAAGAATCAGACTTATTTTTATACCATTTCAAATTTCGATGATTTGTGAGTCAATACATCATCTTATAACAATTTTTTTTAATATAAGATTGAGATCTACCTATCAAACCCTAAACTTAAGTTAAGGAGGAGGAGGCTCCATCTTATTATCATTTTTTTAGTTCATTTGGTCGATGTAGTAAACTTCTCAATGTCTCAACATATCCTCTCTATAGTGCAAATAGGATATCTAATAAATACTTGATCATTTTTAAGAATGGCAAGCCCAAATCTAGGGTTGTACAACTCATCACTCAATAGTCTCAACGACCATTCTCTTCCTCCCTATCTCCATGGTTGAAACACGATTGTAAAAAGTGGAGAAAAAACAAAACAAAAATTATAGAAGGAAGAATTTATGGAGAGGAGGAGTAGATTCGGCCACCCAATGCGATAGTTGTAAAAATCCCATTGCACCGCTGATGCAAACCATCACCAACTTGGGAGAAACCATTAAGGCCTTCGATTTGAACTGACTTTGTTCAAAACTCCCCTTTTGAAGGAGGTCGGGGATGAGCGCAAAAGTGGGAAAATCTACACATACCCCAAATGCCAAGGGGGCTTTGGAGGAGATATTTAGGCGTAATATTTGGATCTAAATCGGCAGTTTCATGTGGATCTCGAACAAGACCATGTGCGACACTTGCAAGAGAGCACGCATATGGGCCAAGAAGCACAAACGGAGGCCGCGATTGCTAGCAGCAGTGGCTAAGGGCCCTTTAGTGTTTGAGAAATTTTAGGGGAAGAAGGTGCCTTGCATGCATCTGGAGCATACTAGAATTCTAGGGAACTCTAAAACGAGAGTCAACCATGTGAGGAGTGCAAACTCACGGTGCCTCGGGAGTCGGTTCTTTCAAATGAAGACTGTTTTGGGCAGATTAATCACACAAACGTGTTACCTGCTAAGATGAGGGAATCCTAACCAGAAAGTAATCACACCGCGTTACAAACTACAAGTAAGGCGTAAGGTAAAATGGAATATTAGAAAATAAGAGCAAGTAAAAAGAATAAGGGCAAACAAATTGTAGTATTTGTATTGTTATTGATATTGCGGATGAATATCTGGTTGGTACAAATGAACTCTTGAATAGAGAGACTGAGAAATAATGAATAGAGCTTTTAGCACTTGATTTCGAGTGTATGAATCGATGTCCCCTCTATGTCTACCTCGTCCTTCTTTTATATCCTCTCTTCCATTTGGACCGTTGGTGAGGCGCCTAATCGTATCCCAGAGATCTCGCCACCGGCATGAATGAGGCAGCCGTTGAGGTGGTTAATTATCGAATCCGAGATTCTCGCCATCCCTTTGACTGCTTCTTTGATTTTGCTCTCCAACAAACGACTTAGGATGTCCGTCTTGGGCTGGCAATGTCTTCTTGGGCCATATTTCGAAGAGGCCCAACAATACCCCCTCAAAAACCCGGGAAAATTTCCTCCATCGCTTTTCTAGGGTTTTTTATTTTTCACCTTGGAAGTTGTAGCGAGTAAAGACACGTTCCATCAATCCTTATTTATAGCGGTCATCATGATCCCTTGAGGTTTCAACTGTGCTTACCGGTGTCCAGGTACGTCTCCCTCCTCTTCATCTTTCATATTCTCCCTTTTCTTAGTTATGGCGACTTCTAGCTCTCCCCAAAAACCCTCTCTTTACTGTCTCGAAACCGCTATTCCTCCTTCTGTAACTTCTTCTAGAATCCTCACCCCATACCATCAGAGGAATATCACTTTGGAAGATCCTCACATCTTTTCCTTCTCCGCGGGCTTTCCTTCACATGCAGAGATATTTTTTCCTCCCCCCGGAATCTGGGCCGATTTTTACGCCGATGACTTGGTATGCTTGTACGAGTACCCCTTTCATATCGGCCATCGTTTCCCTTTTTCTCCACTAGTCGTCGATTTCCTGACCACTCTCAATGTGTCCCCTGGGCAACTTCTTCCTCAAGTTTGGAGGCTCATGTTGTCTATCGACCTCTTGTGTTCCTCTCATGGCCTTCCTTTCAAAGCTGCCAACTTTTTTCTCAATTATCGTCTTTCCAAAGGTGGTCCCGACCGTTTGACCTTGAAAACCTTTACAAACAAGTCTGACCTGATTTTTAACATATCGAAGTCTGACCGGGGTTGGGCTGATAAATTCTTCTTCGTAAAGCTGTCTTCTTTGGGAGTTGACACATCTTTTCTGAAAACCCGATGGCGTCCAACATGTAGTGTTTCTCTTTTTACTCGTTACGCTTTGTTCAATTTTAACCACCGACTGTCTTCTTGTGCAGAGAATCTCGTTACCCCCAACCTTGCAAGGTGTTAGTGGAAGTTATCTCTCACATTGAAGCTCTTTCATTGGAGGAAAGGTCTTACCCCAAGCTGGTGAAGGCATGCTTTGTCGACTCGGAGGACACTGAGATGTCGAGTAAGTTTTATCCCCCCTTTACTCCTTATGCTGACGTCTTTACTCCTTATAACTTCTTCATCTGCCTGTTACTAGGTTCCAGGACCACTCGCTCTACTACCGCGCTTACCACCATGGAACGAGTAGAGGCTCGAAAGAAGAGGAAAGCTGAGACATCATCAACTTCTGATACTTCTTTAACGGTGTCCGTCCCCAAGAAATCATCTAAGGCTAGGGTCATCTCTCCTAATAAGAAAGCTTGCTCGAATCTGTCTGATCTTCCGAAGACGATGATGTCACTAGACATGGCGGCAGAAAAGTGTTTGAACTCCTTAGCACCTCTTCATGTGGACTGCTCGCGAGGCGAGGAAAACCGGTCTTCTCTTTCGGAATTCTTTGGCGAAATCCTTGCGGCTCAGTGGCAGGTTTTATTCTGACCTGTTGGTGCTTTTTTAATTCATCTCTTCCCATTATACATGATGTTTTATTTTTGTTTAGGGTTTGCAACTTTCACTTTCTACTTTTGAGGCTTTTAAGGACTTGCCGGATCAATTGGCTCAGAGCAAAGTCAGCCTTCAGCTAGAAAAAGACAGAAGTACCATACTAGGGCATGAGAAGAGTGCTTTAGAAAAGAAAGTGCGGGAGCTGTCGGACAACCTTGAAAAGGCATCACAAGAGTCCAAAGAATGGAAGGAGAAGTTTGTGGTTTCCTCAGGTAAAGAAGCTGCTCTTGCTAAGGAAATCGAGGACACCGCGGACTATTGGTCGTGCAGAGCTCGGGTGGAGATGATGGAGGAATTCGCAGCTGGGAAGCACACCTCTTGGGATGCAGTGAAGGAAAGAGAATTGTTAGAGAGATTGTTTTCTGATGAAGTAATTGCTGCTAAGAAGTCCTCAGTTGTTGATGACATTGCTTTCGTCGCCAAGGAAGTAGCCCAAGTGGAGATGGAGAATCAGAAGTCTACCGAAGGAGTTTCTAAGGAATGATTTTCTCTTGATTCTTTCACTTTTTTATACTCTGAACGTTTCACTACCCCCAGTGTGTTGGGGTTTAAACACTTTATTTTGTATGGCCGCTTGTTTTTAGGGCCTTGATGTGGACAATCTTTTACCCCTTTCTTTTGATGATTTAGGGGTTTTGCTATGGATGTTGGTTTAGCACTTGTGTTGTTTTGGATCTGCTTTTGTCTTTTTTGCAGGTGATACAGGTCAGCTTTTGCGGAATGAAGATCAACACGTTCTGAGAAGATTGTTTGTAGTTTTTGATAAATTCTTGTTGTAATAGCGCTTTTGTGTACGATGCTGAAAGAGAGAATGATGTAATTAACAGAATGTAAATACTTGTATTTTATAAAGTTGTGAATTTATTACAAGTATTTTGTGAAACTCCTCTTGCTCCAGAGTTTGCTTCAATTGTTCTCATCTCTTGCATCTTTTGACTAGTCGTTGTGTGCACAACATTGCTTGATCGTAAGGCGAGGGCCTATGTTTTGGCTTATAACGTCACAAGGCGTCCCTTGTTATTTTTGTATGACTGTTGTCGTGTTATGTGTGTAAAGTGATGTAATATAATGTGAAAAGAATGATGTATGTGCTATATACCTTATTGCGACTTGTTTGTTTAGAAGTGATACAACTTCAAATTCATCGCGTTCCAGCTTCTAGGGATCGTCTTCCCATCACGTGATATTAACTTGTAGGCCCCTTGTCCTACGATCTTCGTAATCTGGTAAGGTCCTTCCCAATTGGCTCCTAACTTGCCAGCATTCAACTCTTGCGTGTTTTGAAAGACTTTCCTCAATACCCAATCTCCCACTTGGAACGCCTTTGCGTTAACACGTTTGTTGTAACTTCGAGCTACCCCCTGCCTATATGTCGCCATACGAACTGATGCTTCATCTCGTAACTCGTCAACTGTGTCTAGATGATGTAACAAGTTAGGTAGATTTGACTCCTCGGTAGTAAGTCCATATCGAACAGTGGGCAAAGTTACTTCTACCGGTAGCACGGCTTCGCATCCATAGACTAAGGAGAAAGGTGTATGGCCTGTAGCGGTCTTGGGAGTTGTTCGATCTGATCATAGAATAAGGGGTAACTCGTCTGCCCATCTTCCCTTCGCCTCCTTGAGTCGTTTCTTCAAGTTGTTGATGATTACTTTGTTGTTTGCTTCTGCTTGACCATTGGCTTGAGGATAACGTGGTGTCGACATCACCAACTGAATGTTGTATTGTTGGCAAAATGACCTCGTTTTGTCACTAATGAATTGAGATCCGTTGTCGCGCACGATGGTAGATGGTATTCCAAATCTACTCAGGATATTTCTTTTTATGAAGGAAATGACCTGGGTGTCTTTGACCTCTTTGAAAGCTTCGGCTTCAATCCATTTAGAGAATTAGTTGGTCATTGCTAAGATGTAGACGCGTTGTACTGAAGCTGGAGGGAGCTTTCCTACTATATCCATTCCCCACTTCATGAATGGCCAAGGGGAAGTTATGGGATGTAACAACTCCGAAGGTTGATGTGGTATAGGTCCATGACGCTGGCACGCGTCACATTTGCGGGCGAACTCCGCTGCGTCTTTGTTCATGGTGGGTCAGTAATAACTCATCCTGCTCGCCTTCCTCGCCAAGTTGCGACCCCCTGTATGATTTTCGCATTCTCCATCGTGTATATCTTGTAATACCTTCTGTACCTCTTCCTCCTTTACGCATCGAGCATATATCCTTGATGACATCCACTTGAACATAATGTTATTCTTAATAGCGAAAGTGGAAGCTTTTTCCTTGTCATCTGGTAGAACTCCATCTCGTAACCATTTTAAGTAAGGAGTTACCCACGAAGCGTCTTCATCAGAATCTCGAATCTCGAACATATCTGCTTCTTTGGTTATGGATGGCGCATCAAGGTACACGAAAGGTATCTTGTCGTACTCTCTTGGGTCGATTGCGGATCCCAGGTTGGGTAAGGCGTCTGCTTGTGTGTTAGCATCCCGAGGAACTTGCTTTATCTCAAAATGCTTGAAGTGTTTGACACTCTCTTGGACTTTTTCTAAGTACGCCTTCATCTTTGAATCCCTGGCAACATATGAGTTCGTAACTTGATTGACAATAAGTAATGAATCACAAATTACCTCAATTTCTTGCACGTTCAAGTCTTTAGCAATAAGTAACCCTGCTATAAGCGCCACATACTCTGCTTCATTGTTTGTGGCTTTGAATGTACATCAAACAACCTGGGCTATCCTATCCCCCTGTGGTGACTTCAGCACTACCCCCAGTCCTACACTTATCTGATTTGATGCTCCATCTGTATGCATTAACCATTTGCCGCTACCACATGAAGCTGTTACATGTAACACGTCTTGATCCTCTTGTTCCAAAGTGGTAGGAGTGAAGTCGACCACCAAATCCGCCAAGGCTTGAGATTTCATCGTTGTTCGTGGCTCGTAAGCGATGTCGTAACCATTAAGGTGGATTAGCCATCTTGTTAACCGACCTGACAACTCTGGCTTTGACATGATACTCTTCATTGGATAGTTAGTCCTCACAATAATAGAATGACTTTCAAAATAAGGACGTAACTTTATTGAAGCCATTACCAAAGACAATACAAGTTTCTCCACGGGTGAATACCTGGTTTCCGCGTCCAACAAGGTTTTACTTACGTAGTAAACGGGCAACTGGTCGCCATTTTCTTCTCGGATCAGGACGGCGCTTACAGCTACCTCGCTTACAGCCAAGTATAGATATAACTTCTCATCTGGCTTTGGCTTAGAAAGTACCTCCGGGTTAGATAAATAATTTTTCAATTCTTTCAAAGCCTCTTCATGTGCTTCCGTCCACTCAAATGACTTGTTCTTTTTCAAGATATCATAGAACAACTTGTTTCTGTTCGAGGATCGAGATATGAATCGGTTCAACGCTGCTACTCGCCCTGTCAACTTCTGGACATCTTTGACGCATTTTGGTGATTGTAACTCCATTATGGCTTTGATCTGGTTCGGACTCGCCTCGATTCCTCTTTGCGTTACTATTTATCCGAGGAATTTCCCTGATGTAACTCCGAAAGAGCAATTGGTCGAATTCAGCTTCATTTTGTAGCTTTGTAGGATCTGGAACGCGTCCTTCAAGTGGGTAATGTGGTCCTCCGCCTTCAACGACTTGACTAGCATGTCGTCAATATACACCTCCATTGTATCCCCCAGTTTTTCCTGAAACATCTTATTAACCAATCTCTGATAAGTAGCACCTGATTTTTTTAATCCGAAAGACATAACTTTGTAACAATAAGTTCCTTGATTGGTTATGAACGCAGTTTTTTCTTGATCGTCAGGATGCATCATTATCTGATGATATCCACTAAACGCATCCATGAAAGTTAGCAGCTCGTGCCCAGTCGTTGCATCCACCATTGCATCGATATGAGGCAATGGGAATGAATCTTTAGGGCATGCTTTATTTAAATCGGTAAAGTCCACGAAAACACGCCACTTTCCGTTTTTCTTTTTTACAACAACCACGTTTGCAAGCCAATCAGGATATTTTACCTCTCTAATTTTTCCAGACTCAAGCAAGGATTTTACCTCATCTTTGATTACATGATTTCGTTCGGGTGCAAACTTACGCCTTTTCTGTTTTACTGGTGGCATCTTCGTGTTGACGTTGAGGGCGTGTGTGATCACGTTAGGATCAATGCCCACCATGTCCTCGTTTGACCACGCAAAGCAATCACTGTGGGACCGTAGGAACTCCACCAATTTTTCACGTAAAGCCTCCCAGACTTTTCCATTACAACTTAGGTCTTGGGATGGATGACATTGTCAGGCAGATTAATCACACAAACGTGTTACCTGCTAAGATGAGGGAATCCTAACCAGAAAGTAATCACAACGCGTTACAAACTACAAGTAAGGCGTGAGGTAAAATGGAATATTAGAAAATAAGAGCAAGTAAAAAGAATAAGGGCAAATAAATTGTAGTATTTGTATTGTTATTGAGATTGCGGATGAATATCTGGTTGGTGCAAATGAACTCTTGAATAGAGAGACTGAGAAAGAATGAATAGAGCTTTTAGCACTTGATTTCGAGTGTATGAGTCGATGTCCCCTCTATGTCTACCTCGTCCTTCTTTTATATCCTCTCTTCCATTTCGACCGTTGGTGAGGCGCCTAATCGTATCCCGGAGATCTCGCCATCAGCATGAATGAGGCAGCCATTGAGGTGGTTAATTACCGAATCCGAGATTCTCGCTATCCCTTTGACTGCTTCTTTGATTTTGCTCTCCAACAAACGACTTGGGCTATCCGTCTTGGGTTGGCAATGTCTTCTTGGGCCATATTTCGGAGAGGCCCAACAAAGACCCGGTGGGTATGTTTGCAGAATGGAGTGTTAATGGAACCCTTGACCATGTGGAACATTCGAAGCCCAATATGGAGGTCTGGCGCCAATTGGAGGAGGCGAGAGTTCGCGACAGAGGGTTGTTGTCGCTAGGGTTTTCATAGAGTTTTTTTCTCGCTTGTGCCTCTTTGAATAAAATGGTGACCATGTGTCAAATTGTACAATGTTTTGTCCGAGTAGTATTTGTGGCTTGTTTTTAATAAAATTAAGGTTATGAATATTGGGGGTTTTACCCCCAATTTCACTTGAGTTTCACCAAAAAGAAAAAAATGAAATTAAGTAAATTTCATATTTGAGATTCGACTTTCGAAATCCATTAGGAGAGTTTCACCCTCTTACATGTTCCAGTATTGGCCAATTAGAACGTGCCATGTGGCATGTACAATTCAAAACAATTTTGGATAGTTAGCTTAATTTAGTATTTGGTAATTTTGGCTAATTTTTATTTAATTAATAAATAATATTAAATTAAATTACAATTCATAATTTTTTATCTGCCCATAGACACCAATTTTGTATATGTTTGATTCATTTCAAAATCAAATTAGTTTTTTGGGTTGGTTTAAGTAAACAAACACATATTTAACCACTTTATAAAATAACTCATATTTTTAATGTGACATCTCCGAAACTACTTTAAAATTTAATTTTCTGTTTGTGAATTTAAAACATATTCTTACAGACCTGAAACCCAAAAAAGAAATAAAATTAGCCAAATTTCCATTAATTAAAAGTAATGTGACATGTTTAATTAAATAAAGAAATATTTAGAATTAATAAATTAAGAGTATAGTTGTAATTGTGTATAGAGTAAATAAATGGTTATTGGGAAGTGGAAAAAAAAAGTGGGTTTCATTGATATTTAAGTGGATTTCATGTAATGAAAGTAGTAAAAGTGATTTTTTTTTTTTGAATTTTAAAGGCTCATTGATATTCATAACCTAAGAATTTAGAAAGAGAGTTTGGTTCAAATGAAACAAACTCTTATCCTGAAACGAATACGCTTTTCCTAGTTCGTAGTGCATTTTTTCTATGTCGGATTGCACTTTTTCGGGTTTGTACTTTTCGTACCTTGTAGTGTACTTTTCGTATTTTTTGCAGTGCACTTTTTCGGATCGCACTTTTCGTATTTTGCAATACACCTTTGTTTTATTTGAATCAAACTGTTTAGGAAGATACATTATTTGGGGTATGGATTAATGGATATAGATTCCTACGAACATAAGACAAATGAACCGTGTCCACTAATTTTAAATTTATGGTGGGTCATGTCGCGCGATAAACTATATCAGTTTATTATTATTATTATTATTATTATTATTATGTTGTTGTTGTTGTTGTTGTTGTTGTTGTTGTTGTTGTTGTTGTTGTTGTTGTTGTTGTCGTCGTCGTCGTCGTCGTCGCCGCCGTTGTCATCGTTATCGTCGTTGTCGTTGTTGTTGTTGTTGCCGTTGTTGTCGTCGTTGTTGTCGTCGTTGTTGTTGTTGTCGTTGTCGTCGTCGTCGTTGTTGTTGTTGTTGTCATTGTTGTTGTCGTTGTCGTTGTTGTTGTCGTTGTTGTCGTCGTCGTTGTTGTTGTTGTCATTGTTGTCGTTGTTGTTGTCGTCGTTATTTTTATCGTTGTTGTTGGCGTTGTTGGCGTTGTCGTCGTTGTTGTCGTCGTTGTCGTCGTTGTTGTCGTTGTTGTCGTCGTTGTTGTTGTTGTTGTTGTCGTCGTTGTCGTCGTTGTCGTTGTTGTTGTTGTTGTTGTTGTTGTTGTTGTTGTTGTGGTCGTTGTCGTTGTCGTTGTTTTTGTTGTTGTTGTCGTTGTCGTTGTTGTCGTCGTTGTTGTCGTTGTTGTCGTTGTCGTCGTTGTTGTCGTTGTCGTTATTGTCGTTGTCATTGTTGTCGTCGTTGTTGTCGTTGCCGTTGTTGTTGTTGTCGTCGTCGTTGTCGTTTTCGTCATTGTTGTCGTTGTTGTCGTCGTTGTCATTGTTGTCGATGTCGTTGTTGTTGTCGTCGTCGTCGTTGTTGTTGTCATCGTTGTTGTTGTCGTTGTTGTCGTTGTCGTTGTTGTTGTCGTTGTCGTTGTTGTTTTCGTTGTCGTCGTTGTTGTTGTTGTTGTTGTCGTCGTCGTTGTTGTCGTTGTCATTGTTGTTGTAATTGTTTTTGTCGTTGTCGTTGTCGTTGTCGTTGTTGTTGTCGTTGTCGTTTTCGTTGTCGTTGTTGTTGTTGTTGTCGTTGTCGTTGTTGTCGTCGTTGTTGTTGTTGTTGTCGTTGTTGTCGTTGTTGTCGTTGTTGTTGTTGTCGGTGTCGTTGTCGTTGTTGTTGTCGTTGTTGTTGTTGTCGTCATATTTTTCGTCATTGTTGTCGTTGTTGTCGTCGTTGTCGTTGTCGTTACCGTTGTCGTCGTTGTTGTCGTCGTCGTCGTTGTCGTTGTTGTCGTTGTTGTTGTCGTCGTTGTCATCGTTTTTGTCATTGTCGTCGTTGTCGTAGTTGTTTTCATTGTCGTTTTCGTTGTTATTGTTGTCGTCGTTGTTGTTGTCGTTGTTGTCGTCGTCGTTGTCGTCATCGTCGTCGTCGTCGTTGTTGTTGTTGACAAGGTGGGATCCCACACCCTTCTGAATGCAAAAACTCAATCTATGAAAAACGAATGCACCAATATTAGCATTGTCAGAGTGACTAACAGAGAGAGACTTAATATGTGAAAGCGTGTCCAAAGTCTCCTTATCGAATTCACCAAACGTGGAGAAAGCGAAAGGGATAAATTTGTATGCATTCTCCTCACATTTGGACATATACTTCTTCTTTTTACTCTCCACAACGTTGTGCAAGGACAATCCAGGGGCCCAAGAACTCGCACCCATAAGAGAAAAGGGAGAGACCCCAGTCACATCCACACAAGCATCCTTACCCAAATGCCAATTAAAGAGTAGAAGGTCAGCGGGCCTAAGATACTGCCCATTCTCCAAGAGGAAACCCATGGGAGCCTCCTTCTGCACCGCAATTCCAACTTTGGAGCAAATATCAACAAGAATATCATGCACCAAATTATGCCTGAACTTCACACCCACCTCACTAGAACAGTGGACAACATGACCCCCCCCCCCCCATTTGTCCATCCTAGGAGCATTGCAACTCGGGCAAATACTACCATTAGAAAATAGAGGTACCATAAGTCTGTAGCACAACACAGAACGAAACTGACGATGGTTCATCTTATGTCTCAAGCCATCAATAGGGATAAATCTTGTGCATGAGGAGCACGGATACAGCTAAGAACAACAACCTCCCTTGGGCTAAGCATGTACCTATCGACGAGGCTTTTCTCAACGACACCAAAATAACACCTTGTCAGGGTTTTTATCATTTGGGGGGTAGGAGAAACAGTGGTGAGAGAGATAGCATCGACATTGCAAAAGGCATTGAAATCATCGAGAGCATGCTGGAAGGAAGAGCCGGGAGAAACTATACCCGTGTTCAATAGAATCTTGGCCTGTAGTGTGCTCGTTTGAAGACGAGAAGCAAGAAAAGCATAACGGATAACATCCCTAGCAACAAAGATGCCAAGACCACCCCATTTGATGGGGAGAGTGGCCAACCGCCATTGTCAATCAACAAAACCCGGCCCTGACGCAGTGACAACATTCTCTAAAGAGAGACGTAGAGCATGGTCAAACTGAACTTGAGCATCCTTAAAAGACACAAGGGAGCAAGTTCTCAAGGTGTAGGACAACTTTGCAACCCCAACACAGTTCTGTAAATGAAGGAGCTCACATTGTGGGGTCATTTAGCCGGTTAACCGTCTCCATTAAGGTAATTGTTTTAGAGACCCTCTTCAAGGCCAAATCCCGACTGAAGCCCACATCCAAGCTAACCGACCCGCCAAGAAGTTTGACACCACTACGTGGGTGAGAGATGTTCGATGGGAAGACACCCTCCACCAAATTTCTAGGATCCTCCACAGGCCTAAAAAGCTCAGTTTTATCAACATTCAAGAACAAATCACGTTTGGGCCCATCAGACCTAATAATATCAAGCGCCTTGGCCACCATAAGGGTATCTCCAACAATGGGGCCATCGTCAAGATACCAAGCCTGAAGGGTGAGATTGCAGGCATGATTAATGGACTGAACCAAAGGATGCAGAGCTAGGGGAAACAACAGAGGCCCTAAAGGATCACCTTGTTGTACCCCCTAACAAGACCAGAGGACAGAGTCCTCATAGTAGAGCCTAGCAGATTGAGAATAACAAAACTCAACCCAATGAGCAATAGACGGACACCTCAACCTGGTTTCCTGGAGCAGGACATTCCTATCGACTAGGTTGAAAGCGTTCGTGAAATCCACTAAAAGCATAGAAAGGCCAACCTCATTGCTCTTAGACTCAACAAGCATGTTCACATAATGCAGAACTGCCTCACAACCCCCAGGAACGCCCACTCCAAACTGAAAATCCTACAAATAACGGTTCACAAAAGGCCCAACCACAGACGAAGTAACCTTGGAAACAAGTCTCCTCCATACAGTGCCAACAACAATAGGGCGCAAACCACCGGCCACTCGGCTTGACCAAGGGAGTCAGGGGAGTACTAGCAATGAATTCCCTAACAGGCTAGGGCACTGACCTCGTAGGAACAAGTTAACAACCTCGATGATGGGCCCTAACAAATCATCGACCACCGCAGAAGCAACTCCTCCCAGAATATCAACAAAATATTGAGCCCTAAGCCCATCATGGCCACATGAAGTCCATTTAGGGAAGTTGTGAATCCTATCAAGCACCACGTCTTTGGTAACAGAGAGAGCACCCTCACCCATCGAGAAGAAGGCAAAACCGGGGAGGGGGCGTAGGGGTGTTTGGCCTCCAAATCGCGAAGAAATACAATCAAACTGACACCGCTCTCATTTTCCCGACCGCCGTTCAACCCTATTGATAGGCACAAAAATAGTCAAAATGCTGCAAGGCAAAATAAGGAGTTGCACCCAAGCCGACACGTCACTTGGGCTTAAAAGGACCTTATCAAGAGCACTAAGAAAAACTCTAGCAAAGTCAAGCCTCAACTTAGGGGGAATACACTTAACAATTCGCAATTTTCTTGAAAAAACACGATTAAGGAGAGGTATATCGAAACAAGCAAGAGCATCCCTAGGTAAGGACAACTGAGAGGGAACAACAGAAGCGCTATCAACCTCATCACCCACGTCACCAGAAACCAAGGATGGCAACGTCATCAAAACTAGGTGCATGGAACACAACATCACCAACATGCTTACAATTTTATTATATATTATTATTATTATTAACTGAAATGACTTGATCAATTTAGATTAACAAGAACTCAGAAAATTATTGTGTGAGGAGGAGAGAGAGATATTAAGAGAGCTATATATGAAAAATGGATTCTAGAATGTTCTATTCGAATTCGACTAAGCTGATGAGATAGACGAACAAGATATGTTTTTGGCTTGTTTATGCAATTGATAGTAACGTAGTACCCTATAGGGTGGAAATTTTTGGCTAGTTTTAATTAACGATTTTTTTTTCGCTCGTAGTTTTAATTAACGATTACAATTGATGGTAATGCAGTGCCCGCAAGGGTAGAAAAATTTTGGCAATAGGAAGCCTTTAATATATGGCAACTTAATTAAGCTTACAAAAAGTCTTACAAAAACAAGCCCTAATGAGTAATGGCTACTTTTTCTACTTGTATACGTAAATAAAAATGACATGGCAACTTAAACTTACTTCCACTTTATAATAAAACTGGGACTTTTCCTAGCTAGTTGGACGGATTTGCCAACGGCCCACATCGACACGACACCCTTGTATTAATTTTAAAATTCTGTTTGTTGGGAATTTATATATATTCACAACTTATATGCATATGAATAAGCATTCTTAAACCAAATAACATCATAATCCATACACAACCCAAGTTAAAAATGTCTTTGCCGGAAGAAACGTGCAAATCTATCCCCGTCATGCAGGAGGAAGAGACGATGGCACAGGCGGCCTTGATGGCAGGGTCGATTGTATTCCCCATGACAATGAAGGCAGCAATCGAGCTTGGTCTCCTCGAGATCATCGCCGGCGCAGGGCACGACACCCAAATCACGGCAGCGGAGGTGACGGCAAAGCTTCCGGCGAAAGAGAACCCGCATGCAGCCGAGATGGTGGAGCGGATCCTCCGCCTGCTGGTGGCGTTCTCGGTGTTGAGTTGCTCTGTCGATGTTGTTGGAGGAGAGACGAGGGTTTTGTACGGACTAACGCCGGCGGGGAGGTGGTTTGTCAAGGACAGGGACGGCGTTTCGATGGCTCCCGCTTTGATGTTATTAACCGACCAAGTGATCTTGCAAGGCTGGTTAGTTTTTTTTTTTTTTTTTTTTTTTTTTTTTTGAAGGGAGACACTACTCTCGGTCACTTCAAAGAGTTTTTATTAATATTCTACAAAAAAAAAGAGTTTTTATTAATATTAAAAAAGACTAATTAGAATCAATCATGGGATAAGTCTGACCTTTTACATCACCAGTAAACAAAGATGAAACACCTTCACGAGGGTTAAAAAATACATGAAAACCGAGTTCAAAAGAAAAAAGGAAAAGAAGCTAAATAATCCACAACTATTTAGCTTCCTAAAGATATGTCGGAACTAAACGTGTCAATCTCTACGAATTAAGCCTCATCATAGAGATACCAAGCTAAAAAGGGTTTAATAACGATCCACAAGCCTACTAAAAAATAAAACCACCAATTGTGAATCTATTTCTAAACAAACCCTCTTGTATCTCTAATTCCAAGCTAAGAGAAGACCATGCAAAACACCCCAAAGCTCCGCCATAGGCACAATACATGAACCAATATTATAAATGAAACATGTTTGCGATTGGCCTTCGCTTTCAAAAATGATGCATGTTTCAACCGCTAGAGCACCATCTCTAACTAATCCATCAATATTGAGCTTAACCCATCCTTCAGCCGGTCTTGTCCATTGAATGAACTGCTCCTAACACCCATGCTCATCCTTCAACTGCTCGTCACATGTCTCATAATCCATTAACCGTCTCAACACAAACAATCGACGATTGCCTTGAAATGACTACTGCCAAAAAAATAAAATTATTACGCCACTTCCATAACCACCAAATAGACATGGCAAAAGTATCTGCCCATAAGAGCTCTCCATCCAACATAGTAGTTCATAACAAGTTAGTATGAATTCATATAGAAAAATCAGATTCAAAGAAAACTTCCCTGGAAAGAGGAGGGTGGAGATCTTCCTAAAAGCGCTTTGTATCACTACAATCACGTAAAAGGTGGATCAACGAAACCTCCTCAGTGCGACACTTCGAGCAAAGGTTTCTAGTAGCAAAATGTCGTCTAACCCGCTTTGGATTAGTAAGTAGGACCCCTTTAAGAGCCAAGCAAGTAATGCTTCTCACCCACTCAGGAACGTGCAACTGCGATAATGCCATGTACACCAGATATCAACACAACCTTGATCTTGATTATTTTCCACTAGCTTGTATGTTGATGAAAAAGTGAAACCTTACAAGTAGACCCTGGCTAGCTCAACATGTCAATATCTTCATCATTACCACTCAGGTCCACATCAGCAAGGCGCAAAATGACTGAATGGGATAGGATATTTTCGATCGACGCACAATCCCAGCCCGTATATGACCAAATTTCACGCACACTTTGCCCTCTCAGATCAGCAAAAATCGGTTCAGTAGATTCATCAACAAAACAACACTCGCCTAGCCATTTATCTGTCCAGAAATTCATAACCCTAGCATTGCCAATGCACCTTCGAGACCCCAGAACTACCACTTTCTCCATACCAGCCTTTATGTTACGCCAAACGATCTCTCACATAGGGACATGCGAAGATAATTAGCTCTAATGAAATCCACCCATAATTTATTAGAATCTGTCAAGAATCTCATCCTAAGCTTCCCAACATTATCCAGGTTCATCTCTTGCAAAGTCCTTAGACCAAGCCCACCACACTCCTTCGACTTACAAACCTCTTGACATCCAACAAGATGAATTCTACGTCGAGTTTCCATACCCCCCCCCAAATAAAGTTACGCGTTAACTAATCAATGTTTGAGGAAACCTCTATAGGGAGAATCATCGTCGCCATCGAGTAAATTAGCATCACACTTAGCACATATTTGGCCAAGGTAACATGTCCCGCCATTCTTAGAAATCTACCCTTCCATCCTTTCAGTTTATTCGAATTCTTCTACAAAAGGGGTGAGAAGGCCTCAATAGTGACTTGCTTATGGAAGAGAGGCATGCCAATGAACTTCCCAATATCCAATGTTCTCACAAAACCACTCAATTGTACTAATTGATGGACAACTTCTGCATTTAGCATTCAAAAAAACAAAAAGCTTGGATTTTTCCAGATTAACTCTTTGACCCGAAGCAACATAAAACTGCTTCAACACATCTTGAATGACTTGTATCTGATCAATAGAGGCTTTAGTAAAAAGAATAGCCACATCTGCAAACACAATATGAGAGAGCGGAGGCCGACCACCTGAAATACAGATAGGTTTCCATCTCCCTTTAGGAATCGTTCATAAGATTAATTGGCTTAGGCGCTCAATAGCAAGAACGAATAAGTAAGGTAATTAACATCGGATAACCTTGGTAGACCCCCCGAGCTAGGATAAACCTCTCACTAGTCTCCCCATTCCTCCCTTGTAGCGAGAATCCTACATCTTCAAGGGAATTGAGAATAAAGTCCCATCTTAAGCGATCATAGGTTTTCTCAACCTCCAACTTCAAGAACACCCATCCCTTAGCTCCCTATTTTCTCTCCATAGAATGAACTACCTCTCGAACAAGATCAATATTATCCATAATCAATCTTCTCGGAATAAAGCTCCCCTGCATTGGTGCAATAAGCGTAGGCAAAATATATTGCATATGATTAACGGGCACATTAGTAATGATCTTATACAAGACATTACATAGGTTGGTTAGTTTTTATACATACTATGAAATTTTTTAATAAACTAGTGAAAAAATATCACCATCTCTATCTATTATTTAATTAAAAAAATTAGATAAATTTTTGCATGCTTGTAATTTGTTTAATTTTTTATAATTAAATCATTTTTAAATTTGTAAATAATTAATTTAATTTTTAAAACTTGAAATGCCTAGATTTTATGAATAGTAAGTATTTTTTTATTTTAAATAGTATAAAATTAATTAGTTAAACCATAGTGGGACCAAACTATTGATAAAACTAATACTTCAGAAACACTAGAAAATCACACGGTGTAAATTAAATGTGAGGCTGACATATGGAATAAAGGGCTCTTTAATTTTATGGAAAAAAGGTCATGATGAGTAACTAGGCAAGGGAAAGGAATCGTCAATATTGTGACGGGTAGGTATTACAATCATGATGGGTGGCTGAGGCGTGTCACGATTCATGACACTTGGTTGTCACAATTGTGATGATGTTGGGTTTGAGGAATGACTAAGGCTATGATTTGTGGGAAATTCGACCCATAAGAAGGGGTCCCTGGTGACTGGTGAGACAAGGTGGTATATGGTACAAAGTGAAAAATAATCGTTACGGGAAAGGAAATCATAGGAGTCGAATTTGAGTATGTTTTATCGGCAAAGGGAAAGATGTGTTCATCAAAGTTGACATGTTGGGAAATGATGATCTTATTAGAAGACAATTAAAGATATAAATATCCTCGATGATTAGAATGGTAGCCTAAAAAGACATAATAAGTGGAACAAGTGTGCAATTTGTGTGGAGAAACCACTTTGAGATAAGTTAAGTAAAGAAACCTAAATACCCCGAAGATGATTATATAAAGGAGTTTTATTGTAAAGGGCATGAGTGGAGCTTTTAATGTGGAAAATTTTTATAGACACAAAAAATGAGGAGGAAGGGAGGAGTGAAGGAGAAGAGTACATACCCTATTATTGATGGTTCGAATAACGCGCTGAGCTTTACCATTTTGAGAAGAGGTGTGGGGACACAAAATATGAAAGTTGATGTCATTTGATTTAAAAAAATTGGTGGAACTCAGAGTTGTTAAATTCTCTATCCATCTCACATTCAAACGACATAATAGTACATTAGAAATGAGTTTTGACAAATTGTTTGAATTTAACAAATATGTTGAATACTTGAGACTTATATTTGATTAGAATGATCGTAGTAAGTGAGTAAAGTCATCAATAAATAGCAAATAATAACGAAAACCACATGAACTAGGAATGAGAGAAGTTCATAAATCAATATGAAAAATATCAAATGAAGCAACAATAGAAGTTAGTGAATCAAAGAAAGGTAATATAGTGTTTCCAATTGAAAGCTTGACAAAGTCGAAAACAACTACATTTATTACAGCTAGAAAGAAAAATGTCTACTATGAAACTCAAAAGCATGAGAGCCTAGATATCCTAGACAATCATGCAAGGTGTTTGAGCACACATCAAGGGAGACTGGAGGAGACACTAAAGTGGAGGACGAGGAGGTAATAGGATAGAGCTCCCTAGATCTAATGCATCTCATGTGAGTACTGCATGTTTGAAGATCCTTCATAGAAAAACAAAAGGGGTCAAATTCGACAAAAACATTGTTATCAGATGTAAATTTGTTAAAAACAGTAGATTTTTATAATATTTAGGACAATGAGTACATTATTTAGGGAAAGGTTACAATCCTTTGTGGTTAATTGGGTTTTACCAAGACTCGTAGTCGGTATCCTCTTACCATTACTTACTATAACCAAATTTATATTTCTCATAGAAGTAATATTTGAGAGTATATTTGGATTGTTTTCCATATGAGAAGATGCAATAATGTCCATATACCATGAGTTATCCTATGTCTTAGTATTGAATGAATGGAAAAAGTATGAAGATTGATATCCATAAGAGGAGTCGGTGAACATGGAGCTAGCTTGAAATGCTAGAGGACAGGGTGTTGGCCTAAGACTTCTCGCACCCAGATTCGATGGATACGGAGAAGGGGACTGATCCTATTGAGGCACGGACCATTGTTGTTGAGTGTTTAAACATGGAAGTTGAGACCAACCATACAGAGTTTGAATAAAATACATTGGATCGTTATTTCCACGAACTCTTTCATGGCCTCAATATATGCCGCAACCCTGACCACAATCTCCTTGATCACTAGTCTTCGAGGGAGTGGATTATGGTGTGGGTTTCTTAGTAGGAGGGTTGACGTCGAAGGCAAAGATATGCCAATAGTTATGGCTTTGGAGTCAAAAACAAGATTTTGTTGATTTGCACAGTGGGATTCTTCAAGTAGGACCATAAACCGAATCTTAGCAAAATCAGGGAGGCCTTAAACTACTGAATCAAACTATCAACAATATCGAATTCTCTTATCAGACTAGCAATAAGTTAGATGACCATCTCGTGCTCAGACACATTGATATCAACACTAGCAAGTTGATCATGCAAGTTTGTGAGAGCCTGACAGTAACCAGAAACATAAGAGAAGGCTTCAATACGACACCTTACAAATTCGCTTTGCAAGATGTTGGCTCGAGATGTCTTGTTATCTTGGATGTTGTTTCGAAGTCTTGTCCAAGCAGCCATATCAGTGGATCTGGGCTCCACAATTATGTGAAGAAGATCCTAAGAGATGGTGGTGTAGATCCACTATAGAATAATATCATCTTTTTTTTGGTTGAAAACACGGAGAGACGGATTCTCTAAGAATCACATAAAAGAAAGATCAGGCTAACGGTTCACAAAACGAGGGGAAGCCCTAACCCAAATATCATCTAAAAGAAAACACAACGATCCACTGTAGGATGATAGCATCTAATTTTTTTGATAGGTCGTCTTCTATGTCAACATTAGGATCGATGTGATCCAAGACAAGGTGAGCTCGAGTCACAACTTAGAGAATTCCACCCAAGAAGTTTACTTGGTGTTTGTCTAATCACGCATCAAAGGTGAGATTCGTAATATTAGACACATCAAGAGTGGAGCAAACCAACATTTTGAAGGAGTTGAAGTCAAAACCTGAGGCCAAGCCAATCTTGGCGATCGGCGGACCAATGGATGGCAGATCCTTAGGCATTGGTGTTGTCATCCATCATAGAGAAAGAGGGGCCTTTTTGTGGAGGGAGAGATATGTTGATGGTAGTATATGGTTAGGATATGATCAACCGTTAAAGTTGATTTGCAGGAGAGGGGAAGGAAGTGGGCGACATTTAGAGGTGGTCGGTGGTACGAACGGTGGTGTTGCACAAGAAGGGTGTCGACATCATGAGAGGCAGTCTAGTGTTTTCTCATGATACTATGTAGGAATAGATATGCCTTTGTATTAGATTGATATTAATAGGTATACATGACTTGCTACGAAAGTTAGGGATACATGACTTGCTATGCAAGTTAGGGATATATGACTTGTGATGCAAGTTTGGGATACATGACTTGCTATACAAGCCAAATTTTTTTTATAGATGTTATATTTATATTATATTTTATAAAATAAGACAAGTAGTATATTGTACTTTTGGCGTACTAGTAATTATTTAAAAGGACGAAGGATATGATGGTAAATGATAACATAATTAAGAGTTTCAACGTGTTGTAGCTAATTGAGTAACAAGAAGAAAATAGAAATATAACTTTAATAAAATTATATTGAGTATTTAAAATTACCCCCAAGAACTTTATGTAGGCACAAAGTGAAAGAGGTTGTGTTAGAGGGTGGAACTACTTTCAAGAAGGCTCACAATATGACTGTGTTCGAGTACGAAGCAATAGACTCCAGGTTCAACGAGGTGTTCAATACAGCAATGTTTAACCACACAACGATTCAAATAAAAAGGATCCTTCAATCCTATGAGGGCTTTTCCGGTATCAACAAGCTCGTCGATGTTGGTGGTGGTCTCGGCCTCACCCTTAAGCTCATATTATCTAAGTATCCTGACATTAAGGGTATCAATTTCGACCTTCCCCATGTCATAGAGCATGCTGTTTCCCATCCCGGTATGTATAAATCTAAAATAACTAACTCTCCTTGGTTACAGTATTATGTTGTCTTGAAATTTAAATATAAGTATTTAGTATTGATTATATCTGATTTTCAGGAATTGAACATATCGGGGGAGACATGTTTGAGGCCATTCCCAACGCAGAAGCTATTTTGATGAAGGTCGGAAAAAAAAATCAAAAACATTACATTAATTATAAAGGAATCTATAGAATATGTGTGGGCAGATAGATAGGTAATCGGGCCTAGTGCATAAGACTAGTGGAGTTCCATCTTAAACCAAGTGACAATAAGAGTAACCCATAAGCTTATATAATAGTCTATTTTAGATCTCAACTTCTCTTATGGTAAAAAGCTAAAATTATATGCTCAAAGTAAAAATGTTTTTGTTTCATGCAGTGGATTCTTCATGATTGGGACACACAGTCATGTGTGAAGTTGTTGAAGAACTGCCACAAGGCAATCCCTAACAACGGAAAGATAGTTGTGATTGACACAATAATGCTCGAGGTGCCCAAGGCAAGCGATGCTGCAAAATTCAATAGCACAATTGATATGGCAATGATGAGTCACACTCCAGGAGGAAAGGAGAGGACCAAGAAAGAGTTACTTTCCTTAGCCAAGTCATCCGGATTTGCAGGCATCAGATTTGAGTGTCAACTCTTCGACTTATGTGTCTTTGAATTGTACAAGTAAAACAAGGTCTTGATCGGGTGTGCGTTTCTCCTTTTTGGAAACACTTTTCTTGCTCTACTTAAATAATAATCCAACACTGATCGATAAAATGGATTAGCATTTATCTCTTATGTACGTACAACCGAATCTTTCATTTATTGAGTGGTTGTCAATCGACTGGAATAATATATAACTAATTAGATGAATGGTTGAATTCAGAAGGAAAGTTTTAATTAAATACTACAAAATATTTGTGGGCGCCTAGTACATAAGTCTAGCGGGGTTCCATCCAAAAAGCAATTAGTATATAAGAGGAGTAACCAAATTATATAGTAGGCTTTGACTTATTAAATTCCCGATGTGGGAATTGGGAAACACCCTCAAAGATACAACTAGAATTTTAGTCATGGCGATGTGGGAGAGAGCTATAAGATTTATAGATTGTATGCACTAGAACAATTTTTGGCCAACATAGGATAATTTTCTCAAATTATCATGGTATATAGAGCAAATGAACACCTAAACACTTCATAATAAATTTAAATGACTACAAGATTTTAGTTGCAGTTCCTTTCGAGCTCTCCAACTACATCATCCAAAGTTGCTAAAATATAACTCAAACTTAGTTTCTTAAATTTAGAAATTTATTTATTTAGTGTGTCTATCCCAAGAAGAGACAAGAGTATTTGTGGTAGGGGTTGATTTGCATCAAGGGTCGGCATTAAGCCCTTTATTTAGTGTATGTTGTTTGCTGATGACATAGTGTTGGTAGATGATACAATAGATGAAGTGGATAGAAAGTTGGAGTTATAGAGAGAGAGAGAGAGAGAGAGAGAGAAGCTAGAACCAAAGGGTTTCAAGCTAAGCATGTCAAAGATTGAGTATGTTGATTTCAAATTTGAGGAGGAGGAAGGCGTTAATGTTGTCATGGGAGTGCGTTTAGGGAGAGAACACCACAATGAAGAATGAAAGTTTCAAGTATTTAGGGTCATTCCTACAAAGTTATGGAGGTATAGATGAAGATGCTAAATACAGAATTCATATGGGTTGGCAAAACTGGAGAAAAGTATTGGGAGTGTTATACGATAAAAAGGTGTCCCTCAAACTCAAGGGAAAGTTCTATAAAATGGTAATTAGACCCACTTTGTTGTATGGTTCAAAGTGTTGGCCCATTAAAAAGTTACTAGACAGAAGATGTTAGTGATAAAGATGAGGATGCTCTAATGGATGCAAGGACATGCAAAGTTGGATTAATTAGCTAGGAAGAAAATTCATTCAAAGCATCCACTTTTATCGTCAAGTTTGTTGACCATTGATTCTTAACAAGTAATTTCATTCATAAGATTATTCCTATCCTGATCTGATATAATTAACAAGCAAGGATTCATGAAAATACTTCACATCAAACAAACATGAAACGATCATGAATTAATTTGACATTAGTAGTAAGAACAAGGATAAATAGGATACATGCAATTGATTCACAACTAGTTAAACAATAGCATGCAATCAACTCTCTTACTCAATTGTTTTAGTCCAATGAGTCCTAAAATGATGATTTTGCTACAAATAGGGATGTAAGCGAGCCGAGCCATTCACGAGAAATTCGGCGTTCGGCTCTGTTAAAGTCCGTTCGTGTTCGGTTCGATTTATAACGAACCGAACATGAGCAAGCTCGAAAAATAAATGAACCAAGCCTGAACACAAGAGAACTCGGCTCGTTTGTTCGTGAACAAGCTCGATTATATGTTCATGAACAAGCTCGGTTATATATTTATGAACAAGCTCGATTATATATTCGTGAACATGTTCGATTTTATGTTCATGAATATATTCGCTTATATGTATAAAATACAAATATTAAATAACATATAACCCATTATTTATTAATCAACCCATTTTCAAGAAGCCCATTTTTAGAAGGCCCATTTTTAAAACCCTAAAATGCTAAAATAGTAAAATATACTCCTCCTACTTTCTAAACCTAGCGCCGCTCTCAGTCTCTCACTCTCGACTCTCGACTCTAATCCTCTTTCACTCTCTCGGTTCTTCAGCTCCCCTCTCACTCTCGACTCTCTCAGATTGTGAGCTCTCCGGCTATCTCCGTCTCTTGTCCCGTCGGCCGCCTCTCTGACTCCGCCAACCACCTCCGTCAACAACCGGTAGCTGCATCACTTTCCCAAGTAGCGCCGAGATCTAACGTCAACAACCGCGAGGCCTCCGTCGGCCGCCTCTCTGCTCGATCTGTGAGATTTAACGCTGAGAAGCCAGATCTCGATTGTGTCCTTCGTGAGATCTGTGATATCTAACGTCAACAGGTAACGCTTCTGGTTTTTGATGAAGTTTTGTTTTTGTGAAGTCAATTTCTTGTGTCACTAGATCCGGCCGGCCTCCAAGCAGTCAAGTACACCTCCCAGGTAAGGTTCAGATCTGTAAAAAAAACTCTTTATATACATTGTTATCCCAACAAAAAAATTAAAAATCTGTTAATTTGTTTGGCATGATTAGATTCATTAGAAAACTCTTTATATTCAGTTTATACAACTTCACTTACGTTCACGTTTGGCATGATTAGAAATAGGCTGCTAATTTGTCATAGTATAAAATGAAACTAAAGTTTGTATAAAATGAAACTTGTGTTCACAATGTGTGCAATAAATCTGCCTATCTATTTCTGAAAATAGTAAATGCTGTTAATAAATTATAAATTTATGTATTACAGTTTGTATGTATCTCATTATCTGTTCGATTATATGTTTAAATTGTTTTGTAGAATGTGAAGAAAGAAGAAGTTACAAGATTTGAATTTCCTCTTTGATGGCGCCTTGAAGATTTGTAATACATTAGTTGAAGTTTGCTTTCTTTGGGATCAATTAAGTTGTTTGTGTTTTGTTTTTCAAGGCATTTTGCAATTTGTATGGGTAATATTTGTTCTATGTCTTGTATCAACGACATTAGGGTTCATTTAGTTGGGGTTTGTAATACATATGAGCAGGTTTTGTTTAATGTTTTGTATTGGTAATGTTTGAGCAGGTTATGTTATGTTTGAGCAGGTTTGTTAATACATTTGTGTTTGAGATCTGTAGGTTTTTATACTTTAATTTCAGCAGATTTGATTTGTTCGTGAACGAAATAAATGAGCAGGTTTGGTTTGTTAGCGAACGAACTAAATGAGCTTTGAGTTAGCTTGTTTAGTTTGCTCGTAAACAAGGTAAACGGGCAGACTCGTTGAGCTCATGCTCGTGAACAAGACGGACGAGCGGGCTCGCGAGCCGAGCTCGAGCTCGACGAGTCTTAAACGAACCGAGCTCGAACAAAAATTTGGGCTCGAACCGAGCTCGAGCCCGAACCCGAACAGACCCTTGAATGATCGAGCCGAGCTCGAGCATTTGAAAACTCGGCTCGGCTCGGTTCGATTACAGCCCTAGCTACAAAGATTAGGCTTTCAACAAGAAAGCCTAGATCCTAGCAATATAATGTAGTCAATCTCAACAAGTTGATCAGACAAGTAGAAATCAAAAGCATTCAATAAAGAGTAAGCACAAGAAAAATTGATCTAATCAAAGAAATAAAACTTGAACTATGAATGAAAGAGTGTTTTAGTTCTCCATAACTTTGTCTCAAACTTGGAAAAGTAGAAAACAATAATGGATAAGAATCCTCCAAACAAAGGCTAACAAAGGTTTTATAAACTAAGGAAACACGAGATCTAAAAAGATAGAAAAGGAAATGAAAACTCGGAAAGTCTTCTGCGCAAGTAATTCGGCAAACCCACGGTCACGGTTTGACTAATCTTGACCCTCGGAAGCGGTGTAATATCGCGCTCGCGGTTTAGAAAACCACGGTCGCAGCCTTCAATCCAGCTGCTCTACGTTACTCCACCGCGATCACGATTTTCATGGTTGTGGTTGCGGTTTTGCCTTGTGTCTTTTGCAGCCTCAGTGACGTCCACCGCGGTCGCGGTAGTGGTACTCGCGACTGCGGTTCTTTAGCAAAACATCCTCTCTAATCTCTATGTTATTTCACTTCAATCCTATAACACCCCCGTTTTTCCCTCGGAGATATTACCGCCAGTGACCTCGAAATTTACACTCCGAAGCCACCCAAGGCTTTCACGGAATTCAAGATATAAATAATAATGATAATTCAATAAATATTAAACAAAATGTCTAACTTTCACAAACTTGAATAATCCAAATACTTGCGAAAAAATGAGAATAAATATTCTTGAACAAAGCGGAAGTAAAATTCTTGAAGGCGGTCCTTACAGACCAAGAATCTCGACCTTAAAACTATAAACGATTTATTCAAAAGAAACTTGAAAAATTCTTCAACTGCTTCAATCTCGAATCACCACTCCTTTACTCCCTGATATTCCGTATAGGGACGGTTAACACCAGCCGGCCATGCAAGAGAAGTAAAACGGTCGGTCAGTTTAATGAAAGACTACGCAAGTGGAATTTTATGTGAGGTTCTTGTGATCTTAGTTGCATTATGACCATCGGTCTCCGAATGAAAGTCGGTCGATGGCATAACCCAAATAATCTCACGGAATGAGAAATATGATGAAAGAGGTTAGGACACCACAAGGCTATGGTTCCTTAAGAATGAGAAAGATTATGTTGGGAACTTTAGTTCTCAACCAAGATTTCGAAAAGCCGTCGTCGACTTATCAAATATACAACCAACCTCATCGAATGCGTGTTGTCCGAATTAAAATTGGAAAGTAGATTTATCAAAGTCGGGAGCCAAAGTGGTTTTTCAAGTTGTAGTCACCACCCTAAACACGTTTTAATGGGTGTGCACTAGCACGTATCTTATTTAATTACAAAACATTGCATTCAAGTTGGTAGCTTTTAATACGGCAACACGATATGCCATAAGATAAAGAATTCCCACAAAGGACGTAAAGGGTTCCTAAGTCCCGATACAAGACACTAGCTAGGTGCCAAACACTCCTCAAAGCGGTTGAACGAGCAGGGTCATGACCAGCATTAGGGTCTAGGTCCATCCAAATGCAAAATATAATAAAGAGGTGTTCAGGGGTTAGTGAACCCCAACCCTTACTTCTACCCTAGTCCAAAACAACAAATCTCAAATAAGACCGTGAAACAAACAGGTGCACAAACATTGCAACCTAAATATAACTTCTAGTGTAATAGTAATAATAACAATAAGCTACCATGGGTCATTATTTCTATGCATAATAAACCCTGATTCATTTATATGTTTCAACATGGTCATTATTTCTATAATAACCTAAGTTCATTTTATTCAAACAACCGTCCCCAACACAACATGCATACATGAATAAAAGTATTCATGATAAAAGTATGAGAGTGAACAACCACTTGCCTTGATTTGAAGGCGAGCGATAATTATCTTAGACGAGCTTGCAATCCAACGATTGATTTCCGTTTTCCTGATTCATACATAAGATACAAAATAAATTATAAGCAATTTATTTTATTCAACTTTTCCTCGTAAGTTGAATTCTTATGACTCGTCTAAGTTTATATTTCTAATAAACTTATATTATTAACATATTTTATTAATGTAGGACCTTTTAATTTCTTTGTATTTCATATAGTAGATTTCTATATCTTTATGCATACATATTAATTAAAAATATTACCCATATGTTATTTCAATAAAAACATATCTTTTTGCAAAGTACCTATTTTTAAGGCATAAAATCAATAGTATTCATCATTTGTTTTCTATTTGCCAATTTTATAAGAAAATATATTTTCTGTTTTTCTCTCCTAAAAATATCATAAAAATATTTTTAACATCTTGTAAATTTAGATTTAAAAATATTTATTTTATTTTAAATACCCCAATTAATAAAATACCAAAATAAAGAAAAAATGGGTAAAGAGTAGAGCTGTCAAAAGCTAACTGAACCCGCTAACCTGACCCGAACCGCCCGATAACTTTAGGGTCAAGACCCGAAAATTTGAACCCGAAACTCGAAATCAACCGAACCCGATAGAATCCGAAACCCGTTGGGTTGACCGATTTAGTATATTTATAGAATTTTGAAAATTTATTTTAAAAATTATAATATATTTTATTACTAACATAAATTAAAATAATATATTATAATTAAATATTATTATTTAATTAAAAATTGATTTTAATAATCATAAAAAAAAACGATATTTTAGACTCGTTGGTCAACCCGAACCGACCAAAAACCCGCTACAACCAGACACAATTGACTCATGACCCATAATGAAACCGAACCCGAAATGACCAAACCCGAACCCGCCCGACCCGACCCGATTGAAAGGTTTAGTAAAGAGGGTCAGCCAAACGGGTCGGGTCGGGCCCGCGGGCCAGCTACTTACAGAAGCAGTTCGCGAACGCTGGGCTGATTGCGACTCCGACTTCAAAAGCTTCGTTCTCCTTCGTCTGGTATCGGTTCGAGGCGTGTGAGGTGTCGTTGGAACCGGGACGAGCATCCCTACCAACTTTTGGTAGAATTTGCGACTGAGGTGGTCTGTGGTGGCCGGAAAACCCCAATGAATAGGCGGATCTAGTGAGCTCAAACTAAACAGAGCCGGATTTTTGTGTGGGTTTCTAGATCGATTTTTGGCCAAATCTAGATTGGAAAGGGAGGGTTTTTGCTTAGGATTATATAGGCAATGTCAAGAGCTATTTATAGGTCCAAAAATGAGCTTCAACGCTCCAAAAACAAGCCTGAAATCCTCCATTAATGCATTAGATACAATCCCGTTGATTTCGCCCATTTATGGGTGATTTATCTTGTAATTGAATCGGGATTGATTCTCTAATCCATCCTTTGACTCCAATCCTTTCCATCTTAAATCCGACCTTATCTTTCTTCAATTCGAATTTAATTTGAAGGATTCCAAAAACGTTCTACTTTGACCTTGAACGAGATTTTCGGGATGAGTTTGATTGATTGCTCCCAAATTGATTGAGGGAACTTGTAGAGGGTTAAAAAAAGTGGCAAGTTAGCTATTACGGAATCCATTTCCGTTAAGAAACGAGATCAAATTCCTCATTTGAAGTTAAGAACAAGTTGGGGAAGAAGAACCCCCATATTTGAATCTATTTTCAAGAATTTGCACAAACAACCCCTCCAGTTTAAGAAATGGACAAGAAATGCCCTTGATATTAATAAATAATTAAATATCCTTAATATATTTTTATAGAATAAAACTTTTAATTCAAAAATATTTTTATAATGATTATCTTTGTTTAAAAAATTTTGATATCTTTCTCTTAAAATTCTAATTTTATTTATTTTATCTTCCTTTAACATATGGGTAAGGTCCATTATTATTTCAAATAACCCTTTAGAGGTTAGTTGCTTAACTTTCATTTAATAAAATAAATTAGGTAAGCAATATATCATTATTATGAGAATATTTCCATAATTTATTTTATTAAATAAAATAAAAAGGAAATTACATAATTGTCCTTCTTGAAAAAGAGGGTTATTACAAAACCATGATGATGTGACCACGCCACATCAAAAAAAAGACGCCCCGCCACATCAAGCACAAGACGCCCCAAGACGCTGACGCGGCCGCGACGCGCCCATGCCAGCGCCCATGCAAGGGGCCACCATCGATTCTCCACCACTTTCCTCGAGCTATCTTTTTGGTGATGACTTATTAGATGAAATGATGAATGAGGAACCTAAAAGTGTCACTCAAAAGGATAAACAAGATCTTGAACGTCGCACACCTTATGGCACGACCGATAGTCTGATACTACCACCGCGACTAGGCAGGCTCACGACACTCTACCCTTTTTGGGTCGAATTACTCGGGCACGGGCTCGTGCCCTACAAGAGGGACTCAAAACAACCCTCATGGTCCATGGAGTGCCGATCAAATGTGAGGGTGGCCTGATTTGTGTGTTGGTGGCAACCGTGTGCGCTTCTCCGAGCTAAGGTTCCTAGGTGCACCTCATAATAATTCCCGCCATAAATTGTGAAGTAATGGCTCGTCTCTCAAGGTTCATAGGGGTTCTAATCTGAATTTAATGATGGTTGTTGAAGGGCCATTGTGCGGTCAAGTTTTGCCTGCTTAAAGGAGTCGATCTCTCCTTAGAAAGGTCACCTTGAACAATAAGAAAAACCATGAGTTCTTTGTCAAGTTTTGGCTTTCTTGATTAATAAAAGCCTTGTTTTTACTTATCAAAATTCAGATTCGTGAGTCATATCGAATCTCCTTCAAGAACCCTAGGCAAAGTGTGTCATATCTTTGTTCTTGGATTCTAGTTTGTGTTTTAGAGAGGTGTGTAATATCCGATATAAATCACATCCATATCCCTCATTTCACTCCTCCACAACTCAGTTACATTTCCATACTATCAACCCCACTTCCTTACATTGAAAGCAAAGGAGGCGCCAACCAACACATCTCCAACCTTGGCGAAAGAAGCGACTTGTGGTTCGCCTTGCACCGCTAGCAATCCAACGATCCTCTTCACTTTTCTATCTTTTAATTGTTCCAATCTAGTTCTTAGGTAAATTAACAAGTCAAAGATCCCTAAAAATTATTATTATTAATAAATAATCATGAAACAATCAAGATACAATTTAACACTAACATTAAGAACAAGAATTAGATACATGCAACACTAAACAAAGAGTTAAGAATTCAACACAAAATCAATTATGTTCTCAAAAGCCTTAGTCCAATGATTTCAAAAGTATTGAGTTTGCTACAAAAGGTCAAACTTTTAAACGAGAAAATACTAAATCCTAGCAATAGAATAGTTCCAATCTCAACTAGTTGCGCAGGATAGAAGAAACCAATAACATTCAATCAACAATAAGCCCAAAAGAATTCATACTAATAAAAAAGAATAAAACTAGAATAGAGATCTCACAACTTACAAACCAAAAGCTTTAATTGTAGATTAAACAATGGAGTTTAGTTCTCCATAGACATGGAAAAGCTTTAGGTTTTCACTATCTTCTTCAATAAATTGTATTCTAAAACTATAAATACGAAAAATAATAATTCAGAATTAAAAATAAGGAAAAAAGTAAAGATAAATAAAATTGGCATAAAATTCTGTCTCGCGGAGTCGGCAGTACCGCGGTCGCGGCACAATTCACTGCGGAGCGATTGACTATTGTTGAATCTTCCTTGGCGGCTTCTACTGTGACTGCGATTTTGGCCACCGCGGTCGTGGCCTTCCTTCTGCAGGTTATGTCTGCTCAGGAATGAAACCGTGGGCGCGGTTCTTCTTATTGTGATCGCTATTATTCTACAGAACTTATCCTCTTTGATTTTACTCTTGAATCCTTGTTATCTTCACTTCTTCAACGTGCATAATATCCTCATAAAAATATCTCAAAAGACTCCTAAGTTGTGCTAAGTTGATGTGATCCTGCCTAGGGATCGAACCGTTATTGGCCCCAATCTAGGTTCAAGATGTCGGGATCTTCTTCGTAGAGTGTAACCGGGATAAATACGATACCAACGTGATGGTCTCATGGGTCTCTAATACTCACTTTGGGGGAGGGTGGGGCGAGACAAGGACTACAATTAAGGGAGTTTAGGAGAGGGTTAGAAAGATGTAACGCTCGAGCCAAAGGGAGGAGATTCTCAACTCAATGCTTTGGCTTCATTAAACTAGATGTCATTGAAATTGAATACAAGAGTGTGCTTAAATAGAGAAACGAAGCTAAACCTAATGGATTAATGGACCTTATGCTAGCTATTGGGCCGATCTCTTAAGAATAAGAAGACACATTCCCAAAATAGTAATAAATGGAAATAGAACAAACTAAAATGAGAAATATGTCAAAGCTAGTAATAATATAAAATATACTAAATAAGACTATCTCTTCGAACCGAGGAGGGCGCCATGGCCTAAGGCGTCTTTGGCTAGTCGTGACCGGGTCTAAGCCTAGGAGGATCGCATCATAAAGAGTCCTAGTTACTCTATAGAAACTACAGTGTATCAGTTATGCATATTACACCACCTTCCACATACGAACGAAGTACTTGAGGATAATGGTCGATTCAATGAGGGAGCAGCCCAACGTGACGTGTCCTAGGGTTATGGGTGGTGATCGAGTACCATTTTGTTGCTTAGACAGTTTGACTCTTTATTTCTTATTATGGGTTGTGATGGTTTAGAAGTTGATATTATTATTTGGGATGATGCATATTTGAACGTTTTAATAAAATAAAAAAGTTGGAAGTTTTCTGTTTTTCTCGTCGTGTATTTGTTGGAAGGTTCGAATGTTGAATTGATATTAAAATGAGCTTAAGTGAACCCGACCATGTGAGTTCCGGTTAGAAAGTCGGGGTGTTACAACGCCCAAGCAGCGGAGGATTGGAAGTCGGTGTAGGGCTGCCAACTTTGGTCGATGGAGTCGATATGGTTGGTGAAGGCAACCCCCTATTAGTCATCTTCACAAGTGATATAGTTTTAACTAAAGTGAAGGAGATGTGAGGCAAGGGAAGGAGCTTCGTAGGAGGCATGGTCGATCTGCAATGGATCTAGGACAAGTGGAAGGAGAAGGGAGGTTGATTAAGGAGTAGGTTTTGGGGAGTAATTTGACATAATAGCAGGGATAAATATAGTAATTTTCAAAAAAAATTGTTTTTTAATTTAAAAAATTATAAATAAAATATCTATGTGGCGATCTTATGGCACTCATTGTACACATCAACACGCGTGAAAATCACTCCATATAGTCACAACGTCGTGGTGGTGGTGGTGGTGGTGGTCACGGTGGTAGTGGTAGACGTGAAGGTGTTGGTGGTGGAGGTGATGGTGGTGGTGGAGATGGAGATTTTGGTGGTGGTGGTGGCGGCAGTGGTTGCGGCAAAGGTAATAGTGGTGGTGGAAGTGGAGTTGGTGGTGGTGGTGGTGGTGGAGGTGATTGTGGTGGTGTTGGTGACTTTGGTGGGGGTGATGGTGGTGCTGGCGATGGTGGTGGTAGACAAGGTAATGTTGGTGTTGGTAGATTTGAAGGTGAAGATGTCTTTAATTTTTTTAAACAAGAATTTGTGGTTTCAATTTTTAAGAATATTATAGGACTTTCATGTTCGCAACGGTTTTAATGTAAAGTTTTCTTTTATATTATGAGTTCAAAACTAAAAACTAGAAACTCATATGGTTATCGAACGTGTCCTTAAAAGTTCAGATATTTGGTTGAAAAAAAACGTACAAGTATTTTGCCATAAAAAAGAAGCTCTATACATGTAGACATTGACCCATCATTCATCCCAATTGGAACTCTCTCTTAGAACAAGGGGAAGGGCTAACCTTGAAAGAAATGAGAAACTCGGGAGGGTTTTTCAAATATTCAGAAAATGGAAATTTTAGGTAAAAAGACTTATGGGTTGTTTCTTAAAATTTTCTTTTTTAAAACAACAATTTACCTATGGATCATAAACCTATATTGAAACTTTAATTCTACCATTCTACCTACACATTCATGCCTTTTTGCCACATTCTTTATCCCACACCCTCACATTTGATCCTATAAACCATTCTACCTACACTTTCTTTGAACTTGAATGAGTCCACACATAGTTATTCAGCTGATCTACAACACATGCCTTTTTTTAGGTACAATGAAAATTCTGGATCATTTCACAAAACTTTCAATAGACAGGCAATACTCTTGTCTCAAATAAGCAGTTTGGTTATTTTCTGCCATAAAAATTTGTTAAGTCATATACTAGTATCATAATGTGTATGTAATAAGCTGTGTATGTGTGCTAAGACTGAGAAGTATAAAACTAGTCGTACAAGCTGTAACAGAATTCAGTTGAATACAATTCCAGTTTTCCCTCTCCTTTCTCTCTCTCTCTCTCTCTCTCTCTCTCTCTCTCTCTCTCTCTCTCTCTCTCTCTCTCTCTCTCTCTGTTTTTCCCTCTTTGCGTTGTAACATGGTATCAGACTGATTTTTTCGGTCCTGTTCTTCTCCAAATTCATCTTCAATTGCTTCGATTCTATTCTTCCTTGTCTATCTCCGATGCCGAATTTCCTCATATACGATCTTCTCCAGCTTCTCATAATCGCATTTCAACTAATCGCGATTCCACAAATCCTTGGGTCGTTCGCGATAATGTTCGCGATCGTGAGATTTCTGATTTCATGGGAGAGCTGTATCTGCATCATAGCGATCATCCGAATTATGTTTTGTCCACACGATTACTTGATGATCAGAATTGCACTTCTTGGAGACGATCGGTAGAAGTCTCGCTAATTGCGAAGAACAAGCTAGGGTTTGTTACCGGAACCAGCACTCGTTCTTCCGATGATTCAATTGCACAATCTCAATGGGATAGGTGCCACAATATGGTGTTTTCTTGGTTGTTGCACTCAGTAAACAAAGACATCGCCGAATCCATCCTTTACTGTCGGTTTGCACGACAGGTTTGGCTCGATCTTGAAAATTGCTTTCGTAAAGTTGATCGCACCAATTTGTTTCAAATTCAACGAGACCTTGCTTCTTTAAGTCAAGGCAATCTATCCATTACTGCATATTTCACAATGTGCAAACGATTATGGGATGAATATCTTCTTCTTGTTGAAAACAAAGTCTTGGAATGTGGTTCTAATGCTGTTGCTCGAAGCATATTAGAAGATCAACAGATTATTCAGTTTCTTATGGGCCTTGGTGAGTCTTATTCTGTTATTCGAGGAAATGTGCTTATGATGCAACCTCCTCCTTCTTTGTCCGTTGTGTATAAGATTGTTCTTCAAGAAGAAACTCAAAAATCCATTAGAACTGTTTCTTCACCTATTGATACTGATAATTCAGCCTTAGATGTTCATCGCAATGGAAATTCTAGGGCTTCTGGATCCAAGTCTCACGATGGGAAACCTAGACTTTTCTGTGATCATTGCCAGCATCCTTATCATACTAAGGGTAAGTGTTGGAAACTTATCGGTTATCCTCCTAATCATGTACGTGAGGATCTAAATCTAGAAGTTCTAAATCGGCAAACAATGCTTCAACTAAAGCTGATGATTCATCTGGAGTTCAGGATAACAACTCTTCATCAGCCTCTATTACTCAAGAACAGTACAAGCACTTGTTATCTCTTCTGAGTAAGCAATATGTTGAAGCTTCTACATCTAATTCTCAGGCTTTTCTAGCAGGTATTGCTTCTTGTTTCTTATCTTCGATCTAAACACAGAATGTCATGGATATTGGACAGTGGAGCAACTGATCATATGTCATCCTCTCTTGCTTTGATGCATTCTACTAAGTCAGTTTCTTCTCCTATGTCTATTACAATGCCTAATGGTAGCAAAGCATCTATTACTAGTATTGGATTTGCTAAGTTGACTAAAGAGCTGTTTCTTGATGATGTTTTGCTCATACCAGACTTTTGTTTTAACCTGCTATCTGTTAATAAGCTGGCTAAGCAATACCAAGCTAATGTTGTTTTTACACCAACCGAATGATATCTTCAGACCCCTTCGATGAAGAGGCCACTTTTCCTTGGTAAAGAAGACAATGACCTATATATTGTTGTTCCATCTACACCTCAGGTTTCTACTGCTCTTACTTCTGTTGCATATAGTAGAAGCTTAGATTTGTGGCATTGCAGAATAGGTCATGCTTCTTATGAACAATTATGTTGCTTACCTTTCCTCAAAAATGTTCCTAAATCTACACATTTGTGTACCATCTGTCCTAAAGCCAAGCAACATAGAAAACCTTTTTATCATTCCAAGAGCCAATCTACCCATCCTTTTGCCTTAGTTCATGTTGATACTTGGGGACCATATAAACATTCTACTCATAATGGCTTTCGGTATTTTTTAACACTAGTAGATGATTACACTAGGTGTACATGGACATTTCTCATGGCTCAAAAGAGTAATGCCTTGTCTATTCTACAATCCTTTGTCAACCAAGTCCACACACAATTTCATGCATCAGTTCAAGTCTTTCGAACTGACAATGCACCTGAATTCTCTGACCCTAATGCCCTCCAATTTTACTCCTCTAAGGGTATTCAACACCAAACTTCTTGTGTTGAGTCTCCTCAACAAAATGGTATTGTAGAGAGAAAACACAAGCACCTTTTAGAAGTTGTTAGAGCCTTGTTTTTCCAATCCAAAGTTCCACATAAATTCTGGGGGTTTTGTGTTCTTATAGCCACTTTTCTCATCAACAGAACACCTCTTATTTCTCTTCATAACAAGTCTCCATATGAGTTACTTCTTAATCAAGCTCCTGATTACTCTCTCCTTCGAGCTTTTGGTTGTCTTGTTTTTGTTAACACCCTCAAAAGAGGAAGAGATAAGCTTTCTCCTCGAGCCTCTCCTTGTGTTTTCCTAGGGTATTCTAATGGTAAGAAAGCTTATACCATATTGGATCTCTCTACACACAAAATTTTCCATTCTAGAGATGTTGTTTTTCATGAACAACATTTTCCCTTTCATTATCTTACATCTCTTGATTCATCCATTCCTTTACCTTCTTTAGTCCATGATTTTCCCACACACATTTTTTTGCCTTCCCAAACTTCCATACCTGCTTCTTCACCCTTACCAGCTTCTTCACCCATACCAGCTTCTTCACCTAGTTCTTCATCTTCTGTCATTCCTTCTCCTGAATTGGATCCTCCTGTTCTTAGAAGGTCCAATAGGATTATTCAGCCACCTCCTTACCTAAAGGACTATGTTTGTTCTTCTTCTTCATTCCAAGCCAATATCATATCCTTAGATTCTTCTCATATTGCTCTTCTTTCCAAAACTTATTCTTACACTGAGCCTTCTACATATAAAGAAGCTTCACAAGATTCTCGATGGGTTTAAGCTATGGAAAAAGAGATTTTTGCCTTGCAATAGAATGACACATGGGATTTAGTCCCTCTTCCTCGTGGTAAAAAGGCCATAGGGTGTAAATGGGTGTTTAAGGTCAAGCTCAAAGCTGATGGGTCATTAGAGAGGTTTAAAGCAAGACTTGTTGCAAAGGGTTTTACTCAACAAGAAGGAATTGATTATCAAGAAACTTTTTCCCCTGTGGTTAAAATGCCAACCATTAGGTGTCTCATTTCCATAGCAGCTTCTAAACACTGGCCTATACATCAAATGGATGTCAATAATGCTTTTCTTCATGGTCATTTAAATGAAGAAGTGTTCATGAAAGTGCCAGAGGTTTTCCCAACCCATATAAATATGTTTGCAAATTAAAGAAGTCTCTTTATGGACTTAAATAGGCCTCTAGGCAATGGTTTCAGAGCTTGACACAAGCTCTTCTTTCTCTTGGTTATTCTCAATACTAGAATGATTATTGATGTTCATGTTTTTGGTATAGTGTTTAGTATGTTTTCTTAGTTTGTTAGGCTTAGTTTTAGTAGTTTTAGGGTTAGTTTTGTGTGTTTTTGGATGAGTTTGCATATTTTGTGAAAAGTATGGAGGCTACTCTGTTTTGTGTCTTTTTGTAGGTTTTAGCTAGGAAACGGTGCTTTTTGGAGCTGATTGAATGGAGTACTATGGTGGAAGACGGAAGAATACGAGGATAAAGAAGTCGAAGTCAAGCTTTTTAGAGTTGAAGTGTTGGAAGAAAGTCAAATCCAGGCTCGTTAACAAGGTTGTGAAGGGTCGTTAACGAGGCTTAGAGATAGAGTTTTTCAAGAGTTCGATGTTATGTCTACCGACCCTGTGCGGAAATTTATTCCGTGTCGGTAGGGTTTTTAATGAATTTTAGGGTTATGATATTTTATATTTTAGGTCTTGTTATCTTTTTAGGTTTTATTTCTATCTTTTTAGATTTAGTTTTTATCTTTTAGGAAAGTTTTTATCTTCTAGCCTTTTTTATTAGATAGCTTTATTAGTATAAATACCCTTCTTTTCTAGCCAGAGGGGGGGTACGTACGTGTTCAAGAAGAAGACCGAATGGACGGAGCCGAGAGAGAGTAGTCGAACCGAGGCTAACGAGAGTGAAGCTAAGGTCGTTAGACGTGTTTTCGATTCGGTATTCTTGTTATTTTCGGTTTCTTTTGAATTCTGTGAGACGATAATTTTCTTATTAATTTGAAGTAGTTGTTTTGTTTTCAATGTTTTCTCATATTGAAATTGTTTGCTTTATAATTATGAGTAGTGAGTAGTTTTTCTATCTAGGGTCGGGGTTAAACCCGGCATAGTTATGCATGGTTTTATGAGTAAGTAGATTGTGTTGAATGCCTTTTATCTATTTTTAGATTGCTTGTTGTGTTTATGCCTAGATGAAAATCGAGGTAATTTGAGTTCTTGACTTGTTCGAAAGGAAAAGTTATAGACTTGAAGGTTGATATTGTTCGATTGCGAAAGTTTCGAGCTTTGGATCCAAAACAAGTGATTGAGTGAATTGGTTTATGAGAGTAGATTGATTTGCTTGCTAATCAACGAAAGTTGATGAATTTATCTATTTAAAGGCATGATCTTTATCTTCTTAGGAGTTTATATGCATGGCTATGTTGTGGTGACCCTAGTCCTAGATAATTGTTTTAATTTGAATTTCTTCAATTATATCCGTTACTGAGTTCGCTGCCTCGGTACCGAACCTGTTCTTAGGTCGTTAGTGTGTGTTCGTAGTTTACCCAGGTTCGTTAACGACCCTGACAAAGTCGTTAACGAGGTTGGTCGTAGTTGAGTCTTGTTGTTTTGCTTTGTTTTATTTTTAT
Organism: Fallopia convolvulus; assembly: GCA_964016875.1. Lineage (NCBI taxonomy): Eukaryota > Viridiplantae > Streptophyta > Magnoliopsida > Caryophyllales > Polygonaceae > Fallopia > Fallopia convolvulus. The sequence goes on along the minus strand of OZ024729.1, from coordinate 14,778,746 downwards.
TAGTAGTTTGATAGACAAACAACCGTGTTTCCCGTGGAACGATCCTGACTCCCCTATACTCAGCGGGTTCTTGACTATAAATTTATTTGTTGTCAATAAACCCTCCTTCAACAAATTGGTGTCGTTGCCGGGGAAGCAACAGTGTTTGTTTGTTTATCAGTGGGTCTGGGAATAGCCCGACCCTGTTTTTGTTTTTAATTTTTGTTTTCTTTGTCGTTTTTCTCAGCGTATGCCAGCTGGACGTCGAAGGCTCGAATTTGACAACACCGGTTACTATTCCGAACCTGATTGTTCCCTGCACCGTCGACGCCGAGAGAACCGAGCTATGGCTACACCCGAGGAGTTGACTCGTCAGGTGGACGAACTACAGAGACAGATGGAGGCGTTAAAAATCGAGAAAGAAGCCGTTGTTGCCGAGGCTGAGCGTCAACGAGTCAACAGTGCTCGTCTACAGGATGAGCTGAATGCCTATCTGAGGAATGCCAAAGAATACATGCATCCGGAACTGAGGGTGCCAGAGTCTCCAATTGTGCTTCTAGAGATAGAGAAACCTTTTGAGATTAAGTCTCAGTTTATATCCTTGATCAAACGGGCTCAGTTTGAAGGGAAACTTTCTGAGTGCCCTATGGAACATATTAGGAATTTTCTTGATTTATGTGACACCATAGCTGCTGAAGGTGTCTCACTTGAATATGTTTTGTTAAAAGCTTTCAGGTGGTCTCTTACTGGAAAGGCCCTGAGCTGGTTGGAGAGCTTACCTTCTAAGTCTATCAGGACTTGGAAAACTTTGTATGATCAATTTCTTACAAAAATTTTCCCTCCTGCCAAGACAACGGAGTTGAGAAAACGTATCACCTCCTATCACCAGCTGCCTAATGAGACTTTCGTTGAAACATGGGAAAGATTTAAAGAGATGCTTAGACAATGCCCCACTCATGGGCAACCTTTATATGTGCTCCAAGAAATCTTTTTCCAGGGTATCAATGCAGAGACGAAGAACCGCATCAACACGCATACAGCGTGCGGTTTTATAGAGATGGAACCTACGGCTGCATGGGAATTGTTAGACAAGCTGTCTAATTATGATGCCATGTATGGTACCCAGCAAACTCCCCAGCCCCAGAAGCGTCTCTACATGCCTAACAAGGATGATGTTGACCCAGATGTTAAAAATCAATTTCTACAAAACGAGGTCAACCGCCTGAAGAAGCAGGTAAGTTTTCTGAAATCCTCTCAATCTTGTCAAGAGTGTGGCTCTTCTACCCATAGTACTTCTGCTTGCACTAACATAGAGCAGGTAAGAGCCGCTGAGACATATGTTGAAGTGAATTATATGAGAGGCCCATACAGAAACCAGCCTAGTAATTTTGACAGGTCGAACAATTATCCAATGTGGGGCAACCAAAATCCGAATGCCAACTATGCAGTGCCTCCACCGGAAAGACGACCTGCACCGTATCGACCTCCAGTCTATCAGGAGCCACCATCATGGGTACAAGGGTTACATGAAGGCATTAACGGAGTGAATAATAAGGTTAACGAAGTTCAAGCCAACCTTAACAATCAAAACAAACGATGGGGAGAGTTGGATGTGTGGAAGAAAAATGTCGATTCTCAACTAGAGAACCTTGCTGCACAGATTCCAAGACCACAGGGGCAACTCCCGGGCCGTCCCGAGGAGAACCCTAAGGGACATATAGCGGCAGTACACCTTAGGAGCGGAAAGACACTACCGAAGCGTGTCCAAGCTAAGGATAAGACTGAAGAGGACACCACGGTGCAGCTCCGTAACAAGCCAGCGAGATCGAGTACCGAACCAGCACAACATGGTGATGAGGCTCCCATGGTCGTCAACGACCCTAGTCCAGTTCAATTTTCTAATCCGAGTCCTCCTCTCAATCCCAGGGTAGTTAACGACCGCATCAGGGTCGATAACGACCCGCCGAGGGTACCTAACGACCCTAGTGTCGACCCGGTAGCATCACCTCTCGAGCCTGACTTGGTTCCGAGAATGGTGAAATCTCTTCCTTTTCCTATTAATAAATCAAAGGACACTACTGAGAGTAAGTTCAAGCGTTTCGTAAAGATTCTCCAGGGCATTAATATTTCCATCCCATTCGCTGAGGCCCTAAGCGAAATGCCGGCTTACACGAAATTTTTGAAGGATATTCTTAGCAGGAAAAGATCCATCACAGATCTGCAAGACGAGATCCGATCTATTGCTCTACCAGAAAAACTAGGAGACCCAGGAAGATTTGCCATAACAATTGGCATAGGCGACCACAAATTCAAAGCTCTATGTGATCTGGGAGCCAGTGCTAGTTTACTTCCTCTCTCAATCTGGTCAAAAGCCAACATGGGACAACTAGAGCCAATTAACATGCGGTTATACATGGCAGATGGCTCTTGCATCAAACCAACAGGGGTTGTAGAAGACTTTCCGGTTCAAGTGGGCAAATTCTTTGTCCCGAATGATTTCATAGTTATGGTAATGCCCGAAGACCCGGTAGTTCCTATTATCATGGGGAGACCGTTCCTCGCCACAGCTAGAGCCATAATTGATGTTAGGAGGGGACTCCTAACTTTCGAAATTGGGGATGAGCTGACTGAATTTCGGTTCAAACAGTCAATGAAGGAGACCAATAGAGCCGAAGTCAAGATGCTCTACACCCACAATGAGATCATTGAATGTGGAGACCCCGTTGGAAGATTGGCGTCAAATGATGAATTTTCAGGTCAAAGATGGGCAGAAATAGCCCCTGCAGTTTCGGTAACAAGCCCCCCAGCCTCAGTACCGATTCTCCTGGCAGAAGAAGCAGGCTCGTTAACGACTCCATCAGCATCGTTAACGACCCTGGCCGAAGACAATGAAATTTCAGCATTTGAATACCTTGAAGAGGTGTTGAAGACGGAGCCAGAAGAACCGATTCTAATCCCAGCTAAACCTTCTCCAACACTTAAACCTCTTTCGGACTCCCTCAGGTATGAATTCATTGGTCCTAATTCTACTTTTCCTGTCATCATCAATGCTAAATTAAAAGATGAGGAAGTAGAGAAACTGCTGAATGTGCTTAGGATGCATAGAAAAGCCATAGGCTACTCCCTAGATGATATAACTGGCATATCTCACGCACCAAGCGGTGGCATGATCAGAAATTGGTGCCCAAAATTTATGAGGTTGGCGATAAGGTACTTCTTTTCAACTCTAGACTCCGTTTATTCCCAGGGAAGCTAAGGACAAGATGGAGCGGGCCATTCGTGGTTCATCACATCTATCCCCACGGTGCGGTAGAGTTAATCGATAACCAAGGCGCGATCTTCAAAGTAAACGGCCACCGACTGAAAAAGTTTCATGAGCAACCCGACCCAGATGAAGAGATTAGAGTCACTATGGCTCTTAGAACGTCGGATTAGCCAAGGTAAGTACGTCGGGCTGACGACGTTAAAAATAGCGCTTACGGGAGGCAACCCGCTTTTAGTATAGTTTAGCTTTTTCTTCTTTTTCTCTTTTTCTCTTTTCCTAGTTTTATTTTGAGTTTTAGTTAGTAGTTTAGAAGTAGAAGGATAGAATAGATTTAAGATAAGAAGATGCAGGAGTTGGGCTCGTAAATCACTCAAGAAAGGCTACGGCGGTTCGTTAACGACCCACCCAGGTTCGTTAACGACCCGGTTTGGCGACCCGACTCGGCAAAACGGGCAGGTAAGTTTTTTTTTACCCTAATCTATCTTCTATCTACCCATGAGCCGCCCCCTTTCACCTTTTCCCCTACCCCTAGCCCTCTCCTATAAAACCCCTTCAACCCTCCCAAAAATTCTACTCTCAAATCCTCAATCCCAAGCTCAAACTTCCAAAAATCCTACCGGTTTTTCTCCACCACCGATCAGAACTGCATCACCGCCCTACCCCCGGAGTTTTAACCTATTATCGAACCGGAGCACTTCGCATTCGTTACCGACGAGATCCGAACTCGTTAACCACCCAAATTTTCGATCTTTGCTCTTCAAATTCTCGTTCTACCGGTATGATTTCTAAACCCTAACTCTCTATTGCATGATTCATGGTTTATAGGGTCAAAATTTCATATCTTGTTCATAGAGGATCGATTGGCATGTTTGTTGCTCAATAAGTTTGTTGCTTAATATATTGGTGGTTGATCTTGACTTCTAGGGGTTTGTTCTTGCTTGGATTCTCCATTGCAATTTGATTTAGAAAATCATGACCTACCTTGTTTTAGAATTGTTTTGATCTTCACCATGAGTTTCTTGGGCAATTATAGCATGTTCGGGATGGGTAATCGAGTACGTATGGGGTGCATCTACCCGATTGTGTGTCTTACATAGGATTATGAGGGATGCATGCTTGATTCATGGCTAAATTTTAGAGTCTTTACACTCGGAAATTTTCAACTGGTTCTTGTACAGGCTCGATAACGACCCACCCAAGTTCGTTAACGACCCTGCGTATCATCAAAGCTGAAAAACCAGTCCAAACCCGTTACCGACCCCAATTGGGCAGTTAACGAGGCATTCCGAGAGCTATTCCGAGACCAAGTATGGGGTCTCTTGTCTATCTAATTGAGTGGATCTTATCTTGGAAAAATCGTATTTTTGTAGGTCCACATGGCAAGTTCTAGCTGAGCCGCAACCCGAGCCCAAAAGAAGAGGAGGATTCAGACGTCCCCATCTCCACCCCGCATGGACAACGTGATCTTGCGCACTCAAGGACAAGCGGACCGCTACAATGCCATACTAGACAAGGACCACAACACTAGGTGGTTCTCGAGGTCAAGTGCAAAGCAAATGCGGATCTACGATGATGTCAAGGAGGCCTTCGCTATTCTCGGCGTGCCTCACTTATTGAAGAAGTAGAATTTACCACACTTTCCGGCTCTCACATCCGAGTTTCTAGCCACTCTTGAGACGAGCTTCCCGACGAAGACTTCGGAGGGACGTATTCGGTTCAGGCTCGGTAATGTGAACTGTGAGTTCACTTTGGCGGAGTTCAACACCATTCTGGAGCTCCCAAATCCTTCTCGAGATTACAGCCTTAAGGATTACAAGGTGACGAGGACTTGGAGCTACATCACCGGGGAGGTAGAGCCCTCCGCTGTAGCACTATCCGGGGCAAACATCATCAACCCCATATTTAGGATCATTCTCCGAGTTCTAGCCGCTACATTCTGGCCTAAGAGAGAGCTGAACAGGCCGACAAGGATAGAAGTTGCATGCCTCCGCACTATTCTTTTTGAGGATCCCGCCCCATTGAACTTGGGGTACGAATGGCTATACTATGTGGAGAAGTCAATCAAGTCAAAGGAAGTATGGTGCGGAAACCTGGTTAGTCTCTTGGCGACCAATCTTGGAGTTGATCTCACCCTCTACACACCGGCCCACGCTTGGTTTAGTTCCGGTATTTTCACTCAGGTTCGGGATGGGTACACTACAAAAGTTCTAGGCCGAGATGTTGCACCCACCCTGGATAAGCTGGAGCTTCTTTATGTACCGAATTGGTACGAGGCATGGACGGGGCATGCATTCCCGTTGGAGCCCAAGCCGCAAGATGAGTTAACGCTCCGACCATGCGAGTCCCGGTTTGAAAGAGAGGGAGAAGAGATGGAAGAAGATGATGAAGATGAAACTGAAGAGGCATCTACCGAGGGAGGTATAGAGGAGATCGACATCGAGGAGGATGACCTCGATACAGAAATTCTGGGTACCAATGTCTTCGTTAACGAGCCCGCCAGGGTTGGTAGCGACCACTTCGAGGCCTCTACCGATGCTCCTACCGAGGCACATAGCTTCGGTAACGACCCGTCGAGAGCACCTACCGATCCCCCTCAGCCACCTATCGACCCTCATTCTTATGGTATCATGCCATACAACCCAAGGCTTTACCAAGACCATTTCCAGCCTCACTATCAACCACCTCCTCAGCCCGAGTACACTGGATCAAGTATCCCGCCACCATGGGCCGAAGATCTTTCAGCTCAGATGCAGTAGCTTAACCTTCAGCAGACACATATTCATCGGAGGATGGATAGATGGGAGAGTGTCTATTCTGCTCGCATGGCATTTGAGGATACAAGGCATCAGCAGAGAGAGGCGGATGATGCAGAGCGCTGGAGGACGATGTATGACTTCATGGGGAACTTCGAGCATTACTTTCCACCACCTAACCGTTGATTCAGTTTGAAGAGTTTTCTCGTTTTCTGCTTTAAGACTTTGTAAGTTTTTTCTGTTTTTCTTTTCTTGTTTTTCTTTCTTTTCTTTTCTTTTCTTCTTCTTATTTTTTTCTTACAGTGGGGACACTGTAACTTTAAATATGCGGTGGGAAAGGGTAGAAAACTTGTTGTCTTGTGTCTTGTGTTTGTTTTATGTGTTTTATTTGTTTTAAGTAGCTCTTTATTCCATAAAAATTAAAAATCGGAAAAATTTGAAAATTTCAAAAAAAAAAGAGTTTTAGAATTGATAGATATCCCTTTCTTATGGTTCTATGATAGTAGTTGCTAGCATGATCATATAATTCCTTACAAGCATGTCTTTGATAGTTTAGCCGGATTCTTATTTTAAAGTTGTTTGTAGGAAGGAATGGCATTTGATGAAATTGAGCATGTATACTTTTTAGCATAAGTGATGCAATCCAACAAAAATTGTTACCTTGTGAGTTATTTTTGGCCTTATAGGGAGAACATCAAAAATCCCTCTTCTTTTCTTGTGTGATTTACTCTCTATATGCATATTATCTCTTGGAATTGTGATGTTTATCTATTACTTAAGACCTATATAAGATTTATAGTTCATTTCTTGTGAAGATCATATGATAGAGAAGTTTTTCATGAACCCTATTGATCCATATCCTACCTTACATTATCCTTCTTTTTGAAGCCAATTTGAGCCTTAAAGCTTTTAATTTTTAGCTCCACAAAATTGTTCCCTAGCCGAGATATGCTTGACCCTATCCGGGGATTAGGACTTAGATTGGAGAGGTCAGTTTTGTTGAGTGAGATGTTATGATTGGTTTTGAAATTGAAAGATTGTTGGGAAGGGTAGATTGGAAGTCTCTTGTTTTATTTTGTAAAAGAAAGATCTCTTAGTAATAAAGGATGCATAAAAGGAAATTTGTGAGAAGAGTAAAGGAATATACACGATGAGCTCGTTAACGACCTTGTTGGTTCGTTAACGAGGCTGCGCAGGTAAAAAAAGATCGATAAGAGAAGTTGATAAGAAGAAAAAGGGAAGTGGATGTGCATTTGTGTTTAATAGATAAATCAGAGATTCTTTTGAGTTATTTTATGAGACTTTCTAGGATATGATGGGTGAGTGAAAAAGGAAGTGCATATTGTAGAGTGAGTTTGGTATTATTTTTTTATGAGAGTTTTGATGTTATGTGTGAGTTTAGGAGTCTTTGATTCCCGGATATTATTAGCACCACATGGACAAAATATTTCCACGCCTTATTGTCTTTACCAAGCCCCATTACAATCCGGCCGAATGGAAGCTTCTATGAAGTTTTTCATTGAGCCTGAGTTCTCTTGATGATTTTTGCTTGTTTTGACAAATCTTAGGTGGAGAGTTTGGTGATATAAGTTCCAATTTCTATGAGTTTTTGTATATAAGATGAGTTGAGAGTTGAATTTATAAGCCTAAACACATGAGAGTTGAGTGAAACACATTATCCCTTGTGAGGTTGGATTGTATTTTCTAATGTCTATTTGGTGCATATATGTGTAATGACATTAATAGTCATTTGCTATTTTCTTCTATTTGTTGAAGTTGCTTTTTAGATGATGGCTATGACTTGATGAGTATGATTGTTTGGTTTTGATTAGTGTTTAGTGATTGCTTGAGGACAAGCAAGTCTAAGTATGGGGTATTTTGATGTTCATGTTTTTGGTATAGTTTTTAGTATGTTTTCTTAGTTTGTTAGGCTTAGTTTTAGTAGTTTTAGGGTTAGTTTTGTGTGTTTTTGGATGAGTGTGCATATTTTGTGAAAAGTATGGAAGCTACTCTGTTTTGTGTCTTTTTGTAGGTTTTAGCAAGGAAACGGTGCTTTTTGGAGCTGATTGAATGGAGTACTATGGTGGAAGACGGAAGAATACGAGGATAAAGAAGTCGAAGTCAAGCTTTTTAGAGTTGAAGTGTTGGAAGAAAGCCAAATCCAGGCTCGTTAACGAGGTTGTGAAGGGTCGTTAACGAGGCTTAGAGATAGAGTTTTTCAAGAGTTCGATGTAATGTCTACCGACCCTGTGCGGAAATTTATTCCGTGTCGGTAGGGTTTTTAATGAATTTTAGGGTTATGATATTTTATATTTTAGGTCTTGTTATCTTTTTAGGTTTTATTTCTATCTTTTTAGAGCTAGTTTCTTTCTTTTAGGAAAGTTTTTATCTTCTAGCCTTTTTTATTAGATAGCTTTATTAGTATAAATACCCTTCTTTTCTAGCCAGATGGGGGGGGGGGTACGTCCGTGTTCAAGGAGAAGACCGATTGGACGGAGCCGAGAGAGAGTAGTCGAACCGAGGCTAACGAGAGTGAAGCTAAGGTCGTTAGACGTGTTTTCGATTCGGTATTCTTGTTATTTTCGGTTTCTTCTGAATTCTGTGAGACGATAATTTTCTTATTAATTTGAAGTAGTTGTTTTGTTTTCAATGTTTTCTCATATTGAAATTGTTTGCTTTATAATTATGAGTAGTGAGTAGTTTTTCTATCTAGGGTCGGGGTTAAACCCGGCATAGTTATGCATGGTTTTATGAGTAAGTAGATTGTGTTGAATGCCTTTTATCTATTTTTAGATTGCTTGTTGTGTTTATGCCTAGATGAGAATCGAGGTAATTTGAGTTCTTGACTTGTTCGAAAGGAAAAGTTATAGACTTGAAGGTTGATATTGTTCGATTGCGAAAGTTTCGAGCTTTGGATCCAAAACAAGTGATTGAGTGAATTGGTTTATGAGAGTAGACTGATTTGCTTGCTAATCAGCGAAAGTTGATGAATTTATCTATTTAAAGGCATGATCTTTATCTTCTTACGAGTTTATATGCATGGCTATGTTGTGGTGACCCTTGTCCTAGATAATTGTTTTAATTTGAATTTCTTCAATTATATTCGTTTATGAGTTCACTGCCTCGGTACCGAACTTGTTCATAGGTCGTTAGTGTGTGTTCGTAGTTTACCCAGGTTCGTTAACGACCCTGACAAAGTCGTTAACGAGGTTGGTCGTAGTTGAGTCTTGTTGTTTTGCTTTGTTTTATTTTTATTAGTAGTTTGATAGACAAACAACCGTGTTTCCCGTGGAACGATCCTGACTCCCCTATACTCAGTAGGGTCTTGACTATAAATTTATTTGTTGTCAATAAACCCTCCTTCAACAAATTGGCGCCGTTGCCGGGGAAGCAACAGTGTTTGTTTGTTTATCAGTGGGTCTGGGAATAGCCCGACCCCGTTTTTGTTTTTAATTTTTGTTTTCTTTGTCTGTTTTCTCAGCGTATGCCAGCTGGACGTCGAAGGCTCGAATTTGACAACGCTGGTTACTATTCCGAACCTGAACGTTCCCTGCACCGTCGACGCCGAGAGAACCGAGCTATGGCTACACCCGAGGAGTTGACTCATCAGATGGCCGAACTACAGAGACAGATGGAAGCGTTAAAAATCGAGAAAGAAGTCGTTGCAGCCGAGGCTGAGCGTCAACGAGTCAACAGTGCTCGTCTACATGAAGAGTTGAATGCCTATCTGAGGAATGCCAAAGAATACATGCATCCGGAACTGAGGGTGCCAGAGTCTCCAATTGTGCTTCTAGAGATAGAGAAACCTTTTGAGATTAAGTCTCAGTTTATATCCTTGATCAAACGGGCTCAGTTTGAAGGGAAACTTTCTGAGTGCCCTATGGAACATATTAGGAATTTTCTTGATTTATGTGACACCATAGCTGCTGAAGGTGTCTCACTTGATTATGTTCTGTTAAAAGTTTTCAGGTGGTCTCTTACTGGAAAGGCCCTGAGCTGGTTGGAGAGCTTACCTTCTAAGTCTATCAGGACTTGGAAAACTTTGTATGATCAATTTCTTACAAAAATTTTCCCTCCTGCCAAGACAACAGAGTTGAGAAAACGTATCACCTCCTATCACCAGCTGCCTAATGAGACTTTCGTTGAAACATGGGAAAGATTTAAAGAGATGCTTAGACAATGCCCCACTCATGGGCAACCTTTATATGTGCTCCAAGAAATCTTTTTCCAGGGTATCAATGCAGAGACGAAGAACCGCATCAACACGCATACAGCGTGCGGTTTTATAGAGATGGAACCTACGGCTGCATGGGAATTGTTGGACAAGCTGTCTAATTATGATGCCATGTATAGTACCCAGCAAACTCCCCAGCCCCAGAAGCGTCTCTACATGCCTAACAAGGACGATGTTGACCCAGATGTTAAAAATCAATTTCTACAAGACGAGGTCGTTAGTGTGTGTTTGTAGTTTACCCAGGTTCGTTAACGACCCTGACAAAGTCGTTAACGAGGTTGGTCGTAGTTGAGTCGTGTTGTTTTGCTTGGTTTTATTTTTCTTAGTAGTTTGATAGACAAACAACCGTGCTTTCCGTGGAACGATCCTGACTCCCCTATACTCAGCGGGGTCTTGACTATAAATTTATTTGTTGTCAATAAACCCTCCTTCAACAATTATAGTTTGTTTGTTAAGAAGGTTCATGATCAGATTACTCTCGTGGCTGTATATGTTGATGATCTGCTGGTTACAGGGTGTGATATTGATGAGATTGCTTCTTTGAAAGGCTACTTACATTCTGTTTTTAGCATAAAAGATCTAGGTTTCATACACTATTTTTTAGGGCTTGAGGCTACATATCTACCAACCGGTATTGCTCTTACACAGATAAAGTTCACTAGGGAGCTACTTGATTCTATTGATCTTGGTGATTCTACTTCTTTGAGTTCTCCTTTGCCTCTGAATTTAAAGCTTTCTCTTGATGATGGTGATGTATTGCCCGATCCAACAGTTTATAGAATGCTCATTGGGAAGCTTAATTTTCTCACCAATACCAGACCTGATTTGTGTTATGTTGTGCAAACTCTTTCCCAATTCATGCAAACTCCCAGAACTACACATTATTATGCTTTTTTGCATACTATCAGATATTTGAAAGGCACTGCTTCTTATGGCATTGTTTTGAATGGTTGTGATAATCCTGTTTCAACACCTTACTCTGATTCTGATTGGGCATCATGTGCCATTACTCGACGATCAGTGACAGGTTTTATATTGATGCTGGGTAGGTCTCCTATAAGCTGGAAGAGCAAAAAGCAAAGTGTAGTTTCTCCCAGTTCAGCAGAGGCTGAATATAGAGCTATGGCACATGCTTCTACAGAGGTCATTTGGATGGTGCGCGCTTACTTGAAGATTTAGGGGTTACATCACTCAATCTCGTTGTCTTGTATTGTGATAATAATTTAGCTCATATCATAATGTGTATGTAATAAGCTGTGTATGTGTGCGTACAAGCTGTAACAGAATTCAGTTGAATACAATTCCAGTTTTCCCTCTCCTTTCTCTCTCTCTCTGTTTTTCCCTCTTTGCGTTGTAACAAAATTCAACCACAATCATAACTAGAGAATACTCTATAAAAAGAAAATGTACACCTGAATCATATTCAAAATAAGTTCACAATTTTGAATGGAGCTAGCTAAAAGTTTAATTGCAGTTGCAGAGAACAGCAACAGAAATAAGAAAACATCAGTGTATCATGTGCTTCAATTGACATGAGCAAAACTACAAACTCCTATTCATTTATAGGGTCCTAATTGCTCTCTCATCATACAAATCAAAGCAACCACACAAGTTATTCATTGGTATTGATCTCAGTAGGCATTACCTATAACCACAAATAACCATTACAAAACTTGAAGTGAAACTGATAACCAAACCAACACTAAAGGAACACAAAGGAATCCAAAAATAAAAATTACCCATCAAGCCAAGGAATCGTCAATCTTCTCAGCCTCTTTATGCTTAACATACTGATGCAAAATGCTAAGCCTAGCCGTCTCGAAAGCAAAGTACCCAATTGCAGAAAAACAAGCACTATGAAGAACCCTAGGCCCCATTCCTCTAGTAAAACCAACCCATCCTTCCTCCATCAAAATCTGCTTCACAGTGGCTACAACTCCACCATAAATTTCCCCATGAATTTGGGTCATTAACCTAGTCTTCACCACATCCAAAGGAGTAGTCAAAGATGCAGAAATAGCTCCAGCAAGCGCACCACAGAAAACACTCTCAACTGGGTCTAAACTGGCTTTATTCTTCTTGATCAAGACAGCAGCTTTCAAGTACTCAAATGAAGAGTAACTCAACACACCAGCAGGTAAATTTCTAAGCAATGTGGCTGAGTAGCCTGCGTATAAACCCAAGAACCCATCTTTCTCAAGAATCTTAAGCAAAACTTCCCATGATCTGCCTTTAGCTCCAGCCTGCATTCGCTGGGTGATGAGTTCTTTAGGAACCATTATAGCAGAAGAGACGATGTTCCCCATCGCGCCAGCGGTTGGGGGAATAAGAACTCGAGGGTAATTTTCGATTTTGGATAGAATTGACTTCCCGAATTCGCAAGTGCCGAAGTAAACGGCGGAGGAGAATGTTGAGCCAACGATTACGGCCGAAATTCCGCTGTAAAAGCCCCCGATTCCTTTCGATTGGAAGGTTTTGGCCACGGCATCGAGGGCGCCGGTGTACATCTCGCTAGCGCCTCGCGTCTGGAGCTTCGTCTTGATGGTGTCAAGCGGGTGGAGGCAGAAGTAGGTGAATGCGCCCGCGACGCCGCCGGCACCGGCGCCGATAATCGCGCGTTCGAAGACAGTGAGGGTTTTCATCAGCGATTGGGTTTTAGGGTTGTTTTTTGCCACCGGTTTTAGCCAGGTGTCGAATTGGGGACCCGGTGGATTTGATTGGGTTTCGATTGAGATTGAGGTGGAGAGGAAATTGGTAGCATTTTTCCTGGTTTGGGGGATTGTGGAATTTTTTTGGGTGCGGCGGGAAGATTTGGGGATTGGGTTTGAGGATAGAAGGATGGTGTTGAGATGAGAGAATTGGGATAGAAATTCATGAGGAGAAATGGATTGGGATTGGGAATAGGTTGGCGGAGGAAGGATGAGGAAATCTACTGAAGGTGAAGTTCGAGCTTCCATGGCCGCAATTCTTCCACATTTCTGCGAGACTGAAACCTTTATAGACCGACACATGATTACAAGCTCAGTAAGTTGCGTGGTTCTTGAAACGCCGCGTTTCCCATTTTTAATTCGTCAAACGCCGGGATGTAAATGCTGCTTTCTAACCAAAATATTCGTCACCTTAATATTTTTTCTTATGTAAGTACTTGTTTATACTTTATATTATCAATATCTCAACAAAAACCATGTCTATCCTTAATTGACAATTTTTAATTTATCAACTATAATATTTTTTGGGGCGTTAATTGAATTTTTACATCCTTTTTTATTATTTAAAACCTGGCCAAACAACAAATAGACGGCATGCGGCTAAACACGCCCATGATGTACATGCCTGCCCAAACCATGCCTCCTTCCATTGCATTCAATTAAGATAGGCATGCCATTTAAAAAAATAAAATACTGTTATATTTTCAGAAAAATAACAAATTTCCGGTACATCACATTGAGTATTGAGATGCAACAAGGTAAACTGGAGAGACAAATATAATAGCGACGTAATGCTGTATGCACAAAAATATAATAAAATAAAATTTGATGTGCTAAACTATGTCATGTAGATGGGCCAGGCCCATTTAATTGAGAAAAGTTCAGATAAACAGAAGTGCATTTAATTGAGAACAGTTCAGATAAAAGAGAATTCAATAAGGATAGGTTAAGAAATTAAACTAAATGGGCCTGCCCCATCTACGACAAATTTTTATTGGGTATACAGACATGGTCGAATAGCTTTGGATAACCAATCAAAATTTACAAGTACAAAGTAAAAACCTGCAATAAGTTTCGTAAAGCAAAAGAAAGTGCTACTACAGATTTAGCTCCATTTTTTTTTTACTTGTACTAGCCTAGAGAACCCATAAACGGGTGATAACTATGAACAGTTCTACAGAAATTAATAATATGACTTCATCGCCGGTGGGTGTCAAAACAGTGACCTCGGGGTTCTTCTCCCAAGGACCAACCGCTTGGACTGGGCTCCTCACCCAAATTTAGCTCCCATATTGAGTATAGAAAGAAAATGGTTAATAAAATGTATCTATTTTATTTTTTAATTTATGGTTCATTGATCAAAAATGATAATTATTACCCTCTTCTTTAATTTTTCATGTAATATTTGAGCAAATTCTTCTTATATCCATCTCCATAATTTTAACATAAAACAACTATATCTCATATTTTCGTCTAACCAAATGGTCCAAATCCCTCCCTCCTCCCTCCCCCTCTATACTCAATTTTTTTTTTTAAAAGTCATATCATTTTTCTATATAATTTTTTTTATTTTCCTTATTTTCTCTATACTTAATTTTATAACAAATGGGCCCTTAATGTCAATTGGACATGCCAACTTGGGCTGCCATTGTGCTACTTTGGTGAAACCACCGACAGGGACAATAACCTAATTTAATTTTGTTTTCATTTCGGAATGCAATTTCCTCATACAGTAACTACATAAAGCTAGTCTAACCAGTTCAAATTGGTGTACTTATTAATTTAGTCAAGTAATGAACAGAAATATATCTTTGTCATTTCACTCCATAAAATTTTTCTTCAAAAGTCATTTGTATAAACAAAGAATCTTGGACACTTTAGAACAAAATGTGAAACTAGCGGCATACGTCCATAAACCATGGGGAGATTTTTCAAAAGACCACCCTGTTTTACACCACCAAGTATCTTTTGGTCCGGTTCTTTTATCAACTTTATGGTTCACTTGTTTTGATTGGGTTAAGTTAATTATTTTATGGTTCACCTGTTGGAATAGCGCGCTTTTGTGCTCCATCCCGCGCTTCGTAAAATACGACGGTAGCGTGGGTGGCCTTCTGTAAAGCGTGAACCACTCCTTTCCTTGGCTTTATCTTGATCCTTCTGAGCTTGAATCTCAATTAGACTCCAAAACCTAACACCTAGTTATCCTAGTATTTAATTTGAAGGCGTTCTCATATTTTCAAGGAAAATTTCAAATATCTTGTTAACATTAACATTTTGTGATGCATTTTTGATGTTCTTTATATTGCTTTTAGAATTATGGATTTGCATTTCCATTTACTTAGTGTATTGATAATAAATTATTAAATCGTTATCTTTATATATTTTTTCGTATTGAATTATCGGTATTAAATGGTCTCATAGAAATAGTGAGAAAAAATACAGCGGTTATACGAGTGAATGGGTCACCCATATAACTAGTGGGTGACGGGTGGAACATTTCACGAGTGACGAGTGGGTCAGGTGGGTTATTTTTACTTGCGGGTCGGGTGGTGGAAGTGCTCCACCCACCTATAACCCGACCCATTATCAGCCCCTAGTGTGTAATTTGTTCAAATATGCGTTATTTTGGGCAGAATTAACACATAAAGACATTATCTGCTATAATGCGGGAATCTTAGGCAATAACCAGCTTAAACACATAAACTCGTTAGCAATACGAATGCAATAATCTAACGCCCGCCTCCCTCCATAAGACCCTCTGGGCAAGGGACAGGTAAGCAGCATGGTGCAAATGGCTTTCTTTTTTCACGATATACCAATCGGAATGGAGGGTCCTACCTACATACATGATTGATAGAATCACTATGTGATGCGGAAAAGGAGTGCAGTTCGATCTTGTAGTGTATTCCTTTGTAGTGAGTAGGTCCTCTTTCTCGTTGATCAGTTCGCCTTCGCTTTATTGAAAGGTCTGGGGTTCGCGTCTATACGTGTAGTGTGGTGGTTGGGCCGAAGATGAAAATAAGAGAAATACGATGACGATATTGCAATTGGAGGATGGATATTTGTAGATGAAAAACGATACAGCTAGATTAATTGAATCACAATTGAGAACTATGAAAAGACTAGAAATTGCCAAGAAATCACGAGGAATCAAATTGGTCGTTCGAGAGCTTGAGAATGGTTTTTCTGTATGCCGTCTGTGTCCCCTCCTGATCTCCAATCCTCCTCTTATAGCTTCCTGCTAGATTTTATTGAGGAAGATGGGCTTTAATCTGTATCATCAAGGCCCAAATTTATCCGGCCCAACTTGCGTGTTATACTGTTATTTTTTATGTTCCAAGATTTGAAAAGGTAAAGGTTGGATATCTCTTAAAATATCAATTAATACCTATTGATTTATTTTAGATTATCAATATTTGGAACAAGGTGAGGCTCAAGACACTGGAGGCTAGGCGTTGTTGTTTCACTAGCTAGTTTCTTTATCTTCCTACTCTCTGGAATTCTCTACCAATACGAAAACAAATGCTATAGAGTATAGACGTTACCTAACACTCTTTGATGCCAGAAAATATGTTTGGAGAAGAACAAGGCCTTATTCGCCCATTCCGAGGCAAGAACACTCTGCGTGGTAATTGCATTGCTTTCCAACAAATTAAAATCCATCACTTATTTAATGGAATACACTTGAACAATTCGATCATTTTGTTTCCTTGTTCGTGGCGCTTCGATCACTATCTTTTTTCTTTCAAATTTCAAAGTGAAGTGACAATGATCGAACATTGTCCCCATTCCCCTTTTATTTCTCCATGTTCTTTGGCCTATCAACTCAATGATATACTAATACTACGGTGTATTATTTGTTCTAAGTTCATTAACTAAAAGTTATTAAACATTTATTAATGTGACAAAAAATTCCAGCCCAATGATTTTAGGCTGAATACATGAAATCACACTGGTTTTTGTTGAGAGGGTCTTTCTTGACAACAAATAAATTTATAAGTCAACACCCCGCTGAGTATAGCGAAGTCAGGATCGTTCCACAGGAAGCA
Organism: Fallopia convolvulus; assembly: GCA_964016875.1. Taxonomy (NCBI): domain Eukaryota; kingdom Viridiplantae; phylum Streptophyta; class Magnoliopsida; order Caryophyllales; family Polygonaceae; genus Fallopia; species Fallopia convolvulus. The sequence continues at coordinate 14,761,758 of OZ024729.1, read as the reverse complement.
AGGTTGTTCGTTTATCGACTACTAAAAAGCAAACAAAATCAAGCAAAAACACACACAAGCAGCCTCGTTAACGACGTTGTCAGGGTCGTTAACGAACCACCGTACATAAAAAGACTCAACTAACGACCTAAACAAACTCGGTAGCGAAATTCACTTAAAAATAATTCAAATAAAAACAAAGATCTAGGACTAGGGACACCGCAACATAGCCAAGCATATAAACTCGTAAGAAGAATAGATCATGCCTTTAAATAGATAGAATTATCAACTTTCGTTAACCATGAAGCAAATTAACCTACTTTCGCAACTTAACTCACTTAATTGTTTGTTTTGGATCTAAAGCTTGAAACTTTCGTATTCAAACAATATCAACCTTCAAGTTACTAACTTTCTCTTTCAATCGAGTTAAAAACTCAAATTACCTCAACTTTCATAGTGGTATAAACACAACAAACAATCTCAATAATAGATAAAAGGCATTCAACACAATCTCACTCGTTAAACATGCTTAACTATGCCGGGCTTAACCCCGATCCTATAAAAGAAGACTACTCACTAATCATAACTACGAAACAAATAAACTCAATAAAAGAAATCATTGAAAATAAATTACTACTCAAATTAAATAAAAAATATCGTCTTACACAGAAAATCAGAAGAAAACCCGAAAACAAACAAATACCGAACCGAAATACTCGATCAACGAACTCGGTAACTCTCGTCCACCGACCCCCTGACTCGTCTCCGATCCTCTCCTCGGCTCTCTCGGCTCTTCCTCTTCTCTCTATGCTCGATTTCTCTATCTATCTCCCCCCTTCGCTAGGCTAAATAAGAGGACTATTTATACTAAAAAGGCTAAAAACTAATAAGGCTAGAAGATAAAAACTTTCCTAAAAGATAGAAATAAAAACTCTAAAAAGATAGAAACAAAATCTAAGAAGATAACAAGACCTAAAATACATAATATAATAACCCTAAAAATCACAAAAAGATACTCTACCGACACGGAAATAATTTCCCGCACAGGATCGGTGAGTTACAAAGTCAACCCTCGAAATTTCTTATCACGTGGCCTCGTTAACGAGCCCTTACAGCCTCGTTAACGAGCCTGGACTTGGTTTCTTCTACACTTCAACTCGTAAAACCTTGACTCTGACTTCTTCAAACTTGTATTCCTCTGTCTTTCACTGTAGCGCTCCAAATTCAGCTCCATATAGCACTTTTCCTTGCTAAAACCTACAAAATACACAAAATAGAGTAGCTTCCATACTTTCTATGAAAATATGCAAAACTATCCAAAAACATACCAAACTAAACCTAAACTTATCAAAACTAAACCTAATAAACAAAGAAAACCTACTAAAAACTATACTAAAAACACGAACATCAAAATACCCCATACTTAAACTTGCTTGTCCTCAAGCAATCATTAAACACTAACCAAAACCAAACAAACATACTCATCAAGATATAGCCATCCTCCAAAAAGCAACATCTACACATGAGAAAAATATAGCAAAAGATACTTAACGTCATCACACATATATGCACCAAATAGACATAAGAAAATACAATCCAACCTCACAAGGGATATAATGTGTTTCACTCAACTCTCAAGTGTTTAGGCTTATGAATTCAATCTCTCAACTCAATCCAATATGCAAAAACTCATAGAAATTGGAACTTATATCACCAATACTCTCCACCAAAGATTTGTCAAAACAAGCAAAAATCATCAAGAGAAACTTAGGCTCAATGAAAAACTTCATAGAAGCTTCCATTCGGCCGGGTTGTAATGGGGCTTGGTATTAACATTAAGACGTGGAAATATTTTGGCTATGTGGTGCTAATAATATCCGGGAATCAAAGACTCCTAAAAAACTCACATAAACAAAACTCTCATAAAAACAACATACCAAACTCACTTCTCTTATTATGCACACTCATTTCACTCACCCAACATATCCTAGAAAGTCTCATAAGAAATAAAAGAATCCCTGATTTTATCTATAAACACATATGCACTTCAAACTTCCTTCTTCTCTTTTCGTTGCCTCGTTAACGAGCCCACTTCAGGGTCGTTAACAAGCTTCATCGTGTATTCTTCCATCATTTTTTTTACTCCTCATCTCCAACAAACAACTTTATTTTGTGCATTTTTTCCTTCATCAAGAGATCTTTCTTATTACAAGTAAAACAAGAGACTTCCCCTCTACCCTTCCCAATAATCCCTCAATCATAGCAAACAATATATATCACTCCTTTTTTTACACTCAACAAAAATACCTCTCCAATCTAAGTCCTAATCCCCGGATAGGGTCAAGCTTATCTCGGCTAGGGAAAATTTTGTGGAGCTAAAACTAAAAGGCTTCAGGCTAGAATTGGTTATCAAAAGAAGGATCATGTAAAGGTAGATAAGGAATAATAGGGCTCATAAAAGTAAGTTCTCCATCATATGATTTTCACAAGTAATGAACTATAAATCCCATACGGGTCTAAGGAAATAGATAACCATCACAATTCCAAGAGATAATATACATATAGAGAGTAAATCACACAAGAAAAGAAGAGGGAATTATTAATGTTCTCCCTATAAGGCCAAAAATAACTCACTAGGTAGATATTTTTTTATTGGATTGCATCACTTATGCTATAAAGTATATGTGCTAAATTTCATCAAATGCTATCTTCTTCTAAAAACCATTTCAAGTTAAAGATTACGGCTATACTATTAAAGACATGCTTGCAAGGAATTATATGATTAGGCTAACAATTACTATCATAGAACCTAAGAAAGGGATATCTATCAATTCTAAAATCTTTTTTCCTTTTTTTCAAAATTTTTCTCGATTTTTTTTTCAATTTTTCGATTTATGAAACAAAACTACTTAAAACAAATAAACACATAAGATAACAAGTTTTCTACTTTCTCCCACCCCATACTTAAAACTACAGTGTCCCCACTATAAGAAAAATAAGAAGAAGGAAAAGAAATAGAAAAGAAAACAAACAAAGATAAAAAAAAAAAGAAAAAAAAGAAAAACAAAACTTACAAAGTCTCAAAAGTGGAAAACAAGGAAAAACGTCTTCTGCAAGCTGAATCACTGGTTCGGTGGAGGAAAGTAGTGCTCAAAGGTACCCATGAAGTCGTACATCGTCCTCCAACGCTCAGCATCATCCGCCTCTATCTGGCGATGCCTCTCATCCTCCATCGACATGCGAGCAGAATAGACGGTCTCCCATCTATTCATCCTCCGATGAATGTGGTCCTGCTGGAGGTGAAGTTGCTGCATCTGAGCAGAAAGATCCTCGGCCCATGGTGGTGGCATACTCGATCCTGTGTACTCGGGCTGAGGGGGTGGTGGATAGTGAGGCTGGAAATGGTCTTGGTACAACACTGGGTTGTATGGCATGAGTCCATAGGACTGAGGGTCGGTAGGAGCTGGCGGTGGGTCGACAGAAGCTCTCGGTACCTCGTTAACGAAGTTAGGTGCCTCGTTAGGGATGTAGGGAGGAGGCTGGAAATGGTCGTTAACGAACCTGGTAGGCTCGTCAATGAGGACGTTGCTGCCCAAAACTTCCGTGTCGAGGTCTTCATCTTCGAGGTTTAACTCCTCAGTTCCTCCCTCGGTGTCGGCTTCTTCAGTGTCGTCGCCAATTACCTCGGTATCCTCATTTTCATCTTCATCTTCCTCCATTGCTTCTTCCTCTCGCTCAAATCTTGTTTCACATGGCCGTAGTGATAGCTCATCCTCCGGCTTAGGCTCTAACGGGTAAACATGCCCCGTCCACGCCACGTACCAATTTGGTACATAGAGTAACTCCAGCTTGTCGAGGGTGGGCCTAACGAAGCGGTCTTGAACTTTAACTTTGAATCCTCCTTCGACTTGGATGAAAATACCGGAGCTATACCAATAGTTCTTGTTGAGGAGTTGAGCGTGGGCCGGTGTGTAGCGAGTGAGGTCAACTCCAAGGTTTTTAGCCAAAAGGCTAACCAAATTGCCACACCAAACCTCCTTGGACTTGGTTGATTTCTCGACGTAGTAGAGCCATTCGTACCCCAAATTCAAGGGGTCGGGCTCCTCGAAAAGGATGGTGCGGAGACGAGCAACTTCCGTCCTCGTTGGCCTGTTTATCTCTCTCTTTGGCCAAAACATAGCGGCTAGGACTCGGAGGATGATCCTGAAGATGGGGTTGATGATGCTTGCCCCAGATAATGCTGCTATGGAGGATTGTTCTTCCCCCGTGATGTAGCTCCATGTCCTAGTCACCCTGTAATCTTTCAAACTGTAGTCTCTAGATGGATTTGGAGGCTCTAGGATTGCGTTGAACTCTGCCATGGTGAACTCACGGCTCACGTTACCGAGCCGAAACCGGATTCGTCCCGCCGAAATCTTCGACGGGAAGCTCGTATCTAGAGTGGCCAAAAACTCGGATATGAGGGCCGGAAAGTGTGGTAAATTCTCCTTCTTTAGGAGATGGGATGCACCAAGGATAAGGAAGGCTTCCTTGACGTCCGTGTAGATCCTCGTGTTGATAGCACTAGACTTCGAGAACCAACGAGTGTTGTGGTCCTTCTCTAGAATGGCACGGTATCGATGCACTTGGCCTTGAGTACTCAAAATCACGTTGTCCATGCGAGGTGGAGATGGGGACCTCTGATTCCTTCTCTTCTTCTGAGCTCGGGTAGCGGGTCTACTTGAACTTGCCATGAGATCTACAAAATAATCAATAATTTTCCAAGATAAGATCTACTCAAAATATATAGGCAAGAGACCCCATACTTGGTCTCGAAATAGCCTCGGAATTATTCGTTAACTACCCAATTGGGTCGTTTACGAATCTGGACTGCTTGTTGAATTTTGAGATTATGCAGAATCGTTAACGAGACTGGGTGGGTCGTTAACGATCCGCCGAGAACCAGATCGCAGAATTCCGAGTTTACTCTACTTAAAAATCATGCCAAAATTCAAGCATGCAATCCTCTATACTCCTCACTAGCCACATAATCGGAAATACGCACCCCATACTTGCTCAATTGCTCAACCCGAACATGCTAAATATTACCCAAAATTTTGACATGCAAAGTTTGTAGCTTGATACTAGAACAAGAAAAATTCATGCTTTTCACAATTAACTTCTCACTATGAAACATCTAACATGAATATCCCTCTCTAAATCTAGAAATACAAAGCAAAAATCACAACTATGGGGAATATTTAATCATGAACACCGATCCTCTATATGAACTCAATCCTAGACATGAAATTTTTTCCCTAAAAATCATAAATCATGCAATTTCGAGTTAGGGTTTAGAAAACATACCGGAGAACCGAGAAATTTGAAGAACAAGGGGTCGGAATTGGGTGAGTAACGAGCTTGGTGAGGGCTATCGAAAGCCTCGGATCTTCGACGGTAGAGGGAAGGGTTTCTGGGCTTCGGTAACGATGGTTGCTCGGTGATGGTGGCGCGGGATTCCGATCGGTGGAAGGGGTCTTCAAAGGTTTTTGGTTGAGTTTTTTTTGATTTGAAAGGATTTGAGAGTGAAAGAGATTTGGGAGGGGTATAAGGGTTATATAGGAGAGGGAAGGGATAGGAAGGGGTAGAGGGGTGGCGGCTAGGGTAGTGAAAAAGATAGATTAGGTTAAAAAAAAAAACTTACCTACCCGTTTTGTCGAATCGGTTCGTCCGAACCGGGTCGTTAACGACCATGGGTGGGTCGTTAGCGAGCCACCGTAGCCTCTTGGAGTGATTTTTCGATCCCTTCTCCTGCATCTTGTTAGCTCAAAATTAAATCCTAATTTCTATCCTAAACTACTAAAAAGAACTCAAAAGAAAGCTAAGAAAAAGAGTCTAAAAAAAAAGAAAAATCTAATTCTATACTAAAAAGCGGGTTGCCTCCCATAAGCGCTATTTTTAACGTCGTCTGCCCGACGTACTCCTTTGACTCAAGGTGGTTCTTGTGTGGCTATGTTGGGGTCTTGAGGTACCCCACAATTAGCTGTGTAGTTTCTGTGTGCCTGAGTCGCTAAATTAGGCCCCTTTTCCTCTATCAGTATGCCCGATATTCCTACATTATGATTAGTGAAATCCGAAAACCAAGGTGGTTTGGATTCCTCTGTAGTGCATATGATGGGGCATGGTGTAGGAATAAAAGATAAGGAATGACCGTCTTTAGCAGATTCATAGTTAGAGTGCTTACCTTGGTTGTATTCGTGCATGTCGGACTCGGTAATTGGTCGATGAGGCTCGGTAGGTGTGGCTGAATCGAATTCTGGTTGAGTCAACTCGATTTGTGCGACTGCAATTGGGTCGTTGGCATTCTGATCCAAGTTGAATTCTACCCGTTCCTCTCCAATATCAAAAGTGAGGAGTCCTTTTCGCACATCCACTCTTGCACCTGCTGTGGCTAAAAATGGTCTGCCCAGAATTATGGGGACATGAGGGTCTTCAAGCATATCGAGGACGATGAAATCATTTGGTATAAAGAATTTCCCGACTTGGATAGGATAGTCATCCACGACTCCTGTGGCCTTGACGCATGATCCATCTGCCATGTACAGGTTCATATCTACCGGCTCTAGTGGTCCCATATTAGCTTTAGACCAAATTGAGAGAGGAACTAAACTTGCACTGGCGCCCAGATCACATAAAGCTTTGAACTTGTGGTTGCCTATGCCGATTGTTATTGCAAATCTCCCTAGGTCTCCTAGCTTTTCCGGTAGAGCTATTGATCTGACTTCATCCTGCAGCTATGTAATGGATCTTTTCCTGCTAAGAATATCCTTCAAAAACTTTGTGTAAGCCGGCATTTCGCTTAGGGCCTCAGCGAATGGGATGGAAATATTAATGCCCTGAAGAATCTTTACGAAACGCTTGAACTTACTCTCAGTAGAGTCCATGGATTTCTTAGTTGGGAATGGAAGAGATTTCACCATCCTCGGAACCAAGTTGGGCTCGAGAGGTGGGAGTACCGGGTCGACACTGGGGTCGTCAGGTATGCTCGGTGGGTCGTTACCGACCTTGATGGGGTCGTTAACTACCCTTGAGTTGCGAGGAAGGCTCGGTCTAGAAAACTTACCTGGGGTTGGGTCGTCAGGAACCCTTGAAGCCTCGTCACCTTGGTATAGGGGCTCTCTATTTGCTCTCGCTGGCTCGTTAACGAGTTGTTTGGTGACGTCCTCTTCCTTCTTGTCCTCAGTTTGGACTCGCTCCGGTAATGTCTTCTCGCTCCTAAGGTGCACCACTGCTATTTGTCCCCTAGGGTTCTCCTCGGGGCGGCCCGGGAGTTGCCCTTGTGGTCTCGGAATCTGGGCAGCGAGGTTCCCTAGTTGGGAGTCAACACTCTTCTTCCATATATCGAACTCTCCCCATCTTTTATTTTGTTGGTTCAGGTTGGCTTGTACTTCGTTAACCTTGTTGGTTACTTCGTTAACTTTGTTGGTCACGCCGTTAATGCCTTCCTGTAATCCTTGAACCCATGATGGTGGCTCCTGATGGCCTGGAGGTCGATAAGGTGCAGGTCGTCTATCTGGTAGAGGCATTGCACAGTTTTGATTGGTATTCTGATTGCCCCATGCCTGATAGTTGTTTGACCTGTCATTATAGCTAGGTTGGTTCCTGTATGGTCCTCTCATATAATTCATCTCAGCTATTGTCTCAGTGGCTCTAACCTGCTCTATGTTAGTGCAAGCAGAAGTACTATGTGCAGAAGAACCACATTCTTGACATGATTGAGAGGATTTCAGAAAACTTACCTGCTTCTTCAGACGGTTGACCTCATCTTGCAAGAATTGATTTTTAACATCCGGGTCAACTTCGTCTCGGTTAGGTACGTAGAGACGTTTCTGAGGTTGTGGAGTCTGCTGGGTTCCATACATGGCATCGTAATTGAAAAGCTTATCCAACAGTTCCCATGCCTCCGTCGGATTCATCTCTATAAAACCACACGATGTATGCGTGTTGATGCGGTTCTTGGTCTCCGCGTTGATACCCTGGAAAAAGATTTCTTGCAAAACATATAAAGGTTGCCCATGAGTGGGGCATTGTCTAAGCATTTCTTTAAATCTTTCCCATGTAACAACGAATGTTTCATTAGGCAACTGGTGATAGGAGGTGATGCGTTTCCTCAACTCCGTCGTCTTAGCAAGAGGGAAGAACTTTGTCAGAAATTGATCGTACAAAGCTTTCCAAGTCCTGATAGACTTAGAAGGTAGGCTCTCCAACCAGCTCAGGGCCTTTCCAGTAAGGGACCACCTAAAAGCTTTTCACAGAACATATTCAAGTGAGACACCTTCAGCAGCTATGGTTTCACATAAATCAATAAAGTTTCTAATATGCTCCATAGGGCACTCAGTAGGTTTCCCTTCAAACTGAGCCCGTTTAATCAAGGATATGAATTGAGACTTGATCTCAAAGGGTTTCTCTATCGCTGGAAGCACAATCGAGGACTCTGTTACCCTCAGTTCTGGATGCATGTACTGTTTGGCATTCCTTGGATAGGCATCAAGCTCCTCTTGTAGACGAGCATTAGCAGCTTGTTGACGCTCAGCTTCAGCAGCAACGCCTTCCTTCTCAGTCTTCAACGCCTCCATCTGATTTCGGAGGTCTTCCATTTGAAGAGCCATCTCTTCTAGTGTGGCCATGGCTCGGTTTTCTCGGAGTCTACGGTGCAGGGAACGTTCGGGTTCTGAGTAATAACCAGTGTTGTCAAACTCGAGCCTTCGTCGTCCTACCGGCATACGCTGAGAAAACAAACAAAGAAAACAAAAACGGGGTCGGGCTATTCCCGAACCCACAGATAAACTAACAAACACGTTGCTTCCCTGGCAACGGCGCCAATTTGTTGAGAGGGTCTTTCTTGACAACAAATAAATTTATAAGTCAAGACCCCGCTGAGTATAGCGAAGTCAGGATCGTTCCACAGGAAGCAAGGTTGTTCGTTTATCGACTACTAAAAAGCAAACAAAATCAAGCAAAAACACACACAAGCAGCCTCGTTAACGACGTTGTCAGGGTCGTTAACGAACCACCGTATATAAAAAGACTCAACTAACGACCTAAACAAACTCGGTAGCGAAATTCACTTAAAAATAATTCAAATAAAAACAAAGATCTAGGACTAGGGACACCACAACATAGCCAAGCATATAAACTCGTAAGAAGAATAGATCATGCCTTTAAATAGATAGAATTATCAACTTTCGTTAACCATGAAGCAAATTAACCTACTTTCGCAACTTAACTCACTTAATTGTTTGTTTTGGATCTAAAGCTTGAAACTTTCGTATTCAAACAATATCAACCTTCAAGTTACTAACTTTCTCTTTCAATCCAGTTAAAAACTCAAATTACCTCAACTTTCTTAGTGGTATAAACACAACAAACAATCTCAATAATAGATAAAAGGCATTCAACACAATCTCACTCGTTAAACATGCTTAACTATGCCGGGCTTAACCCCGATCCTAGAAAAGAAGACTACTCACTAATCATAACTACGAAGCAAATAAACTCAATAAAAGAAATCATTGAAAATAAATTACTACTCAAATTAAATAAAAAATATCGTCTTACACAGAAAATCAGAAGAAAACCCGAAAACAAACAAATACCGAACCGAAATACTCGATCAACGAACTCGGTAACTCTCGTCCACCGACCCCCTGACTCGTCTCCGATCCTCTCCTCGGCTCTCTCGGCTCTTCCTCTTCTCTCTATGCTCGATTTCTCTATCTATCTCCCCCCTTCGCTAGGCTAAATAAGAGGACTATTTATACTAAAAAGGCTAAAAACTAATAAGGCTAGAAGATAAAAACTTTCCTAAAAGATAGAAATAAAAACTCTAAAAAGATAGAAACAAAATCTAAGAAGATAACAAGACCTAAAATACATAATATAATAACCCTAAAAATCACAAAAAGATACTCTACCGACACGGAAATAATTTCCCGCACAGGATCGGTGAGTTACAAAGTCAACCCTCGAAATTTTTTATCACGTGGCCTCGTTAACGAGCCCTTACAGCCTCGTTAACGAGGCTGGAATTGGTTTCTTCTACACTTCAACTCGTAAAACCTTGACTCTGACTTCTTCAAACTTGTATTCCTCTGTCTTTCACTGTAGCGCTCCAAATTCAGCTCCATATAGCACTTTTCCTTGGTAAAACCTACAAAATACACAAAATAGAGTAGCTTCCATACTTTCTATGAAAATATGCAAAACTATCCAAAAACATACCAAACTAAACCTAAACTTATCAAAACTAAACCTAATAAACAAAGAAAACCTACTAAAAACTATATTAAAAACACGAACATCAGTTTTCAAATTTCCAGCGTCTGCGATTTGTGAATCAATAAAAGACGAAAGCTCATTTACAAGTGGGACCCCCAATTCATTCTATGGGCAAAAAAATCATTCATGTTGTAGCTGTATTCTTATCAGCCAAATACATACATCTACTACAAGTCTACAAGTCTCATTCTGCAAACAAAAAAATTGCATAAGAATCGGTTGTTATATAAATGTGACTGATTACCAAGACGTATTTATTTATCTATTCCTAAATAGGCCGTGGTCCAAATTAAATAGACCCAAAGTTATGGTAAAAATAATTGCTAACGGTATAATAAATTATTGAACAAAATTTAATAACCTTGGTAATAAAGGCACATGCATTTGGTTGCTTTTTGGGCTTGCAAGGTGAAATCCTACCCTATAAAAAGGATACGAGAGAGCATAGGCTTAATATCAATAAACCCTAAAAACCATCTTCAACCAACCAACCCAAATGGGTTTAGGGAAAGGCTCTCTCATGGCCACTCTACTAGTGGCCTTTGTCTCCATTTGGCTTGTTTCTCTAGCCTCAGCTGATAACTACATTTATGCTTCTCCTCCTCCTCCACCTTACCTCTACGTTTCTCCACCGCCACCTCACCACGAGAAGCCGCCCGTGAAACCCTACCCTCCACCTCACCATGAAAAGCCACCTCATCATGAGATGCCGCCCGTGAAACCACATCCACCTCCTCACCATGAGAAGCCCCCGACAAAGCCATACCCGCCACCCCACCATGAGAAGCCGCCGGTGAAACCGTACCCGCCTCCTCATCATGAGAAGCCATACCCACCACCTCACCATGAGAAGCCCCCGGTGAAGCCCTACCCGCCACCACATCACGAGAAGCCCCCGGTGAAGCCTTACCCGCCACCTCACCAGGAAAAGCCTTACCCGCCACCACACCATGAGAAGCCGCCAGTGAAGCCATGCCCACCACCACCTCATCATGACAAGCCGCCTATGAAGCCGTATCCTCCACCTCACCATGAGAAGCCACCCCACCATGAAAAGCCTCCGATGAAGCCATACCCACCACCTCACCATGAGAAGCCACCAATGAAGCCATACCCGCCACCTCATCATGAGAAGCCACCTCACCATGAGAAGCCCTACCCTCCACCTCATCATGAAAAGCCACCTCACCACGAGAAGCCGCCAATGAAACCATATCCTCCACCCCACCATGAGAAGCCACCCCACCATGAGAAGCCACCAATGAAGCCATACCCGCCACCTCACCATGAGAAGCCCCCGATGAAGCCATACCCGCCACCTCATGAGAAGCCACCGAAGGAGCATTACCCACCTCATCACGAGAAGCCACCTAAGGAGCATTACCCACCTCACCACGAGAAGCCACCTCACCATGAGAAGCCCCCAAAGGAGCATTACCCACCACACCATGAAAAGCCCCCGGTTCACAAGCCACCATCGGCTCCCAAGTGCCCACCCCCTGCTCCGGTTTACAAGCCTCCACCCCACCCTAAACCGGTTTACAGGCCTCCACCTCACCCTAAGCCGGTTTACAAGCCTCCACCTCACCCCAAACCGGTTTACAAGCCTCCACCCCACCCTAAACCGGTTCCCCCACCACATCCCTACATTTATGCTTCACCTCCTCCTCCTCCTTACCACTATTAAGAAGCTGTAAGCATCGTCATTTTAATTAATTTTGGTTTGGTTAATTAGTACGTACTTCCATTATTAATATGGCAAACTACTACTTATCTATCATTTTTATCATTCGAGCTTTTCCTCAATCTCAATTCTCACATTAAATGTTAACTACTTAATTTTAATTCTCTGATAATCCAATGAAATTAACTATCGATCTCAAAATTCTTTTCATAAATCTCACATCAATTAAATGTTAATTTATTCTTAGAAGAAATTATTAACAAAAGAAGTACTCCAATATCTAAAGGATCGAGGATGAATATTATATGGTTCATGTTATGGTCTGGCATTAAATTATGTTCCCCATTTTGGTAAAACGTAAGAGCAGCAATACATACTTAATTTCTGAATGAGTGCAAATCTTTTACTGAATTTTCTATTATTATTAATTGCTTACTATTTTTATAAAATGATTTATTATATCAGATGGTCCAGAGACATGGGCGTATGCAGAGAAGGATGCAAGCAAGCAATGCACCCGCTCTGATCTTCACTTTTCTAAGTTATTATTATTGTTATGTAACTACCACTAGCAATCTAGCATCAGCCCAACTCAATAAAAGGGAATTTCAGACCCCCCAGAAATTCAACTTCAGTGTTTGATTTACTAGACCAGTACTAGCTTCAAGTGGAAGAAATTAAGATCTGAAATGTAAAAAAAAAAAAGAGAGAGAGATCAGATCCAGAATTGATGTTTCTAGATTTTGATTATTATGTACGTGGTCAAGTGATCGACTGAGCTGTGTTTTTTTTAATATATTTTAAGAGATTTTGTTGCTTTATAAGTTGATTTTTCTCTACTCTCTCGTGCTTTCGCGACAAGGAAGTGTTGCTGACTAATTGAACTTGATTGGCTCTACAATTTATCTCAATTAATAATTATACTGTATATGTTTTGAAAAGAAAGGTAAAACTCACGTGATACATTGATTTTTAAAAAGCACAGTAATGGAGATTTGATCTTTGAGTTAGGGTTTTAATTTTGGGTTTGAAAATTCATGCCAAACCATGTAGTCACTATCTGAAATGGACCCAAAGGTTCCCAATGACTATATCATGATGTAGCTACTATATATACAAGGATGATTCTGCCCTTTATAAATTAAATAAAACACCTAAATTTGAATGGTGAATTCAAAAGGGTAGTCTTTGAGCTAGAAGAAAGCTAGCATCGGTTCCTTGAGCCGAAGATACAGCTTGATTTACAGAGCAATTGTGACAACGAAGAAGCTATTGCAAATTTGCAATAAAAACTTTCCAAATAAAAACAAATCATTCAAGTGTATGAAGGCTATTGTCTGTGAGTTGTGACACATTTGCTAGTTGCTACTAGTCCATATCATTATCAATCAAACGTTTTTGCGTTTGTTATATACTCCTATTCACTTTCAACTAAAACAAAACTTCTGAATAAGACAAGTTGTTATCACAATTATCATCTCAGATCTTTCCTTTGTACTCTCAAGACGTTGCAGGCTTTAATTTCTCTATCATTGCAATTATTCTACATGTGGATAAAGCACTCAACCAAATAAAGAAGGCCGGCCTCAAATACAGGCTGGTTTTATGCTCGGAATTTCATAATTGTGACAATACTAATTACAATACCAAAGCCATTCTTTTTCTTTTTAATGAATCAAAATGCCTATAATCATGTTCATCAAATACATACTTTTATATTTGGTCTGAATGTTTACTCGATCAAATTTCCGGTCTCCTTCAATCTCGTGCTTTTGAAAGGCATTGATATATTGATTGCAGTCACCACTAGCAGCCATGTGATGCTGTTTCGTGCTCTTCATCTTTTTACCCAGATAAAATAAAGCAATTGATCCAATCATACTTTTCCTTTTCCGGCTTCTAGTGTTGGAAAAATCATAAAGTGTGTTACATCCTTTTAAGGCTTTTAGCAAAACTTTGATAAATATATAGTATACCGGACAACTAGTATGTACAAATTACTAAACTACAAATTCATAAAGTGATATTCTTCACCTTTAGCAAAACTTTGAAATGATTTTGTGTTAAATCAAATCAACTGAAATGGTAAACTACACGTTTATGCTACTTTGCTGAAAGGTCACCATTTTATAAGCAATTCAAAACAAAAAAAAAACAATTTGTAAAATATTCCTTATATAAGAGATGGTTTTTAAAATAGAGGATACTTCGAACATGCCACACATTTTAGTAGTCTCATAAGTGTAGTGGTTGTTAAATTACTAACCAATCATTAATGTCGATCTAATTACATATGGCATGGAGCTCAATTGCAAGAATCGACATTTTCTAGAAGCTAATCTTGTCTTGGAAAGAAAAAACACAAGCAAGATGTAAGCTTGAGAACTTAATACGGGTAAAACTTCCCTTTAAACATGTTTTCCAAATGGCACTGGTTATAGGCTATCTTCTGCAATTTTACCCATAATAAATTTGAATTAAATCAAAGCATCTCGAGAGATGGTCCATCTCTTTCTCATTTTGGCCAACAAATTAACATGTAATGCGGAGAGAAACATGCCATTTACATTATAACCCAACTTTATTAAAAGAATAATTATTCAAATAAATAACACAAATCTATACAACTATAAAAACTCTCCCTCTTAAGAACAATAAATGTTCTACTTTTTAAATGCAAACTAATTATCCTACTAATATATTCTAATGGGTTTACATATACTCCTTATTAAAATAATAATTAAAAATACTCTAAATTACAAAAGGCCTCTAATAAATATTGAAAAATATTATTTAAGTTAATAACGCTTCTTTCTTGCTACTTAAATGTATAAACGGTCTTATATTTCTCAATCGATCAATATCAATAAAAATGAATAAAAATTATCATCTAACTAAACATGGAAAAATATAAGCAAGTTGGTTTTATGAAAATGTCAAAATTAAACATGCTCCACAAAACATCACAACTGAAATACACGACCCTAAAAATACAAAGTAAAAAAAAATATATCATTACATCAATTATAATCATACAACTATATACTTGTATCTATATGTTTAACCTTTCATAAACAAATGTTTACGACTTATAATATATTTTTTCTGCACCAAATCAACCATTCAAAATTAAGGTTTAAATCCAATTTCCTTTCATTACCTTTTTCATCAAATCAAACATATATTTTTTTATTTCTATTCTAATTCAAATAATATACACATTTATTTATGTCCGCTTATAAAATTAATAACCATAAACACGAAATTTAATCCCGTCCATCGGACGGGATAAGCCATCTAGTATCAATAAAAGATGGATTTTTTGTCTGCATAATCAAATTAAGGTAATCACACAAAAAGAAATTGATTTGTCGTAACTCACTAGGATTCAAAATCCCAAAGAATGTCAATGATACATTCACAAAATTATCAAATCATTAATGTTTAATACTATAGGGCTCAACCCCTCCATTCAAGATTTGTATTCAGATCCCTGAACTTATTCACCAAATATCAATTTAGGCTTGCTCATGATGCAAAAATGAGATGTTCAAAACTTAAGCTAGGTGTAAGAAGGTAACATGTGCAGATACCTTAGTGTTTGGCCACAGGCCACAATCACTTCAGTTTGTCAAATAGTTTCTGTGCAACCTGCATTAGTTGCAATTGTAACTCAGTCGAAAAGATAGGATATGGAGTTACCAGAAACGGTAAGAAAAAAAAAGATTAGAAAGGGATGCTTACGCATTTATCTACACAAGACCAATAATCGAAGTATTGTCCAGTACAATGCTTGTGTCCACTTTCATCCCCCTGGATTCTCTTAACACATGCCTGCACATGCAAGTGATGGATTTTCAATGTCATTTGAGTGGATAGCAATTTTTTTGCACAAATGGGAAAATCGGATAGGATCTGAGAGCATTCGAGAAGATTCACCTGATAAGCAAATAAGGGCTTAATGCACCTGGGCTTGCAACGCTCCTCAAGCAACTTCTTCTGATCAACAACTTCCTCGTCCGCCCTGAATAAATGAAGGTATTCAACAAAGATGTTTAATTTTGTCCCCATTTTTATACATTGAACTTATATATTCACTTTAAAATTGAAGGTCTTGTGCACATCAAACAAAGTTCTAATAGTGTCCATTATGTATGTGAAGTAATTTACTTGGAATCTTCACCCACGGCAGAATAATAGAAGACGGAACAATGGAAGTCTTAAATTACAAAAATGTGCCAAAACCTATTTCAACTTCTCATTGTAATGTGATTATTTCCCTCTCTTTGGGTGAGAATCTGAGTATTAAATATGCAACATAACAACACCCAAGTGTTCTACAACAGAAAGATAAGACTACTTTTCAGCAGAATATGTAGGTTTCTTACATAGGTAAGAAGTTGATGTATTGAACAGCTGCTCACAGATCAAGAGCCTGCCCTGCATAAAGAAAATGATTACTGGGTATATCATCAAGAGAAGCCACGAGGAATTTTAAAATTACAAAAAAACGTGAAGAAAACAAGCTTTCAAGTTCAAAGGCATTGAACAATCCTGGAATAAGAATTGTTATGCATATTATTTCCAGACAAATTATAACAGAAAAAAGGACAATCAGAAAGCTGGCCTAGTGTCTCCATAGTCAAGTAAATATAACTGGAACTAAAATTAGTGTCAATCATGTGGTAATTAAGGAATAACAGTTGCACTTGATTTCAAAACAAAACCCAAAGGACTAATCTAACGACAACAATTCTACATGAATATTGTTGTGCTCTATACTACAGTCAAACGAAAGCAAAAACCAATGAGACAGTATGCATAAAGATACTACAATGAAGTTGATGTTACTTCAAAGGGTGTATGCATCTATGAGAAAAGAGGGGGTACAGCAATAATGCAGAAGAAAAATCAGAAAAATCATAACGGCTTAATCAAAGATACTACTTCGTCCCTCCATGTTTTGTGCTGATCATAAACACTAAAAATGAAGCAAGATAATTAACTAATAGTTAAAAAGAGAATGAAAAGCACAGCCATGTGTTTATTCCTAATTCAACAGAAACGAATTCCTGCAAAGTTGTATCATATGATGGCAATCGGTTAAAACAACTCATGAGTAGCAGTCCATTGAGTCATTGACACAGCCTCAATTGAAGTTTTCCTTACGGCTATTTTGGTCAATCATGAGGTTTATTGTGCTAGGCAATCATCAGGTTTGCTGAGCCTTAACGTGAAAATGAAGGTATTCGATAAACCTCCAGGCTCAATTATCATATACCTATAAATCTTCAATCTGAAGCTAGCATTCTTCGCAAGTCAACTACAGCCCCTCATCAATCACTAGAACACATAAGCTCAACGGGCGAAAATATTTCAGTTATACAAGAGAATGAGGAATTCCATTTCAGATCAACGACTCGCAACCTCTGCTTGTCAACTAGCTCCCTTCCTCTTATCAAGAGAACAATTGTCTATTTGCTCAACGATATTCAAAGAAAAATAAACCCTAGGACACTTTATCTCTCTAATACTGCTTTGCATTAAACTTACAAAGGTAATTCATGGCATATATCAGAAAATGAACCCAAGCAAAAGATAAAGAAGAGAATTGCTGCTAATCTATTCTGTCTAGATCTCGATTGATCATGCTCAGATCACATCACAAACAAACTGTTTGATAGCCCTAATAATAATACGGATTTCGAATGGTTCAATCACGAACTGAAGCGCGGATCCTCGTTAGAGAAATTCAGTAAAGTCGTACCTTATAGAGCTGGTCGGATGGCTATGGCCGGCGTAAAGATGAAGCAAAAGCAATAGCAAATTAGCAACCTGCAACCTACTTCTGTAGTCAGAACCGCGACCCGGATCCTTTTATTCGTCCCGACTCCCGATCCAATCGCTCGGGTGAAAACTGAATCTGGACCGGGATTAGAGAACCCGGTTCAACACCGTATCTCAAATAACCGAAACTATACACGGACCACGGGCCCATCCTAGCCGGATCCAATTCCAACCCGGTTGATATGCCCTCTCTTCATTCTCCTTGCATCTTCCTCTAATTGTTTCTTAATTTCTCAATCTTCCGCCAAATTCGTCCTCCTACTTTGTCTATGTGAAATGAATTTGAATTCAAGGCTGTCTCGAATGTTTCACTCCTTCAAGGTAAGCTCCTTAAATTCAGATTGTAATTCCCAGAAAATTGTACCTTTTTTGTGTGTCTCGCCATTTTGCTATTGTTCTGTGCTTGTGTTTCAAAAAATATCGTGGTATATATTGTAATAGTTGATCCAATTGGGTTTGAAATTGCATAAATTGTTTACTTCCTCCAAAATCAGTCTAATATAGTAAATCGACTTAGTATATCGATTCTCGTTTTAATTTGGAACAATTTGATTTTTATTTGCTATTTCCGCTTTCTTAATCGTCCATGTTTCGAGTTCATCTATCAGAAAGCTGTGTCAATTTTTTCTCATGCTGTTCTACCTAGTTTGAGAATGTATGAAATAAATCCGTCTCTCTATTGCATTGTGTAGGTTTTCTTCTTCTTCTGAGGCTTGACTCGCCTGAGTCTTTGTTCTGGTTTCTGTTTGAATTTATTCTCCTGCAACAGTGTTCTACACTGTAAACTTCTCTCAGTTGTTGTGGGTCTTCATGTATATTGAACAAAAATGATAAGGAAGGTCTATGTCTGAAGTTTTGGTGAAAAAGAAGTTGGCTGTAGCTTTTATTACTTCATTAGCCTGGGACTTCGGTGATATAAGTTATTGCTCATTACACATGTATCTATACTGAAAATTTACTGTGATGATCAACCATAAGCAGCGAGCCCTGCAATTTACTACTATTAGGTTCTATTCTTCCCCAGCTACCCTAAATTTGTTTAGGGGATTTGCACTATGGTCAATGAAGAAAGACCCAGACCTCGAGTCAGCTCTTTCACGTAATAAGCGGTGGATTGTGAACAATCAGATTAAAAACATAATCCTTCAATATCCAAACCAAACGGTGCCTATAAGGTTTCTTCAGAAGAAGTTTAAGACCCTTGATCTTCAAGGTAAATCCCTTAATTGGGTTAAGAAATACCCTTGTTGCTTTGAAGTGTATCAGGAATCTAGTGAGTATTATTGTAGACTGACCAAGCGGATGATGTGTCTGGTGGAAGAGGAAGAATCTGTGAAGGATATGCAAGAGCCTGTATTTGTTGAGCGTTTGGCTAAAGTTTTGATGATGAGCTCAAATCAAAGGCTCAATTTAGTCAAAATCACCGAGTTCAAGAGAAATTTTGGCCTTCCTGATGATTTTCTGCTCAGACTTGTGCCAAAATACCCAGAAATGTTTCGAATTGTTAATCATGGTGGGAGGCGGAGCTCTATGGACATTGAGCTTTTATCTTGGAAACCTGAGTTTGCAGTTTCTGCCATAGAAACCCTGGCTCAGAAGCAAAATTTAGAGCCACGCTTTTCCTGTTTATTGCCCTCGACGTGGGTAAAGTCGTGGGAGAGATTTAATGAATTTAACTCTACGCCTTATATTTCCCCATACTCAAGCCCGAGTGGTTTAATTGAAGGATCAAAGGAGAAGGAGAAGAGGACGGTAAGTCTGCTGCACGAGCTGTTGTCATTGACACTGTGGAAGAAGATGTCAATTCTGAAGCTAAGCCATTTCAGGAGAGAATTTGGACTGCCGGAAAAGCTTAATGTATTGCTGCTTAAGCATCCTGGAATATTCTATGTTTCGAATAAGTATCAGATTTACACGGTACTTCTTCGAGAGGGGTATATTGGGTCAGAATTGGCTCATAAAGATCCCCTTGTTGTGATCAAGGAAAAATTTGGAGAACTGATGCAAGAAGGGCTTCATGAATATAATTACAGGAGGCGTATGGTGAACTTAGAGAAAGAGAAAAAGAAGGGGTTGGTAATTCAGAGGAAGGAGAAAAGCAGGGACAGAAATCTGGAAATAACTGAAGAGGATGATCAAGTTGGTCAAATTGGTGGGCTGTTTGATCCAGAAGAAAGAAAAAGATTTTATAAAGTTCTCTTTGGGGATGATCCAAATTGATCTTCAGCAAGGTATGTCTTGGCCTCTTTTTATTTCCGTTTCTGGCCATTTAGTTGAATTTTAGATGATTAGAAGTAGGTTCATTACTCACGTTTTTTGCTTCAAGTTTTCAATAAAATCTGATAGTCCCTAATTCCCAAGTCAATTGACAAAATCCCTAACATTTTCATCTCCACATTGATCAAAAGGGTTATATTTTTCTCTTGTGGTGCTGTGTGAAGCTTGTTTAATAAATAAGAATATGCTTCTCAATTTAATCCACAGTCCCCTTTTCATGGCTCTGAAAAGTCTTCATTGTTTGATATCTTCAACTATTTTTCCTCAAACATCGGTGAATTTACTTCTCAGGTTATGACGAGCAATGGCTATTGGCTACTGCCTTCTGGATCAGTGGATCCACCTCCCAAAGGCATCACCCTCACCGAGTTTCTAATGGAGTCTAGAGCTCAATAATCAGGTATCTTCATATGCTGTAACTAACTCTCAAAGGTTTACTTGAAAACAGTAGGATTTCCATGTAGAAAATTTTTAAATGACATACTGCTTGTTGGTTGCTGTGGAAGTTTGGTAAATCTTCTTCAGCATAAATTGATCTTGTTTGTAGTATTTGTAGCTAAACTCCAAGTGCAATTGTTGCAAACTTCTTAAATGCTTTATTTCGCTTAAACAAGGTTTATAACATCATTTTAGTTAAAAGCCTTTTATTTTATTTTTTGGCACATTGAACACCAACCGGGCGCATCCTCATGCTCATTGACTTTTTATATCCTGCCTTTGAGATGGATTTAGTCCCTATATCAATTTTGGTACATTCTAACTAAATTCAGTTATTATTGTTACATAGCTGAATTTCAGTTTTTCTTGGGTCTATCGGGCAGGGATACCCCCATCTTGACCCCCCAGATTCCGTTGCAGCGGAGCCTCACTGGGTCAATGATGATGATGACGACATTGAACACCAACATCTTGTGTATGTTTTGATCCAGCTGGAGCCTGGATATGATATGTTGTATGGTGTACTTCAAGGACCAGGGGTGAAGTTTCCTGGGATGGTTTCATCATAGGTGTACCTTCCATTCAAAGAGAAGCGTTGAATCATAATTTTCATTTGGCCTTTTGGGGATAATGAATTGCTAATGGTGGAAAAAAACATATAGCTAAGTTTTCATAAGTCAATTCTAATTCTTAAAGAATGTTTGAATTCCCAGAAACGGTGGTCATTCCAGCAATTGTATTCATATTTCTTAGATAATGTATTATAAATAAGTATGATAAAATTAGTGATTATTCGATTGATTGCATAAGTTTTGTCTCCTTTTTGTTTCTAATTGGTACACGACAAATCAATCCTACGCAACCGAAACTTTTAATTTTTATGGCCTGCCTTCATTCGGTATCAAGCGCTAGTTGGAACAAACGATTCTGGTTAGTTTTATAAAACAGAGCTCTATATTGATAATTTTCTTCTCTTATTATAAAATTGGTATTAACAGATTGTATAGAACATGTTGCCAGATTTCTCTATTCATTACATCCACCCCATAATAAAGGTGACTCCAGACGTGGGAGGCAACCACGTGTCCTAAACGTGCGTCCAGCTCATGCTATCCTCCAGCGAATGATGATCGTACGGTCGGAAATCAACGGCTCAGAAATAGAATAGTAAAAATCAACGGCACACAGCGCGCTTCCATTGGGCTCTCCATGTACTACTCGTCACGTTGCTGGATCAGCCCAACCCAGAATTTCTCATGCCAGTGCCATTTTCATTTTACACGAATTTAAATTCCATTTGAATTTCATTCTTTACCAATTATGACCCTACCATTGGTGGGGTCCACCTCCACCCATCATCAATCATATAGCACCCTTTCTCCACTCCCATTCTTCTCCCTCTTCTCATCTGATTCTCCTACCGTCGTTGTCTCTCCTCTCTTCCCTGGGGTCAGAATCGAGCCCGTCTTCGTCGTCACTCCGTCAATTTTGATTGTAAGTGAAACTTTCAGCGATTTGCACTTACGATGCTTGTTTATCTGTAGTTTGCATGGTTTGTTTTGCATTTTGTGTTCGGATTTCGAAGCTTGGTGATGAGTAAAATGTCTGGTCCGATTGATATTTTTTTGTCTGAATCAACTCTTCTATGGTCCAATCGAGGTTTGCTTGGCTGATTTCGAGTGTACTGAGCACGATCTGTTAAAATGTGTTGATTCCTACTGATCTATTCGATCCTGCACTTTGATTTGCGTAAAAAGTTGTTTGGATGCGTAGATATAGTTTTGACCAACTTTCTCAGATTAAGGCATTAAGCGATGACTTCCTGCCTTTGCGGATTTTGCACAAATGCTAATTCTGGATGTGGTCAAGTAAATTCCTGAAATTAGTTGAATGCAAATTGTAGTATTTGGACCTAGAATTTTGACTCCGATTTCAACTTCAGGATCTAGAGTCTAAATGATATATCATGAATGTTTAGAGCTACTGAGATTCATTAGAAATGAGAATTGTGAGGAAGTCCAAGCTGTATACGAGTATAGATTACCTTCTAGGTTCAGAAGAAATGCCAATGAGATAAGAGAAATTCAACTTGAGATCCTTGTTTTCCAAATAATCTCAACCCACTGGAATAGAGAGCTATTTCAGATTAGTCAATTGGATTGATCAAAATCACCGTTTGCTGTTATGTTGACCTCTGTTTCCTGATTTTATGATGTATGATTATGTCAAATGCACGAATGTCAGCGTTTGGATGATACTTAAATCATAATATGTAATTCTTATGTTTTTTATCTGTTCTTTAGGAAACCTAAACTTAATTTTTTTTTTGTTGGCCTTTTCTGTGTTCCATTTGAAATATAACAGGTCCAATAATCATTATGGATTCAATGTCTCTATGTGGAAATCATAAATATTGATATTTTCACTTTGCATAAATCTTTCTGAAATACTCTTTCTTCTTCATTTCATGGAATAAAACATGTTTTGTTGAAGGTTTTTAAAATTTCAAGACATACTGAGCAATTGTTGATACATGTGCACTGTGATATATCTAAATTAAATGTTGTTCCTCTGAAGCAGCTTTATATAAGATGGCCGACGGTGAGGAAATTCAACCACTTGTTTGTGACAATGGAACTGGAATGGTCAAGGTACATATTTATTCATCCGTAATAATTGCATATTTGAAGTTGTGTTTTGTGCTCACTGTATAAATGTTTTATCAACAGGCTGGATTTGCAGGGGATGATGCCCCTAGGGCAGTCTTTCCAAGTATTGTTGGCAGGCCTCGTCACACAGGTGTCATGGTTGGAATGGGCCAAAAGGATGCATATGTGGGAGATGAAGCCCAGTCTAAAAGAGGTATTCTGACCTTGAAGTACCCAATTGAGCATGGAATAGTTAGCAACTGGGATGACATGGAGAAGATTTGGCATCACACATTCTACAATGAACTTCGTGTTGCCCCAGAAGAGCACCCAGTGCTTCTCACTGAAGCTCCCCTTAACCCAAAGGCTAACAGAGAAAAGATGACTCAAATCATGTTTGAGACATTCAATGCCCCAGCTATGTATGTTGCCATTCAAGCTGTTCTCTCACTCTATGCCAGTGGCCGTACAACGGGTTAGTATAATTAAAGAGTTTGTTTGGATGTCATGCAGTGTAAAGAGCTTATGCATTATTGGATATTAAAATTGAATGTATAATATTTCATTAAGATGCAGAAATCTATAGTATATGATGTCAAAATGCACTATTATTGGGGTATCCAAATACCCATATTCTACATTGGGCATTATAATGCAGAATACATGCCTTGTAACATATTTTGTGCTCTTTTTGACGAACTAATGAATATGGTTTTTTTTTTGTATAGGTATTGTGCTTGATTCTGGTGATGGAGTGAGTCACACGGTTCCAATTTATGAAGGATACGCTCTCCCACATGCTATTCTCCGTTTGGATCTTGCTGGTCGGGATCTCACTGACCACCTAATGAAGATTCTTACAGAGAGAGGCTACATGTTCACCACATCCGCTGAACGGGAAATTGTCCGTGACATTAAGGAGAAACTATCTTATGTTGCCGTTGACTATGAGCAAGAAATGGAGACTTCCAAGAGCAGCTCCTCAATTGAGAAGAACTACGAGTTGCCAGATGGGCAAGTGATTACAATTGGTGCTGAGAGATTCCGTTGTCCAGAGGTTCTTTTCCAGCCTTCAATGGTTGGTATGGAAGCTGCAGGTATTCATGAGACGACCTACAACTCCATCATGAAATGTGATGTGGATATCAGAAAGGATCTTTATGGTAACATTGTGCTCAGTGGAGGTACAACTATGTTTGCTGGTATTGCTGACCGTATGAGTAAAGAGATCACTGCTCTTGCACCGAGTAGCATGAAGATTAAGGTAGTTGCACCGCCTGAGAGGAAGTACAGTGTTTGGATTGGAGGTTCTATTTTGGCATCCCTAAGCACATTCCAGCAGGTAAGCGAGCACTTTGTTTATATAATATCCTCCATGACTCGGTTTGTCATCATTTTGATTAGGTTTTTTACTTATATATTGTGATTTTGGTTGATTCAGATGTGGATCTCCAAGGGCGAATATGATGAATCTGGTCCATCGATTGTTCACCGCAAGTGCTTTTAAACTTGATAACGATGTTGCATTGGCCAGCAGTTTTTTATATCTTGTGATTCCTTCATTAATCTACCTGTTTCTTTCAATCGGCTGAAAATTTTAGTGTGCCATTTGCTTTGGTTAACAAGAGAGCTACTCTGGAATTGAAGCTTTTGTATTCTTTTTATTATTGCTTGGACTAGTTTTCTATTGGTATTTGTATTGAATACAATTTGTGAAAGTTTGTCGAATTTGAATTTAACAGGAGCAAGATTTCTAGTACTTCATATTTTCTGGTTCATTGCAATTTTGATACTTCTGGCTTTTATTAGTCAGTAAGGTATTTGCCCCTTTGGTTCTGTTATGCTATGGCAGTGTTTCGATATGGTTGGTGCATCCAAATAAAGTATTCGACTTGATTAATTATTTTAGCTAGCACTACGATGACAGCAATATTGTGGTATGAATCTATGATTAAATGTCAACAGTGAACATTGTGTGACAGTGGAATACACTTTACATCACATGGATTTGCAACTTTAAAACACTAATTTTGTCATCAATCATCATCATGAAGCCAGGATTAGACAATTAGCAATGCAAAGCTTGGGTTTTTAACCCCTTAAATTTATTTTCTCACTCATCCACCTCATTTTAAAACTCGTTTTTACTTTATACTCACAACCCAAATCTTTATTTTATTCTTTAAAATCAATTATTTTTTCCATCTTTATTTACGCAGTTATACTACTTTTAATATAATAATATACAATTGTGATGAATTAACTCAATGTAACATATGTTGTTGTAATATATCTCATTTTATGGTTTAAAATCTTAAATGTGTTAATTTACATTAAAATGTGTCAATTTACATGCAGAATGCCTTATAATATATTTATTTATGACTAGAATTAATAAAAGCTCATATTTTCACTTAATTATATTATTTTATAAAACACATAAAATTAATTACCCAAAAAAATAAAAAGATTGTTTTTGGGACATTCATACATATACAAGAGAGTAAATCATATGCGTATGGCTTTTATCATGAAAACTGGAAATGTTTTATAACCGTTGGATCTCGCGCAACGAACGCCCCAGATGCAAAGGTGAGTTCCTCATATTTTTTAAACCCAAGGGACAATTTTGTCATTTTGCCCATTCAGCCTTCTTCTCCATTCCCCTTGCTTGAACAATCTTACTAATGGTGATTTTCTGGATTGCTTTCAAATTCAAAATCAAAGTCATATCCTTGCCTCTAATCTAGTTAGTTGATCACTAAAATTAGTGATTTTTCACCTTCTCTTTTTAATAGATATTAATTTTGATATGTGCTTTCTAATTTTCGAAGTTCATTTCAATTTTTTTATTTTTGGATTGCTTTCAACTTAAGAATCGATTTTTGGCTTGGATTTTTGTTAGAGTCGATCACCAATTTCAATTAGTGAGCATGTTTGATGTTGTGTTGCTCCCATAATTAATTTTTTTTTATTTCTATGATGTTTTGATGGGAGAGTTTTGAGATGCACACAAGATGTTCGATGAAAGTCCTAAGAGTCAAGAGCCTCTTAAAATTGTAAACAAAGCATTGAAATACATCAGGTTTGATGTACATAATCGCGATTTGCAAGCATTTAACACTTTAATTTTCTCAATGTCTTTGAGTCTTCATTGGGTTTTTAAGAAGCAAAGTCTCAAAACAATCGATCTCCATTTAATTCGAGCTTCAAAGAGTGAAAAACTACTACTATTATACATGGTCAAGTTGGAACTTAATTTTATATTATATGAACGTCATATATTTTTGTGTGAACCTTATAGTAGTATATTGTGAACATATTCTGCTTTTGTTGATTATTCCCACATTATTCTTTTATTGCAGGTTGTTCATCAACCTTAGTTAATGTCAGAGTTGAATTGTCTCATGGGTGTGGTGTGGACATTGCTAATGACATCAGTATTGAGTAGTCATATTTAAGTTTCATTATTAAGTTTAGCTTTATTAAGGCGGATCAACATATTTTGTTATCGGTTGCCCGGATGAAATTAAACTTACTCAAGGAATGTGATTTAGCTTATTAAAAGAAGGCATTCATTTTTAATCCAAGGCTTGAATGAAAGTCAGGGCTAATAGATTGTATCTTAAGGCTTGAATATTGGTATGTGACTTCGTAAAACATAAGGACCTTATTTGAAAATATGTGAACATACATAGTCAACATGTGAACATACATAATTAATATGTGAACATTAAAATAATATATAAGAACATGAATGAATTTCTTATAAAGATCTTTACCTTATTCGAAACTAAACAAAAATACACATTCAACATGTGAATGTGAAGGTAATAATATATTCATGAACATGGAAAAAAAAAATTGTGCAATCATAAATTTGACATAAAATCTCCCATCTTAAACATATACTAAGTTCTTAAAGTATAGCAAGGAAGAAAATAAAGAAGCTAAGAGTCGTTCTCAACGAGACTTTGAACGATGTTAATGTAGCAATGGAGGCCACTATGAAAGTCAAGGCTGAGAAATTGTCGATAAAGGCTTGAATCCTAGTAGATGACTTCGTAAAATATATAGACCTTGTTCAAAAATCTAGTGAACATACAAAGTCAATATGTGAACACTATGACAATATATATGAACTTGAACATGATAAAAGAGAACTCAACTTTGAACTAAAAAAATCACACACATAATATGTAGCCCATGAGGGATTTGAACCCACATCAATGTGTACAAACACATTGCTCTACCATTTGAGCTAATAGGCTATGACAAAATCATTTATTTGTACATATAACACATGAATCCTTGTCTTTTCTACTGAGCTAAGTAAATTCATTATCAATGTGAAGAAACTAGCAAGCATTACACAAAAAAAAAACAAAGTAGTGACCAATAAAAATATATTAGCAATTAGTAGAGAAAAGCACCAATAACATTAGTAAAAGAGGGGCAATAGACGTAGGAACATGGACATTTTCAAATGGCTTTATGCAAACCTTCTATGAATATATATATATATATATATATATGAACAATCTAATGTAATACTTGAACCCAAATGTCCACAAAGTCTATTAACCATCGTATGAATCTCAAATTGAATCTAGAAACCAAATTTCAAAAACAATAATCAAACAAGCTCTTAGTGGTTCACACGACAAAACGTGAACCTCATAGTCACCGCACATGAACATATATATAAAATACATGAACTCTAACAAAAAATAACATAGTCACGACACATAACGAATCATGATGAGTCTCATATCCAAAACATCATGTATTTATCCAAAATTCAACTTATTGTCAATCCTAGAAATTTTTTCATCCTTTTATGAACAATAGAAATACAAATCGTTTTTAGAACCCTAGATTCAAACAATTTCAAATCTAAAATCAGATCCAAATTAATCAAAGAAACCTTAGATTCAAACAATTTCAAATCGAAAATCAGATCCAAATTCATCAAATAAACCTTAGATTCAAACAATTTCAAAAACCTAGAAAGTATAAACCCTATAATCACAAATTTGAAGTAGAGAGAGTGTTCTTACCTTCTTTGAAGCCGGATTTGTACGATTGCTTCTCCTCATCTGCCATGGAAAGTGATTTTGACCTTCAAATGATGGTATTGAGTCTTTGAATGGAAGGAAACAAGCATTTGAGTTGTTTTTGGGAGAGAGTTGAGAGGGAGATTTGAGAGTGTGAGAGAGAAAGTGACGGTAATTTGTGTTTTGTGGAATAGAAGGATGAAATTTACTATTTTAGGACGCTTTTGAGTGATATTTATAAAATTGCCATTAAAACCCTTAAAACCTAGCGCGCCTCCCCCTTTTTTTTTTTATCCCACATTAATCTCAACCCTCCATTTCTTCCATCCAATGGACCATATTCATTTTCAGTTTTCACAATAAGCCTTATATCCACCAGAATCAACCTCCATATACAATTATACATCTAGGACATTGATACGTATACATTGTGTGTAACGTAAAAACCTACACCAAATGGAATCTTTTTGACACATGTTTGAATCATCCATTAATATGAAAATTATTACTTTTGTGTAATTTTACAAAATCACCCGTCAAATATACATTTATGTACCAAACCAACCTTAAAAATGGAAATTGTACAAACCTACATATAAACATAAATCGTTATCAATCAACCACCTACAAGTGACACGGATCGAGGTTGTGTCCCCAAAATGGCATCAGGGACTCCAAATCATCACGATCAAGGGGCTTTCCAAGAGGTTTTGGAGGAATCGGGAGGCATTTGGGGCAAAATGGCATGGAAATGCCCATCCCGAATGTAAAACGTCCAGGCACCCCCCTTCCAGAAGGTTGCAGATTAGGCACACTCCTTCTAGAGGCATCAACTTAGGTGCGCCTATCCTTGGGGCTTCTTCCATGGGCGCGACTCTTTTGGGGTGTTCTTGAACAATTTGTGTCATGCGTTTTGAAGGGCCTTTGGGTGGAATTGTCTAGAATGGACTAAGCTTCTCCATATCTAGAATGGAGTCACCTCATGATTTTCTTAGCTTGCCTACACTCGACGCTTCTACCCACTGTTCTAAAAATCCCTTCAAGGCCCCATCTAGGCCCCGCCTAGGCGCTGGAGGTCCTAGCCCGCCTAGCCGTCCAGACTGTCTAGGCACCTGTCTAGGACCGCCTAGGCCACCGTTCAGGCCGTCTAGGCGTTAGGCGGTCTCTCTCCACCTAGCGTGTTTTAGAACATTGCTTCTACCCTTGTCGCGCCCTTGCCCACGCCCGACGCGTTCTTGCGTGCGTTTGTCGCGCCTTTTCCCCCTCAACATTGCGCCCTTGCCTGTCCCATTGCATGACCCATGTCTTTGGTTGACGTTTTCCAAGTAATGACAAGCTCAATGAAGTGAGGTGTACCAATTTACCTCATGGTGCCATTACTCGAAGCCAAGCTCGGTGCCTCCGCACTCGCTTACATCATGGGCTGCTCGATGTGGATCGGGCTCATTAAAATCAAATAGAAGCATTAATTCTTCATCAACTACAAGGGAGTCCTTTAATGCTTTAATCAATTTAAGACGGTCTTCTATCCAGCATACTGAAGCCATGATCGCTAAAATAAAGAAATTGCAAGAAGTCAATGCTATCTGAGAGGTGCGTTATCCGATTGACATACCTACTCTCTTGTTGGAAAATTTAGGGTTTGCATGCAATCATTTAAGTATGTTTACTTTGTTTAAGTTGAAGGGAAGTCGACCCTTGTAGATCCTTAGGATAATCAAGGCAAGATGAGTAGATCCATTGAAGGGTAGTCTCGTGGGTGTAGGCCATGAAGGCAATCACCATCGACCCCTTTTACATGTTAAGTTAATCGACTTGGATAAAGGCTACGAGTCGAAAGGTTAGACCGATCTTTCCTTCAACGTATATTGCCCCTATTCCATGCCAAGGGTTTTGCAATACCGTTGTGATATAAAACGTAACAACGCACCAATGGAAGTGTTGGCAAGACACAACCATTGAGAACAAGCGTACCTTATTCGAGTCACTTAATTGATTCTTCTTCGATCTTCACTTGAACGAAGTCATCTTCCATCGACGTTTGGGATTCGTTCTTCACTTGAACATTCTGCCCATCCAACGTCTCTTGAGGTTCTTTCTTCATACTTGAAGATCCATCCATGATGCCCACGTTCGTGCTTGAAACACTCGTGAAATTCCACTCAAAACACCGCCTAGTCTAACTCGACTACTTGTGTTTTCCTCTCCGATTTTGTGTAGGACAATGGACTGATTCTCTTGTCTCATTCTTGCCATCAAATGGCCGACATTTTGCCCTTATATAGGCGTCCCAATTCTGTCCAATAACCACCCTCAATGGCGGTTACAAAACGGTTACACAAATGAGTGGATGAGAGTGATTTTAGGGAGTTTGTTATAACTTCCCTTCTCTCTTTCCTAGTCATCATTAGGGTGTCTAGATGCAGCCCCCTTGGACTCCAAAATCATCTTTAAATCCAGCCTATAATGGCCCAAGATGAAAGCCCAAAATCCAATCCAAAAGCCCATACCAATCGGCCCAAATGGCAAGGCACTAGGCCCATGCCATGCGCATGTGCATGCGGCCCATCAGCCCATAGGCGCGCCCCATGGGCCGGCCCACCTAGCCCACTACCTAGCTAGCATAGCTAGGTACCTAGCTAGGTCACCTAGGTAGTGTCACTACCCCTTAGCTCCATGAGCTAGCATATAGCTAGTTGAGCTGGCTTGAGCTAGTGTGAGCTAGGTTGAGCTGAATTTCTAGCTCGTTGAGCTATCTTGAGCTAGTGTGAGCTACATTGAGCTTTCATGAGCTAGTTCCTAGCTACATGAGCTTCTTATAAAGCATGTACAATGAGTCTTGAGCTTGTCTAAGCTCCTAGAGTTCACTCTAAGCTAGTATGAAGCTTGTAAACTTCTTTCTAGCATATTTAACCATGTGCCAAGCTAAACTCTAGCTTTGGTTCTTGCTTAAAGCATCTACCAAGCTTAGAGAAGCTTCCTAATTCACATTAGAATATGCACAAAGTTATAAGACTCAATTACAAAGCTCAAAACCATACCTTAGCCTCACAACAAGTGCTCGACGCCTTGGACAAGTGCCCTAGGCGCGCCGAGAGCTCCACCGCATCCTTGCAACCGCGTCACTAGCCACACCGTGCCATCGCACCACCCTAGGCGCGCCCTTGTAGCCATGAGTTGAACCTCAAGTTCACTCATAGGCGCGCCTCAACCTAAGCCGAGCCTTGAACCTCAAAACCGAGGTCCAAGCCAAGCTCCGCGCTTGTACCGCACCATTGCACCGAGCGTCGCCATCCTCAAGGCGCGCCCTTGCAATGGTGCAAAACGAGGTTCCTTGTCTCGGTGGTGGTGTGCGACTAACCTTTGGATCTTATGACAACAATTAAACCATCATGAGAGTCATATATGTCAATACTACAATCAACATAACCAATATGACTCATTAACCTCAACATGCTCTTATAGGGATTTGATGACTTGACACAAATCACCAACATCTCTCGTAACCACCCCCGACCGCCACATCTTCATCGGGCACAACCACACCATCACCGATTAGCGATCGTCCTCTCGATATGAAAGCGGTGCTCTGTTGGATCGTGAACGAGTTAGCAAGAGCTTGGGAACTGGCTGTTAAGCTGTTCCCAAGGCAGCGGAAGGAATAATATCGTAAGTAATTAAAACGCTGAAAGAACACAGTTCCTTATAGAGGAACCCCACGACAACCAACTAGTTGTGTGGGTAAACCTCTACCTCCGCTTGGAGGATTTTGAATGACTTTCTTATTTTATTGCTTGTTCCTTAGTTACAATCAGTCAGGTTCAAACTTCTCTGTTCCTAAGAGTTCTACCTAACTCTAGCAACACTAATGAACCTTCTCAACTGAGGTCCTAAGCGAACTACTCAATTAAAACAAGAGAGTCAAACCTTACACCTTACAATTCAGTTCCCTTGCTCTTGGGAACTTCACCTTCACCGTCGTCGAGATCAGACACTCGCCGCCGGGGACTTCTCTTCTTCTTTCTCTTTCTCTATTGTGGGTATTTGTGAGTTCTGGGAGAAGTGCTCAATCCGAGCACTATTCATTTGGCTTTATACTCGAGTGAACTTGGGCTTCAATCGCATCTTTCATTTGTGTCCGAAATGCCCTTTGCTTGATGCCCAAGTTGTACTTTCTTCACATGTGACTTCAATTTGAACTGGGTCAACTTCTTGAATTGATCGGACTGTTGGATCAATCGTGACAGTCTGCTCCTCAGACTGTGCCTTCATCCTGTCCAAGACAGGATCCCGTGATATGCGCTGATCGGTCCTTGTCCTCACATGTGAGTTCCCATATCGTGGGAACTGTCCTCTTCTGAGTTCCTTTGAGAGAAACTCTTCATCGTGTAAGCCTTTGTTCTCTGGTCATTCCTGGGAGTTCTCATTTCATGGGAACTTTTCTCTTCAGAGTTCCCTTGATGGGAACTCTTCATTGTGTGCTCCTGTGCTCTTTGGTCATTCGGAGAAGTTCTTTGCTCAACCTGTGTTCCTTAGAAATACTTGATCGAAGCACATTAGTTCCCTTATAATGTTTGTCATTATCAAAACTCGGAGAACTGTATCGTTGTTTCGATGTTTAGAACCAGAGGTCCCAACATCGTTCCAACATGCTCACTCGCTTAGCGACCACTACCTAGCGGTAGATATCGCCGCCACTATTTGCATTTTACAATGTAGCGATAGCGGTGAAAGCTACCGCTACGGTAAATGTACTTTTTTTTATATCTTTTCCAGCATTAGTGTATTTTACAAAGTAGATGTATCTCTGAAAGTTACCACTATACTTTTTCTGTATTTTTTTAAATCACCACGGTAAATGCTAAGCTCCCCTTAAATTCTGAACTGGGCACCTCTTGGTCTAGTGGTAATTGGCATTAGGTCGCTTAAGCATTTGTTCAGAGATCTCGATGAGGCTTGGGAGGAGTAACACCCCTAACGGAGTCCAACCCAACTCCGGTCCGAACGTAGGCACAAAGTGCCGAACCGGACAAGGCCCAGTCCATAAAAAAAATATATTTCATTTTGATTCCTGATCTAAATCTAATTCCTTATTCTAGTAAAAAGAAGTTATTCTTCACTAGAGTAGAACCGTAGCTTTAATAGACTAGTAGTAGAAGTAGTGTGATTAACCACGGCACCGCCCCTTTACCCATTATTCCCTGCTTTTCCATTTTCAAAACCGCTTCATCAGAATCCAACAAAACACGAGCTGAGACATCTCGGAGTTTCTGGCGGTAAGCTTCATCAATCCTTTTTACTTCTTTCAAAGATCATCGATCAAAACTTCAAAGTTGAAGCAAGAAAAAAAAATTGTATTCGATTTGAGAAAAAGGTTTTTAGCTTGTTGAATTTTGATTCTGAGTATCATGAATTTATCTCTGCATGCGTCTGATCTAGGGTTTCTTCTTTGAATTACTTCCAATTTTCTCTGCAATTCTTTGCTTCTCGGTGCTTATTGATGCAACAGCTGGCTGGCTAAATTAGTACTATTTCGCAGCTTCGTGAATAAAAACTCTGTTCACGGAGCTGATCACACTGTTGCATCAGTATTTTTTTCTATTCTCTGACATCTTTTGTGTTGCTTTGGGTTATTCCGGTGTGCTTTAGGGAAATCAATCTCTTCTTCTTCTTGTTCTTAATTCTGCGTAAGCTCTTTACTCTGTATTGACACGCCCAATTCTCGAGTCTCACAAAATTTCAGCTTTCATTGGCTAGGAATTGAATTTAAATGTGTTCCAACTTCCAAGTTCAGTTCCTTCGATCTTCATTTACAACGAATTGTCTTTTAGATGAATTGTAGATTGAGCCTAAGTTCTTGTATCTGCTGGTGTGCTGATTTGTCTGAACAGAACTTTGCTAATTGATGGAGTATATGTGATTTTAATTCTTGCCCTTGACAGTGGGGTTTATTTGTCCCAAAATTTCAGTTCAGACTACTAAATCATGGCAGATGGAGATGATATTCAGCCACTTGTTGTTGACAATGGAACAGGAATGGTCAAGGTTGGTAACTAAGTCATCTTTATCCTTATGAATCATGATATATATGTAGTAATCCTTGCAGAAATTTCCTAGTAAAGCTATCTAAGTGTTACTCAATAATAAGACAAGTATTCATATTCATTTAACAGGCTGGGTTTGCTGGGGATGATGCTCCAAGAGCCGTTTTCCCGAGCATCGTCGGCCGTCCACGTCACACAGGTGTCATGGTTGGTATGGGCCAGAAAGACGCATATGTTGGAGACGAAGCCCAGTCAAAGCGAGGTATCCTGTCCTTGAAATACCCAATTGAACACGGGATTGTGAACAATTGGGATGACATGGAGAAGATTTGGCACCACACGTTCTACAATGAGCTTCGAGTTGGTCCTGAAGATCACCCTGTTCTATTGACAGAGGCACCACTCAACCCAAAGGCTAATAGAGAGAAGATGACACAGATCATGTTTGAAACTTTTGAAGTCCCTGCTATGTATGTTGCCATCCAAGCCGTTCTCTCACTCTACGCTAGTGGTCGCACAACAGGTTATATGTATTTTCGTCATTGCTTAACTTTGGATTTTATTCAATAAATATATAAAGAATGTTGTTTTAGACTTATAACATTTTGGTTGCTTTGTTTTTCCTACCTGTGTTCCGTGGTCTTGTCAGGTCTTTTGGTCGCTCCCCATTGCGTTTAGCCAGGGGTGCCCCCATCCTGACCCCCCAGATTTCCCGTAAGGGAAGCTACACTGGGTCATTGTTAGTTGTTGGTGTTGCTGTCATTGGCTCAAAATGAAGTGTATATTCAATAATAAAAAAGTTAATAATATTGTAGTGTAATTTAATATATTCCTTAATAGCTGTGCAAAATGCTAGAATGAAAGATTTTAATATATTACTCGTCGGTATATTTCAGGTATTGTGCTTGATTCTGGTGATGGAGTGAGTCACACCGTTCCGATTTATGAAGGGTATGCGCTCCCACACGCTATCCTTCGTTTGGATCTTGCTGGTCGGGATCTCACTGACTACATGATGAAGATTCTTACTGAGAGAGGATACACACTGACAACATCTGCTGAACGGGAAATCGTTCGTGACATTAAGGAGAAACTATCCTACGTCGCTCTTGATTTCGAGCAAGAACTCGAGACGTCCAGGAGCAGCTCTGTGGTTGAAAAGAGCTATGAGCTTCCTGATGGACAGGTGATCACCATTGGATCTGAACGGTTCCGGTGTGCTGAGGTCCTCTTCCAGCCTTCAATGATTGGAATGGAAACGTCGGGGATTCATGAGACGACTTTCAACTCGATCATGAAGAGTGATGTCGATATCAGAAAGGATTTATACAATAACATTGTGTTAAGTGGCGGCTCAACCATGTTTCCTGGACTTGCTGATAGGATGAGCAAGGAGATTACGGCTCTTGCACCTAACAGCATGAAGATTAAGGTTGTTGCTCCGCCTGAGAGGAAGTATAGCGTTTGGATTGGCGGGTCGATTCTAGCTTCGCTCAGCACTTTTCAACAGGTGATTAAGTTATTGTCTAGAGGAAATTGGATTTGGGTGAAATTGTTCTTGTTCTGTAATGCTAAGTTGTGTGTTTTTATTTCAGATGTGGATTTCTAAGAGTGAGTATGATGAATCTGGTCCGGCTATCGTTCACCGCAAGTGTTTCTGAGCTTTGCCCACTCTTCTGGTAATTGCAACCTACTCCCTCCGATCCAAAATAATTGTCGTTTTAGCTTTGGACACAAGAATTAAGAAAATCATTAACTAAACTCAAAAAGATCATTAACTAAACTCAAAAAGGTAAATTTTTTATAAATTTTACCACCCATCACCTTTTTCAAGAATAACATTAATTAATAAAAACACATTCCAATAACAATTCTCATAACTCACTTCTAATCAATTGCCTAAAAAACCTAAAACGACATATAAAATGGATCAAATTTGAAGTGCTAAAACGACAATTAATTTGAATCGGAGAGAGTATTCAATTTTGTACAGAAATGAATAGCTCAATCCAATTAATACAGTATTTACAAATTATGTGGTGTATATCAGTATATGTGCAGTGTTGGCTGAAAATTTTCCCTTTAATTTGTATATGTCAAATGCTTGCAGGTTCTGATATATATGTACAAGCTAAAGCTACCAGCAAAGAGCTATAGGCGAGATGGTTTTGTTTTTAGTGTTATCCCAGATAAACTTGTGAGTTCTTGATCCCTAAATAAGTATGGTAATGGAGTAAACAATGACTAATCTTACCTGCAGAGCTCGTCTTGTATGTTGAATGTTTACTAATGGATAAATAAGGTACTATTAAAGTATATAAGTTATAGGGTCAAAAATGGAAAACCATCCGTAAGAGGCCGCAAACAACCTCTTTTTGCCATATTACCGTAAACCATCAACATAAGACATTCTGTTAGCCAAAGACCACCCGCGATACTATTCTGTCAAATAATTCGTTAAATGTGTGTGCAATTACAATTTTACCCCATCTTCTACCCAAACTCGCACAATAACTGATGTGACCCTAGATTGGCAAGGGACGGATCTAGGCTCGAAACGTCTGGATCTTCTCCGACAATTGTAACCGGGATAAATATGAGACCACAAAGTGGACTCGCGGGCCTCTAATGCTCGTCGGAGCGAGGATGGGGCGAGGTAAAGGACTAGAACATCGATCCAAAGAAGGACTCGACAAAAGGAACCAGGGGTGACGTCGGGCCAAAGGGGAGGAGGAACTCGACTCAAAGCTCTGGCTATTTCATTATGACGTAAGGATTACAATGGGGCGTGGCTCCTTTATATAGAGGAGAACCACGAAACCCTAGTCTAACAAGGGAGAGGCGCGTAGGGCTTGTATGTAAACAAGGCCCAACGACTCCTGGCCCAATAAGACAACATACTAAAAATAGAAACTATCTAGAAAGGGAAAAAACAAGGCTAGCCCATACTATAAGAATGGACACACGCCTAAACGGGAAATGACGGAAATATAAATGATGGAAATATAAATAATAACATAAGTGAGACTAAGTCCTAATCCAAGGGGGTCTCCAAGGTCTAGACCGTCTCGGGTCCGTCGGAGCTGGGTCCGAGTTAGGGTAGAGTCGCATCATTCTCCCCCGTTTAGCTTCGAAGCGTCCCCGCTTCGACGTGTGTTGGACAAGGGAAGAAGGCGACGATCTCAGAAAAACCTTGCCATCGACATGGGTAGTCTCAAATAAGTATGGTGTCGACACAGGGGCAAGCTCGAGCATGGGCTCGGGATCAGCGTCGGACTCTAAGGAGGGTGCCGGTGTAGGTAAAGGCTCGTCAAGCAGGGGCGGGTCCTCGACCTTAGGTGTCGGCGTTGGAAGGATCGGATCCTCGGTAGGGATAGGCGTTGGCACGTCAATAACCTCGGCAAGGACGAGTACGCTCGGTACCGACTCGGGGCTGGCAAAGGCCTCGGTAAGGACGAGTGCGTTTGGTACCGGCTCGGGGCTGTCAAGGACCTCGGTACCGAAGGGTGATGCCTCGGTACCGACGGTGCTGGGCATGGGTGCCGACGGCGCTGGGCTCGACTCGTGTGTCGGCACGTGGGGTGTCGGCCACGGTTGGGACTCTCGGTTAGCCTCGGCGAGAAGGCACTCGAGCTCCGCAATCCTTTGCTCCGTGAGTATGGCGTAGTGTGTGCGCCGTTGGTGCTCGGAGAGCGTCGGTGGTGTGGCGCGGGAGTCCATATGGTGGACTCGAGCGCGAACCGAGGGAGACCTTGGGGCCTCCGGGGTGCGGTCTCGGGTACGAGGGCGCCGAGGTGGCGAACTCCAATCCCGCTCTTCGTATCGGGGACGCGGGCGCCGAGGTGGCGGACTCCAATCCCGTTCAACGTATGAGCGACATCGGGGTCTTGGAGTTTCGTCGTAATACCGGGTCCGGTTCTCCGGGAGTCGATATGGTGGGATCCAATCCGGATCGTCCCTCGGAAGCGGCCTATAGGGACGAGCGTTGACTCGTCGATGAGGTCGATCCCAAGAATCCGAATCGTCCCAAACTGTCGAGCAAGTCTAAGACATGGCTTGGGCTCTCAGTTTTTTTTTACAATATTACGAGATCTTCCACAAACCGAAAGATCCCGTTCAAAACGGAAATCTACTATATATATATAAAAGCAATAAGGTTTGGAGCCACCACATTGCGCCACCTCATTATTTTCCACATGTCATCCCCAAAATGTGCCACCTTGGATTTTGCCACGTGTCATCTTTTTATTAAGCCATGTTATATTATTTTTTACATGTCATATGCCACTTCATATTATTTAGGCTAATTACTATTAACTTTTTAGAAAGGAAAATCTTTTCCTTATTTATAGCTAATAAACATAATTATCCTAACTTTCACCTAATATATCCTACCAAATTGTTTCCAAGATCTTTTTTATTGTGTATTTTAATAATATTAAGTTAAGCAAATTTATTAATAATCTTATTTTGTTAATGGTCTAATCTTATAAAATATTACCAGATCACTTCATTAGCAAATTGTATACATATCAAACATATAATATATATTATTAATTTAATCGTATCAGATCACTTGACCAATATTGTGTCATTTCCTTATATTTAGTATTTTATTATTACATCGATATTATTATGTTCATCAATAAAATATAATAAAATTTTTATTAATATCTTTTTTATAGTATATCTAAAAAATATCGATTTATAGTCGTGCAGGGCACGACGGGGACAACTAGTAATAAACTATCCTAGAAAGAAAAATAACTAGAAGATCTTTTATAGTTAAGATCTTTTACAAAAAGGAATAAAATCAAACAAATAAAATAAAATAAAATAAATAAAGATATGCTCCAAAACCTAACCAACTCAATCTCGGAAAAGATCCCCAAGATCTAGGGTTTTCGAAAAGGTGTTGGCTGGCGCGGAGGACGCGCGGACTGGATCTTTCGGCGCGGTGTAGCGCGCTGTCTTGGTCCTGCTGGTGCGACGCCGGGACTGCGCCAAGACTCGGGTCTAGCATGCTGGACGGCGCGAGACTGCTGCAGCGACCCTACGCCGGGATGTGAATCCTGGCACGATGGATGGCGCGATGCTGCAGCCGCGACCCTGCGCCAAGATCTAAATCCTGGCACGCTGACGCTGCGCTGGTGCTGTGCCGGGACTCGGATCCTGGCACGATGCTGGTGCGCTGGCTGGAATCTTGATGCGCCGGGGCTGGTGTCGTGGATCCTCGAGTGGGTTTGAGGGACGACAACACCGAATTTGATGGGTCGGTCATAAATTTATCCGTTCGAACCGCTTGACGCTCTGATACCACTGATGTGACCCTAGATTGGCAAGGGACGGATCTAGGCTCGAAACGTCTGAATCTTCTCCGACAATCGTAACCGGGATAAATACGAGACCACAAAGTGGACTCGCGGGCCTCTAATGCTCATCGGAACGAGGGTGGGGCGAAGTAAAGGACTAGAACGTCGATCCAAAGAAGGACTCGACAAAAGGAACCGGGGGTGACGTCGGGCCAAATGGGAGGAGGAACTCGACTCAAAGTTCTGGCTATTTCATTATGATGTAAGGATTACAATGGGGCGTGACTCCTTTATATAGAGGAGAACCATGGAACCCTAGTCTAGCAAGAGAGAGGTGCCTAGGGCTTGTATGTAAACAAGGCCCAACGACTCCTGGCCCAATAAGACAACATACTAAAAATAGAAACTATCTAGAAAGGGAAAAAACAAGGCTAGCCCATACTACAAGAATGGACACATGCCTAAAAGGGAAATGACGGAAATATAAATGATGGAAATATAAATAATAACATAAGTGAGACTAAGTCCTAATCCAAGAGGGTCTCCAAGGTCTAGGCCGTCTCGAGTCTGTCGGAGCTGGGTTCGAGTTAGGGCAGAGTCGCATCAATAACCTATCATAACCCAATCCAATTTTTAAATCCGTTAAATGTGTGTGCAACTACAATTTTACCCCATCTTCTACCCAAACTTACACAATAACCTATCATAACTCAATCCGATTTAATCGGAATAGAATAATGTAAAAAATTGGGACAAAATGATCTCTTAACAACTTGACGGTGATTTGGACGAAATTTGGAGATTAGGTGGTAAAAAGGTAACATAATATATATTATAGGTGGTTTGCGGTAAATAGGCATTGGACGGGTAGTAAAGTGAAATATGGTCTATTGGACGGGTGGTTTTCGGTAAAAGACTTTTTTTTAGGTAGACATCAAACAAACATATCTCCGTATTTATTCTTTTTTGGTAGTAAAGGAGGGCACTGTAAGCCCACTACACAAGCCCAGTAGATTCCATCCTAAAATCAATTGGCAATCTCCGTATTATTCTTGGCGGATTTTTTTTACTACCAGGAAAGTCCAATTAGTGCAATTGAATCATGGCCCCACATGGGGTGACCTAGTAGTAAGAGGCAAAGGGGGGTGTTGGGAGGTCCCAAATTCGATCCTTACCTACGCCCCTACACTTGGGTGAAAAATCAAGTCTCACCATTCTTCCACCACTAGGTCGAGCCGGTCGTGCAAGCCGGTTTACCTAGTTTGTTCGCTTTACTGGCTAGTTCATGGACTCGGGATTTACCACCAAAAAGTGGGTCCCTCTTAAAAAAAGGTGCAACTGAATCATTCAAGACATAAAAAAAAACGTTACGTTGTACAAATAAATAGAAAAATGCTCCGTGACTTTACATCGTAACCACTAACTAACCACTGATATGCAAAATTTAAGTAGGACAGTATGAACTAGGAAATCAGGAGTGTACCATGAGATCCTGGAAGACGTGATGTGACGATTGAAGGTGTTACGATGAACCACGTCGCATAGTACAATTTCTCCACGTTTACTTTTGAACACGAAATTTCTTGGCCGCTTTCACCCGGTTTCTCTTGCTACGAAAGCACACTAGACGACGGGGTCAACCACCCCCACCCTACTAGCCCCAATCCATTTCTAATTTTCAATTGCTAAATTTCCTTCTTGCGAGCAATATAGATTAATTTATTACTCGCTAAAATTGCATTTTTTTCATAGCAAAACACCATCAACATTAGTCTACAATCACCCGTCCAATATTACTATCTCAGTTTTAAAAAATTCATATTTTTCACCAATACTTGTCATTTTATATATTTTTTCAAGTTTACATTCGTTTTATAAAAATTCTTTTTCAAAAGTGAAACTAAGCAAACTAATTATAGAAAGATATTTACGAAAAATTAAGTAGATTTTTTTAAATTCATAGAATAAGTATTTTTGAAACGAGGGAGTCTAAAATTCAACCGAAACGAAAAATTATGAAAATT
This sequence comes from Fallopia convolvulus, assembly GCA_964016875.1. Classification (NCBI taxonomy): domain Eukaryota; kingdom Viridiplantae; phylum Streptophyta; class Magnoliopsida; order Caryophyllales; family Polygonaceae; genus Fallopia; species Fallopia convolvulus. The sequence continues at coordinate 14,720,131 of OZ024729.1, read as the reverse complement.
TTAATTTTGTAATAATACGAAGGGATAAAAAACAATTGCTTTATTGTGAACTTATTGAAAGTTATTTGATTTTCTACTAATGTAGTATTTCATAATTTTAACATTTAAAAAAATAAATTCAAATAATTTATTATTTATAAATGGAGACTGGTTCGAATGGTAATGTTCCTTATCCTAAAAACCACAAACAAATGAGGGTCCTTGGATTAGAAAGATGAAGGGATAATATTAGGTGTATAATGGTAATTTCAATATTTATTAATTTTTTTGAAAATTTATTTTTTTAAGAAAATCGACATTTTTTCGATTTTTCCGCTTGTTTTTATCATTGAACTCGAAAAACAAGAAATTTACAAGATGTTCACTTATTTGATCATATGTTCATAATATAATAAGGCAAAGTTCACATATAATTATTCTAAAAAAAGTTCACACATATACATGCAGTTCATATATAGTATACATATATTCATATATTAGTATACAAGGTTTATGTTTTAGTAGTTTATGTTCAAGGTTTTGAGGTTCATGTATAAGTCAAATGAAAACGTGGAAACTAAAGATGAACACAAAGAGGAAATCCAAACATAGAAACAACAAACACGAAAAGCAATTTTTTTGAATCAAATGGGAGCCTCAATTGGAACGCCAAGAATCAAAAGGGGAATAAGAGGGCAAAGAGAACATAAAGTAAAGGCAAGCAATCAAAAGAAGATCCAAAATGAGATGAGCACATAATGAGTGAATCGACCAACCACGAAGGTGTCCAAGGTGCTCTCTCGATCTTTTCCTAAGTTTGGATTAAGGAAGGGAGCTCGAGGTCTCATCGACATCGGAGCTCCAAGGGAGTATCTCACAAAACGCTCTCAACGACAAAACCCTAGCAAGCTCAAATCTCTACCCAACAAGCGACACAAGGAAGAAGAGATGGCTTATATATGTCGCCTCTCTAAATCTATCACCACACGACAACGTTTTAGTAAGCGAGAGCTCATAAGAAAGAGCTTGCTCGGGTGTGCTGGATATTGGGCCGTTCGATCCAATAACTAGCTCATGCGAGTTTTAAGCCCAAGCCACAAACACACACATACACATATTACATTACAAGCTCAAATCCGAAACATGGGCAATTCAAAGCCATTATTTAACTACTTTACAATCTGTCCTCCCAATTCATAAGTTTACATCAAAAGAAAATCTTGTTCTTTATTTAATTAATCATTGGTCTTACAACCTTGTTTATCATCGGCCCACATACCCTCCTCAACTCTATTCTGGTTCGATCACATGTAGAAAGTCCTTGCAAAAATTAAACTTATTAGTTGTGACAATTTTAGTGCCAAAATCTGCAGGATTTTTCTTACCATCAATCTTTTTAACCGAAATAATATGCTTAGATGCTCTTTGCCTGATGAAATGATACCTCACATCAATATGTTTGGTTCTCTCATGATACACAAGGTCTTCTTAGAGATAAGGTCTTCTTAGAGATAGAGAGCACTTTGATTGTCCATGAAAATCTTGTTCTTTATTTAATTAATCATTGGTCTTACAACCTTGTTTATCATCGGCCCACATACCCTCCTCAACTCTATTCTGGTTCGATCACATGTAGAAAGTCCTTGCAAAAATTAAACTTATTAGTTGTGACAATTTTAGTGCCAAAATCTGCAGGATTTTTCTTACCATCAATCTTTTTAACCGAAATAATATGCTTAGATGCTCTTTGCCTGATGAAATGATACCTCACATCAATATGTTTGGTTCTCTCATGATACATAAGGTCTTCTTAGAGATAGAGGGCACTTTGATTGTCCATGTGCAAACTTGAAAACATAATTCTTACCTTCAATCTCCCTCAACAAACCTTGGAGCCAGATTGCCTCCTTAGAAGCTTAAGTAGCAACTATGTACTCTGCCTCAATTGAGGAAAGAGCAACAATAAACTAATGTTGTGACTTCCAGGAAATGCAATTCCTACACCAAGTATGTATGAAGTGGTAGATTTTCTATTATCCTTATTGCTTGAAAAGTTAGAATCAACAAAGGCATAGAGTTTAGAAGGAGATGAATGAACATCATAGAGCAATCCAAAGTTAGCAGTACCAACAATGTATCTCAAACAAAATTTCATGGCATGCTAATGTTTTTCACAATGTTCAAACATGTATCTACTAACAACACTAATGGCAAAAGCAAGATCAGATCATGTACAAATCATTGCGTACATCATAGAACCAATAGCGGCATCATAGGGAATAGAACTCATCTTGCCCTCCTCCTCTTCCTCCTCCTTGGAGAGTGGCATCTTGGCTTTTGTCAAGTCAAGGTGCGAGGTGTCTTCCCAAAGGCATGAGAGAGGATTTATCATTCAAAGCATGGAATCTATTTAACACCTTATGCAAATATCTAGATCGAGTAAGCAATATTTGTTTCTTACACCTATCTCTAGCAATTTTGATGCCTAGGATCATTTGAGCATGACTTAGGATCATTTGCATATCAGAAGCGTATCATCAACATTGAGCAAGACATAAATGGGCAAACCAGACTTGACATGCTTAAAGTACAAACATGAATCATACTTATTGGAATGGAAACTTAAAGACTTCATGTAATGGTCAAACTTTATATTCCATTGTCTATGTGATTGGTTCAAGCCATATATGGATTTCTACAACAAGCATACATGATCAGGCTTAGAAGAATCAACAAAACTCTTGGATTTTTTTATGTAATTAGTTTCTTTAAGGTTACCATGTAAGAAAGCAATTTTAACATCTATTTGTTCAATTTCCAAGTCATATAAACTGCAACCATAACAAGCATCAATTTTATGGTTTTGTACTTAACAACACGGGCAAAAATATCATGATAATCCACATCTTCTCTCTAATACCGATTTAAAAATGTTGAAGCTAAAGGCGAACACAGAGAGGAAATCCAAACATAGAAAAAACAAACGCGAAAAGCAATTTTATTGAATAAAATGGGAGCCTCAAATGGAATGTCAAGAATCCCAAGGGGAACAAGATGTCAATGGGAACTGAAAACGAAGACAAGCAATCAGAAGAAAATCCAAAGTGAGATGAGCACATATCGAGTGAATCTACCAACTACATAAGTCTCTGAGATGCTCTCTCGATCTTTTCCTAAAGTTTGGATTGAGGAAGAGAGCTCGATGACTCGTCGTGTCGGAGCTCCGAGGGATCCACTCACAAAACACTCTAAACAGCAAAACCCTAGCAAGCTCAAATCTCAATCCAACAAGCGACACAATGAAGAAGAAACGACTTATATATATGTCGCGCCTCTAATCCTAGCACCACACGATGATGTTTTAGTAAGTGAGAGCTCGCAAGAAAGAGCTTGCTCGGGTGTGCCAGATATTGGGCCGCTCGGTCCATCTAGCTCTTGCGAGTTTTAAACCCAATCCACAAACACACACATACACATATTACATTACAAGCTCAAATACGAAACTTAGGCAATTACAAAGCCATAATGCAAACTACTCTACTTTGCATATGCTCATATATATATTACTACGACAAGTTCATGTTGTATGCTATCATGTTCATATTCGATTATGTCATTCCACAAGCGTTAAAACACTTAAAAAAAAATTAAAGAAGGTAATTTAATTTTCTTTTTATCAATTGGATCGAACGACCAATACTCATTTACAAATTTCATAATAAACATCATTTTCACTTGATCCATTACCTTTCGAAATGTAATTGACAATTTTACCATTTTAAAAGATGAAAATTAAATTTTAACTTATTCAAACGTATATTCTTGCGTTTAAATCAAACAAATAAATTATAACTACTTTAAAAAAAATTGTATTTCTTGAAAAATAATCACAATTTGGAGACTAAATTATTGTTCAAATTGAGTCACAGTAGAGGTGTCAAACGGGTCGGTCAGGTCGGGTTCGGGTTCGAGTTGAGTCGGGTTCGGGTCGTAACGGGTCACCGGTCAAATCGGGTCGGGTCATTGCGGTTGTCGGGCGGGTCGGGTCGACCTAACAGGTCAAGAAATTGATTTTTTTACAATTATTAAAATATTTTTTATTTAAAAAATGATAATAAATCTATTATTTTTATATATTTTAATAATAAAATATATTATAATTTTCAAAATATATTATATATTCTTAAAATATAACAAATTGGGTCAACTCAACGGTTTTTTCGGGTTTGAACCCAATGAGTTTCAGGTCTATCGGGTTCGGTTTATTTTGAGTTTCGGGTTCAAATTTTCGGATCTTGACCCTAAATTTTTCGGGTGGTTTGGGTCGGTTTTTTTGGATCGGGTCAACTTTTAATAGCTCTAGTCACCAGCAATACGAACTATATTCTTGCGTCTAAAGTATCGTTTGGATTTCTAAACCGACTATTTGAAAAATGTAGGTCGGTTAACTAAAAAGATGTTTCAGTTCATAAAATATAAAGTCCGACTCTTTAGCTCTTAACCAAGCAAATTACTCATCGTTTAATGGTCTCTTTGGCTCTCAATTTTAAATTGTTTTTATAATTCTTCTACCAAAAAAAATTGGTTTTATAATTCATGTATTAATGTATTATGTGCGGTGTGAGTTGGATTTTAATAATTTGGATTCGGATGCAGAGAAGCTCTTTTCTCTCTACTCTTCTCTTGCGCTTAGGTAAGGTAGAGAGAGAAATTGTGAGAGAAGGTCAAACATTGAAACCGTGTGGCTGAGAGGGAGACGAAGAACAGGAGACCTACTTGCTTCCGGTGAAACCTAATTCCTCTCGATTTCGTCTCCAGCGATTAATTCTTCTGTGTTCCGTAATATCTCTGTACAGCTCTGTGCATCTTCTCGCTCGCTTTCGGGGGGTTTGGGGTTCATTTGTGTGATTCTCCTACTTTTGCAGGCGATTCTTCAACTTCAGCTCCTCTTCTCTGCTTGTATCTTGCATCTACTGCTACTGTAAGCTGTTTGCCTTTCTGGATTTGTCTTTTGGCTGATGACAAGCGATCATTTGTAATTTCGTGAACCTTTTCCATAGGATTTAGGGATGGTTTCGTGATTTCAAATTTGGATCTCGTGCTTGACAACGATTCCGATTTGGATGCTAAAATTGGGCTAATAGGGATTGTGAATCTGTATTTGGAAAAAAGGCTGGGTTGGCTTTGAATACTCACTGGTTCCTTGTTCTGAATGCGATTTTTATAACCTAAAAAAGCTGTGAACTTTCATTATTTTCCTTGCTCTTTGGTTCCAGAAAAGATTAGCAATATATAGTAGTGACAAGTAACAGCTTATGCCTAATGGAGGATAAAAAAAAGTGCTCTCTTTTTGCTCTGCTGTTATTCTATATCTAGATGTAGTTCATAAAGCTGGTTTCTTGATGGGCTTTTAAATTGCTAAGTTATGGATTTAAAATGCCTTTTGTTGGTGTGTATTATGCTTTTGTATCTGTTTTTAAGATTGGGTTGAATCAAAGAATTTTTGGGTGAAAGGAATAAAATCGAAATCCAGAAATGGGTTATATGAATGATTAGAAGGTTGATTCCTTTGAGTGTGGAATTTATACCTTTATCTGCTAATTAATTGACCTTTTTGTGAGGCCTATGCAGCTATGTTCTTCTGGGGAATCTTTTCTTGCTTTACTCATTTCACCATAAAAAAAATACTCGGCAGGATTTGAGTATGTATTTTTGGCTGTCTTCCAGGTACCATCCAGTTATCCAGATTAAGCTATAACTAAATTTGTGCAAAGCAATCCAGCACTTGTTATATAGTGTTGCTCTGGTATTAGAGTCCATGTCATTCCGCAGCATAGTCCGTGATGTTAGGGATAGTTTCGGTAGCATATCAAGGAGGAGCTTTGATCTCAGGCTTCCGGGTCTCCACAGAGGAAAATCCCACTGTTCTGTTCATGGAGTACAGGAGCCACCTGTTTTATTCCAAAATAGTCGCTGGGCTAGTCTCCCACCCGAGTTGCTGCGAGATGTTATAAAGAGATTGGAGGCTAGTGAAAGCACATGGCCTGCACGTAGAAATGTTGTTGCCTGCTCTGCTGTTTGCAGATCATGGAGGGAAATTTGTAAGGAAATCGTTTGCAGCCCCGAGCTTTGTGGAAAGCTCACTTTCCCGCTTTCCCTCAAGCAGGTGGACTTGCCTTTCTGCATTTTTTGAACAAATCTGTATACTTTTAATAATGACGCATCTTCTGCTGATTTGCTGAAATCATTATATTGGCAAAATTATTCCCAAATGGCAATTAATCTAGCCTTGTTTTCTCCTTGCAGCCTGGACCACGAGATGGGACTATTCAATGCTACATCAAGAGAGACAAATCTAATTTAACTTACCATCTTTTCCTTTCCCTTAGCCCTGGTAAGTAGTTGTTCATCATCATACACTCTTACAATGATTTGTGGTATCATTTTCCACTTGAGGTTGGATAGAGACATGAAATTGGTTGATGCATAACTTGATCAGAGACACACTATGTTTTATGAATTAAGCTTAACTTCAATTCTGATTGAAAGGTTGTGATAAAAACTCTTCTAATCTCAATTGGGTATTGTGGAGCACTGCAGGTTTCATTCAGTATGTTTAACTAGGGTAGATATGGTGCTTTGGAAGTGAATAAACATCTAAGTGCTTGTGTTTTATGTTTTTCTTTCTGCTCCTTGAGTGCTCTTGTGCATGAAGGAAAATTTGACGATCTCTTACATTTGCATACTGCTGATTCACACCTTAGATTGCAGTATTCCTTGTTTCTTTCATAAGTAAGCTTTTACTTGGATGGATTGTTGACTCATGAATCATGATTAGTTGCTGCCATGTATAATGCTTGCCTTTGTTTTTGTGACCACTTATGTTTTGCTTGGCAATCTACACTTACAGTTTACAATTTGCCATTTTTAAATTGTGCATATAAATTATGATATTGCTTCTGTAGGAAAAACAAGTATTTCCACGACTCTACCGCCTAGTCAATTCTATTCCACTTAATCTCTCTTGTGGCTGTGCTCCTTTATGGGATTCTACTAATTATACATGATATTTTTTTTTGGCACATGCAGCTTTACTTGTTGAAAATGGAAAATTTCTTCTCTCTGCAAAGCGAACCAGGAGAACAACTTGTACAGAGTATGTAATCAGCATGGATGCAGAAAACATATCGAGGTCAAGTAGCACCTACATTGGGAAACTAAGGTAAGAATATTTTTTTATTCTTTTTAGCAATTTATTCTGATTAGTGACTTCAAGCTGCTAGCCAACTCTAGTTACAAATCACAAGACCAAGTCTAACAGACATTTATAACACGATCTTAAAGATTATGGGATAAATTTGGATGATAGACTAGTAATTACTTGTACCAGACTTGTAATTTTTCATAGGATTTTGATGGAGATATTTTTCTTGCCATTTGTCTCCAAACGAAGCAAATATCTTCTTCATCACTTCAGTCTTGCAGTGAACAAGGGCGAAATTTTAAATTCGTCGTATACTAAGGCTGATAAAATCTGTTGACATTTTATAAGTAGTGTTCTATAAACACTTAAAAATGTACACTATTCTGTGTATCAATTAAAATTTTCCCTCTGATGATTGTATTTGCTTCAGGTCAAACTTCTTGGGTACAAAATTCATTGTCTACGACACACACCCTCCTTTCAACATCTCAGAATCAACTCCACCACCAAGCCGCTCAAGCCGAAGGTTCTACTCAAAGAAAGTCTCTCCCAAACTCCCCACTGGCAGCTACAACATAGCGCAGGTGACATACGACCTAAACGTACTCGGCACACGGGGGCCCCGCAAAATGCACGTAATCATGCACTCGATCCCTGTTTCATCCCTTGAGCCGGGATCCAGTGTCCCGGGCCAACCCGAACTGCTCCCGTCATCCTCCCTGGATGACTCCTTCAGGAGTCTTAACTTCTCTGAGTTTGGCAGCACCCGGTTTTCTGACATCATGCTCGGACCCCGTGACAACAAGCCCCTGGTTCTTAGGAACAAGGTTCCTAGGTGGCACGAGCAGTTGCAGTGTTGGTGCCTAAATTTCAAGGGACGGGTGACGGTTGCTTCGGTTAAGAATTTTCAGCTGATTGCTGCCACTCAACCACTGGCATTGGAAGCTGGAGCCTCTAACGCAGCTGTCCCTCAGCCAACGTCGTCTGGGTCGTCAGATCATGACAAGATCATTCTGCAGTTTGGGAAGGTTGCCAAGGACATGTTCACCATGGATTACCGGTACCCGTTATCTGCTTTTCAGGCATTTGCTATATGTTTGAGCAGCTTTGACACCAAATTAGCTTGTGAATAGTAGTGAAAACACAGGAGAGAGTGTATGGTCAAGTGTTTTAAAATGTGACATTTTTTTTCAAGGACATTTTAGCTGATCAGCTTGGAGGACTTCTGTTGTGTGTTTTGGTAATACTTGTATTGACCGTCTCACCGGTAGTTGCGGTGTCTGATTGTCAACTTAAATTGTAGAAATGGTGCGTTTAGACTGGAATGGTCTTATTCTCCCACCTTCGCTTAGAGTTTGCTGTTAATTGTTATGAAGAATCCAACAAAAATTAAAGAACGTTGGTTGCCTGGCAATTACCAATTTATCACGAACTAGTGTTGAACACGCAACATAGCCTTTCATCATATGCCACTGCTTCTGAAGATTTGTGAGAGAAGTTTTGCTTTGGCTATAGGGGCATACTATACACAACCTCTTGGGAATAATAAGACAGCTCAATTTATTTTAAAATTTCACGCAAGTCATCCTTCAAAAAAACCTAGTCTCGCCTCTCCCCTCATTACAAAATTAGGGTTTATGGGTTTGCTAATTTTGATGCAAATTTGCACTAGTTAATTGAAATTATGAATACATAGTTGTAAACAATGTCAATATTTGTTAAGTTTGTATTGTTTTGGTATTAATTTTGAACAGATTTTCATTGAAATGAATTGGGAGTTTTAGGGTTTGTGGTCTAAATTGGGTGTAAAGGAGGACGGACGTAGCTGATGGCGTGGAGGACGATGATATGCTCGATGAGCTCCACGGTTCAAGTATTTTTTCTAGTATTTTTTCGAAGATATGCTCGATGAGTGGAAGACGGCGTTTAAAACCAAATATGGGCTCTACGAGTGGTTGGTTATGCCTTTCGGTCTAACCAATGGTTCTAGCACCTTTATGCGGTTGATGAACCATGTTCTCTGCCCATTCCTTTGTAGATCCATGGTAGTTTATTCTGATTTTGTCTAGTAGCTTGTGCCCGCTCATCCACCTTAACATTCTCATCTCAGCTATCATCAAATTAGTCTCGATCAATTTTGTCTATCGAGCACCTACATATTTTTCACAAAAATAAGCTAATAATTTCAACTCCTAAAATTTACTTGTAAAATCAATATCAGCTACTAAATCAGAATCAACATCAACTCATATCAAATTTGAAGCGCCGAACAAACCCTATCTAGAATTATCCCATTTTACAAATAAATATCCATCATTAAAAATGAAAAGATTATAAAAATTAAAATAACTAAAAGGTCTAAGCCGTCAGTTGGACGTTGCAGATTCTTTTTTTCAATGTTTGCTGAATTTTAAAATGTACATGGATTTATAAGTAAGGAGTAATTATAATTACAATGCAAAAGATATGTGTAATACTATGATTAAGCATGGTTATTTGGGGGTAATTAAACTTTATTATAACCCTTAATTAACTAATTTTTGAAAAATATAAGAGTATATATATATAATGGCCGAATGACCAAAAACCATCCGCTATATTGAAAATTGCCGAAAACCACTCGAATTACATTGTCCGTAAGAAATCGACCACCCAGACCCACTATCACGTTAAGTGAGCGTCAATGTGCATGCGTTCGATAATACTATATCACACACCTTTATACATTTTATTTCTTTTTTCCATTTTTCTTAAACATTTTATTTCTTTTTTCGATTAAAAGCATCACAAGCTAAACCTAATTCGGCAATAATACTATATCACACACCTTCGCCATCAATCTCCATCCAATCTTGCCAGGAAAAAAAAACCGATCACATCCTCTTCTGATCTTCTACTGCATCTTCCAACCCATCTTCCACTACTACCCATCTTCCACTGCATCCTCTTCCGACCACATGCATCTTCCTCAATCCCAACACTGAGATCTATGGTTTTCGGAAGAGGCAAATTGGTCATGGATTTGAATAAAACCGATCAATGATATTTTCGAATTGATTGTGTTGTCGATTTCGTTATCTGCCTTCCTTTAACTGGTTTTATTCATATTTGAGTTTGAACTGAGAGTACATATTTGGATGCATCTGGGCCTTTGAAACCCTTACTGTCGACACAAACTCATTTTGGGTCGTGCCAAAACAGCACACCAATGGTGGGTGCAGATCGGGCACACCTTCCATGTCGTCATCGTAGTCTTCTGCCTCCCGCTCCCAATCTGAATTGTCTTCGATAAGACCCAAATTGGTCTATCTGTTTCCGAGACAATTGAGGACTCTTGGATGTTGTTCGAGTCCCGATTGACCCATTTTCCGACTCTTGGACCGTCGTTTTGGGAGAGGAGGATTTTAGGGCGGTAGATTTCTTCCGACCATGACGCGGGGTGGTGGAAGAGCCGCCATTGTTCAGTTTTGTAGATACTACTGTAATTGGCAAATCGGTTTTGATTAGTTTTGGTTTTAAATTAGTGTGGGAAATTGGAAATGCAGAAGTAGGGGGTTTGAGGGGAGTTGAGGAGAACGGATGAGAGAATGAAAGAAGGTGAACCACCATAGATGAATTCTTGCTAGGGTTTAAGAACGCTCATGTTGAAATTAGGATTGTGGGTTGAAATTCGGATTGTTGGTTAAGAAAAATGGAAAAAAGAAATAAAATGTATAAAAGAAACACACAGGTACACGCACGTTGACGCTCACTTAACGGGATAGTGGGTCTGGGTGGTCGATTTTTTACGGACAACGTAATTCGGGTGGTTTTAGGCAATTTTCAATATAGCGGGTGGTTTAGTGAAATATGCTCTATTATACGGGTGGTTTTCGATCATTCGGCCTAAACTATTTTATCATATACTCCCTCCATTTAGTTTTATTTGTCCTTGTAGGCATAATGCACATATATTAGGACATGTATTCATACCAAATTGCCCCTATTAAATTCATATTGGAAACGGTGAATGCATTTAAATGTGTCTTGCTTTTTGTTTGACAAATACAATGACTAATATTGGAAAATTTTGGATAAAAATACCTAGAAGGACAAATAGAAGTAAACAAAAAAATTAGGCCTAGAAGGACAAGTAGAGCTAAATGGAGGGAATGTGTAGTTGTCAAAAAAAAATTGCTTGCATTTTAGTTTAAGTAGATGGAGTATTGTTTTAGATTTAGTTGCTCAATTTTGAAACAAAAGAACTTTAATGAATAACCTTTATTAATAAGAGAGATAGCTTAAATGAATAACATTTATTGATAAGAGAAGGAGAATTAGTAAAGATTACAATTGATCAACTATAATAACCCAACTATAATAACCCATTGATATCGAGCCATTAAATTAGCAATCTTTGTTATTACAAACAAAACTAATAAGATGATGATTTTTGAAAGGATATAATATGAGCTTTTGGTATTACATCACAATTAACCAAAGGTAAATAATTAAAAGTCATTAAATTAGCAACCTTAGGTATTACAAAGATTTTCCCTCGAAAAAAGGTATTACAAAAAAAAACCAATAAAAATAAGATTAAATCTATTTTAAGTTATCAAATTAGTGAACTTTAGTATTACAAATAAAATTGACAAAAAATAAGATCAAATTAAATTTATAATCTTTCTTATTCTATTCTCTTTGTAACTACTAGTAAATGGCCCCGTGCCTTCGCACGGGGGACTATTTGAAAGATATGTTATCAATTTGGCAGTGCTAAGTACGTAGTAAGTAGTGATATGGTGTATTATTTTGTGTACTGATTGGGCAAAAAGAGGGAATGAGCAAAAATTAAGCCTGTAAAAGTATTTGAATTCAAGAGCTTTACATACGAATGAATGTGCAGAAAACACTAATCTTTACCCATTGCAAAGTATTAGTTTGAATTTTCAATCATATACAACAATACATTATAATGTCGATCTCTGATCGTGTGAAGATGTTTAAAAGTAATGTTGCCACAATTGTATCCCTCTCCTCTATCCTTTGCTCTGAATTTGAATCTGAGCAAAACTTTTTCTCTTCAAGTGCAAGAAACTCGAAATAGTGAAATAAAATGATGGAAAATGCACAAATAAGAAACTCAAATCCTACTAAGAACCCCAAGTTATACATAAATAACAGGTGTCTGACTCACTTGTCCAGAATTTTTTTGAGATGCCTGTAAGGATGCAAGATAGATAACTTTGCAAGCACCAACCATGCTGCAGACGATCGTATGCATCCCCTGAAAGAAGCTAGAAATAATGAGAACAAGAACACAAAGATGATTACTGGTTTGCTTTAACCTAACAAGTAGGTAAAGAAATAAGAGTTAAAGAGCAACCTAACATGCTTTATTCTTGGCTCTAGTTTCAGCTGTACTGAGTATATCATTATTTGGTTTCATAAATCTCTTCTCATTCCTTTCACATGAGCCCCATCCATCGGAAAATCTACCACTCCTGATGAGAAGAATGAACAAGTTATGCAATGAGTACTACATCAATATCATTTTTGTTTGTTGGATTTATAGAGCTAAGATAAAGGAAGTACAAAAGGTCTTATTTCTCATTTAACATTCATCAACACTTGCGATTCTATGGGTTTTCAACTCAACCCATCACATGCAACAAGGACTGAACAAAATCAGAGAAAGGACAAAAAAGAAGCTAAAGCAATGGCAAATCAGGTTCCATCTGATCTCCGAGCCACAACCAATCTAGTGCCAACCTTATATGTAACTAAAACACCCATTTTAGCAACCATAAGGATTGTCAGGCCTATTAAAGAAGTTGAAAATTGTTAATGGAAATTCCTTTTAACCCTCAACATAGAAAATGAACAAGTACATGAACCACATTATATTTACAGGCTGCATCTCCTTTTATCCTAGAGAACTTAAGAATTTGGAGACTATAAAGTATATGGTTCTTTTTAAAATGAGACACTAAGGCCGTGTCCGTCATTGCATATATTTAGCTTACATCTCGTTTTTTCTGGTGGTTTAGCTAATAGCCTACAAGTTTTTTTTTTGCACGAGCTACTGTTATGCTAAATGCACCCTAAAACATCATATGCATCCACATGATGAAGTAATCATGAATCAATGTCTAAATTAGCTACTGTTATGCTAAATGCACCCTAAAACATCACAAACTTAAACTGAGTCATATACCGGACCAATTTTGAAATCAATGAAAAAAATCCCAGTCCACACCTCATGTAGATGGAAAAAGTTTAGCCTTTGGCAGACTTTCCTTCCAGGATATTAACATCCGTTTATTTTTTACCTTGTGATAATCTTCTTCTATTGATGTGCACAACTGTACATGTGAGCGACGAACCAACTTCTTCAATAGCTAGCGGCCTCGTCTGACATCCGTTTTGGACGATTCAAGCGACAGATTGAAGTCCTCGTTACCTTCTTTTTACTAATGGCAAAGAATCCTTATGTGGTTTAGGGAAAACGGAGAAAAGAGGCGACAATAATCACTCGTCGAATCTGAATTTCTGGGCAAAAAAACCAGCAACAAAGCTTCTCAGGTACGGCTGTTCACCGGCTTCTATCCGCGACACCAGGCTCGGGGTGACAACGAGACTTGCGACAGCAGCGATTAGACATTCCGATCTACCTACTGTCTGCGGTGGAGTCCAAATAGGTGGCCGGAAGGGTCGTACGGAGGTTACGAAAACAGCTCGTGGTCATCCGGAAAAGCTGAAGTTGAAAATCAGGTTCGTTGAGCCATTTTTGTCGACTTTTGGAAGCGACATCAGAGATAGGGTGGCGTGACTATAAGCAATAGTGAAAAGTCCACGTTTCCACCTTCAAACTGTTGGCAATGGCTCCAATATTAGTTACCGAAAGACGGAGAACGAATCCCGTGAAAACCACTCGTCACCAACCTTTGAAAATCTGGAAAATCAGTATTACGATCTGATTTGATTGATTTTTTCTTGATTCATGAATTCTTTGCCCACAATTGATTGAGGGATTTTGTAGATCACCTCATCCTCAACATGTAGCAATTTGAATCACCAATTTTAGTTCGTAAACGAGTACACAATCTAAATTTGAAGTTTAGGTGTTTCTAGGTTAAAACCGAGGAAGAACTTCGGGTTTATCGTCGAACAATCCAACTCCGAATTCAACTCGTTTCCTCCATATTATAGCCTCCCAGGGTCTCTATCTATTGTGGCAGAACAGATTCTCAGTCACTGTGGATCCTTGAGTTTTAGTTGACTCTACCACCTGCAACAATGCTAGTTGTGGCTTCCCCATTAAGATCTTATTTAGACTACTGCCTTTAACCATTTTGCACTTAGAGTTGCTCACTCCCCTAAGCACATGTTTCAGCCCTTTGACCGAAAATTCCATCCTCATCTTTACAAAATCCCACCAGACCGGTCCTACGGTTGTAAGCCATTGAATCCCGAGCACCAAGTCACAACATTCCAATGGAAGGGTCCTCACATCTGCACATAAGTCATACCCTTGAAGCTTCCACTCAAAATTGGTACAGTTGAACTGAGATGTCATTTTGTGACCATTGGCCGCTGCAACTATCATGGGAGGTGCTTTAACCAGCTTACACCCTATCTCCTTTGCTACTTCAAAATCCAGAAAATTGTGGGTACTTCCTGGGTCAATTAGGATATGTAATTTCCTCTTTCCAACTTGACCTACCACCCGCATGCAATTGTAGCTGGAAGATCCATTTAAGGCATTAACAAAAATCTGCGATTCCGTCTCTATACCCTCTATCACTGGTTCTTCTCCTGTTATTTCTGTCACATCTGCAGGATCATCACTGGTGTCATCACATTCCTCCTCGCCACCCATCACGTAAACCTGGGGCCTTTTATGCTTCAAGTAGTGCCCCGGAGAGTACACCTCATCACAAAACATGCATAAGCCTTTTTTTCTCATGTCCTCCATTTCAGCATTTGTGTATCTTCTCACTGGTGGGTCATAATTTGGCTTTGTGGTGTTAAAAGTGTTGAAGGTTGGTCGATTTGCTGGAGTTTTGGGGGTGTTTGGAGTGGAAAGTAGGGGTGGCTGTTTGTAATGGCTGGGACTTTTGAATGTTTGGTGTTTTTGAGCGGCTAGCTGAAGTGATGTCTCATAGAGCTTTGCAAGTCTAGCAGCCTCCCCTATAGTTCTAGGGTTGAACTGTCTGACATGCATATGTAAGTGAGGGTGGATATTGGCTAGGAAAATACTGATTGTTTGGTCTGTTGGTAGGTTCAACCGTTTTAGGATACACTCAAACTTGTCCAGATATTCATCAATAGGCTCGTTTTGTTTCAGATTCACCAGTTCCCCTAGAGGGTCATCATATAGCTTCCCAAATCGAGCTGAAATATCAACGATGTACTCCGGCCATGTAGGAAACTGATCCAACCTGTTTCTTATGTAATTGTGGTGCCATTGGAGGGCTTTTCCCTCTAGATGTAGAGAAGCAAGCCTCACTTTCATCTCAGACAGCGTGTTATCCAGCATAAAAAATTGTTCGCATCTATAAATCCATTCCTTAAGCAAAGTACCATCGAATTTAGGGAATTCTACCTTAGCTAGGCGAGATGCTACCCACCGGGGAAGATTTGTTGGCCTGGAACTGCCGGCGGTGGTCGGATGTTAGTCGTATTCCTGAAATCAGGCGGGTCTGGCTGCGGGGTCAGAGAAGTTCCCCCTGAAGCCGATGAATCTCCCTGCTCCATAACTCGAAGCGGAGTTGTCCGAGTTTGCCTCTCCACCATAAACGCAGCAAACATCTCCTCTAGTCGGTTCATTCCTTTCCTCAACTCCAGGTTGCCGGATCTGACATTATCGAAGCCAGCAGCAAGCTGCTCTAACATCGTGCTCTGGTGTTCCACCTTGGATGCAAGCTCCTGAAGTGATTGTTGGCGTGTGCCCTCCACCATCGTTCCCAGTGAAGCTCTGATACCAATTGAGACAGTAAATTAGCTCAATAGAACAGTAAATCAAAGATCGCTGCTAGAAGCTATGAAATAGCTCGAAACAAGGTATCACCAGACCTAGAAATCGATTACGGGAAAGAGGAATCGATTCGAAGATGCAGGAGATGAATTGATAGGCAGAGAGTATGAGATTTGAGGAATTTGTGAATTCTGAATTGATACTTGGGCAAAAAGCCAAACAATTATATTTATAGTGATCCCGAAAAGGTGACCTGCGATCCAACTAAAAGTAAAACTAGAAATAGAGCAAACCGGTCAAATAAAGGATGAACCGGGTACAAGCTTATTTATTTCTAAAACCAGCAGAACATGAAAACCTGCCACACTCTCATCCCCTCCTTGTTACGCCCATGCCGGAGCTAGCTACCACGAGGCAGAGAAGATATTGCGTCGGTGAAGATTTTCTCCCGAATTCGTCGTCTTGTCCTGAATCTCTCTCGTTGTGGTTTGATAAATGACATTATGGTAATTTTTTTGAAAGGGTATGTTTTAATCGGATATCCACTGTTTTTAAGTTTTAACAAAATAACTCACGCTCTTTTTTAATAGAATGGAAATGGATATAAGCTTTCCACTATTATATGGAGAGCATAACGAAGTCAAGTTCAATCATTACTAATCAGGAAGACATTCCTCAAATTCACATCCATGAGTTTCACACACATTTACATCTATTTTATCTTTAGTTGGATATGAATTATTACATAAACTTATTTCAAAAACCTTTTTATTCTTTAGATGGTAAGTATTTGGTTACAGTATTGAGTTTTTGGCTTTAAATCTCATCATCGGGTTACTTTTGTCATAAATTATTCATAATTTTAATATTTTTGGATATTTATAAATTATTAATTTTATGGATTTTCTAATTCTCTTGAATGACAATTTCAAATTTGCTACTGTAATAGTTGCTTGTCCTCGTTATATTTTATACTTCGTGTCTTTAGAAAGAAATTTGATTTTGTGAGCAAATGACCCTCATTTTTTTCAAAGGTTGATCTTGTCTACATTCAAATAACCTTCACTAAATTCCAAACATTACACGCTTAGAAAGCTACATTGGAAGTTCATTTTTCAAAAGGAAAAGATGGGTAATAACGACATTTTAACATCATCGGTTAGATACTTAGGGTCCGTTTGGTATTGATATCCTGATATCAGATATCGGTATCGAGCCATATCTTGTGTTTGATATGGGAGTATATGGATTTAGATATCGGTATCGGGCCATATCTTGTGTTTGGTATGAGAGTATATGGATATCGGGTGATATCTTGATATCAAAACAAGGCAAAAGACATGATATTTGATATACTCCAAAAAAAAGAGGTATGAGAGATATGGGATATGAATGATATCCCATATCCGATACCGATACCGATATCCGATACCGATATATGGTATCGATACCAAACGAGCCCTTAGATTAGATACATGATGCCAATTTTGACAAAAAAAAAAGATAAGTGATGCCAAATTGCCAATAACAATATAACATGGTTGGTGCTTGAGCATAGCCAATAGGCGCAAGTCTAGGTTTACAATTAAGTTCATCCACAATCTTCAAATTGATATTTTTTTTATTTGATAAGATTTAGGATAACCCAAGTACTACTTGGACTAGCCTAGAGCATCCGTAAAGAACTGATTTACTAACCAATTCTAAGAAAGAAGGGCAAATCGCCGCCTTGGACGCTCGAACCTAAGACCTCTTGCACATTGGTAAGAGACTCAACCGTTGAGCTATGGGCATCTTCAAATTGATATTTGAAACAATCTATTAGATATAGTAAAATATTTAAAAAAAACAGAATATTTGTGTGGATATGTTTCTTGAGTGTGAATCACGTGGGGCATAAAAGTTACTCCGTATGTAGTATGAGGCTCACTACTGGCCGTGGATTCTATGGTCCTTATTAAAAGTACATCATAAAGTATTAAAAGTGCATTTAAATTTACTTTTGAGGCCTTATAATGCACTTTTGATACTTTACGATATACTTTTGCTTGCCGTATATTCGTACAAAACATTTAATCTACACAAGATTCAAACCCTATGTTTCTTATGCTTTATACCCCACTAATTTTTGCCTACATCCCTACAACTTCCTCAGAGTCAATTAATCAGCAATTTTGAGTAAAATGCTAATTTCAAGTCACAGACCACTCTCAATTAGACTTGTCATGGGAAAAAAAATCTAGCAACTGAGAGATAGGAAACATGCAACTTCTTGAAATATAAGTCTTGTAGAAAAATTTGAGACTAGCAAAAGCTTAGCATAAAAGATTGATGGATTACTGCATATATTGACAATTGATTATAAATTAAATCATCATTGTACTTATGAATTGAGCTTATATGCACATTTTCTTTTGTATGAGTATAATTCTTAATTTATCGCCCCATATTATCTATTACAACCCTCTAGCTAATCTGAATTCAACTTGAATGATAAAATTTTCCCTTCATTGGAGAAGTCCATAGTGGTTTAAAGGTACAAATTAAAGGAAGATCTTCGTTTCAGGTAGAACGTCTGGTTGTCAGCATATATTGCGATATGAGAAAATTGAGGTTATAGCTTTAGACTTTGTTCTACGTCGGTTTGTGGAGGTTTTTAAAGCTTTTTACTATTTAAAACCTACCTATGATGGTGTGCGAAATAAATCGCTATATAATTGAGGGATAAACCGGGAATATAAGAACAAGAAGAGATAAACGTCGTGTTACATGTACGTAATGTATATGAGTAATTAGACTATTCCATGCCAAAGTGAAAGTATTCCATGCTAAAGTGCAACACCAGCCAAAAACGTTAATAGTGAGTTGGGCCAAGTTTATAGAGGTTGCATTTGGCCCAATGGACCCACAAGAATGTGACTAGCCCAATAATCCCACGCATGAAAATTCTTGGACGAGACAAGTTGGTTGTGCATGAAAACTTTCCCCCATGCACGTGGCTTCACGTGAGCAATTTGCTCACCATTTCTCAAATGGATAATTGGAGACTCGTCCCACATCGGGTATAAAACACACAAGCATGCAGGTGGCCATTACTATATAAAGGTGAAGAGTGGTACAAAAATAAGGGTTGAAAATCTCTCTGGCTCGAAAGCTCGACGTGTTTGATCTCCGAGTGAGATCGCGCTATAAACGGTATAAAGTCTAAAGGCTTTATTCGTAAAGAGCAGAAAAACAACCGGCTGAGGGGTGGGGAGGAGGAATAATCCATGTACGAAAACCGTTCGGTTGTACGAATCCCGAGAGTTAGTATTTATTAAAATTCCGTTTATAGCGCGTATTAATATCGGGTTTCAACAACCTAAATAAGTACTCGATAAGATAAGATTTTCTAGAAGATGGAGGTTTTTGTTGAGGTTTAAAATCACTAAATACAAATATTGGGATATATATGTTTTAGGAGGTTTGTAAAAATTAACCAATTTTTTATTAATTAATAAAATTAATTTCTTTTTGATAATTTAAAACTAAAACCTACCCAAAAACCTTAAAATGTCAAATAAGAAAGGCGGTTTATTTGCGCACTCTCTTTGTGTTACACACTCCAATATGGGCGGGTTTCAAACCCGCACAAAAAAATGACACAAAATATGTGCGGATTTGAAACCCGCACAAGAAAATGGAACAAAATATGGACGAGTTTCAAACCCGCACAAGAAAAGCTGTATATTCATGGACAGGTTTAGGATCCGCACATACTGGAGTGCGCAGTCGAAAAAACAGAGTGCACAAAATTTTGCCGAATAAGAAAACATAAAATCTCTACTTACCCGCCTTTAGGCATCTAGTCAAATGTTAAAAAGTTTATGGTAGTACCATGAAGTTTCTGATTCGGTAGTGCCCAAGGCCAAAAAAAAATCTCTACTTACCCAAAAAAACCTCCACCTCCTAAAAAAAACCCCAAAAACCTCCTTAAAAAACCCAACCTCCACGTAACTTGCCCTTAATCTTGCTCTTTTTAAAAGAACTTGCCATTTAATATATTATAAAAATATAATTAGGAGACGTAAGTCTTTTCTTAATTGATGAAATGGGGACACGTACTGACCTAACTGACGTACCTCAAATCTGATTCATTCTGTTGCAAATCATTTTTTTAATTTGATCGATCACGACGATCAGGTAACTCAAATCTATTGATTTTTTTTGAAAGAATTTGCCAAAAGGGCAAAAAAACATTAACCTAATTAGGCGCTTGTAATCGAAATTATTTTTTTAGGTTTTTGTCAAGTATAAAAGGCTTTTTATTTTTTCTCTCACCTCCAAAACTTCTTTCTTCCGAGGCCGTGATTTCGTCCTTATTTTCTCTGGTTCCTTCCTTCCCCCTCCCTCTTCCTCTGAAGGAAATCAGATCTCAATAAAAAAGTGAGAGTGGAGATCTATCAAAGTGAGAGTGGAGATCTATCAAATTCGTACGTTTTTCGAGGAATTCATCGCAAAAGGAATTGAGATCGGCGAGTAACAAATCGTCGGTGTCGGCAAAGAGAGCATCGGATTCGGGATCTTCGACGTTGAGCCAGTAGTCACGGAACCAGGGGAGGATTGGACGAGGCTCCACCACTCGTTGGAGAAGTCCTCGACGACGTCGTAGTAAGCCATCGGAATGAACGCCGAAGCGTTGGAATTTGGCGTCGAAGAAGGCAGTGAGGCTGGTGGTGGAGGTGTCTAACGACGGAGAACGTCCATATTGAGATCTAGTTCGCCAACAGTGATCGACATCGGTGGGGCGCTTAGGGCTTTGGATATGGGGTTGATTATGGGAAGGGTGCTGTTGAGGTCGGATTTGGAAGCTGCGGTGGAGAAGGTGAGGGATTTTAGGGGTTTACAGGAGGAGGAGGGGACGGGAATGGAGTTGGAAGATGTTGTTGTTGGTCATAAGGCAGGGGAGCTCTCGATTGGCTTCTCGTGAAATCGATCAGGCAGAGGTGAGGTTTGTCCTCTCTTTTGGTGATTCTACATTCCCCTCGTTAGTTGGAGGGTACTTCATCTGATTCCTTTTGCTCATATTGTGCTTTATCTGATTCCTTTTGATATGGTATTAGTTGTTAGCTTTGTTGATAGCAGGTCAACAGTTCATCATCGATAAGTTCTGATTTTTCCTTTTGTTCATATTGTGCTTCATCTGATTCCTTTTGTGTTGTGGTTCCAAATTTAATTAGTGAAAACAAAACAGTAGTGTTTGTAACAATTTTAGAGTTCTGTTTTTTGTCTTTGGAGATATATCATCTTCTAGCTATGTTGCGACAGTAGAAGTAGCAATGAGAAAAGTGGTCCATGATGAACTTTTGCTCTTGATTATTGAATGGATTTAGGTCTGAAGTCCCTTCAGGTGTTCCTAGAAAAATTGATTATGTTTGAAGTCCATCTTCTAGCTATTGATCCCAGAGACATTAACCTGTTAGAGATTAATTTATTAAGTACTCTTTCAATGTTGGAAATGTCCATATAGAAATACACCACTCATGCTTGGGATATGTGCAAGAACCTAAATCATTTTTAATGCTTTCAATCTTCACATTTTATCTTATCTAGTGGAGCACATGATGATCATGATAAATTGGATATAAAGTGACCATTGATGATGAACTTTGCACAAAATGCACATGTGGCTTGAACTGATATAGGAAAAATGGGATTATTAGGACTTGTAAATAAATAGAATAAAGTCCCCAATTGATCTACAGTCAGCTGATTGAAAGAGTGGTAGTGTTTGATTATAATCATGATGGTGCAAATAATATGTATTGATCAATTGTAAGTACTGTACTATCTTGATGGTGTAAATTGAAAAGGTTTTTGGTGGTTTATTCACAGGTTCCTTCTACCTTGAGACTAGTTATCATACGTACGCTTGCAATCTTGGAATAATGTGGATGAAGTCTTTCCAAATTGTACATTCAAATTTACGGTTGAGGTAATTCCTACTTTATTCTTTTCTAGTACAATTTAATTTAGGATCTATTTGTATTATAAAATATATTTAGCCTATTAGTTCAAACGGTAGAGCATTTTTCTTAAAAAAATAATGATGTGGGTTCAAATCCCACATAGGCTTATTAATTTAAAAAATAGTGTGGTGATAAGTGATGATATTTGATGACAACTTTGTTTTTTTATTTGTTGATGACGGTTGTTTCGATGTGGTAGAATGATATGTTTATATTTAGTGATGACAAGTGATGATTTTTTATAACACCTTGTTTTTTTAGTGATGACAATTATTTTTTATGTGGTGATAAAAACTATTTCTATATGATGATGACATTTGTTGATAACTATTTTTTGTGATGATAAAAACGAAAGTGATGACAATTTTGATGACACTTGATGACGATTGTTTGTCTTCAAGGCCCTTTGATGACAAACAAATCAATCAAACCGTCATCAAGTAGTGATGATAGTTGATGACAGTCGAACCATCATCAAGTAGCGATAACAATTGATGATAAAAAACGAACAAGCTTTGAGTGATGAAACTTGATGACGGTTGTTTGTCTTCAAGACCATTATCATCAAGGCCCTTTTGATGACAAATTAATTGAACCGTCATCAAGTAGTGATGATAATTGATGACAATCGAACCGTCATCAAATAGCGATGACGATTGATGAGAATCGAAACGTCATCAAGTAGAGATGACATTTATGATGCTAGTTGATGACAATCAAACCGTCATTAAGTAGTGATAACAGTGATGACACTTATTTTGTATGACGGTTAAGTGATGACAGTTTGATGACACTTGTTTGTCATCAAGGCCCTTTTGATGACAAATTAATCGAACCGTCATAAAGTAGAGATGATAGTTGATGACAATCAAATCGTCATCAAGTAACGATGACAAGTGATGACAAGTGATGACGGTCGTTTTTATATGGTTGAATGCCTTTGATGATACTTTTTGTTATTAAAAAGTTGTCATCAAGACATTTTGATGACACTTTTTGCCTTTTATTACACTTTTTGTGATCAAAAAATTTTGATGATGGTGAAATAAATTGTGATGACGGTGAAATAAATTGTGATGACAATGATGACGGTTGTTTTTATGTGGTTGAATGTCTTTTATGATATTTTTTGTCATCAAAAAGTGTCATTAAGACATTTTGATGACACTTTTTACCTTTTATTACACTTTTTGTCATCAAAAAATTGTGATGACGGTGAAAAAAATTATGATGACGGGGGATGACGGATTTTTTATGTGGTTGAATGCCTTTAATGATACTTTTTGTCATAAAAAAATGTCATCAAGACATTTTGATGACTCTTTTTTATCTTTCATTACATTTTTTGTCATCAAAAAATTGTGATGACAATGAAATAAATTGTGATGACGGTGAAAAACTTGTGATGACGATTTTGAAAATGATGATAATGATGATTGTGATGATGGTCAACGCCGATCAACGGTCGGTCAACGCCGGTCAACGACCGAGTCAACTCGGTCAATGGGCGAGTCAACCCGGTCAACGGGCGAGTCAACTCGGTGGGAGTGGGGTGGAGGTGGGTGATGGGGTTTTTTGCTATTTAGCTAATTTTCACACCATCCTTAACATCCACCTAATTAGCCTCTTTTTTTTGCTATTTATTTAAATCATCCATTTTTTTTGTCGAAAAAAATCTATTCATTTTTGTATTTTATTACATTTATTTTGGGCGTTACACAGTACGTATATGAAAAAAAAAAATAGAGAAAGGAATCTCAACTTATTAAATACTTACAGGTTACAGATTCGTACAATTATTAATTATACTAGAGTGCTAACCCGTCCGTTGGACGAGACAGAGTTTATATCTCATGTTTGCTATTTTCTTAAATGTTCAGACTTTTAGAAATTATAACATGTAATTAATCATATTAAATAATTCCATTATGAAATATTATAATTGACTTTATACAAAAATTAAAACAAAATTGTGAATATATAATCGAAAATAGTATTGTATCTTTCATTTGCTTTCTAAACATAACCAATGTTCATTATATTATATTTAAGGTCCTGAAAAAAGATAAATAGCCAATTATAATTATTTATTTATTTTAAAAAAGCTTTTATATTCTTATTGTGATTTAATATTGGTAGAAATTATTATAGAAAAATGGAGCATTTATTAAACATAGAGGAACAACTTTTATAGTTGTTAAGATTTAGATCCACCATACTAGGCCCATGCACCGAAGATTACTTTGTAACAGGGATTGCAAGTAGAGGCTTGGCCTTTTGAAGGGTAATTCCAAACTTGTCATTCATATCAATGTCCTCTTCCTTCATCCCATTTGCAAGCTTCCAATCAAAGACATGGAGAAGACTAGCCAACATAATGTGCAGCATCCTATACGCCAATGGCAATCCCGGACAAATCCTTCTCCCCGCTCCAAACGGTATGAGCTCAAAATCCAGCCCTTTCATGTCAATCTCAGCCCGCTCCAAGAACCTCTCCGGCAAGAACTCGGTTGGGTTCTTCCAAGTCTCGGGTCTCGCCCGATAGCCCAACAGTTGACTAGCACTTGGGTGTTTTTGGGTATGTGGTAGCCACAGAGTTGTACGTCGTCTTGGGCCTTATGAGGCAGCAACAACGGTACAGGTGGGTGAAGCCGGAGCGTCTCCTTCACTACTGCTTGCAAGTAAGGCAACCTTTCGATGTCGGATTCTTGGACTGATGAAGCTTGTTTGTTGAGAATTACCTCATTGAGTTCGGTTTGAGCTTTCTCCATTTTTGATGGGTTGCGGAGTAGCTCTGCCATTGCCCATTCCAGTGTACTTGAGGTTGTATCGGATCCCGCAACAAAGAAATCCTGCATAGGAATATATTGTTAGCAAATTTGGCAATACTAATTTAATTAAGTAGTGTTTTCACAACCTTAAAGGAGTGTTTTCACAACTCTTAATGACCCTCCCAATTCAGTGTATGAAAAAACTGAATTGGGAGAGTCGCCCCCGGCCATTAAGGGTCTCTACAGGACAAAGTCGGACGTTTGGCTGATCAAATCAGGCGAGACATCAAGAAAAATAGTTTATAAACTAACATAAAATAAGAGCTATCTCCTCTAAGCAATTTTTGATAATTTATTAAGTTTGTTTGTTTAAAAAAAAAATCAAAATACCTACGATATCAAAACCTAAAGCACAAACATGCATGTGAGAAACCAAAGCAAATGAGAAAGAAAGACATATATATATATACCAAAAGGAGATGTTTGATATCATCAAGACTGAGATCAGAGCCCTCCTCTCTACTCATTCTAAGAAGTGTATCCAACACGTCGGCATCAACACGCGAATCTAATAATCCATTATTAGTAGACATCCTCTGATTGATCATATCATCAAACACCACAAACAGTTTGGAGCAATGACTCGTAAACTCTCTCCTTATGCCAAGAGGATCAAAGTAACTAAGCACCGGGAAAAAGTCAGCCAAGTTAGGCTTTCCGGCATATTCCATCACACCCCAGACAATATCCTTAAGCTCCTGAGATGATGCAGACTTGTATCCAACCCAATCCTTAGAGAAAAACGTATTCGACAACAAATTGAGCGACGTTGTGAATGCAACCCGACCAATATCCACAACATCACCATCCCTACAACACTCACTCACATACTCCATAAGCTCACACACTTTCTTTTGGCCAAGTGGTTGGCTCTCATTCAGGCATTTTGCAGAGAAGACCTTAATAACAGCCAATTTTCTTAGGTTTCTCCATTTGGGCGACACGGGCAACCAAACCATGGAATAGAGGTTATGGTTTAGGGCTCTTAGAGCATCGGGCACTTGGCGGCTTGAGAAGGCTAAGTCATGCTTTATAAAAAACCTCTCTTGCCATGTCAGCTGACGACACGACCAGAGTGTTGGCCATGCCTAGCTTGAGATGCATCAGAGGGCCATGGATTCTTGAGAGGTCAGCCAAAGCATTGTGAGGCTTGTCAGTGAGTTGAAAGATGTTGCCAAAAATTGGCAGTGGTTTTGGGCCAGGAGGAAGGAAGTTTGTTGAACGTGCTCTTTCTATGGATCGAAAAGATTAGCTTTAGAATGAAAAGCTCTCAACACACTATACTGTATTGCGTACATCATGTATTGCGTGTTATATCTTCAACTCATTATATATTACGCTTATAAGAAAATTATAACATTGCATTTAAAAGTTTGTTGTTAATATCTATAACTATATATTAAAACTATACATTTTCGAGTCACCGGACGATTCTGACCCCACCTCATATTTAAAAATTTATTTTTTATTTCTATTGTTATAGTTTCTTTCTATTAAATTCTTTTTTAACTATATAAATTTATCTCTAACATCAAATAAATATCTATTTAGTATAATAATATCTTTTAAAAGTTTCCTTATACAAGTAGTTAAAATTAAAGATAAAATATTTTAAAATAAATATAAATCTTTTAGCATATATCTTTTGACCAATTTATTTATATATATATATATATTAATTTTCTTTTATAAAAAATTAATGATAAATATTTATAATGTTTAAAATCAATAAAAATAGATAATAAAATATTTAATAGATATATTGAAAGATTTGATAATCTCTAAATTTACGTACATGGAAAGTAATAAAAAATGAATAATATAATATTTGATTAAAAAATTTACACATTCTAGAAGCAATAAATTACTTATATTAAAGTTTATATTATATTTTTATTTATATACTACTAATAACTAAAGCCGGAGCAATTTCTGCCACCACGTTGCGCCACATCACCCCTTTATTAAAGTAATAATTTTAAATAGTTAATTATGGAAAAAAAATTATCTCCATGTAAATATAAAGATAAAATAATATTTGTAAAAATTTATCCTCAAATAAACATAAAGATAAAATAATATTAATAGATTTGACCAATATAGATAAAAAAGACACTATATTTATTATATTTGTAAAAGATAAATTAAAAAAGATAAGAAAAAACATGTACTCGTGATCACATATACATATTTGAAATAAAAATAGCCATATCTATCTATAAATCTATCTATCTATCTATTACTAATAACTAAAGCCGAAGTAATTTTTGCCACCATATTGTGCCACATCACGCTTTTATTAAAATAAAAATTTTAAATAGTTAATTATGTAAAAAAAAGTTATCTCCAAGTAAACATAAAGATAAAATAATATTTGTAAAAATTTATCCTCAAATAAACATAAAGATAAAATAATATTTGTAGATTTGACTAATATAGATAAAAATAGATATTATATTTACAAAAGGTAAATTTAAAAAAAAAAGATAAGAAAAAATATGTACATGTGATCACATATATATCTTTGAAATAAAAATAGTCATATCTATCTATAACTATATATTAAAGTTGTAACTTTTCTAGCCACCACAATAATTCTAGGCCCACCTTATATTTAAAAAATTATTTATATTATTTTTTTAATTAAATTCCTTTCTATTTATTTATGTGGAAAAAAATTAATTCGAATTTTAATTAAAAACAAAGAAAATTATTTTATCTTTATCATTTTATCTATTTATGTAAAAAATTTATCTTGAATAAAATTTTGATAAATAAAAAAATTTAACATTATCTCTTCCTTAAATATCTTTTTAATTCATTCATTTAAATATAAAAAGATTTTTTATCTTTAAAAAATTCTATCTTTATTCATATTTTTTCATCTTTTCTAATTAATTAAATTTTTAATTTAATTTTTTTAATGAATTGAATTTGATTAAAAACTATAATAATTTATATTATTTAAAAGATTTTTATTCAGTATTAAAGCCATGTAGTCGTGCATGACACGACGGGTACAACTAGTTAATATCCTATTTATAATGTCTATAAAATACCGAATCATAGTCGTACATGATACGACGGGTACAACTAGTAACTCAAAAAGATTATAGAATTGTGTTTGCAACTTTTCTACACTTGAGTATTAACTAATATCTAAGCATTTTTTTTGGTAGAAAAACTAATATCTAAACATTATATATATTACCATTTACCAACCTAATGTAAGTTTATAGACAAAACACTGCAACTTATATAGATATTAAGTAATAAGTGGTCTTATTCCGATGAAGTTTATTTAAACTTTTATATAAAGTTTAAAATTCTATAGTAATTTGGTAAATACTAAGAAAAATAATTAAAAAATCAGATGTAGATTTAGTAAGAGAAAAGTTAAATCTTAATTATTAATATTTTATTTAACAATTAAAATTGATCTCCAACTTTACCCATATAGTTTTCTTACACATCTATTTAAACTAAATTCAGTAAAAAGTTGCAGGAGCTAAAAAAATGTATAAAGTTGCCAGGTAAAAGAATTCATCGTAAATGCTAGAAATTAGCAATCAACCCCCCTGCCAAAACATGGATTTAAAATTGATTGTTTTGGGTAACTTTCTTAGTTATAACTAAGAAAAAAACTATGTATAATTATATAATTAGATGTGAATGATCTTTATAACGTAACTAAGTGTGCATGATCATAAAGTCATAAACATTCAGTTATAATGTCATATATATTTAGTTATAAGGTCATGTTGTCATGACAGTAAGCTATAAGTTTGTGCACTCATTTATAATATAATTCTTGCACACTTGGTTTACCATGCACACTTAGTTATATAATATTATGAACACTCAGTTTTATAATCATGCACATTCCGTTATAAGAAAGTGCACACTCAATTATAAAATCATATATGTACACTTAAATAATAAAATCATTCACAATTAATTATAAATAAACAATTAGCTATTAAATTATACACACTTAATTTTTAAATTATGCACACTCAAATTTAAAGTACGTGTTTTTATACATAAAATTCGGCCAATTCCAACTTTCTACAAATTTTCCATTTGACGTATAATAACATGTTGATATCTGAGATCTGACGACCCCTACAATTCAAACGTTTTTATTTCAATCCTGGATGGGGTGTTCTCACCCAAACCAGCTGCTTAAAGTATTGGTTCATTTCTGATACGGATCAAAATCCCCAAACGGGCCGCGTCATGGTGAATACCAGACCCATCAGAAATCATTGGCCTACACCGAAGTCAGTTAAGCATCTGCGTGGTTTTCTGGGCTTTACAGTTTACTACAGAAAATTCATACGTCATTATGTTGTGATAGCTGCACCTTTAACCGATCTTCTGTAGAAAGACAAATTTATGTGGTCTGATTCCGCTGATGTCGCGTTCAAGCGTCTGAAGGAGGCAATGATGCAACCTCCTATTCTCCAGCTGCTTGATTTTTCAAAGCCTTTTGTACTTGAGACTGACGCTTTTGATGAGGGTGTGGGCGCAGTACTATTACAGGATGATCGTCCATTATCTTTCTTCAGTAAAAAACTAGGCGTCCGACATCGGGGTTCTTCCGCCTATCATCACGAGCTCTTTGCCATCGTTTCCGCTGTTCAGAAATGGTGCCAATATCTATTGGGCCAGGAATTTGTTATTCGCAGTGATCAGAAGAGCCTCAAAGAACTTCTTACCCAGGTAATCCAAACGCCAGATCAACAGTTTTTTATGCGAAAGCTGATGGCTTATAAATTTCGCATCGAATATAAAACCGGAGCTAGCAATCGGGTCGCAGACACCTTGTCAAGATGTATGATCGATGATGGCGCCACAATTACGCAACTTATGTCATTTTCGACGCCATTGCCCGAACTCCTACACCGCATGCGTCACGAAAATGCCACTCTTGACGATTTGAAAGCCTGGCATAAGGCCGCGGACGAGGGGACGTTGTCTCCACCATTTCGAGTTCATGACAGAATTCTGTACTACGCTCATCGTCTTGTGGTGGGATCGGCCTCCCCGATTAAAGCCGAGATTTTATTGGAGTTCCATTCGGCTCCTAGTGCGGGTCACCCGGGAGTTGATCGTACTTTCCGACGGGTGGCTGAGGTTTTTTATTGGAAAGGCATGCGCGCTGAGGTGAAGAGATTTGTGGATTCATGTCTAATCTGTCAATCCACCAAGTACAGCACGGCTAAACCTGAGGGTCTTTTGCAACCCTTACCCGTTCCCCAGCAGGTTTGGGATGAAGTTTCCATGGATTTCATCACCGAATTACCACCATCTCGCACTTATACGACAATTTTGGTTGTTGTCGATAGGCTGTCCAAGTATGCGCATTTTGGTGCCCTGGGGTCCTCCTTTGATGCCCCGAAAGTTGCTGATGTGTTCGTCGATATTGTGGTTAAATTACACGACATTCCGGCTTCAATTCTGCCTGACCGTGATCCTATCTTAGTGGTACGAAACTCCATCATAGCACTGCATATCACCCACAGACGGACGGCCAAACGGAAGTGAAAAATCGGGGCTTGGAACAATATCTCCGTGCATTCACACAAGGCAGACCCCGTCGTTGGTTTGATTTTCTGCCATGGGCTGAGCTCGCACTGAATTCTATGTTCCATGAAGGGTTGGGCATGTCGTCGTTCCGCGCTTTGTACGGCCGAGAAGCGCCGCCGATCGCGCGCATCACACTGCCATCAGGTCTGCCATCTCCCGCAGCCGAGGCCATCCGAGATCGTGAACAAGTGCTGGCATTGCTCCGCTCTAATTTAATTAAGATGCAACAGCGGATGGCGTCTCAAGCTAATAAACACCGGCGTGATGTAGAGTTTCAGGTTGGTGATTCTGTTCTTTTGAAACTTCATCCGTATCAACAGCATTCCGTTGCAAAGCCTCTGTCGGCTAAGTTGGCCCGTAGATTTTATGGACCATTCAAGATCATAGAGCGTATTGTCCCGGTTGCATATAGATTAGAGTTGCATGCCACAACTCGTATACATAATGTTTTTCATGTGTCCTTGCTCAAGCGTTTTCTGTCGGATGGCTCATCTCTTACGCCAAGTTCTTTGCGAACAGAATTCTTGTATGACAGGCCGCTCTCATGCCCGACCCGTGCCACGGACAGCCGCGTGGTCATGGTGGATGGGACCCCACGCGCTGAGTGGTTGGTGGAATGGAGCGATGGTGATCCGGCGTCAATGACATGGGAGCCCGTTGACACGCTGCAGCAGTCCTATCCTGATTTACGGCTTGAGGACAAGCCGAATCTCATCGGGGGAGAGAATGATACGGATCAAAATCCCCAAACGGGCCGCGTCATGGTGAATACGAGACCCGTCAGAAATCATCGTCGCCCAAAGTGATATGAAGAATAAATTTACTTATTTGGATTAATTATTTTATTTCAAAAGTTGAATTTTTATGGATTGGATTATTTCATTTTAAAGTTGTAATTTTTATAAACGGGAGTTTATCTCCCTTCTCGGGTTTTCTTTACGGTTCTTTCCCGGGACGCCTTTTTTGAACCGTTAGGGCTTAGGTTTAAATAATTCTTGTTATCTCATCAGTTAATCAATCAAGAATTTAGTTTGCCCTAATTTTGACTGCTCTCTCTTTTACGTTACTTTTCTGAGCTTGGGTTCACGCCGGACTCGACTCGTCGCCTTGACCAACAGGGCTTGGTACGAATCCACCTCGGATCCGTATCAACTGGTGCTTTCACCTCGAACACCATTTCCTCCTCCGCTGATGGATGCGCTGATCCCACAGCCACCGCTCTTGCGGAATTACGGGAATTGCTCCTTCAATTGACGGATGATAACCGAACTTTCCGGCGTGATTTGGAAGTCCAGCGTTTGCGCATTGATAACGTCCTGGATTTGGTGAACAATCGCCAGCACCCCGCTGTCGTCACATCGGCAGTACCGCTCTCGGCCGCCGCCGCAACAACCTCGCTCGCCTTGCCAGCCGCAAGCACGACTTGGCAGCCGCCGATCGTTTCTTCTCCAGCGTCGCTATCTTTCCCTGGATGGCCGCCACCGAGCGCATCCGCACCGCCATCTGTTGCGGATTGGACGTCACCAGCGCACGGGGGTTTCACCATGACTGTTGACGGGCCTTCACTCAGGACAACAAATAAATTTATAGTCAAGACCCCGCTGAGTATAGGGGAGTCAGGATCGTTCCACGAGAAGCAAGGTTGTTTGTCTATCGACTACTAAAAATCAAACAAAAGCAAGCAAAATACTCACAAGCAGCCTCGTTAACGACGTTGTCTGGGTCGTTAACGAACCACCGTAAACAAAAAGACTCAAACTAATGACCTAAACAGTTCGGTACTGATCCAACAAACTCAGCAACGGATATCTCTTCTAAGGAAATTCAAATAAAAACAAAGATCTAGGACTAGGGACACCACAACATAGTCATGCATATAAATTCGTAAGAAGATGAGATCATGCCTTTAAACAGATAAATTCATCAACTTTCGTTGAATATCAAGTAAATTAACCTACTTTCGTAACCCAATTCACTCAATTGCTTGTTTTGGATCTAAAGCTTGAAACTTTCGTATTCAAACAATATCAACCTTCAAGTTACCAACTTTCTCTTTCAATCAAGTCAATCAACTCAAATTACCTCAACTTTCATCTCGGTATAATCACAAAAAACAATCTCAATAATAGATAAAAGGCATTCAACACACAATCTTACTCACCAAACATGCATAACTATGCCGGGCTTAACCCCGACCCTAGAAAAGAAGACTACTCACTAATCATAACTATGAAACAAATAAATTCAACAAAAGAAATCATAGAAAACAAATCACTACTCAAATTAAATAAGAAAAATATTGTCTTACTGAAATTCAGAAGAAACCGAAAAAATACAAAGTACCGAACCAAAATAACGATTAACGAACCCGGTAACTCTCGTCCACCGAGCCTCGACCTCGACTCCGATCCTCTCTCTTCTCTCGGCTCTTCCTCCTCTCTTCTTCGATCTCTCTCTAAAATCGCCCCCCTCTAGGCTAAACAAGAGGGCTATTTATACTAATAAAGATAGAAACTAATAAGGCTAGAAGATAAAAACTTTCCTAAAAAGATAGAAATAAAATCTAAAAAGATAACAAGACCTAAAATACATAATATAATAACCCTAAAATCATAAAAAGATACTCTACCAACACGGAAATAAATTCCCGCACAGGATCGGTGAGTTACAAAGTCAACTCTCGAAATCTCTATCTCGTGGCCTCGTTAACGAGCCCTTGCAGCCTCGTTAACGAGCCTGGGCTTGGTTTCTTCCACACTTCATCTCATAAAACTCGAACTCCGACTTCTTCAATCTTGTATTCCTTTGTCTTTCACTGTAGCGCTCCAAATTCAGCTCCGTATAGCACCTTTTCCTTGCTAAAACCTACAAAAATACACAAAATAGAGTAGCTTCCATACTTTTCATAAAAATATGCAAAACTATCCAAAAACACATAAAACTAATCCTAAACTATCAAAACTAAGCCTAATAAACTAAGAAAATATACTAAAAACTATACTAAAAATACGAACATCAAAATACCCCATACTTAGACTTGCTTGTCCTCAAGCAATCACTAAACAATAATCAAAACCAAACAAACATACTCATCAAGACATAGCCATCCTCTAAAAAGCAACATCTATACATAGAAGAGAAATAACAAATGATTATTAATGGCATTACACATATATGCACCAAATAGACACAAGAGAATACAATCCAACCTCACAAGGGATATAATGTGTTTCACTCATCTCTCAAGTGTTTGGGCTTATAAATTCAACTCTCAACTCATCTTATACACAAAAACTCATAGAAATTGGAACTTATATCACCAATACTCTCCACCCAAGATTTGTCAAAACAAGCAAAAATCATCAAGAGAAACTTAGGCTCAATGAAAAAACTTCATAGAAGCTTCCATTCGGCCGGGTTGTAATGGGGCTTGGTAATTCAAAGGCATGGAAATATTTTGGCTATGTGGTGCTAATAACATCCGTGAATCAAAGACTCCTAAAAACTCACACATACACAAAAACTCTGATAAAAGAACATACCAAACTCACTTTTCATATGCACTTACTTTCACTCACCCATTATATCCTAGAAAGTCTCATAAAAATAGAAAGAATCTCTGATTTTATCTATAAACACACATTCACTTCAAACTTCTTAACAACTTTTTTCGACAATTTTTCTTCTTTGCCTTCGCTGCCTCGTTAACGAACCCACTTCAGGGTCGTTAACGAGCTTCATCGTGTACTCCTCTTCTTCTTAACAACTTTTTTTTTGTGCATCTTTTGCTCATCAAGAGATCTTTCTTTTACATAATATTAGAAACAAGAGACTTCCAATCTACCCTTACCAATAATCCCAAAAATTTTGGAACCCAAACATAACATTGCACTCAACAAAAGATACCTGTCCAATCTAAGTCCTAATCCCCGGATAGGGTCAAGCTTATCTCGGCTAGGGAATAATTTTGTGGAGCTTAAATAAAAGGCTTCAGGCTCAATATTGGCTTCAAAAAGAGGATAATGTAAAGGGTGGATAAGGAATAATAGGGCTTATAAAAAAAAAAAAAATTCTCTATCATATGATTCTCACAAGTAATGAACTATAAATCTTATATAGGCCTCAAGAAATAGATAACCATCACAATTCCAAGAGATAATACGCATATAGAGAGTAAATCACACAAGAAAAGAAGAGGGATTTTTAATGTTCTCCCTATAAGGCCAAAAATAACTCACAAGGTAATTATTTTGTTGGATTGCATCACTTGTGCTATAAAGTAAATGTGCTCAATTTCATCAAGTGCTATTCCTTCCTAAAAACACAATTTTAAAACAAGAATGCGACTATACTATCAAAGACATGCTTGCAAGGATTTATATGATCATGCTAGCAACTACCATCATAGAACCTAAGAAAGGGATATCTATCAATTCTAAAATCTTTTTAGATTTTTGATAATTTTTCAATTTTTTTTTCAATTTTTTCAATTTTTATGAAACGAAACTACTTAAAACAAATAAACACACAAGACACATAAGACACAAGTTTTCTACTTTCTCCCACCCCATACTTAAAATTACAGTGTCCCCACTGTAAAAAAAAATAAGAAGAAGGAAAGAAATAGAAAAGAAAAGAAAAGAACCACAAAAAAAAACAAAATAAAAAAGAAAAGACATAACAAACTTACAAAGTCTCAAAAGTGGAAAACAAGGAAAAACTTCTTCTTCAGGCTGAATCACTGGTTCGGTGGAGGAAAGTAATGCTCAAAGTTCCCCATGAAGTCGTACATCGTCCTCCAGCGCTCTGTATCATCCGCCTCTCTCTGACGATGCCTCTCATCCTCCATCGACATGCGAGCAGAATAGACGGTCTCCCATCTATCCATCCTCCTATGAATATGGTCCTGCTAAACAAAAATACTGGTACAAACTAACAAAGGCCTTTCCTGCGCAGCTTAGGTGGAGGGCGAAGAAGGCCCCCTTCCGGGGGGGCCCGAGCCGTTAGTGAGATACCACTCTGTGAAGCTGTTGCATCTGAGCAGAAGGATCCTTGACCCACGGTGGTGGCATACTCGATCCTGTGTACTCGGGCTGAGGAGGTGGTGGATAGTGAGGCTGGAAATGGTCTTGATACAACACCGGGTTGTATGGTATGAGGCCATAAGAATGAGGGTCGACAGGAGCTGGCGGTGGGTCGATAGTCGTCCTCGGGACCTCGTTAACGAAGCTGGGTGCCTCGTTAGGAATGTAGGGAGGAGGCTGGAAATGGTCGTTAACGAGCCTGGTAGGCTCGTCAACGAGGACGTTGGTGCCCAATACTTCCGTGTCGATGTCATCATCCTCGAAGTTAAGCTCTTCCGTACCTCCCTCGGTGTCGGCTTCTTCAGTGTCATCGCCAACTACCTCGGTAGCCTCATCTTCATCTTCATCTACATCTTCATCCATCTCTTCCTCGTCTCGCTCAAATCTCGACTCACACGGTCTAAGTGATAGCTCATCCTCCGGCTTGGGCTCTAACGGGTAAGCATGGCCCGTCCACGCCTCGTACCAATTTGGTACGTAGAGTAGCTCCAACTTGTCAAGGGTGGGTCTAACGAGGCGGTCTTGAACTTTCACTTTGAACCCTCCCCCGACTTGAATGAAAATACCGGAGCTATACCAATAGCTCTTGTGTAGCGAGTAAGGTCGACTCCGAGGTTTGTAGCCAAAAGACTAACCAAGTTACCACACCAAACTTCCTTGGACTTGGTTGATTTCTCTATGTACTAGAGCCATTCATACCCCAAATTCAAAGGGCCGGGCTCCTCGAAAAGGATGGTACGGAGACAAGCAACTTCCGTCCTTGTTGGCCTGTTCAGCTCTCTCTTCGGCCAAAATGTAGCGGCTAGGACTCGGAGAATGATTCTGAATATGGGGTTGATGATGTTTGCCCCAGATAATGCCCTGTAGAGGATTGGTCCTCCCCAATGATATAGCTCCAAGTCCGAGTCACCCTATAGTCTTTCAGACTGTAATCTCTAGAAGGATTTGGGAGCTCCAGGATAGCGTTGAATTCCGCCATGGTATATTCTCGGCTCACATTACCGAGCCTAAACCGGATGCGTCCCGCCGAATTCTTTGACGGAAAACTAGTCTCTAAAGTGGCCAAGAACTCGGATGTGAGGGCCGGAAAATGTGGTACCGTCTCCTTCTTCAGCAAGTGAGGCACACCGAGAATAGCAAAGGCCTCCTTGACATCCGTGTAAATCCCCATGGCCTTAGCACTTGTCTTTGAGAACCACCGAGTGTTGTGGTCCTTGTCTAGGATTGCTCTGTATCGGTCCGCTTGCCCTTGAGTGTGCAAGATCACATTGTCCATGCGAGGTGGAGATGGGGACCTCTGGTTCCTTCTCTTCTTCTGAGCTCGGGTACCGGGTCTGCTGGAACTTGCCCTGTGATCTACAAAACAATCATGATTTTCCAAGTTAAGATCCACTCAAGTTAAGTTAGGCAAGAGACCCCATACTTGGTCTCGAAATAATCCTCGGAATTATTCGTTAACTACCCAATTGGGTTGTTTACGATTCTGGACTGGGTATTGATCTTTGAGGATATGCAGGGTCGTTAACGAGCCTGGGTGGGTCGTTAACGAGCTGCCGAGAGCCATTTCGCAGAATTCCGAATCTTTCAACTTTAAGAAATCAAACCAAAATCAAGCATGCAATCCTCTATACTCCTTCACTAGGCACACAATCGGATATATGCACCCCATACTTGCTCAATTACCCATCCCGAACATGCTAAATTTACCCGAAATTTTGACATGCAAAGTTTGTATCTTAATACTAGAACAAGAAAAATTCATGCTTTTCTAAACCAACTTTTCACAATGAGACATCTTAACATGATAATCCTTCCCTAGGCTAAGAAATACTAAGCATAATCAAACTTTCATGAGCAAAATCCAATCATATCAATCAATCCTCTCTATGAACTCAATTCAAGATATGAAATTTCTACCCTAAAAAAAAACATGAATCATGCAATTTCGAGTTAGGGTTTAGAAATCATACCGGAGAATCGAGAAATTGAAGAACAAGAGGTCGGAATTGGGTGGTTAACGAGCTCGGATCTCGTCGGTGAGAAGAATGGGTTTTCGGGCTTCGGTAACGATGGCTTCTCAGTGGTCGGTGGGGCGACGGTTTCCGATCGGTAGTGGGGGATTCGGTGGAGGTTTTGAGGGATTTGGGGTTTGAGAGATTTGTGGGTAGAATTTTTGAGGGTTAGAGGGTTTAAATAGGAGAGGGTAGGGATAGGAAGAGGTAGAAGGGGGCGGCGGCAAGGGGTAGAAAAAGATAGATTTAGGTTAAAAATAACTTACCTGCCCGTTTTGCCGAATCGGGTCATCGAACCGGGTCGTTAACGACCCTGGGTGGGTCGTTAACGAGCCACCGTGGCCTCTTGGAGTGATTTTCGAGCCCTTCTCCTGTATCTTGTTAGCTCTAAATTTATCCTAATTTCTATCCTAAAAACTACTAAAAAGAACTCAAAAGAAAGCTAGGAAAAAGAATCTAAAAAGAAAAGAAAAGAAAACTAATTCTATACTAAAAAGCGGGTTGCCTCCCGTAAGCGCTATTTTTAACGTCGTCAGCCCGACGTACTTACCAGAGCTCAAGGTGGCTCTTTTGTAGCGATGTTGGGGTCTTGTGGTACCCCATACTTAGCTTTGCAGCTTTTGTGTGCTTGAGTTACTAAATTAGGTCCCTTTTCTTCTATCAATATGCTCGGTATTCCTACATGATGGTTAGTGAAATCCGAAAAACCAAGGTAGTTTGGACTCCTCTGTAGTGCATATGATGGGGCATGGTGTAGGAACAAAAGATAAAGAATAGTCATGACCGTCTTTAGCTGATTCATAGGTAGAGTACTTACCTTGGTTGTATTCTTGCACGTGGGACTCGATAGTCGGCCAATGTGGTTCGGTAGGGACTTGTATGAATTTTTCTCCTGTTTTGGTATGTGAGGGAGGCTCGGTAGGGCCAGCTATGTCGAGTTCTGGTTGAGTCAACTCGATTTGTGCGACCGCAGTTGGGTCGTTGGCGTTCTGATCCAAGCTGAATTCCACTCGTTCCTCTCACAATATCAAAAGTGAGGAGTCCTTTCCGCACATCGACTCTTGCACCTGCCGTGGCTAAGAATGGTCTGCCGAGAATTATGGGAACATGAGGGTCTTCAGGCATATCGAGGACGATGAAATCATTCGGTATAAACAATTTCCTGACTTGAATAGGATAGTCGTCCACGACTCCTGTGGCCTTGACACACGATCCATCTGCCATGTACAGATTCATATCTACCGGCTCTAGTGGTCCCATATTAGCTTTGGACCAGATCGAGAGAGGGAGTAAACTAGCACTGGCTCCCAGATCACATAAAGCTTTGAACTTGTGGTCGCCTATACCGATCGTTATTGCAAATCTCCCTGGATCTCCTAACTTTTCTGATAAAGCTATAGATCGGACTTCATCCTGTAGCTCTGTAATGGATCTTTTCCTGCTAAGAATATCTTTCAAGAAGTTTGTGTAAGTCGGCATTTCGCTTAGGGCCTCAGCGAATGGGATGGAAATATTAATGCCTTGAAGAATCTTTACGAAACGCTTGAACTTACTCTCAGTAGAGTCCATAGATTTCTTAGTGGGAAATGGAAGAGATATCACCATCCTCGGAACCAAGTTAGGCTCGAGGGGTGATGCTACCGGGTCGACACTAGGGTCGTCAGGTATGCTCGGCGGGTCGTTACCGACCCTGCTAGGGTCGTTGACTACCCTGGATTTGAGAGGAAGGCTCGGATTAGAAAACTTACCTGGGGTAGGGTTGTTAGGTACCCTCGGAGCCTCATCACCATGGTACGCTGGTTCGGTAATTGCCCTCGCTGGCTCGTTACCGAGGGTAACCGTGGTGTCCTCTTCCTTCTTGTCCTTATCTTGGACTCGCTCCGGTAATGTCTTTCCGCTCCTAAGGTGTACTGCTGCTATTTGTCCTTTAGGCTTTTCTTCGGGACGGCCCGGAAGTTACCCTTGTGGTCTCGGAATCTGTGCAGCAAGGTTCCCTAGTTGGGAATCTAAATTCCTCTTCCATACATCGAACTCTCCCCATCTTTTATTCTGGTGGTTAAGGTTAGCTTGAACTTCATTGACCTTGTTGTGTACCCCATTGATGCTTTCCTGTAACCCTTGTACCCAAGATGGTGGCTCCTGATGGCTTGGAAGTCGATAAGGTGCAGGTCGTCTATCTGGTGGAGGCCCTGCATAGCTTGGATTTGGATTCTGATTGCCCCACGTCTGATAGTTATTTGACCTGTCAAAATTGCTAGGCTGGTTCCTGTATGGGCCTCTCATGTAATTCATTTCAGCAATTGTCTCAGCGGCTCTTACCTGCTCTATGTTAGTGCAAGCAGAAGTACTATGGGCAGAAGAACCACATTCTTGACAAGATTGAGAGGATTTCAGAAAACTTACCTGCTTCTTCAGGCGGTTGACCTCGTCTTGTAGAAACTGATTTTTGACGTCTGGGTCAACATCTTCTCGGTTAGGCACATAGAGACGTTTCTGAGGCTGGGGGGTCTATTGGGTTCCATACATGGCATCATAATTGGACAGCTTATCCAGCAATTCCCATGCAGCCGTAGGATCCATCTCTATAAAACCGCACGCTGTATGCGTGTTAATGCGGTTCTTGGTCTCTGCGTTGATACCCTGGAAAAAGATTTCTTGCAGAACATATAAAGGTTGCCCATGAGTGGGGCACTGTCTAAGCATCTCTTTGAATCTTTCCCATGTTTCAACAAAGGTTTCATTAGGCAGCTGGTGATAGGAGGTGATGCGTTTCCTCAACTCCGTCGTCTTGGCAGGCGGGAAGAATTTTGTAAGAAATTGATCATACAAGTTCTTCCAAGTCCTGATAGACTTAGGAGGTAGGCTCTCCAACCAGCTCAAGGCCTTTCCAGTTAGAGACCACCTGAAAGCTTTTAACAGAACATATTCAAGTGAGACACCTTCAGCAGCTATGGTGTCACATAAATCAAGAAAATTTCTAATATGCTCCATAGGGCACTCAGTAGGTTTCCCTTCAAACTGAGCCCGTTTAATTAAGGATATAAATTGAGACTTGATCTCAAAAGTTTTCTCTATCTCTGGAAGCACGATTGGGGACTCTGGCACCCTCAGTTCTAGATGCATATACTGTTTGGCATTCCTCGGATAGGCGTTCAGTTCCTCCTGTAGGCGAGCATTGTTAGCTCGTTGACGCTCAGCTTCGGCAGCAGCGCCTTCCTTCTCGGTTTTCAATGCCTCCATCTGGTTTTGGAGGATCTCCAATTGACGAGCCATCTCTTCAGGTGTGGCCATGGCTCGGTTCTCTCGGCGTCGACGGTGCAGGGAACGTTCAGGTTCTGAGTAATAACCGGCGTTTTCAAACTCAAGCCTTCGACTTCCTACCGGCATGCGCTGAGAAAACAGACAAAGAAATTAAAAATTAAAACAAAAAACGGGGTCGGACTATTCCCGAACCCACGGATAAACAAACACACTCGTTGCTTCCCCGACAACGGCGCCAATTTGTAGACGGGCCTTCACTCAGGACAACAAATAAATTTATAGTCAAGACCCCGCTGAGTATAGGGGAGTCAGGATCGTTCCACGAGAAGCAAGGTTGTTTGTCTATCGACTACTAAAAATCAAACAAAAGCAAGCAAAATACTCACAAGCAGCCTCATTAACGACGTTGTCAGGGTCGTTAACGAACCACCGTAAACAAAAAGACTCAAACTAACGACCTAAACAGTTCGGTACCGAGCCAGCAAACTCA
Organism: Fallopia convolvulus; assembly: GCA_964016875.1. NCBI lineage: Eukaryota > Viridiplantae > Streptophyta > Magnoliopsida > Caryophyllales > Polygonaceae > Fallopia > Fallopia convolvulus. The sequence continues at coordinate 14,678,708 of OZ024729.1, read as the reverse complement.
GCAACGAATATCTCTTCTAAGGAAATTCAAATAAAAACAAAGATCTAGGACTAGGGACACCACAACATAGTCATGCATATAAATTCGTAAGAAGATGAGATCATGCCTTTAAACAGATAAATTCATCAACTTTCGTTGAATATCAAGTAAATTAACCTACTTTCGTAACCCAATTCACTCAATTGCTTGTTTTGGATCTAAAGCTTGAAACTTTCGTATTCAAACAATATCAACCTTCAAGTTACCAACTTTCTCTTTCAATCAAGTCAATCAACTCAAATTACCTCAACTTTCATCTCGGTATAATCACAAAAAACAATCTCAATAATAGATAAAAGGCATTCAACACACAATCTTACTCACCAAACATGCATAACTATGCCGGGCTTAACCCCGACCCTAGAAAAGAAGACTACTCACTAATCATAACTATGAAACAAATAAATTCAACAAAAGAAATCATAGAAAACAAATCACTACTCAAATTAAATAAGAAAAATATTGTCTTACTGAAATTCAGAAGAAACCGAAAAAATACAAAGTACCGAACCAAAATAACGATTAACGAACCCGGTAACTCTCGTCCACCGAGCCTCGACCTCGACTCCGATCCTCTCTCTTCTCTCGGCTCTTCCTCCTCTCTTCTTCGATCTCTCTCTAAAATCGCCCCCCTCTAGGCTAAACAAGAGGGCTATTTATACTAATAAAGCTAGAAACTAATAAGGCTAGAAGATAAAAACTTTCCTAAAAAGATAGAAATAAAATCTAAAAAGATAACAAGACCTAAAATACATAATATAATAACCCTAAAATCATAAAAGATACTCTACCAACACGGAAATAAATTCTCGCACAGGATCGGTGAGTTACAAAGTCAACTCTCGAAATCTCTATCTCGTGGCCTCGTTAACGAGCCCTTGCCGCCTCGTTAACGAGCCTGGGCTTGGTTTCTTCCACACTTCATCTCATAAAACTCAAACTCCGACTTCTTCAATCTTGTATTCCTCTGTCTTTCACTGTAGCGCTCCAAATTCGGCTCCATATAGCACCTTTTCCTTGCTAAAACCTACAAAAATACACAAAATAGAGTAGCTTCCATACTTTTCATAAAAATATGCAAAACTATCCAAAAACACATAAAACTAATCCTAAACTATCAAAACTAAGCCTAATAAACTAAGAAAATATACTAAAAACTATACTAAAAATAGGAACATCAATGACCGCCGCGAGCGCTTCGCCTCAACCACAGCCGTTGTTCCATTATTCGGCCGCACCGCACCAAGGGCCCCCGCCTCTTCGACAGTACGCTGACAATTGGCCCATTATTAGGGCTCCGTAGGCGTCGGATGCCATACCTAAAATCCGCGTTGATGCTCCTCGGTTCAATGGGACCGATCCGAATGGCTGGATATTTAAGTTACAAGCCTATTTTGATTACTTTTATACTTCGGATGAGGATCGTTTACGACTAGTGAGTACGTTGTTTGATTACCCCGCCTCAGATTGGTTTCGGTACCAACGCCGTAACCATTGTGGCGAGAATTGGCATGCCTTTTTGTTATCTGTTCAACAACGTTTTGACCCCACTTAATACGAGGACTATGTTGGTTTGTTAGCAAATTTGAAACAGAAAACCACGGTGCTGGATTATCAAGCCAACTTTGAAGCTTTGTGATACGCTCTGGTTTAGTATAGGTTAACTCTTGTATTTTAGGTACGATTTGAGTGAGTTTAGGTTAGTTTTGAGCATAATTTTCATATGAAGACCGAAGACACGATTTGAAGAATTGCAAGAGTTTTGAAGACCAGTGTTGATTTGGAGTTGTTTCGACACCACTTTCTTGTAACGCTTGTTCCAGGAGCTACGGTGATCGGATGAAGCTAAATTTGGTATCATTGGAAAGCTAACTCGAAGAGCTACAATTCATATTTTTACTCCGAGTCGAAATTCCCACTCTAAGGTGGTCAAAACATCTTCCGAAAACACCGCTGGAATTCTGTCACGATCAGGTCCGCGATCGCGGAGAGTGTTCACCGTGCCCGCGGAAGTCCACGTCAGCAAAAATCCGAGAGCCGACTTTCCTTTCGTTTATTCTTTCTTATATCTATTATTATATCTTTTAGGTTTCGGTTGTTATTTCGATTACTTAAGCTTAGTTTCGTTTTCAGTTTTAAGGACAACACATAATTCTAGCATACTTTTACTTTTAGGTTTTTATTTCAGTATTATGGAGAACTAATTTCCCGTTGGAGTTTGTTTGATCAAGGAAACTTTTTTTATGTAATTCGTGAGATTCTGGTAACTTTTCTATCCCTTGGTTAATATCAAAACTCTTGTTTTTATTTATATGATCTATGTTTGATTTTATGAGCCTGATCAACTTGTTTGATTGACTTTGATCTACTGTTTGGATTAGGTTTGATTGTTGTCTGTGCAATCTTATTTATCCTTGAAACAACTCTTTTCTAGGACCGTGGACTAGAATTGAGAAGAGTATTTGATTATTATTTTATGCATGAGACTCGTAGCTTGATTGCATGATTTAATATCCTTCTATCCTTAATACCTTGCATGATTTGAATTAAGCGTTCTTGTTCATAACATAATTCTGCTTGGACCGTGGACAAGCGGAAAATCTTTTTTAAGGATTGGAATTAACTAGGGAATTAATAGAAAAGTGGATGAATTAATGATCGAATGATTAAAAAGGTGGAATTGGTTGAATAAACTCTGCTTTCCTTCCATTGATTTAATCCCAAATATTACTTGTTTGTTTGTTTGTTTGCCTGAAACTTCCAAAACCCCTGTCTTGTTTCCTGCTGATTATTCAGAATCCCGATTCTCTTGGGTTCGACCCCTTGCTTACTTGCTATACTAGTTAGTAGTTTAGGGTTATTTATTTTTGATCTTGGCAACAACGACTTTAGCCGAGTCAAATTTTGGCGTCGTTGCCGGGGAATCGGTTTTTAATTTTCTGCTTAATCGGTGTTTCTGACGAAACCGCGTCCTCGGATTATTTCCGCGCACGCGGTTCTGTTCGTCCAGAAATCTCGAATCTCGTTGTGTAGACCTATCTTACGGTCTACACTTGTATATACTAATGTCTGCATTTAGGTTTCTTCAGTTACAGGATGAACCCTTTCATGAGTACTTCACTAGGTGCCAGGAAATCTTGCATGATCTCTCTGTCTGGGGGTTAACCATAGGGCTTGATGATGCTTGCAATCACATCTTTAGTGGGATGACTCTTGAGTACCAACTAAGGATGTACCGCGAGAGCGATGCAAAATACGTCGTTTGGAAACCCATTGACCGATGAGATTTCTTTTGTTATATCCGAGCCAAAGAGATCGAGATGCAGAAATTGGAGAACCAAATTGATGAACAAAGAAAACTAGAGGAGGTGTTGGCCATAAAGACGGAAATTCTCGAAGAAGAACCAACAGATCCCCCTGAAGAGCCGGTTCTACCCTTTTCGGAGGTACTCAGAGACCCTTCATTGGATGAAGAGATGGATGATCATAGTCATGTAATGACGGAGGAGGAATATTTCATTAAGTTAGATAGCTCCTGGAGTGATGACGACGAGCCTGATGACTCGAAGAAAGAGCTAGATGATGATATGGAGATTTCCCTTCCACCTGAGGAGATGTCTATGTCTCCTTCCGTGGAGCCCTTTGTTGTGATCGATCATGATCCCTGTATCCTTTCCTCTTCTTCCTTACTTTCTATTGATATCTGTTTGCCTGATATTTTTGCAAAAGGTCTTGAGCATGATAGTTTACCTAGTGATTTCTCAAATTTTAAGGGTGGTAGTGCTAACATGAAAATCATTACTCTTGATTTATATTTTGAAAAACTACCTCGTCCTTTCAACTGGTTCTATCCTAAACCGACTAATCCTGATTTCTCTAGTGGGTCTGATATACTGAAACGGTGTCTGAATGCTATATTATTTAGTTTCAAAGTATTATTGTGTTATATTTGCCTGCATGAGAGTTGTTCGCAGAATTTTGATAGACTTCTTAGGGCTTTGACGATGTCCGAGTTTTGAGGTAAAAGGAGGACATCGGGCCAAACGATGTTAAACAAAGGCGCTGCTCGGGAGGCAACCCGAGGTAAGTTTTCTTTTTCTTGATTTTCATTAAGTTTTAAGTTTTTAGTTTTAATTTTGTTTTTCTTTCAATCTTGTCGGACTAACATGCAGGTACTAGGTTCGAATGAATAAAAATATTTTGGGGAGTTTATTCCTCGAAATACACAGAAAAAAGCGAATAGGTACTAGTAAACAGCTCCGCGATCGCGGAGGTCCTTCAGCGCGATCGCGGTACTGTGCATCGGCGACAGGATACAATTTTTTTTTAAAAAAATAAAAATAAAATAAAAAATAAAATAAAAGGCTTTCAGGTGAAACCCCTGAAATAAAAGGTTTTCGGGTGAAACCCCCGAGATAAGTTAGGAAAAAAAGAAGAGATAAAAAAAGAGTGTTCTTCCATATTCTACCATCATCCACCAATTCATTTTTCTGTATCTTTCCATGTCTAGTTCCTTGGAATTATTCAAGTATGGGGGTGCTACCGTCGTTAGAGTTTTTATTATTTTGAGGAGTCCAGTTCATTCTCATTGGAGACGTCCTATGGTGTGGATTTGGTTGCTGAGTTGTGAAGATGACGCTCGTGGTTCGGTCCCAGACAAATCAGTTTGTTCCTGAGTTTGGTGCTTATAATTCTGGGACTTCATTCTTCTCTTCTTTCGTATGTGAGTCTTCTGATTTTCCTCTTCTCTGCTTAATTCCTTTCTCTTTACTTCATTGAGGACAATGAACGATTTAAGTATGGGGGAGGAAGTACTCACTACGCCTATCATAGTTAGTTGCTTTTCAGTTTATTTTTTGTTTTTTTATGGGATTATTTTTGTTCCATGTTTTGTATAGAGAAAATTTTAAAAAAAAAATAAAAAAAAAATAAAAAAAAAAGCCATAAAAAATTGAAAAAAGGCATATAAAATCCTGGGATGAGTTGAAAACCCGAAAGGGCGGCTCAGGTAATAAGCAGGTAACCCGGACCAGCATTAGGCTGGGGTAATAAGAGGTTTATGAGAGATGTGAGTATTTGTGAGCACACCTAAGAAAAATGAAAAGAGTGATTAGGTGAAAACCCGAAAGGGCGCCTAAGTAGAATGAGTGGTAAAATCAGAGTGTTTAGGATTCATATTCTACTTTGGGGTTTGGGGATTACATTCTAGATGTTGGGTAGATCCTAGGTTGCTCTACACTTTTTAGAGCTTGAGAGCTTATTGATTTTGTATTAGTGAGGTGTGTGATTTGAGCTATCATGTTGTTGCTCATTGTTTCTCTATTTTGGGTTTGGGTTGGTGAGGTGAGTGATTTTTGTCTTCCCTTATACTATGCTGTAAACCTTGATAGGATTTCTTGTTAGATTTATTTTGAGCTTACTCGAGGACGAGCAAGGTTTAAGTATGGGGGAATTTGATACGCTCTGGTTTAGTATAGGTTAACTCTTGTATTTTAGGTATGATTTGAGTGTGTTTAGGTTAGTTTTGAGCATAATTTTCATATGAAGACCGAAGACACGATTTGAAGAATTGCAAGAGTTTTGAAGACCAGTGTTGATTTGGAGTTGTTTCGACACCACTTTCTTGTAACGCTTGTTCCGGGAGCTACGGTGATCGGATGAAGCTAAATTTGGTATCATTGGAAAGCTAACTCGAAGAGCTACAATTCATATTTTTACTCCGAGTCGAAATTCCCACTCTAAGGTGGTCAAAACATCTTCCGAAAACACCGCTGGAATTCTGTCACGATCAGGTCCGCGATCGCGGAGAGTGTTCACCGCGCCCGCGGAAGTCCACGTCAGCAAAAATCCGAGAGCCGACTTTCCTTTTGTTTATTCTTTCTTATATCTATTATTATATCTTTTAGGTTTCGGTTGTTATTTCGATTACTTAAGCTTAGTTTCGTTTTCAGTTTTAAGGACAACACATAATTCTAGCATACTTTTACTTTTAGGTTTTTATTTCAGTATTATGGAGAACTAATTTCCCTTTGGAGTTTGTTTGATCAAGGAAACTTTTTTTATGTAATTCGTGAGATTCTGGTAACTTTTCTATCCCTTGGTTAATATCAAAACTCTTGTTTTTATTTATATGATCTATGTTTGATTTTATGAGCCTGATCAACTTGTTTGATTGACTTTGATCTACTATTTGGATTAGGTTTGATTGTTGTCTGTGCAATCTTATTTATCCTTGAAACAATTCTTTTCTAGGACCGTGGACTAGAATTGAGAAGAGTATGTGATTATTATTTTATGCATGAGAGTCGTAGCTTGATTGCATGATTTAATATCCTTCTATCCTTAATACCTTGCATGATTTGAATTAAGCGTTCTTGTTCATAACATAATTCTGCTTGGACCGTGGACAAGCGGAAAATCTTTTATAAGGATTGGAATTAACTAGGGAATTAATAGAAAAGTGGATGAATTAATGATCGAATGATTAAAAAGGTGGAATTGGTTGAATAAACTCTGCTTTCCTTCCATTGATTTAATCCCAAATATTACTTGTTTGTTTGTTTGTTTGCCTGAAACTTCCAAAACCCATGTCTTGTTTCCTGCTGATTATTCAGAATCCCGATTCTCTTGGCTTCGACGCCTTGCTTACTTGCTATATTAGTTAGTAGTTTAGGGTTATTTATTTTTGATCTTGGCAACAACGACTTTAGCCGAGTCACTTTGTTGAACAAAGTTACGGGCTTATCTGAGGCTACGTTAATTTCCCTCTTCAAGGTGGGATTGAAACAACCGGTGCGTCGTGAATTAAATTTACGTAATCCGGTGTCTTTGGCTCAAACTTTTGCTATGGCACGTGAATTAGCGGCCTCGTTCAACGAGACAACCGCACCATGGACAACCAATCGCCGACCGTGGGCACCAACAGGTGCACGCCAAGGGGCGCCACCTTCAAAACCACCGCCCAACGCAAATCTGAGTACGAGTACCGCGACATCGACATCACCTGCTCCTAACGGTAATTACTCAACTCTTCCAATTAAACGTCTTTCTATTGCTGAACGGGAAGACCGTACTAAAAAAGGGTTATGTTGGAATTGTGATGAGAGGTACTCCCGAGGACACAAGTGCACGCCCAAATTCATGGCATTATTAAGCTGTGAGGATAGCGACGAGGATGACACTGAAGACGTTGATGATGAATTAGCTGTCACCGGGGATATTTCTAGCCTCCACTCGATGGAGGGTCTCCCGAATCCACGTTCCCTGAGAATCTATGGCACTATTAACGGAGCACAGGTACAGGTTCTGATAGATGGCGGAAGTACACATAATTTTTTCCGCCCTGATCTTGCCGAGAAGTTGCAGCTATCTTTGGCCAAAACAACGCCATTCCGTGTCTTTGTTGGGAACGACGCTTACTTATTATGCAAACATCTTTGTCCCGATACTGCTGTGGAATTACAAAGCCACTCATTTTCTATTGATCTATACGTTTTGGCAGTTCATTGTCCGCAGATTGTTTTGGGAGTTCAGTGGCTACAAACTTTGGGTATTGTTGCTCATGATTATGCCCAATTAAAATTGCAGTTCTCTTGGCAGAATAAAACTATGTTTTTGCAGGGGGATAGGCAGTCACCAAAATCAATTTTTGTTCATGAATTACATTCACTGTGTGCTTCTGAAGAGATTGCAGAATGTTTCGAGATCCTGCAGTTACCACCGACTGCTGCGTCTTCTTCCGTGCTAGAACCGGAGACACTTCCGACCGATTTGAGCCCTGCAGTTCGTGAGGCACTCCAGTGCCATGCGGTTGTATTTCAGATTCCTACTGGCCTGCCTCCTCCACGAGTGTGGGACCACCGTATTCATCTCCAGCCAGGATCAAAACCGGTAAATGTTCGGCCATATCGTTACCCGTATTTTCAAAAGTCTGAGATTGAAAAGCAGGTTAAGGCAATGCTTAATCAGGGGATTATTCGCCATAGTACCAGCCCCTTCTCTTCTCCTGCACTTCTGGTTAAGAAAAAAGACGGAAGTTTTCGATTTTGTATTGATTATAGAGCCTTGAATACGGCTACTGTGGCTGATAAATTTCCGATTCCGACTGCAGATGAGCTATTTGATAAATTGGGCAAGGCAGTTATCTTCACAAAACTGGATTTACGTTCCGGTTATCATCAGATACGGATGCATGATTCTGATATCTATAAGATAGCTTTCCGCACACACCACAGGCACTTTGAGTTCTTAGTCATGCCCTTCGGGTTGACGAATGCGCCGTCGACATTTCAAGCGGCTATGAATCATCTGTTTGCTCAGTATCTGCGCGATTTTGTCATCGTCTTCTTCGATGATATTCTGATTTACAGTCCGTCTGTTGAGGCACATGCAGCGCATATTGATATCGTTCTTCAGATTCTTCTTGATAATCATTTCTTTGTTAAAAGCTCCAAGTGCTCGTTTGGTACTACCATAGTGGAATACTTGGGCCATATTGTGACATCAGGCACATTAGTGGCCGATCCGGCAAAACTTTCAGCAATGGCAGATTGGCCTACACCGAAGTCAGATAAGCATCTGCGTGGTTTTCTGGGCCTTACAATTTACTACAGAAAATTCATACATCATTATGCTGTGATAGCTGCACCTTTAACCGATCTTCTGTAGAAAGACAAATTTATGTGGTCTGATTCCACTGATGTCGCGTTCAAGCGTCTGAAGGAGGCAATGATGCAACCTCCTATTCTCCAATTGCCTGATTTTTCAAAGCCTTTTGTACTTGAGACTGACGCTTCTGATGAGGGTGTGGGCGCAGTACTATTTCAAAGCCTGGCATAAGGCCGCGGACGAGGGGACGTTGTCTTCACCATTTCGAGTTCATGACGGAATTCTGTACTACGCTCATCGTCTTGTGGTGGGATCGGCCTCCCCGATTAAAGCCGAGATTTTATTGGAGTTCCGTTCGGCTCCTAGTGCGGGTCACCCGGGAGTTGATCGTACTTTCCGACGGGTGGCTGAGGTTTTTTATTGGAAAGGCATGCGCGCTGAGGTGAAGAGATTTGTGGATTCATGTCTAATCTGTCAATCCACCAAGTACAGCACGGCTAAACCTGAGGGTCTTTTGCAACCCTTACCCGTTCCCCAGCAGGTTTGGGATGAAGTTTCCATGGATTTCATCACCGGATTACCACCATCTCGCACTTATACGACAATTTTGGTTGTTGTCGATAGGCTGTCCAAGTATGCGCATTTTGGTGCCCTGGGGTCCTCCTTTGATGCCCCGAAAGTTGCTGCTGTGTTCGTCGATATTGTGGTTAAATTACACGGCATTCCGACTTCAATTCTGTCTGACCGTGATCCTATATTTCGCAGTGCTTTTTGGACCGAATTGCACCGTCTGAGTGGTACGAAACTCCGTCATAGCACTGCATATCACCCACAGATGGACGGCCAAACGGAAGTGAAAAATCGGGGCTTGGAACAATATCTCTGTGCATTCACACAAGGCAGACCCCGTCGTTGGTTTGATTTTCTGCCATGGGCTGAGCTCGCACTAAATTTTATGTTCAATGAAGGGTTGGGCATGTCGTCGTTCCGCGCTTTGTACGGTCGAGAAGCGCCGCCGATCGCGCGCGTCACACTGCCATCAGGTCCGCCATCTCCCGCAGCCGAGGCCATCCGGGATCGTGAACAAGTGCTAGCATTGCTCCGCTCTAATTTAATTAAGATGCAACAGCGGATGGCGTCTCAAGCTAATAAACACCGGCGTGATGTAGAGTTTCAGGTTGGTGATTCTGTTCTTCTGAAACTTCAACCGTATCAGCAGCATTCCGTTGCAAAGCCTCTGTCGGCTAAGTTGGCCCGTAGATTTTATGGACCATTCAAGATCATAGAGCGTATTGTCCCGGTTGCATATAGATTAGAGTTGCCTGCCACAGCTCGTATACATAATGTTTTTCATGTGTCCTTGCTCAAGCGTTTTCTGTCGGATGGCTCATCTCTTACGCCAAGTTCTTTGCGAACAGAATTCTTGTATGACAGGCCGCTCTCACGCCCGACCCGTGCCACGGACAGCCGCGTGGTCATGGTGGATGGGACCCCACGCGCTGAGTGGTTGGTGGAATGGAGCGATGGTGATCCGGCGTCAATGACATGGGAGCCCGTTGACACGCTGCAGCAGTCCTATCCTGATTTACGGCTTGAGGACAAGCCGAATCTCATCGGGGGAGAGAATGATACGGATCAAAATCCCCAAACGGGCCGCGTCATGGTGAATACGAGACCCGTCAGAAATCATCGTCGCCCAAAGCGATATGAAGAATAAATTTACTTATTTGGATTAATTATTTTATTTTAAAAGTTGAATTTTTATGGATTGGATTATTTCATTTTAAAGTTGTAATTTTTATAAACTGGAGTTTATCTCCCTTCTCGGGTTTTCTTTACGGTTCTTTCCCGGGACGCCTTTTTTGAACCGTTAGGGCTTAGGTTTAAATAATTCTTGTTATCTCATCAGTTAATCAATCAAGAATTTAGTTTGCCCTAATTTTGACTGCTCTCTCTTTTACGTTACTTTTCTGAGCTTGGGTTCACGCCGGACTCGACTCGTCGCCTTGACCAACAGGGCTTGGTACGAATCCACCTCGGATCCGTATCAACTGGTGCTTTCACCTCGAACACCATTTCCTCCTCCGCTGATGGATACTCTGATCCCACAGCCACCGCTCTTGCGGAATTACGGGAATTGCTCCTTCAATTGACGGATGATAACCGAACTTTCCGGCGTGATTTGGAAGTCCAGCGTTTGCGCACTGATAACGTCCTGGATTTGGTGAACAATCGCCAGCACCCCGCTGTCGTCACATCGGCAGTACCGCTCTCGGCCGCCGCCGCAACAACCTCGCTCGCCTTGCCAGCCGCAAGCACGACTTGGCAGCCGCCGAGCGTTTCTTCTCCAGCGTCGCTATCTTTTCCTGGATGGCCGCCACCGAGCGCATCCGCACCGCCATCTGTTGCGGATTGGACATCACCAGCGCACGGGGGTTTCACCATGACTGTTGACGGGCCTTCACTCAGGACAACAAATAAATGTATAGTCAAGACCCCGCTGAGTATAGGGGAGTCAGGATCGTTCCACGAGAAGCAAGGTTGTTTGTCTATCGACTACTAAAAATCAAACAAAAGCAAGCAAAATACTCACAAGCAGCCTCGTTAACGACGTTGTCAGGGTCGTTAACGAACCACCGTAAACAAAAAGACTCAAACTAATGACCTAAACAGTTCGGTACTGAGCCAACAAACTCAGCAACGGATATCTCTTCTAAGGAAATTCAAATAAAAACAAAGATCTAGGACTAGGGACACCACAACATAGTCATGCATATAAATTCGTAAGAAGATGAGATCATGCCTTTAAACAGATAAATTCATCAACTTTCGTTGAATATCAAGTAAATTAACCTACTTTCGTAACCCAATTCACTCAATTGCTTGTTTTGGATCTAAAGCTTGAAACTTTCGTATTCAAACAATATCAACCTTCAAGTTACCAACTTTCTCTTTCAATCAAGTCAATCAACTCAAATTACCTCAACTTTCATCTCGGTATAATCACAAAAAACAATCTCAATAATAGATAAAAGGCATTCAACACACAATCTTACTCACCAAACATGCATAACTATGCCGGGCTTAACCCCGACCCTAGAAAAGAAGACTACTCACTAATCATAACTATGAAACAAATAAATTCAACAAAAGAAATCATAGAAAACAAATCACTACTCAAATTAAATAAGAAAAATATTGTCTTACTGAAATTCAGAAGAAACCGAAAAAATACAAAGTACCGAACCAAAATAACGATTAACGAACCCGGTAACTCTCGTCCACCGAGCCTCGACCTCGACTCCGATCCTCTCTCTTCTCTCGGCTCTTCCTCCTCTCTTCTTCGATCTCTCTCTAAAATCGCCCCCCTCTAGGCTAAACAAGAGGGCTATTTATACTAATAAAGCTAGAAACTAATAAGGCTAGAAGATAAAAACTTTCCTAAAAAGATAGAAATAAAATCTAAAAAGATAACAAGACCTAAAATACATAATATAATAACCCTAAAATCATAAAAAGATACTCTACCAACACGGAAATAAATTCCCGCACAGGATCGGTGAGTTACAAAGTCAACTCTCGAAATCTCTATCTCGTGGCCTCGTTAACGAGCCCTTGCAGCCTCGTTAACGAGCCTGGGCTTGGTTTCTTCCACACTTCATCTCATAAAACTCGAACTCCGACTTCTTCAATCTTGTATTCCTTTGTCTTTCACTGTAGCGCTCCAAATTCAGCTCCGTATAGCACCTTTTCCTTGCTAAAACCTACAAAAATACACAAAATAGAGTAGCTTCCATACTTTTCATAAAAATATGCAAAACTATCCAAAAACACATAAAACTAATCCTAAACTATCAAAACTAAGCCTAATAAACTAAGAAAATATACTAAAAACTATACTAAAAATACGAACATCAAAATACCCCATACTTAGACTTGCTTGTCCTCAAGCAATCACTAAACAATAATCAAAACCAAACAAACATACTCATCAAGACATAGCCATCCTCTAAAAAGCAACATCTATACATAGAAGAGAAATAACAAATGATTATTAATGGCATTACACATATATGCACCAAATAGACACAAGAGAATACAATCCAACCTCACAAGGGATATAATGTGTTTCACTCATCTCTCAAGTGTTTGGGCTTATAAATTCAACTCTCAACTCATCTTATACACAAAAACTCATAGAAATTGGAACTTATATCACCAATACTCTCCACCCAAGATTTGTCAAAACAAGCAAAAATCATCAAGAGAAACTTAGGCTCAATGAAAAAACTTCATAGAAGCTTCCATTCGGCCGGGTTGTAATGGGGCTTGGTAATTCAAAGGCATGGAAATATTTTGGCTATGTGGTGCTAATAACATCCGGGAATCAAAGACTCCTAAAAACTCACACATACACAAAAACTCTGATAAAAGAACATACCAAACTCACTTTTCATATGCACTTACTTTCACTCACCCATTATATCCTAGAAAGTCTCATAAAAATAGAAAGAATCTCTGATTTTATCTATAAACACACATTCACTTCAAACTTCTTAACAACTTTTTTCGACAATTTTTCTTCTTTGCCTTCGCTGCCTCGTTAACGAACCCACTTCAGGGTCGTTAACGAGCTTCATCGTGTACTCCTCTTCTTCTTAACAACTTTTTTTTTGTGCATCTTTTGCTCATCAAGAGATCTTTCTTTTACATAATATTAGAAACAAGAGACTTCCAATCTACCCTTACCAATAATCCCAAAAATTTTGGAACCCAAACATAACATTGCACTCAACAAAAGATACCTGTCCAATCTAAGTCCTAATCCCCGGATAGGGTCAAGCTTATCTCGGCTAGGGAATAATTTTGTGGAGCTTAAATAAAAGGCTTCAGGCTCAATATTGGCTTCAAAAAGAGGATAATGTAAAGGGTGGATAAGGAATAATAGGGCTTATAAAAAAAAAAAAATTCTCTATCATATGATTCTCACAAGTAATGAACTATAAATCTTATATAGGCCTCAAGAAATAGATAACCATCACAATTCCAAGAGATAATACGCATATAGAGAGTAAATCACACAAGAAAAGAAGAGGGATTTTTAATGTTCTCCCTATAAGGCCAAAAATAACTCACAAGGTAATTATTTTGTTGGATTGCATCACTTGTGCTATAAAGTAAATGTGCTCAATTTCATCAAGTGCTATTCCTTCCTAAAAACACAATTTTAAAACAAGAATGCGACTATACTATCAAAGACATGCTTGCAAGGATTTATATGATCATGCTAGCAACTACCATCATAGAACCTAAGAAAGGGATATCTATCAATTCTAAAATCTTTTTAGATTTTTGATAATTTTTCAATTTTTTTTTCAATTTTTTCAATTTTTATGAAACGAAACTACTTAAAACAAATAAACACACAAGACACATAAGACACAAGTTTTCTACTTTCTCCCACCCCATACTTAAAATTACAGTGTCCCCACTGTAAAAAAAAATAAGAAGAAGGAAAGAAATAGAAAAGAAAAGAAAAGAACCACAAAAAAAAACAAAATAAAAAAGAAAAGACATAACAAACTTACAAAGTCTCAAAAGTGGAAAACAAGGAAAAACTTCTTCTTCAGGCTGAATCACTGGTTCGGTGGAGGAAAGTAATGCTCAAAGTTCCCCATGAAGTCGTACATCGTCCTCCAGCGCTCTGCATCATCCGCCTCTCTCTGACGATGCCTCTCATCCTCCATCGACATGCGAGCAGAATAGACGGTCTCCCATCTATCCATCCTCCTATGAATATGGTCCTGCTGGAGGTGAAGCTGTTGCATCTGAGCAGAAAGATCCTCGACCCACGGTGGTGGCATACTCGATCCTGTGTACTCGGGCTGAGGAGGTGGTGGATAGTGATGCTGGAAATGGTCTTGATACAGCACCGGGTTGTATGGTAGGAGGCCATAAGAATGAGGGTCGACAGGAGCTGGCGGTGGGTCGATAGTCGTCCTCGGGACCTCGTTAACGAAGCTGGGTGCCTCGTTAGGAATGTAGAGAGGAGGCTGGAAATGGTCGTTAACGAGCCTGGTAGGCTCGTCAACGAGGACGTTGGTTCCCAATACTTCCGTGTCGATGTCATCATCCTCGAAGTTAAGCTCTTCCGTACCTCCCTCGGTGTCGGCTTCTTCAGTGTCATCGCCAAATACCTCGGTAGCCTCATCTTCATCTTCATCTACATCTTCATCCATCTCTTCCTCGTCTCGCTCAAATCTCGACTCACACGGTCTAAGTGATAGCTCATCCTCCGGCTTGGGCTCTAACGGGTAAGCATGGCCCGTCCACGCCTCGTACCAATTTGGTACGTAGAGTAGCTCCAACTTGTCAAGGGTGGGTCTAACGAGGCGGTCTTGAACTTTCACTTTGAACCCTCCCTCGGCTTGAATGAAAATACTGGAGCTATACCAATAGCTCTTGTGTAGCGAGTAAGGTCGACTCCGAGGTTTGTAGACAAAACTAGTCTCTAAAGTGGCCAAGAACTCGGATGTGAGGGCCGGAAAATGTGGTACCGTCTCCTTCTTCAGCAAGTGAGGCACACCGAGAATAGCAAAGGCCTCCTTGACATCCGTGTAAATCCTCATGGCCTTAGCACTTGTCTTTGAGAACCACCGAGTGTTGTGGTCCTTTTCTAGGATTGCTCTGTATCGGTCCGCTTGCCCTTGAGTGCGCAAGATCACATTGTCCATGCAAGGTGGAGATGGGGACCTCTGGTTCCTTCTCTTCTTCTGAGCTCGGGTACCGGGTCTGCTGGAACTTGCCATGTGATCTACAAAACAATCATGATTTTCCAAGATAAGATCCACTCAAGTTAAGTTAGGCAAGAGACCCCATACTTGGTCTCGAAATAATCCTCGGAATTATTCGTTAACTACCAAATTGGGTTGTTTACGATTCTGGACTGGGTATTGATCTTTGAGGATATGCAGGGTCGTTAACGAGCCTGGGTGGGTCGTTAACGAGCTGCCGAGAGCCATTTCGCAGAATTTCGAATCTTTCAACTTTAAGAATCAAACCAAAATCAAGCATGCAATCCTCTATACTCCTTCACTAGGCACACAATCGGATATATGCACCCCATACTTGCTCAATTACCCATCCCGAACATGCTAAATTTACCTGAAATTTTGACATGCAAATTTGTATCTTAATACTAGAACAAGAAAAATTCATGCTTTTCTAAACCAACTTTTCACAATGAGACATCTTAACATGATAATCCTTCCTTAGGCTAAGAACTACTAAGCATAATCAAACTTTCATGAGCAAAATCCAATCATATCAATCAATCCTCTCTATGAACTCAATTCAAGATATGAAATTTCTAGCCTAAAAAAAACACGAATCATGCAATTTCGAGTTAGGGTTTAGAAATCATACCGGAGAATCGAGAAATTGAAGAACAAGAGGTCGGAATTGGGTGGTTAACGAGCTCAGATCTCGTCGGTGAGAAGAATGGGTTTTCGGGCTTCGGTAACGATGGCTTCTCGGTGGTCGGTGGGGCGACGGTTTTCGATCGGTGGTGGGGGATTCGGTGGAGGTTTTGAGGGATTTGGGGTTTGAGAGATTTGTGGGTAGAATTTTTGAGGGTTAGAGGGTTTAAATAGGAGAGGGTAGGGATAGGAAGAGGTAGAAGGGGGCGGCGGCAAGGGGTAGAAAAAGATAGATTTAGGTTAAAAATAACTTACCTGCCCGTTTTGCCGAATCGGGTCATCGAACCGGGTCGTTAACGACCCTGGGTGGGTCGTTAACGAGCCACCGTGGCCTCTTGGAGTGATTTTCGAGCCCTTCTCCTGTATCTTGTTAGCTCTAAATTTATCCTAATTTCTATCCTAAAAACTACTAAAAAGAACTCAAAAGAAAGCTAGGAAAAAGAATCTAAAAAGAAAAGAAAAGAAAACTAATTCTATACTAAAAAGCGGGTTGCCTCCCGTAAGCGCTATTTTTAACGTCGTCAGCCCGACGTACTTACCAGAGCTCAAGGTGGCTCTTTTGTAGCGATGTTGGGGTCTTGTGGTACCCCATACTTAGCTTTGCAGCTTTTGTGTGCTTGAGTTACTAAATTAGGTCCCTTTTCTTCTATCAATATGCTCGGTATTCCTACATGATGGTTAGTGAAATCCGAAAACCAAGGTGGTTTGGACTCCTCTGTAGTGCATATGATGGGGCATGGTGTAGGAACAAAAGATAAAGAATAGTCATGACCGTCTTTAGCTGATTCATAGGTAGAGTACTTACCTTGGTTGTATTCTTGCACGTGGGACTCGGTAGTCGGCCAATGTGGTTCGGTAGGGACTTGTATGAAATTTTCTCCTGTTTTGGTATGTGAGGGAGGCTCGGTAGGGCCAGCTATGTCGAGTTCTAGTTGAGTCAACTCGATTTGTGCGACCGCAGTTGGGTCGTTGGCGTTCTGATCCAAGCTGAATTCCACTCGTTCCTCTCACAATATCAAAAGTGAGGAGTCCTTTCCGCACATCGACTCTTGCACCTGCCGTGGCTAAGAATGGTCTGCCGAGAATTATGGGAACATGAGGGTCTTCAGGCATATCGAGGACGATGAAATCATTCGGTATAAAGAATTTCCCGTCTTGAATAGGATAGTCGTCCACGACTCCTGTGGCCTTGACACACGATCCATCTGCCATGTACAGATTCATATCTACCGACTCTAGTGGTCCCATATTAGCTTTGGACCAGATCGAGAGAGGGAGTAAACTAGCACTGGCTCCCAGATCACATAAAGCTTTGAACTTGTGGTCGCCTATGCCGATCGTTATTGCAAATCTCCCTGGATCTCCTAACTTTTCTGGTAAAGCTATAGATCGGACTTCATCCTGTAGCTCTGTAAGAGATCTTTTCCTGCTAAGAATATCTTTCAAGAATTTTGTGTAAGCCGGCATTTCGCTTAGGGCCTCAGCGAATGGGATGGAAATATTAATGCCCTGAAGAATCTTTACGAAACGCTTGAACTTACTCTCAGTAGAGTCCATAGATTTCTTAGTGGGAAATGGAAGAGATTTCACCATCCTCGGAACCAAGTTAAGCTCGAGGGGTGATGCTACCGGGTCGACACTAGGGTCGTCAGGTATGCTCGGCGGGTCGTTACCGACCCTGATAGGGTCGTTGACTACCCTGGATTTGAGAGGAAGGATCAGATTAGAAAACTTACCTGGGGTAGGGTCGTTAGGTACCCTCGGAGCCTCATCACCATGGTACGCTGGTTCGGTAATTGCCCTCGCTGGCTCATTACCGAGGGTAACCGTGGTGTCCTCTTCCTTCTTGTCCTTAGCTTGGACTCGCTCCGGTAATGTCTTTCCGCTCCTAAGGTGTACTGCTGCTATTTGTCCTTTAGGGTTTTCTTCGGGACGGCCCGGAAGTTGCCCTTGTGGTCTCGGAATCTGTGCAGCAAGGTTCCCTAGTTGGGAATCTAAATTCCTCTTCCATACATCGAACTCTCCCCATCTTTTATTCTGGTGGTTAAGGTTAGCTTGAACTTCATTGACCTTGTTGTGTCCCCCATTGATGCTTTCCTGTAACCCTTGTACCCAAGATGGTGGCTCTTGATGGCCTGGAGGTCGATAAGGTGCAGGTCGTCTATCTGGTGGAGGCGCTGCATAGCTTGGATTTGGATTCTGATTGCCCCACGTCTGATAGTTATTTGACCTGTCAAAATTGCTAGGCTGGTTCCTGTATGAGCCTCTCATGTAATTCATTTCAGCAATTGTCTCAGCGGCTCTTACCTGCTCTACGTTAGTGCAAGAAGAAGTACTATGGGCAGAAGAACCACATTCTTGACAAGATTGAGAGGATTTCAGAAAACTTACCTGCTTTTTCAGGCGGTTGACCTCGTCTTGTAGAAACTGATTTTTGACGTCTGGGTCAACATCTTCTCGGTTAGGCACATAGAGACGTTTCTGAGGCTGGGGGTCTGTTGGGTTCCATACATGGCATCATAATTGGACAGCTTATCCAGCAATTCCCATGCAGCTGTAGGATCCATCTCTATAAAACCGCACGCTGTATGCGTGTTAATGCGGTTCTTAGTCTCTGCGTTGATACCCTGGAAAAAAGATTTCTTGCAGAACATATAAAGGTTGCCCATGAGTGGGGCACTGTCTAAGCATCTCTTTGAATCTTTCTCATGTTTCAACAAAGGTTTCATTAGGCAGCTGGTGATAGGAGGTGATGCGTTTCCTCAACTCCGTCGTCTTGGCAGGCGGGAAGAATTTTGTAAGAAATTGATCATACAAGTTCTTCCAAGTCCTGATAGACTTAGGAGGTAGGCTCTCCAACCAGCTCAGGGCCTTTCCAGTTAGAGACCACCTGAAAGCTTTTAACAGAACATATTCAAGTGAGACACCCTCAGCAGCTATGGTGTCACATAAATCAAGAAAATTTCTAATATGCTCCATAGGGAACTCAGTAGGTTTCCCTTCAAACTGAGCCCGTTTAATTTAGGATATAAATTGAGACTTGATCTCAAAAGTTTTCTCTATCTCTGGAAGCACGATTGGGGACTCTGGCACCCTCAGTTCTGGATGCATATACTGTTTGGCATTCCTCGGATAGGCGTTCAGTTCCTCCTGTAGGCGAGCATTGTTAGCTCGTTGACGCTCAGCTTCGGCAGCAGCGCCTTCCTTCTCGGTTTTCAATGCCTCCATCTGGTTTTGGAGGATCTCCAATTGACGAGCCATCTCTTCAGGTGTGGTCATGGCTCGGTTCTCTCGGCGTCGACGGTGCAGGGAACGTTCAGGTTCTGAGTAATAACCGGCGTTTACAAACTCAAGCCTTCGACGTCCTACCGGCATGCGCTGAGAAAATAGACAAAGAAAACAAAAAACGGGGTCGGGCTATTCCCGAACCCATGGATAAACAAACACACTCGTTTCTTCCCCGGCAACGGCGCCAATTTGTAGACGGGCCTTCACTCAGGACAACAAATAAATTTATAGTCAAAACCCCGCTGAGAAAATTCATTATATGTATGATTAATTTAATATTTTTTATGTTGAATATACTTCTTTATCTATTTTATATTCTTATAATGTATAAATGGTGAATTTTTTATGTAAACTAAAATAATTTTTTTTTGTATAAGTTATAATTTATTAAATATTTAAATATTGTTTTAACTTAATCAAGTGTAAAAAAACTTTTTTTCGTTATTATAAAAACAACTATATTTAAAGAAAAATCACAAAAATTGTATAAGACAAATTGTTTTAAAAATTTGATGATAACAACAGGAATAATTTTTTCTCGGAACATCGTTTTTGGAAGGCCAAAACCTCAAAAATATTAAACATAATTTCCTAAATTCTTTTGAATAGAAAATACAGTATAAAATTTTGTGAAACTCCGTGGGCCATAACAAGGGGTCGTGCATACGTAAGCCCAACACACAAGCCCATGGAGTTCCATCCTAAACACAAGGGACATGTTTAATCCCAACTTTCAGATGTTTAATCCCAACTTTCAGATGTTTAATCCCAACTTTCAGATGTGTCCCCGCAAGTGCAATTGGCCTGACAAAGGGGTCTAGTATCTCAGTCTCTTTATAGCTAGCCCAGAGAACGGGTGGTGACATCTCAATCTCTTTATAGCCAAACACAACCCAAATAACGGGCGGATAGTATCAACAGCTAAACCCAAGCCCAAACAAGCCAAGAAACGGGTCCAGAACCAGACCGTGAGCCCTGATACCATGTGAAAGTCCGTGAGCCATAACAGAGTTTTGTGTATACGTAAGCCCAACACACAAGCCCATGAGGAAATAATTATCAACAAATTTATACGATTTGCTATCCGACAGTGTTGTACGACATTATTTTCATATAAGACCAATGGCGGATTTGTTCGGTGCCCAGTGGGGGGCTACAGCCCCCACTGGGATTTTAAAAAAAAATTAATATACAAAAATACTTTTGTTTTACTTTTAGGTTTAGAAGAACGCAACAACACCATTCTTCGGTCGGGGCTGAAAAAAAATACTTTTGTTTCAACTTAATGTCTTGCAACTTATTTAGCCCCAAATCCTCCAATTAATTTCAATTTCAAATTAGGTTTGAGTTTAGGGATTTGTGAAGGAAAATACAACTCTAATGTATTATTGCACTGAATGGGATTTAGGTTTGAGTTTAAGGTAATTGTATGTACTAGATCTAGAATGTAGAGTGCTTGATGTGTAATGTTGCTTTCTTAGGTGTAGTATTTATGTATGTTGCAAATGGTAGAATTCTGTAGCCAAGTGGTATTTAACTATTTATGCAATGATGCCAAGTGGTAGATTTCTGCTATAGCAAAATGCTGCTTTTGATTGAGCTTATGAAGCATGGTTGTGTTCAGTTTGAGCTTGAAGATATGGCAAATCGTAGAATGTCATTGTAAGAAACAAATTATTGTAATTTTTTATATTTTATTAAAAAGATAAAAAAAAATTCTGATTTCGCCAGGAATTTTTCTGTTGTCAAAGGAATTTAGCCCCTACTGACAAATATTTCTGACTACGCCACTGTATAAGACTTTTTTGAATAGAAAAAACGTTGATATTTTCACATGGAAATGGGGGCGGTTCCATACATGGGTTTTACTTTTACATCATCATCATTCAATTAACATTTAAAAACGTTGGCATAGTGAAGGTGAAAATATCAACTTTTTTTCGAAGGTTAATTGAATGATACGGAGTAATTGATAATGCAACACACACTTAATGGGGCCGCGTTCACTACACTATTTTCGCTTGTATTGTATGTTTCAAAATTTTTATTTATGCCCCTTCTCATTAGGGGTGGCAATTTAGTAAATCGGTCGGATTTCGGTTGGATTATTCGGATTTCGGATCATTTGGGTTTCGATCAGTAATGAGTATGATCGGTAATCGGGTATTTCGGGTCGGGTCGGATGTGTAAATTGTCGTTCACATCGGGGTTATCGGGTCGAAATCGGTCAAGAAAATATGGGTTTCGGTTTAGTCGGATTTTTTTTAAGTCGATTTCGGGTTGTGTCAGTTTTTGCAATTTTCGATTGAATCGGATTCCAGTGAATCGGATTTCGGTTAAATCAGTATTCGGTTAAATCAAATTTTGGTTGAATTAGGTCTTGACTGAATTTCGGTTGAAATCGATATTAAGAGTTCAAAATAACTTTTTTTAAGTGATAAAAGTTATATGAATTTAATGAATGAGTCATGATAATATTAAGAATCGCTGTATTTATAATATACTATTTGGCTTTGAATTTGAATTTGATATTGAGTTTTTAAAGATGAAATAGGCATTTCCAATTTGTAGAATAAATCAATTAATATTTGACTGATGAAAAGTCAATCAAATGAATAGATGATCACAATATACAAATTCATAAGATGGAATATTAACAAATTACAAGTAAAGATTATATGATATTAAACATATGTAAGATATAGGATCAAATGAGAATAATGTTTAGGGTGTAAAATGAGAACAAATATGAGGCGTTAGATTTGGGAAATCAATGGTCCACATTAGACACGCTCTTTTTAAGTGATTTTAATTATTCAGGAGTATTTTCGTACTTACACCCATCAAATAAAAAAAGCTGCAGGAACTCATATATTTCTTCTATGTGTATCGATCCTTTCTTTTTCTATGTGCACACTTCAACTCTCTCTCTCTCTCTCTCGATCGATGTTTGCCTTCTTGTTTGCACCTTCCTTCTTCCATTCTAGATCAATTTTTTTGTAGATTTTTTCTCCAATTTCCATTCTCTCTTCATAGATTTTGGTATATGTTGCTTTTAAATGGTTTCAATTCACATTTAGGGGTTCTTCAAAGTTGGGAGGTTGGCTCTTCAAATTACATATATTTAGTCATGTTTTTGTATTCTTTACACCGATTTTTGTTGAGTTTACTCAAATCTATGAAGATTGTGTATGTTTTGTCTTGCAATTTGAAGTTTTGGATTGAAAATAAAGGCTAATGATCAATACTTGTCTAATTGCCCGCCATGTGTTTGATAAAATGTCCAAATGATGAACTTTAGAATTTTGTCCTCTTTTTTATGTTCTTAATTTTTCTCTAGTTTTATTGCTTCTTCTTTGATAAAATAATATGAAATATATTGAGATTTCATGTGTTCAAATTGCAATTAAAGTCATGACACTAACTACTACGAGAAAAAAAATTCATGAACTGTAAGAACACTTAGTATGAACCTTAATATTCAAATGTATGAACTTTAACATTAAAATGTATGAACCGACAAAATACCATTTACGAGCTAGAATACATAACACAAATAAAAAGTATTGTGAGTTGAACCTTTATGATAATTGTTATGAACCTAACAACATAAAGACATGAACCATAAAATAACATTTATGAAATACGATACATGATACAAATAACAAGTAGTGTGAAACAAATTTCATGAACCTTTATGAAAATTGTTATGAGCCTAACCGTATAAAGACATGAACCCATAATACATGGCACAAACAACGAGTATTTTGAATTAAATTTCATGAACCGTATTGATAGTAGTTATGAACCTAATCGTATAAAAACATGAACCAACATAATGCTATTTATGAACTATAATACATGACACACATGAACCTTAAAACGATATGGTTATGAACTATAAGATGAAATATTATAAACCTATGCTTATAAATATATGAACCGAAAGAACAAATATCATAAACCAAAATAACTAGTATACTTTAAACACGTGAACTGTAAGATAAACTACTATGAACCTGAGATTACAAAAATATGAACCAAAAGAAGAGCTATAATGAACCAACCGTATGAAGTATTAGCCTATGTGGGATTTGAACTCACATCTATGTGCGCGTGCACATTGCTCTACCATTTGAGCTAATAGACTATCAAATTTTGAACCAAAAAGAATAAACATTGCGAAAGGTACCTAGTAAAGTGAGGGACTCTTTATCTCACATGTAAAGCTTTTCACTCTTTTGTAACCAAATCTTAATTACTTGGCAATCCAGTCAAGCGCTCATATTGCTCATATGCCTGAATGATAAACATCTCCAAACAGAAGTAAGTCATCATCCAACTAAATGACAATACAATAATTAGAAACAACAAATAAAATGAATACATATGAAGACACGAAAACTCCTTACAGAGTAATGAATACATATGAAGACATCGATAAGCAATGTTAGTAAAGAATGGAATATTCTTGGTCATTTTCCATTCAAATACTCTTGTATATCCTTTTGGGTTTTACCCATCCCAATACCAATCTTCTCACAAGTGAACAACACCTAAATCAAAGAAGAGATAAGTCTCTTTGTATACAAACTCATGATGCCAGCTAAACTGCTTTTGAGTTAGGGAGACAATAACGTAGTTTTGATGACCCAACATCTTTGAACCAGCACAAAATACAAAAGAGAAAGAACCATCCACATGTAATTTATTATGCATAATTAGGATTATCTTAGTAAGATTCAAAGATCATCCAAACAAATTATAAAGTTCCATAATGAAATGTAATGATATTATACCTCAACAGAGAACCGCAAATCATGCATGTCTTGTACTTCCAACACACTTGAACTCTATACAGCAGAAAACCATGTCAAGTTTTTTTTTGTGTTGGAAATTTTTACATTGATAACATAACCAAAGGTTTACATCTTTTCATTTTAGAACCTTACAATTGCACCGTTGTCCAATTTCCTGCAGCGCATTGATCAATAAGCTGGAATTTGATGTATTTGCTTTCAAGGCCTCATTTTGACACTCTTTATTGGTAGAACATGTGCAATTATGACTGAAAGCAACGTAATAAGTTCTACGGTTCTACCAACTGCCATGCATTAATAGAATAAAACATTAATTTATAACAATAATGTTGGGTACAAAAGAAAAATGCACAAAACGAAGAAAGATCTCACAACTTAGAGAAAAGTATCTAACTTTTACTTTTGGACATTTTTTTGTCATCTCTTCTATATACAGGGATATACACCACCGATGATGTGATTCAATGACCATGGTTTTGATATATGAGAGTCAATATGCAAATGAAAAGTATCGTTTTACCTCTAACTCGGCCATGAATGACCATGGATACCTGACTCGGCCGATCTCGCCCGATGCCGACTCACCAGCAAAACCCTAAAGTCTCTCTCCTACGATGTCAATTCCATCAAACTCCAATGCTCCTTCAATCGGTACATACGATCGCGATCTCCGACCACCTGCTATTCTTCCATCACCCCTTTCAAATCCATCTTCAAACCCCTAATTTCAAGACTATATAATCTCGAGAGCATCTCGATTGGCGTTGAGAAGACGTTCTCTGATTCCTGGTAGAAGACTGAACATTAGAGGGTATTTTTGTCATAGAATTAAAATTTTAGATAAATTACGGTTCCGTGCCATGCTAAATGAACCAATTCATTTATTTTGTTTTTTTAGTTGAACCGGCTTCTTATAATCTAGGCCATCCATTGCCCTCATCCTACGGCCCAAAAAAAATCGCAGTTTATACGATAAGCATAATTATCACCCGAGCCCTACTCAGATTTTATATTCATGAAAATTTCTTATGATATTGCAATCAACTAATTACATTTTACAACTAATAATTATATGATGTTATACTCAATAATTTAAAATGATCTCAGTTCATAAATAATAATTTTATAGTCACGTACATTTTCAAAATCATATACATAAATAAATAAAATCTTTACATTTTATTGAAGAAATATATCTTTTATGATGAATAATAATATTAGGGAATCTATGATTATACGAGACTATGGCAAGTAGTTCTAAAGTGATTAAAATGATTTCAATCATTCATTACTATATACTAAAGTGGAGGTTAAAATAATATATAAAACGATTCCATATAAAAATATATCATTCATCTTTTTTAAATCAATACGATTAGTTGAAATTTAATCAAATTATTTTTAATTATTTATATTTAAAAAAATAATATATTAGTTTTATTTTTGGATAGGATAGTTTTTAGATAAGATATATATAATTCTTAAAATATCCTTTCCTATATCAATTTTTAATGATTATTTTTAGAAATGATAGTTTTTTTAGATAAGATATGTATAGCTTTTCTAAAATTTTCTTGCTTATATCATCAGTTTGATCAAAATTTAACAAGTACAAATACATAATAAAATAATTTTATAAAATTTCGTACAAGGTGCGAGAACTAAGATTATTTCATAACTAAATGATCATACGATTTGTTATATTCATATGATCTTACATATTAATAACAAATAAGATATTAAAATAATTCAATCCAATATCAAAATAATTGGATGATCTCTTATATTTACATGATCTTATACATTAATCATAAATACGATCTTATTCCAGGTCTCGTGTATAATCGGGTTCGAGTTGTTTCGAGTGTAATCGGGTTTGGATTGTTTCGGTTTTTAGGTACAACCATTTCGGGTATAATTGGGTTCGGTTTGCTCGGATTCGGGTATGTATCGGGTTGGTATTTTCGGATATAATTGGTTTCGGGTTCGGGTTAGAATCGATCAGATCGGGTCAGTTTCAGATTTCATTTTGTAATTTTTTTGAATAGCGGTCGTTTCTCGAATCGGGTTGTTCGGTCGGTTATTTTGGGTCGGATCAGAATTTGCCACCCCTACTTCTAGTGAGGAAAATAAAATAGTTTTTGGTCAGATCTAGCAGACAATTTACTTTATTTTCAATTACTTTTTTATTTTAGAAGATTTAAATTATTTAAATTATTTCTATGACAAATCAGGGGGAATTGTTCCCTCTCAATCAAGATTTATCCGACTATAAAATATAAAAAATAACTTTGGTTAGTTGATGCTACAACTTTTGGATTTTCCTTTACTTGGAGAAAAAGTTCAACTTCTTCTGAAAATACTTTTGAAAAATTAGACAGATTATTTATTCATCATTCTCTAGCATCTCTCTATCCATCCTTATTAGTACATCATCATCCATTCCCAACTTCAGATCATTAATTGTATTATTTCTTTTAACTTAGTTGGTTTAAACTCTTATAAAAATTGTCTTTTCTCCTTGAAAATGTGTTGCTTGGAAAACCAGAATTTGAAAAACTTATTTCTAAAGTCTGGAGATATAATTTAAATGGCTCATATATATATATATATATGTGTGTGTGTGTGTGTGTGTGTGTGTGTGTGTAAAGTTTAGATGAAAATGCGTTTGCTTAAAAAATATTCTAAGGTTTGGGCTAAACATCATATTAATAATAATTTTGAACAGTTAAAAATAGCTAAAAATCAATTGTCTCTCCAAGATGAACTTTTATG
This sequence comes from Fallopia convolvulus, assembly GCA_964016875.1. Lineage (NCBI taxonomy): Eukaryota > Viridiplantae > Streptophyta > Magnoliopsida > Caryophyllales > Polygonaceae > Fallopia > Fallopia convolvulus. Next base: position 14,651,701 of record OZ024729.1, on the reverse strand, counting down.
TAGCCCTAAAAATTCTAATATAATTGCTAAACTACAAAGACATTTAAATAAATATAATGCACTTCTTGTAATACCCGGGGTTTCGTTAGGTGAAGTTATAATCTTTGAGCGTTATAGGCTGTACGTTTTATTCCGAGTATTTAAAACCCTTGGTCCTACCTAGCCCTTTTCCCATTTTATTATAAGCTGGGCCAACCCCTCTCCTTTATTCAATTGTTGGGCCGACTGTTGACAAGGCCCAAGCCCATTTTCCTTGTCCGAATTCTTCTATCCCTAAATTGGGAGTCAGCTTTTCTCGCCTTCTTCTCCTGGAGGAACGACGGCACACCAAGCTCCCTCGTCTCACCATCATTTTGGAGTTCACACCTCCATCTCTCGCTTCTCGTCTCCATTCCTCTCTTAATCCCGACTCCCATCTTCTCGCTTTTGTTCGAAGGCGACCGTCGTCGCTGACCCCGGAGAAGCACCGTAGGCCGCTAAGCTCGTGAGCTTCCACCCAGGGCCTCGTCCCCTCCGTTGAAGCGTCGCCCTCTACAGCCAACACCCTACCCTTCGACCGTCGTTCAAGCTCGACCTCGCAAATCTCTGCACCTAGTCGTCGTCGCGAGCCCCCGGAGCAAGTCGTCGTTGTCATCGGTAATTCCTCCTCTGTCGCTGTTCGTCGTTGAGTTCGAAGTCTCCGTTCACAGTCGTGGGTTGTCGTTCCTATTCGCCGGAGCCGCTCAACATCGTCGTTCAGCATCCCCACCTCCGATCGAGTCCAAGACCAATCCGCGTCTCCCTTGCGAGGATCGACCTACGTTTCCAAGTCTTGCAATCGATAGAAGTCAAGAGGTTGTGACTCTTGTCTAGATTCGTTCTCTTTCCAGGCAACTATACATGTTGTTGTTATTGTTTGACAGAATTTAACAATTGTGTTGTTGAACTGGTTTTTAGAGGAAATCGCTCGTTGTTGTTCAAAGCTTAGGTTGATTCTAGTTAGTTTTTGCAGTAGGAGTAAATTGATTTGCTGAATTATATTAATGGAAAGAACTAGCAGATTGGGATTTATTGAATTGTTGGTATCGAATTATTGTTGGGGGAAATTGATGGTTTTAATGTTGGAGTTGATCTCTCGTGTGAACTAGCCCCATCTTCTTCATGAACATTGAGATTGTTGTTTGTGGAGTGAGCACATACCGAATTCCAAAGGCTGCCAAAATGGAGAGATTAAATGTAATGGCTTTATTGAATTGTGGTGGTCTTAAATGAATGTCTTGATAAAATTAGTAGGTTAAAATATTACTATATTGTTTAAATAGATCTTTCTTGTGAAATAAAAGTGTTGCTTTGAAGGGTGCTAGTAACTAGTAACCTAGGTTGGAACCGAACGGAAAACAAGGATGGGTTGGTTTGGATTCGGAAGGGATAAGCAAGAAATCGATACACGTGAATGAGCATCGCTTAGAAAGAATTCTTATCTTTTGGGCGTTAAGTTTGTGTTTCTCTTCTCTTCGGATGTTATAGTTTTCGTTATTGATTTGTTAGAATTCGATAACGTTCGGGTGTGACTTGTTCGAGCTTCCTTTCTCCCGCTACGTGTTTGTGTCTCGCCTTCGAGGTAAGTCGCATGCCGACTTACTTAACTTACGACTCGTTATGCGTTAAACGAGTAAATTGAATGTGTAGCCCTTATTTTGGAATGATTCCATATTACGTGCTTATATATATATATATATTTGAAATCATGGAAACCGCTTTTAAATGTTTTCGTTATGCGTGCACTGGGTTCCACCGGCATGATCATGGAGCACGGGATAAGCTGATGATGAAGTGGCCCCCGGGCATGGTCATGCTGCTAGAAGGAACCCCCTTCAAAAAATAAATAGATTGTTTTGGCAAACGCTCTAGTAGAGGTTTAGCCGGGGAAAGAAGGGTGAATGAGGGAAAATGGGCACGTGTATAGGACGCGCCTTGACCGTGCGCCATCGATGAGAGGACGGAGGGTGCCATATATGGAGGATGACGTTGGATTGCTATTATAATTGATGGATTTTGTTTGAAATGTCTAAAATGTTTGGGTGATTACCTAAGAGGATGTATGATGTGATTATGTGTGCTTTGGTAATATATTTTTACTGGTTGCTAATATCCTTTTGACATTACTTTGGATGATTTCACATTTAACTATATTGGTTTAGCTACTATCATACTTCTATTATGACTGTAATTGTGTGTGTATCAATAAGTGTATGGATATATACAAGTTTAATTTACTAAAAATGTTTTGTTACATATTTGATTTACTTGTTTGGCCCATACCGGGACCGTAGGCTAATGTGATCAACTTGTGGCGTTTTTAGGTAAGGAATCCGACATGGAAAATGTGCCAGGAGGTTGCATACCGGATGGTGGAGCTCGGTCTTGATGTGTTGAGTCTTAGAAGATTGACTTTAGTATTTTAGTCTTTTGGTTTTTCTTAGATTGTGAGTGATGCTTGGACTATGAGTCATTTTGGGAGTATGTGTTGAGGGTTTGGACCTTAGACTAGCCTTGACATTTTGTTGTCATGTTTTACAGATTTTGGGCTCTTGCTTGCATGATTTTATGACATAAAATTTTGAACTTCTAGATTGGACGGTTTATTTGAATTTACTCGCAGTGCTTTTGTTGCAAGGTCCAATACAGTCTATTGTTGTCAGCTTGTTCTGGTAGGCCCATTGTGAGGCCTACCACCTTGTGACCCTAGGTTCATGCCAGAATGGGGTGTTACAAATTGGTATCAGAGCGAGGTTGGCAACAAGAGCACTAGGTCCTAACAAAAGAGCTCGTGAGGTCCAATTTATAGTTATAAAAACTTTAAAACCTTTTTACTTAGGCATGCTGCATTTTAGGTAGGGAAACACGTCGAGACCGCTACATCATCTGGGAAGAATCTCTGTAAGCATTTTGTTTGTTTAATTACAGTTATTACTTGAAAAATCTAAGTGACTTATTATGTTTAGGTATCACTTAGTAATGGCAAGAGGTAGAGGTAGAGGAAGACCTAGAGGTAGAGGAAGAGGAGTTACTGTTGACCCTCGAGGTAGAGGAAGACCTAGAGGTAGAGGAGGAGGAGTTACTGTTGAGCCTCGTGTTAATTACTTGGCTGAGGGAACTGCAGAGAGTCTGGGACCAGCCAGAAATGCTAATCAGGGACTAGGTGATGAACGATCTGATGATGTGCGGAGTAATGCTAGATTTGGAGGCCAAGATCCTGTAGGGTCTAGGTCTGGAAATAATGTCAATGCTCAAGAGCCGCCAGTTGCTCCAGCTGCTGAGGCACCTCCCACTGGTCCACCTGGGCTACAGTCTTTGGTCCAAGAACAAGTTCTATCCTTCTTGCAAGTTCTTTTTGGGGGTGGTCAAGCACCAAACCCTGCCGTTGTCGCTTCCCATCTGTCTGGTTCAAGGGTACCAAACCCCCAAGGGTCCGCTGTGAGAGCATCCCATTCTAGGATGTCAGTTCCACCAGCACCCCCAACTAGGGTGCCTGATATTCAGAGACCGCCCCAACCCGTTCAAGAAGTATCTGAAGAGTCAGTTCGAGTTGAAAGGGGTCGTCAAGACTCTGGACCCGACAAGTGGCTGCGTGAGTTCAGTTACATGAAACTTCCGTTTTTCAATGGAGCTCATTAGAAGGACGTGGAGTTGTGGTTGAGGCAAGTCACTTCAGCTCTCAACACGATCAAGGCACCAGAGGATCGAAAGGTGTCGCTAGCTCAGAGCTTGCTTAGAGATAATGCTTTTAATTGGTGGTCTCTACAGATTTTGGACCACGAAGTGAACTTTGAAGAATTTTCTAAGATGTTGATAGATGAGTTCTGCCCTGCTGCTGTAAGGGATGCTCGAGCTCAAGAGTTTGCTGATGCAAAGCCCGAGAACATTTCAGTGTCAGAAGCTGCCCTGAAGTTTCAGAGAGATTTAACTTATGTGGCTGACACTGTGACCATAGAGAAGCAACGCATTCATGCTTTTGCTAAGAGGATGAGACCAGAGATTAGGCAGTATGTAGTTGGGTTCGAATGCTCTACCCTAAGAGAGTACCAGAACAAGGCAATGGCTTACGAGATGGCACACCCAGCTTACAAGCGATCTGATGTCACATAAGGTAGTGGCAAGAGGCAAAGGACCGCAATAGGATTCAAAGGTGACGGGAGGCCGAGTTCCATGCCTCAAGGGGGTAACACCTCAAGCATGAGGCAAAATCAACAAGGCCAATCTCAACGGTCGAGTGGTGCAACGGGTCAAAAGCAATGTTTCAACTGCGGGGGCTATGATCATCTGAAGAATGCTTGTACTCGACCATTGGTAACTTGCTTTACTTGCGGACAGAAGGGTCACCGTGCTGTTTTCTATCACAACAAAGGAGTTGCTCCATCTCTGGGATCCTCACCTGCTTCTAGGACAACTGGAGGAATTCGATCACAATCTACCCCTCAAACATATGTTACTCCAAGTCAAGGTCGTGGTAGAGGTCGTGGTAGCACAGTTGGGGGTCCTGGAGCCAACCACCCACCTCGGGTGTTCAAGATGAGAAGAACTGAAGATCCAAATGCTCCGACAACTACAGGTACGATTTGGATCCGATCTGAGCCTGTTAAGATTCTTTTTGATACTGGTGCTACTCATTCTTTTATTGCAACTGCATGCGTAGATAGATTGCATTTGACATGTTCTTTGGGTACTCCTTTTGTTGTGGGTTTGCCGGATGGTAGTAAGATAAGTGGGGACAAAGAGATCCTTCAATGTCCAATTCGCATTGGGGATAAGGATTGGCTTACAAATTTCATCGTCATGGCCTTGCTAAATGATGATGTAATCCTAGGCATGGATTGGATGACTAGATACAAAGCTGTTCTAGATATTCATAGTCGTACAGTGACAGTAACCTCTAATGATGGAACGCAACATGTGTTTTGGGGGCATGACCCTAAGAAGTCTGGAACTATGATTAGTGCTATGAAAGCTGTCAAGTTGTTGAATGAGGGTTGTGTAGGATATTGGTGCTATGCCCTTCAAGAAACCAAGGATAGTCCGAGACTCGAGGACATTCCTATTGTGTGAGAATTCAAGGATGTTTTCTGAGGAGTTGTCGGGGCTTCCGCCTCACAGAGAGGTAGATTTCAGCATCGAGTTAGAGCCGGGAACAAGACCTGTTTCACGAGCTCCTTATCGTATGGCGTCAGTAGAGATGCAAGAGTTGAAAAAGCAACTTGAAGAATTGGCAGAAAAAGGCTTCATTCGTCCGAGTGCATCGCCTTGGGGTGCTCCGGTACTTTTTGTAAGAAAGAAGGATGGATCAATGAGGTTGTGCATTGATTACAGAGAACTCAACCGAATAACTATCAAGAACAAGTATCCACTTCCCCGTATCGATGATTTGCTAGACCAGCTGCAAGGAGCAGTAGTGTTTTCTAAAATTGACTTGAGGTCTGGCTATCATCAATTGAGAATTCGAGATGAAGACATCCCAAATACGGCATTTCGGACACGATATGGGCACTACGAGTTTGTACTGATGCCGTTCGGTTTGACAAATGCTCCAGCAGTGTTCATGGAGTTGATGAACAAGATTTTTATTGAATACTTGGATCAGTTTGTGGTAGTGTTCATTGATGACATCTTGGTTTACTCTCGGAGCCAAGATGAGCATGTTAATCATCTAAGGGTTGTGTTGGGAGTTTTAAGACAACACAGGTTGTTTGCCAAGCTTTCAAAGTGTGAATTTTGGTTGCCTGAGGTCACATTCCTAGGGCATGTCGTCTCTGCAGATAGAGTGAAAGTTGATCCAATGAAGATTGAAACCGTAGCCTCTTGGCAACCTCCCAAGAATGTAAAGGAAGTACGCAGTTTCTTGGGTCTGGCAGGATATTACAGGAGGTTCGTAGAGGGTTTCACAAAGATAGCTCAACCTTTGACCAACTTACTTCGTAAGACTACCAAGTTTATATGGACAGAGGCCTGTCAGAGAAGCTTTGAAGAGTTGAAAAGAAGGCTAACTTCTGCGCCCATCTTAGCACTTCCTCAAGGCTCAGAAGGGTATGTGGTTTACAGTGATGCGTCGAAACTTGGCTTGGGGTGTGTGTTAATGCAGAAGGATCGGGTGATTGCTTATGCTTCTAGACAGCTTAAGACTCATGAGCTAAATTACCCGACACATGACCTAGAGTTAGCGGCTGTGATCCTCGCCTTGAAGATTTGGCGACACTATTTGTATGGGACAACTTGCCAAATTTTGACAGATCATAAGAGTCTCAAGTATATTTTCACTCAGCGAGAACTCAATATGAGGAAACGCAGATGGCTTGAATTGATTAAGGATTATGATCTGGAGATCCTTTATCACCCAGGTAAGGCGAATGTTGTCGCTGACGCACTCAGTAGGAAATCATCCCAGGAGCAGATGTTATCTCGCTTGACTGCTCAACCCGCTTTGCAAAGGGATTTGATAAGAAACGGGATTGAGGTATGGATTCAGAGATATCAAGGCCAGTTGTGTTCCTTGGACTGTCAACCTAGTTTGATAGAAGAGATCCGTCAAAAGCAAGGGGCTTGCTCGATGATTCAAGACTTGTGTCAAAAGGTGCGCCAATGTGAAGCACCGGGTTTTGCAATCCGAGATGGGATTTTGAGGTTGAATGGGAGAGTATGCGTACCCCGAGATCAAGAGTTGAGACAGAAAATCCTTCAAGAGGCCCATGCTACGCTCTATTCAATACATCCAGGAGCAAGTAAGATGTACAAGGATCTCAAGCAACATTACTGGTGGGATGGCCTAAAACCTGATGTGGCCAAGTTTGTAGCCCGATGCCAGATTTGTCAACAAGTTAAGATAGAACACCAGAGACCGGGAGGGATGCTCCAACCCCTCTCTATTCCAGAATGGAAGTGGGAAGACATATCCATGGACTTCGTCACAGGTTTGCGCATCAATCGAGGTCATGATGCCATCTGGGTAGTAGTGGACAGATTGACGAAGACGGCATGTTTCCTTCCGATTAGGGAGGCGTGGCCAGTTCCTAAACTAGTGGATGTGTTTATCAAGCAGGTAGTGAGACTACATGGAGTACCAAAAACAATTGTATCCGACAGAGATGGTCGTTTTACATCGAAATTCTGGCATCAGGTGCACCAAGCGTTGGGTACAAGACTGCATTTCACGACAACTTACCACCCGCAAGTAGATGGACAGTCAGAGAGGACGATTCAAACGCTTGAAGATATGCTAAGAGCATGTGTCCTAGACTGGGGTGGTAGTTGGTCAGAAAATTTAGAGTTAGTGGAGTTCGCATACAATAACAGTTGGCACGCCTCGATTCAGATGGCTCCTTATGAGGCGTTGTATGGTTTAAAGTGTCGAACGCCACTTTGTTGGGATGACCCCTCTGACAGAGTGGGTGAGATGCCCCAAGTGATCCAAGAGACAGTTGATAAAATTGCTTTGATAAAAGAACGCATGCTAGCCGCTCAGAGTCGTCAGAAATCCTATGCAGACAAACGAAGAAGACCTTTAGAATTTGATGTTGGCGCACATGTATGGTTGAGAGTGTCGCCTACCCGAGGGGTGCGAAGATTTGGGATTAAAGGGAAGTTGAGTCCTCGTTACGTCGGACCTTTTGAGATCTTAGAGAGGGTCGGGGAGTTGGCCTATCGCTTGGCACTTCTTCCATCCTTGGAGGGAGTTCATCCCGTGTTTCATGTGTCTCTGCTAAGGCAATACATTCCCGATCCCAACCATAAGCTTAGTTATGAAAAGTTGAGAATCGAGCCGGATCATACTTTTGTTGAACAACCGATAGCCATCTTGGATCGTCGAATGAAGAAATTACGAAACAAGGATATTCCTTTAGTCTTAGCGCAGTGGTCTAGGCGTGGAGTTGAGGAAGCCACTTGGGAAACCGAGACAAGTATGCAAGAGAGTTATCCCGAGTTATACTCTAAGTTGATTGAGTCTGTGAGGAATGGTTAGTACTTGAGCTTTTCTTGCACCATATCTAGTACCTTAAATTGCTTGATTGTTAATTCGCTTGGTTGATTGTTGCTTACTTGTGGATTGCTTGTGTGATCATTTCCTTGTGCTGGATTGCTTATGTGAATTCAATGACCATTGACATGTTAGAGTAGTTACTGTGCTGACTATATGCTCTGAAAGCACTCCTTTCAGTGATGAATACTTTACTTTCGTTGTTGAGATCGTTAGGAAATGGTTCGAGGACGAATCTGCGTTAAGGGGTGGGGATTTGTGAGACTCTAACCGATCTCCTAGCCCTATTCGTATATCGACTTATCTCTACTTGAGTTTCGAGGACGAAACTTTTTCATAGTGGGGGTATATGTAATACCCGGGGTTTCGTTAGGTGAAGTTATAATCTTTGAGCGTTATAGGGTGTACGTTTTATTCCGGGTATTTAAAACCCTTGGGCCTACCTAGCCCTTTTCCCATTTTATTATAAGCTGGGCCAACCCCTCTCCTTTATTCAATTGTTGGGTCGACTATTGACAAGGCCCAAGCCCATTTTCCTTGTCCGAATTCTTCTATCCCTAAATTGGGAGTCAGCTTTTCTCGCCTTCTTCTCCTAGAGGAACGACGACACACCAAGTTCCCTCGTCTCACCATCATTCTGGAGTTCACACCTCCATCTCTCGCTTCTCGTCTCCATTCCTCTCTTAATCCCGACTCCCATCTTCTCGCTTTTGTTCGAAGGCGACCGTCGTCGCTGACCCCAGAGAAGCACCGCAGGCCGCTAAGCTCGTGAGCTTCCACCCAGGGCCTCGTCCCCTCCGTTGAAGCGTCGCCCTCTGCAGCCAACACCCTGCCCTTCGACCGTCGTTCAAGCTCGACCTCGTAAATCTCTGCACCTAGTCGTCGTCGCGAGCCCCCGGAGCAAGTCGTCGTTGTCATCGGTAATTCCTCCTCTGTCGATGTTCGTCGTCGAGTTCGAAGTCTCCTTTCACAGTCGTGGGTTGTCGTTCCTGTTCGTCGGCGCCGCTCAACATCGTCGTTCAACATCCCCACCTCCGATCGAGTCCAAGACCAATCCGCGTCTCCCTTGCGAGGATCGACCTACGTTTCCAAGTCTTGCAATCGATAGAAGTCAAGAGGTTGTGACTCTTGTCTAGATTCGTTCTCTTTCCAAGCAACTATACATGTTGTTGTTATTGTTTTACAGAATTTAACAATTGTGTTGTTGGACTGGTTTTTAGAGGAAATCGCTCGTTGTTGTTCAAAGCTTAGGTTGATTCTAGTTAGTTTTTGCAGTAGGAGTAAATTGATTTGCTGAATTATATTAATGGAAAGAACTAGCAGATTTGGATTTATTGAATTGTTGGTATCGAATTGTTGTTGGGGGAAATTGATGGTTTTAATGTTGGAGTTGATCTCTCGTGTGAACTGGCCCCATCTTCTTCATGAACATTGAGATTGTTGTTTGTGGAGTGAGCACATACCGAATTCCAAAGGCTGCCAAAATGGAGAGATTAAATGTAATGGCTTTATTGAATTGTGGTGGTCTTAAATGAATGTCTTGATAAAATTAGTAGGTTAAAATATTACTATATTGTTTAAATAGATCTTTCTTGTGAAATAAAAGTGTTGCTTTGAAGGGTGCTAGTAACTAGTAACCTAGGTTGGAACCGAACGGAAAACAAGGATGGGTTGGTTTGGATTCGGAAGGGATAAGCAAGAAATCGATACACGTGAATGAGCATCGCTTAGAAAGAATTCTTAGCTTTTGGGCGTTAAGTTTGTGTTTCTCTTCTCTTCGGATGTTATAATTTTCGTTATTGATTTGTTAGGATTCGATAACGTTCGGGTGTGACTTGTTCGAGCTTCCTTTCTCCCGCTACGTGTTTGTGTCTCGCCTTCGAGGTAAGTCGCTTGCCGACTTACTTAGCTTACGACTCGTTACGTGTTAAACGAGTAAATTGAATGTGTAGCCCTTATTTTGGAATGATTCCATATTACGTGCTTATATATATATATATTTGAAATCATGGAAACCGCTTTTAAATATTTTCATTATGCGTGCATTGGGTTCCACCGGCATGAACATGGAGCACGGGATAAGCTGATGATGAAGTGGCCCCCGAGCATGGTCATGCGGCTGGAAGGAACCCCCTTCTAAAAATAAATAGATTGTTTTGGCAAACGCTCTAGTAGAGGTTTAGCCGGGGAAAGAAGGGTGAATGGGGGAAAATGATGAAGTGTATAGGACGCGCCCTGACCGTGCGCCATCGATGAGAGGCCGGAGGGTACCATATATGGAGGATGACGTTGGATTGCTATTATAATTGATGGATTTTGTTTGAAATGTCTAAAATGTTTGGGTGATTACCTAAGAGGATGTATGATGTGATTATGTGTGCTTTGGTAATATATTTTTACTTGTTGCTAATATCCTTTTGACATTACTTTGGATGATTTCACATTTGACTATATTGGTTTAGCTACTATCATACTTCTATTATGACTATAATTGTGTGTGTATCTTTAAGTGTATGGATATATACAAGTTTAGTTTACTAAAAATGTTTTGTTACATATTTGATTTACTTGTTTGGCCCATACCGGGACCGTAGGCTAATGTGATCAACTTGTGGCATTTTTAGGTAAGGAATCCGACATGGAAAATGTGCCAAGAGGTTGCATACCGGATGGTGGTGCTCGGTCTTGATGTGTTGAGTCTTAGAAGATTGACTTTAGTATTTTAGTCTTTTGGTTTTTCTTAGATTGTGAGTGATGCTTGGACTATGAGTCAGTTTTGGAGTATGTGTTGAGGGTTTGGACCTTAGTCTAGCCTTGATATTTTGTTGTCATGTTTTACAGATTTTGGGCTCTTGCTTGCATGATTTTATGACATAAAATTTTGAACTTCTAGATTGGGCGGTTTATTTGAATTTACTCGCAGTGCTTTTGTTGCAAGGTCCAATACAGTCTATTGTTGTCAGCTTGTTCTGGTAGGCCCATTGTGAGGCCTACCACCTTGTGACCCTAGGTTCATGCCAGAATGGGGTGTTACACTTCTCCATTTTTAGCATTCATTTTGGAAACAATGAGTAAAAGTTCAACATCTGCAAAATATGGATAAAAATACTAAATATTTCCAACCATCTTATAAGAAAGGAATCTTAAATCTTACAACATCTCAAGGAATTGTTGTGTATGATCATGAATCTATTTCTTTAGCAATTTTTTAGGAAATGAAATCTCATTTTAATGTAAATACCTCTTGTAGTCTTGTGTGATTGGCCATAATGATCTTGATATTATTCCAAATTTAGTCTCTGAAAATGATAACTCTTATCATTTTAAATCTCCAACTTCGTCCGAAATAAAAAAAGGCAATTCTTGATTTTGCTCTAGATAAGACTCCAGGTCAGAATGGATTTACCGCTGAATGTTTCCATTATTTTTGTCCCATTGTTGGTTCTTCTGTAATTTTATGAGTAAATGCTTTCTTCCATTCAGGGTATATGTTGCAAGCCATAAATAAATCTTTTCTTACTCTAATTTCGAAAAAATGCTAATCCATGAACAATTGGACAATACCGGCCAATAAGCCTTTGCAATACAATTTATAAACTTATAACTAATATTTTAGCATGTAGAATGTCAAATATTCCTCCATCTTTAATTCATCCATTGCATGGAGCTTTTGTTCACGGTCGTCTTATTCAAGATAATATTCTTATAGCACATGAAATATTTCATTCTTTTCATAAAAAAAATGACATTAAAGGGTGGATGGCTTTAAAAATTGATATGAAAAAGGCTTATGATAAACTTGATTGGAATTTTATTCGAAACTTTTTATTAAAATTTAGTTTTTGTGCTCATTGGATGTCTCTTATAATGAATTGTATTACTACTTCTACTTCCTCTATTTTAGTTAATAACTAGCAAGACCCGGTCGTGCCATGCACGACGATGATTTGAAATTTTTTTATGTAGGAATCGTACTTGTCGATTGAATTTTACGTTAACTTATTTGATAAAATAAAATATTTTCCTCAATAAAACTTTCAAGCAAGAATTATTATAATACTTAGGGAATGTAAAAAATAATATATCTTTATTTATAATAGGATATGTGATTTAATTTTTGAATGAGATAATATTATTATAATATATAGGTAAATAAATACTAAAAAACTGAATAATATTTCTATACTCATTAATTGAATATGGTAAGTATTTCATACTCATTAGTTAAATATGATAAGTAATAGTAATGAATGAGGTAATATTATTACAAAGTATAGAATGCTTATTAATAACAATGCTAATTGATTTTTTTTAATTGAATATGGTTAGTAATAATGATAAATGAGATAATATTATTATAATATGTAGGGAGTGTAAATTCTAAAAAATATTAAGGACAAAGAGGTAAATGAACATTTAAATATATCTCATTTATCATAAAGATAAAGTTACCATATTATGTAATGAACATTTAAATTTTGTCCATAAAGATAAAGTTTTAGATCTCCATAATAATATAGTGTATGTAATTATTATTTTTAGGGATACAATTGTATATTAACAACATTAGCAATATTGTTACATTATATATATTATTATTTAATTAGTGAAAATATTTAAAAAATTATATATAATATTGTAAAAATGACATGATATTAAAATTTATACCAATAAGAAAATCATAGAGATATTACGTATGAATAGTTTCGTACTTGCCATTGAAAAAAAATAACGTGGCACATATTAAAGATGATGATGTACAATTATATAATATTTAAATTTTGTCTATAAAAAAGCAGTAGATCATTGTATATTAGAGATATTATGTATGGATAGTTTCATACTTGCCATTGAAAGAAAATAATATTAAAGATGATGATGTACAATTATATAGTATTTAAATTTTGTCAATAAAAAAAGTAGTAGATCATTGTATATTAATAGCAATAGTAATATTATTATATTATATATTTTCAAGGATTGTAAATACTAAAAAGGAGAAAGGGTAAAGAAGTTAATTTAAAAATTAAGATGCCTTTAAATTTTGTCAATAAAAAAAGTAGTAGATCATTGTAGATTAATAGCAATAGTAATATTATTATATTATATATTTTCAAGGATTGTAAATACTAAAAAGGAGAAAGGGTACAGAAGTAAATTTAAAAATTAAGATGCTTATGTGGCATAGTTAGATGGGTGACAAATAAGATAGAGAGATTCGAGTTTAGTAAAAGTATATAGATGAAGCAGGTCTTGAATTTTCTCTTACTTGTGGTATTAGACAAGGAGATTCGATGCCGCCTTTTATTTTTGTCATTGCAATGGAATATTTTGCAAGAACTTTACAATTTCAAGCTTCTTAGAATTCTTCTCATGTTGGTATTCGTTTGGTGAAGAATGAAACTTTTATTCCCTTTTTAAGTTTTATAGATGATACAATTATCTTTGCAAACGATACACATTCTAATATGAATTTTATAAAATTCTTCTTATAGAAGTTTAGTCGTCTTTCTGTTCTTTTGGTAAATTATAATAAAAGCCGGTCTTTCGAGAAATTATAATAAAAGCTCATTTCAAACTTCTTCAAATATTTCGCGTCCATCTGCTATGTCTCTTGCTAGTATTCTTAATATTCAAATCACTACTTCTATGGAAAAATATTTGGGAATCTCGATTTTGAAAAGCATGGTTCAAAACTCTTAATTTCAAAATTAAAACAACAACTTTCTCAATGGAAAGCCAACTCTATTTCTCAAGCTGGAAGGAATGTGTTAATCCAGTCAATCTAATGAATCAAGTTAGTTATCTGATGCAAAGTTTTCTTCTCCCGAAAGGAATATGTGATGAAATTAATAAGGTTAATAAATCATTTTTTGGAATAAATATTTCCGTAATCACCATCCTCTTATTAGTTGGGATAAGATTTGTTCGCAAAGGAAAATGGAGGGGTGGATTTGCTTACTGCTCATAATAATAATGTTGCACTATAGATGAAACTCATATGGAAGATTTTAACTGACCTAGACAATCTATGGGTAAAAATTATACATGAAAAATATATACATTCACAAAGCATTTTTCAGTATAAAAAATAACCTCTTGGCAGTTTGGCCGCTTATTGAGTATAAGGGATTCTTTCTCTAAAGGAGTGAGATGGTTAGTTGGAAATGAAAACAAGTTAAATTTCTGGAATGATATTTGTGTTGATAATTTTGAATTATTCTTAAATGTTGATAATATTAATCTTCTTTTGAAAGTTGCTACCTTTATTACTGTGAATAATACTTAAGATTTTTAAGCCTTAGCTCAATTATTGCCTCTTTGGGTGGTAAATAAAATTTCATTAATAATGATTCTGATAACTAATGTTGAGGATATAATTATCTGGATTCTTTCTTCTGATGGTATGTTTTCAGTAAAATCAACTTCACCTTTTATTAACAACACACGTCATTTACCATTAACAAGATTCTCTTCGATCTGGAAAACAAATCTTCCTCGTAAAATTCAAAATTTCATTTGGAAATCATGTGTCGATTGTCTACCAACAACAAAGAGATTGAATAAATTTTACAACTCTGTTCCACACCGTTGTTCGCTTTGTGATAGTGAAAATGAAATATTAAATCATATCTTTTTCTAATGTTCTTTTACTCGGAAAATGATTACAATTTTAGAAAGAAAATTGCATTAATCCTTTGATATTACTACTTCGGGTTGTTTTAATGATAACTTAGTTTCCACGTTAAATTCAAATATAAATAGTGATTCCATCAAAAAAAATATAAATAGTGATATTCTTTGCTACCTTTGGTGGTATGTCTGGAATAATAGAAATTCGATCATTTTTAATCATACAAGAATTGACTCTAATTTTTTTTTACCTTGTGAGTTAGATTTTAGAGAACACAATCAGTTGGTGTTTTCTAATCCAAAGATCATACTAAACATAATTGGTGTAGACATAAACCAAATGTGGTTTGGTTAAAACCATTGATAAACTGGTTCAAATTGAATTTTGATGCTTCAAAACATAATAATTCAAATACCTTTGTTAGTTTTCTTATTCGGGAGCATGTTAGTCTTATTACAAGTTTTGGTTGTAAAAAGGTTAATCCAATGTTTGTCCTCCAAGCAGAAGTTGTGGCCTTGTTAGAAGGTCTTAAAGTGGCAGTAACTTTGAATATTTAGAACATTAATATTATAAAAGGTGATAACTTAATTCTAATCAACTATTTAAAAAATATTTGGAAAGTTCCTTGGGAAATTAATTTAGTTGTCAAGGATGTTCGAAATTTGGTGATGCGGTTTTCTAATGTCATTTTTTCCATTGTTTTAGGGAATGTAATTCCGATGTGGATTTTTTTAGCAAGAAGACATGTCAATGTTTCTCAGTTTCGTCAAGTTATTTCCTTTTCTCAGCTGGCTTTTGCCTCCCAAGATTCTTATGTTAGTAGTTTTAGGGAGATGCTTTTTTTTATTATCCTCTATTGTTGCATTTTTTAAAGATCATCCGATGTGATGATTTAGGTTGGCCCTGTTCTTTTAATTTTGTACAGTCTAATGTTTGCCTTGTAATGAGCTAGTAGCTCGTTGTATCAAAAATAAATTGTTCTGAGTTATTTAAAGTCTATTAGAGTTTGAATGAGTTTATATAGTTGAAATAAAAAATATTTTAACAATATGGGTGTTCGTGTGTGATAATTCAGACGTGTTTATACTAGTTAACATTTTAGAGAAAAAAAAGGTTGGGGGAGGACCTTATGGAGTTGAAATGTATTTATCTAAATTAATTAAAATTTAATTTACCCTTTTTTCAATTCACATAAACTGCTATTTTTCCAAACACTATATAACTTATATAAAAATAAACATCTCGTTTTAACTACTAATTTCAGCACATAATTTGAACATCAACTGTATTAATATCAACTAAACCAGCATCAATTCATAAAAGTACATCATTGTCGAACAGACCCTTAATCTAAGTTATTTAACCTATAAAATATCACTACTAAAAATTAGGGTTTTTAAGGATAAAGTTATAACGGGAAAACTAGATTTTTTTTATTAAAAATATACATGTACCCTTTTATGACAAGAAATATAAATATTGGTTGTAATAAGCATGAGAGTAAACCAAAATATAGTCTCACTATAACCTTCGTTAATATTATTAATTAGAAAAAAGTAAAATAAAACTTTCTTTGTTAATCTAAAACAAACGCATAGTTTTATTGTTTAATTGAATTTTTGTAGGATCGTAGAATATTTTAGACAAGCGAGAGTTGTTCCAATGACAGTTCCGTTACGCATCAGAAAAAGAAAAAACTTTTTGCATAATGTAAACGACTAAATAACTCCAGACACGATTCATTTTAGAGGAACCCACTTCAACTAGTTCCCTTGAATGGGTAAACCTCTACCTCCCTTGGAAGGTTTTGAAAGAGAACTCTATATAAATCTTAGTTCCTTAGTTACAAGATGTAGATCTGAACTTCTCTTTTGCTAGCAATAACCAAATCCTAGCAATACTAACGAATCTACCTATCTAGTTCCTAAGAATATCACGACGATTTAAACAAAGCAATCAAACTTCACAGCTTCCTGGTGCAATTCCCTTTAGCACCGAAACTGACTCCTACGACGACGTCAAGTTCACACACTTGCCATCGTCGAGCTTCTGGACCTTCTTCTTCTAGTTGTATACTTCCTTATTGCTCTAGATCACTCTCAGTCTTTCGTAGCTCTCAGGTGGGTACTGTTTATGCGGCGGGTGATCCATTTTCCCCTATCTTCATCGCTTTCTTCTTATAGTGATAAACCTTTGTAATTTACTCTTCTATCCTTTTTCACTTGGGGTGCAAGGCATAGCTCATAATGACCAGTGTACCCTTGTGAGCTATTTCCTCTTTAAGACGCATTTTCCCTTTTTCACTAGCCACCCAAGTTTGTTCCATAAAGACCATTTTGTCCTTTTGATATGCCACACATGCAGGAACCGATTCCAGAATGTTATTGCATTGTTTCCCTCGTAGTTCCTTTGTGAATTTATTTTCTTGAAACACTTGAATAAAAGTTTAATTCCTAATGGCATTTGTTATCATCAAAACTAATAGAGAGAATCATTGTTCTAGTGTTAGTTCCTAACAACAATCCAACAATTTTCCTCTTTTGATGATGGCAAACCCATATAAACATTTTAAGTGCAAAACCAAGTGATGTGGTTCCTTAAGGACAGTTTAGGCATAAAACATAACAACATGATACTTGTAGATACTTAATTCACCATGGGATGGAAATGCAATTTTATTTTTACAGGATTTTTAGTGGACAGTCCCCCCTTAGCAAAGGAATTATTCTGTATTCTCTTAAACAATACATCACGTACTGCATTTTCCATTTTCCCCCCTTTTGAAATCATCAAAAAGAATTGAACATAAAGCACAGGAATAGAAAAACAAAGCACGGTCATTTCAAAATAAGACTTAAACATGGAAAACAAAGAGGGATAGATAGGCTAGGGAGTTTGGTGGGGACTTGTTCAAGGATTGGAAGAAGAGGGAAGCTTCTATTGAATATCAAGGAGGACATCCAATAGCCTCTCATTCACAGTGCAGATCTTGGAGGTGAGGGAGCATATGCGGTTGAGAGCTTGAAGAACATCGGTGCTCTCCCTTTCCTCTAGGAACAGATGTTGCTCAGGTTCCTTTTCATGCACTTCTTGTGAGTGCTTCATCCTCAAGATATTGGACATGTCCATCTCTTATCCAAGTTCCTCTTCTTCTTGCTAGGGATTTTAGACGTCGTTCTTCAGCGCTATTTCCTTGACCAGAGCAACATATGGAAGACCATGGGTGGTTTTGGCAACACAATTTCATATGTTGTTATAAGTGAACTCAATTAGGCCCAAACTATTCTCCCAGCTAGTAGGGCGATCTAATAATTATTAAAAGTTATTATTTAATTTTTCTTATTTTCTTAAGAAATTAAAACATCTTTTATCAAGGTATGAGAGGGAAGGAAAACTACAATAATACCCTTCTAAAAGGAGTGGTGATTACAATGACAACTTGAGTCTGGCCTTCGCCCAACCCACGAAGCCCAACTCTTGGCTTGGAACGGGAGAGCCAACTTGGTGCAGCCAGATCAACCCTGCTTAGAAAACCAGGCCTAGTCCTACCACTTTATTGTTCTAGAAATTGTTCACATTTTCCACCTCAATACCTTGATAATTTGAGCAAATTATCCCATGTCATCTAGAAATTGTTCTAGTGCATACAATCTAAAAATCTCAGCTCTCTCCCACGTTAACATGACTAAAATTCTAGTTGTATTTGTGAGGGTGTCCCCCATATTGGGAATTTTAAAGAAGAGTATATAATTGATTAAGTTACTCCTCCTATATGCAATTTGGTTTTATAGAGGAACCTTGATAGACTTAAGTGTTAGGCCCATCTACCTATCTATCGGTCCACAAATATTTGCAGTATTTAATCAAAAACTTTCTTGCTTAATTTAACCATTCATCCACTGAGTTATATGTTATTCTAGTAGATCAACAACCACTCAATACATGCAAGATTTGGCTATACGTACATAATTGATAAATGCTATTCCATTTTCTCGATCACTGTTCGATTATTATTTAAGTAGAGCCAGAAATGTATCTCCAAAAAGGAGTAACGTAAACCCGATCGAGACCTTCTTTTACTTGTACAACTCGAAGACACATAAGTCGAAGAGTTGACACTCAAATCCGATGCCTGAAAATCCGGCTGCCTTGGCTAAGGCAAGAAACTCTTTCTTGGTCCTCTCCTTTCCTCCTGGTGTTTGAGTCATCATTGCCAAATCAATTGCGCTTTTGAATTTTGCATCATCGCTCGTCTCGGGCACCTCTGGCATGATTGTGTCAATCACAACTATCTTTCCGTTGTTAGGGATTGCCTTGTGGCAGTTTTTCAATAGCTTCACACATGACTGTGCGTCCCAGTCATGAAGAATCCACTGCATGCAACATATACATTTTTAATTTGAGCATATAACTTTAGCTTCTCATAGGGGAAGTTGGGAGATAAAATAAACTAGTATATAAGCATATAAATTACTTATTTTGTCAATCGGTTTAGAATGGAACTCTACTAGTCTTATATGCTAGACTCTACTTATCTATCTAAATATTCCTTTATAATTAATGGAATGGTTTTTGTTATTTTCACACCTTCATCAAAATAGCTTCTGCGTTGGGAATGGCCTCAAACATGTCTCCCCCCATATGTTCAATTCCTGAAAATTAGACATCTATCAATCCCAAATACTTGTATTTATTAAGACAATATAATGTTGTAAACAAGGACAATTATTCATTTTAGATTTATACGTACCAGGATGGGAAACAGCATGCTCTATGACGTGGGGAAGATCGAAATTGATACCCTTAAGGTTAGGATACTTAGATAATATGAGCTTAAGGCTGAGGCCGAGACCGCCACCGACATCAACAAGCTTGTTGATACCAGCAAAACCCTCATAGGATTGAAGGATCTTCTTCATCTGAACTGTTGTGTGGTTAAACATCGCCGTATTGAACACCTTGTTGAACCTGGAGTCCATTGCTTGGTACTCGAACAAAGTCATATTGTGAGCCTTCTTGAAAGCGGTTCCACCCTCCAACACAACTTCTTTGACTTTGTGCCTACATAAAATTGTTGGGGGTAATTTCAAATAATATATTTTTATTTATAGTCAGATTTCTCTTTTCTACAAGTTACTAAATCAATTACAACAATATGTAGGCACTCTTAATTATGTTGTCATTTACCATTATATTCTTTGTCTTTTTAAATATATACTAGAAAGTAGAGCTGTCAAATGGGTCGGTCCGGTCGGGTTCGGGTTCGGTTATTTCGGGTTCGGGTTGTGTCGGGTTCAGGTCGTAACGGGTCACCGGTCAAATCGGGTCAAGTCATTTCGGGTTTTCGGGCAGGTCGGGTCGGCCCAACAGGTCAAGAAAATCGAATTTTTTACACTTATTGAAATATTATTTTATTTAAAAATAATATTTAATAATAATTTATTATTTTTATATATTTTAATAATAATAATATATTATATATATTCAAAAAATATAACAAATCAGGTCAACCCAATGGGTTTCGGGTCTATCGGGTTCGGTTTATTTTGGGTTTCGGGTCAAATTTTCGGGTCTTGACCATAAAATTTTCAGGCGGTTCAGATCGGTTTTTCGAGTCGGATCAGCTTTTGACAGCTCTACTAGTAAGCCAAAAAGACTAACTAAAAGTAATTTAATAAATAAGATTTAATTTATTATGAAAGATAAAATAACTTCTTTATTGAAAAATTAAAATATAAGAGATTTAATGTAAAAGGCACAATTTTAATATTATAATTATTGATATTTAAAAAGAAAATGATGATATAAATTTTCATCATTTTTAATGAAAGTCTATTTTTCTATTTTTAAGAAAAAATATTTTAAATTTACACATATAGATTAAAATGGAAATTATGAATTTTTTTATAAAAAATTAATTTAGGTAAGTAATCATGAATCTTTTATGAGATAATATAATTTTTTATCTTTTTAAATTCGATTTTTATAAAACATTTTACATCTATAACTACATATTAAAGTTATACCTTTTCGAGCCACCAGAACGATTTTGGCCCCACCTCGTATTTAAAAAATTAATATTTATTTTATTTATTATAAATTCTTTGTATTAAATTCTTTTTTAACTATTTAAATTTATCTCTAACATCAAACACATATCTATATCTATTTAGTATAACAATATCTTTTGAAAGCTTCCTTATACAAGTATCTAAAATTAAAATATTTAAAATAAATATAAATAAATATAAATATTTTAGCATATATCTTTTGAAAAATTTATTTATAGATATATATTGATTTTATTTTATAATTAAAAATTAATCATAAATTATTATAATGTCTTAAATTAATAAAAAAATTAAAAATAGATAATAAAATATTTAACAAATTTATTGAAATATTTGATAATCTCTATATTTACGAACATGAAAAGTAATAAAATATGATTAATATAATAGTTAATCTTATTTATCTTTACTTTATCGAACCATAAAATGAGTTTGGTCTCATCTTAAATTAAATTAATTAAATTTTAAATATTTTATATAATTAAATTATCTTTATCTTTCATATTTATCTTTACTGAATCGTGGTTGTACATGGTACGACGGGTACAACTAGTATATAGATGAAAATGAAGATAATGTAATTTTTTTTATTAAAATTTAATTTAAGAAAAAACTCTCACAAAAATGGATTACTAAGTAAAGATAAAGTAATTATTTATTTTTTAATTAATATTACCCTTTTTAATTTATTTAAATAAATAAATAGAAAATAATTTAATTCGAAATGCTAAGTAGTATAAATAAGTTTTAAGTTTTTTAAAATAAAGTTAAGTTTTTCAAAATATGAGGTGGTGCTAGAATTAATGTGGTGGCTGGAAAAAATACAAATTCAATATAGAGTTATAGATTAGACTACGGTGTTAGCAAGTGCAATAAAATTTATTACAATAGTGTTTCGAAGTTAATTAATTAAAATTATTTATTTATTAAATTTACTCCACATGGCATAATTTTTTGAACAAAAACAATTCCCTTGCTTTGCACAAGATTACATAAATTATAAATTACATATTTTTTAATCATAAAAATATATAGATATTATATATAAAGAAAATATATAGTAATAATAATTATATATAGTGTCGAAAACATATGTGCTTATGTACTTATTATGATCGTGTATATATATAAAAAAAGTAGTGATAAAATATATTTATTTTTGCGTATATTTATAGTATTAAAATCTAGATAAAAAGGCACATGTATGTCATGTTATTAGAATATTAATGTTCAAATAAAATAATTGCTTATCCTATAAAACAAGGAGCGTTAGAGCCTAGGATCAAGGTGATCCAAAGGCTAATGTTCTATCCCTTTTAGGGACTTGATGACATTTTTGTTATTTTTCGGAAATTACAAAAATGCATCGTTATCGTGAAAAGTGCATTGCAAAATATCAAAAAGTGCATTATTACTAAACTATTATAGTGCTAAAAAATAAAGCCTATGGGGCACACACTCCATGTTCGGTTAATTGTAAAAAAAATGTATTGTTATCGTGAAAACGTGCATTGCAAAATGCCAAAAAGTGCCTCATCATCATGAGTGTCTGATTGACTCGGTTCCGGTTGAACTCAATCGCCCAAAATATTTGGGTTTGTAATGCACTTTTTGGTATATCGTAATGCACTTTTGTAATTTTTGAGAAATTAAGAAAATGCAACCGAGAATATCAACCCTTGGATCATGGAGATCCAAGTGTTCTAAATATATCTTATTTTATAGGATAAGGAGTTGTTTTATTTGAACCAAACACTAGAATTAGATATTAATTTAGGTGGTATATCCTAATAAAATATTACACGAGATTTAATCTATCCTAATAATATCATAAGATTTATGCATTAAAGATGACTAGTTTTACCCGTCGTACCATGTACGACTACGATTTGATATTTTATAGACATTATAAATAGGATATTAATATATAAATAAAAATATAATATAAACTTTAATATATGTAATTTATTGCTCGTAGAATGTATAATTTTTTAATCAAATATTATATTCTTCATATTTTATTACTTTTCATGTACGTAAATTTAGAGTTTATCAAATATTTCAATATATCTATTAAAAATATTTTATCATCTATTTTTATTAATTTTAAAAATTATAAATATTTATCATTAATTTTTTTATAAAAGAAAATCACTATATATCTATAAATAAATTCGTCAAAAGATATATGCTAAAAGATTTTTATTTATTTTAAAATATTTAAAATATTTTATCTTTAATTTTAAATACTTGTATAAGGAAGCTTTCAAAAGATATTACTATACTAAATAGATATTTGTTTGATGTTAGAGATAAATTTAAATAGTTAAAAAAGAATTTAATGAAAAGAAGTTATAATAATAGAAATAAAAATAATTTTTTAAATATGAGATGAAGCTAGAATCGTTCTGGTAGCTCGAAAAGGTACATCTATAATATGTAGTTATAGATTGTACACATGTTCATTCAATATACATACTAATATATCACAATAGAATTATATTTATTTTTGATCTGTTATATTTTTAGATAGAATCTTTAGAATAACTTTTATATTAAACAATTATATACATGGCAAAATTCTATATGATATGTATTTTATATGTTAGAGAATATAACTTAAATAAATTATTATCACAAATATTTAGCATTTATATTTAGTTTTTTACTTTAGATAGAATTTTTTTAACTTAAATAAATTTTCATAAAAAATATTTAGCACTAATATTTTAAAGTTTCTATAGTTTATTTTATTTTAGATAGAATATTTTCAACATATGTAAGTTGCCAAAAATACAAAATCATATGTGGAAAAATCCAAGATGGCTTAATGTGGGAATGACATGTAGGTAAATCCTAGGTGGCATATTGTAAAATCCTACATGCCATGTAGCTTATAGTGTAGTAGAGAAAATAAATTAAATAAATTATCATAAAAATATTTATCATTAATATTTAATATTTTTATAGTTCATTTTATTTTGTATTTAATCTTTTTTAAGTTATATAAATTATCATATATTATTATTAATAATAATATTTAATATTTAATATTTGATAAAATCTTTACTTTAGATAGTCTTTCCTAAATTAATTTATCTATTTTTTATATTATCTTAAAATAATATCAACACACATAAATTGCCAAAATATGAAATCTTAGGTGGCGTAACTTAAAAATGACACGTAGAAAAGTCTTAGGTGTCGCAATGCCTTCCATAGATTCGCCTATATAAGATACGACTAAAGTTGCACTTAAATTGTTATATGCAAGGATATTTTAAAAAACCATTAGTATCTTGTCTAAAAAAATTATCATTTTCAAAAATATTTATTAAAAATTGATATAGCGAATGGTATTTTTATAAAAATTTTCGTATCTTACTATGATAGCTTGCATATAGATAGGGTTTAGAGAGCATGTTTAGACTTTTTTTGCGTGGTTTTAGCTAGTTTTGGTTAAGTTTCTTGAGTTTAGTAGTTTAGTTGGAAGATTCGGAATTTAGTCAATTTACACTCATTTGGTGTTATTTTGCAAATTAGATGAAGAGCGTGCGTGGAGCGGGCAGGAACCAACAGATTTTGATGGAGAGTTGATTTTAATTTGGAGCTAAGAGGTGAATCAAGGAGGATCCAAGAGAAATCATTACAAGAATTAAAGATTACGAAGTGCGTAGTTTGGACAAAGTGATGCTCGACCGAGCACTTGAGGACTAAGCCCACTCTATGGAACACATAGAAGAAAGCACGAGCGTTAATGGTGAAAGCGCGACAGTGCTATTGGTGACCCAGACCGCACTTTGGCGCGTGTCGTATGAAGATATCTGTTGACATTAGAGCTGTCAAACGGGTCGGTCAGGTCGGGTTCGGGTTCGGTTATTTCGGGTTCGGATTAAGTCGGGTTCGGGTCGTAACGGATCATCGGTCAAATCGAGTTGGGTAATTTCGGGTTTTCCGGAGGGTCGGGTCGACCCAACAGGTCAAGAAAATCGAATTTTTTACAATTATTAAAATATTAAATTGTTTAAAAAATGATATTTAATAATAATCTATTATTTTTATATATTTTAATAATAAAATATATTATAATTTTCAAAATATATTATATATATTCTAGAAATATAACAAATCGAGTCAACCCAACGGGTTTCGGGTTTGAACCCAACGGGTTTCGGGTCTATCGGGTTCTGTTTATTTTGGGTTTCGGGTTCAAATTTTTGGGCCTTGACCCTAAAATTTTCGGGCGGTTCGGGTCGATTTTTCGGATCGGGTCAGCTTTTGACATCTCTAGTTGACATGGATATTCGGAGTTATAATTTTTGGATGTTTTCTTTCGGGTTTATGTTTTTGGCATATTATGTCTAGCTAGTATTATCTTTTATCATTATCAAGTTAACAACTTAATTT
Organism: Fallopia convolvulus; assembly: GCA_964016875.1. Classification (NCBI taxonomy): domain Eukaryota; kingdom Viridiplantae; phylum Streptophyta; class Magnoliopsida; order Caryophyllales; family Polygonaceae; genus Fallopia; species Fallopia convolvulus. Next base: position 14,626,584 of record OZ024729.1, on the reverse strand, counting down.
GGAATTAGGGTTTGTTCTTGAGAGCTTTTCCAAGGGAAGACTTTGAAACCTAATTTGTAAGTTTTAATTTCAATTATCCATTGCTAAATTCTTTGTGTTTAATTAGTTAATTGAAGGTATTAATTGTATAATATTATGAAGTTCAATTGATTCTCAATAATCTTGAGTAAAAGTGATCATATTTGGTCTAGGGTTTTGTTAGACTAATCACCTAATGAGATTTCTAGATTAATTTACAACTAAACCAATTAAGAACATGTAGGAGTTAATTGGTTAAAATATGATCTATACTTGATTAGGAACGGTTGACCTGATTAAGTATAGAAGTAGACCTGTCAAAACATGACCCGACCCAAAAATACGACCCAACCCGTTCGAAGTTTTTGGGTTGAAACCCGACCCGAAAATCAGTGGTCAAGAGTAACCCAAACCCGTTCGACCTAGAAAAAACTAGGTTGGGTCACCAACCTATTGGGTTGACCCGACCAACCCGATAAAGTATTATTTCAATTAAAAATTAAATATTTTAATATAAATTTTGTATAAAATTATAATATTATTATAAATAAATAATATTAAATATAATATAATATTAATTATTTTAATAAACATAAAAATAAAGATTAAGAAAATTAACGATCGTGACCCGTTGGATCAACCCGAACCCGTAACAACCCGGTCCATATGAACCCGTGAATTTAACGACCCGACGACCTGAGACCCGTTTTGACCCGAACCCGACCCGCCCGACCCATTTGACAAATCTATATAGAAGGGTTAAATTCACAAATAACTTGATTGACTGTTGCTGCTTTAAGGAATTTGTCTCTTTCAACACTTGAGTCTTTATGTTGATATTTAATTGAATCTAGAAGATTTTCTAGGTTGTTGAATGATTAGGGTTGTTAGACTGGTAGTTCTAACAACTAAAAGTGAAGTTTGGAATAATAATGCACGGTAGTCGGCAGATTATTCAAGAAAAGAGAGAATCAAGCGAATCAATGATCAATAAGCACATTCATAATGGATATTAACTAGTTAAACATGTCTCTCTTTGATATGTATAATGACTGCAAAAAATACCTCATCATACAACCAATCAGATCGATTTAAAAAAGATTGATGATGTGGTTTAATGTGGGGTCATTTTATATTAACCTCCATTTTTGCATAGAGTAATGTTTAATATATAAATATAACTAATTAAAAATAATCCAATTAAATTTCAACCAATCAGATTGATTTAAAAATTAGGGATGATGTTGTTTAATATAAGTATTTTAACCTCTATTTTAAAATGTAATAATGATAGATTAGGGTAGATATTTTTGAATTATTATTTTTATCAATAATTTATGTCATATTTTATTTTAACTATTTAATTTTTATACTACCTAAAACAAAAAAAAAGTACTTACTATTCCTAACATCTATGTACTCGTTTGGTTAAACACGAGAAGTGTATTTCCTAGGAAATTAAATCATGTGAAGTTCAATTCTGGGAATTAAACTTCATGGGAATAGCGTAAAAGTACTTGGTTAAAAATATTTTTGTATTAATTCAATTTACATATTTTGTTTAGTTGGATTTGAAAATTTTACATGAAGTTACTATCCTAACCTTCATTTATGAAATGCGAAGATTCTTGATTAATTTTTTTCTTACCAAACACGTATATAAAATGGTATTTCGTGGGTTTTATAATTCATGGGATTTTAACAATTAAACAAAGCATTAGATAGTTTAAGTGTTAAAAACTAAACTAATTATTATATAAAGAAATTTAAGAATTATTTAATTAGAAAAAAACATTTAAACATTATCTATGCATGCTAAAATTCAACTAATTTTTTTATTAAATAAAAGATCGAGATCATGAGATATTTTCAATATTTTATTAAATATTTTCACTGCATGCATGTATAAAAATTTCTTTTTGGTAGAATGCATGTATAAAAAGATATACGTAGAATATGACAAGAGAACTGAAATCGTACCAGCCTTGCAAGAGCACTTGGTCGGTTAACATAGTCAAAACGGGAGCCATCGAAACTCCGTCCCCGTCCTTGACAAACCACCTCCCCGCCGGCGTTAGTCCGTACAGAAGCCTTGTCTCTCCTCCAACAACGTCGACGGAGCAACTCACCACCGAGAATGCCACCAGCAGGCGGAGGATCCGCTCCACCATCTCGGCCGCATGCGGGTTCTCGTTCGCCGGAAGCTTTGCCGTCACCTCCGCGGCCGTGATTTGGTTGTCGTGTCCGGCACCGATGATCTCGAGGAGACCGAGGTCGATAGCTGCCTTCATTGTCATGGGGAACATAATCGACCCCGTCATCAAGGCTACTTGCGCCATCGTCTCTTCTTCCTGCACGGCGGAAGTAGATTTGCACGTTTCTTCCGGCGGAGACATTTTTTTCTTGTGTTGTGTATGGATTATGATGTTGTTAATTATTTGGTTTAAGAATGCATCTTGACATGCATATATATATATATATAACAAAAAGAAAAGTCTTCATATCAATACAAATAAATTTTAAATCGATTTCTCTAACCTATGCCCTTAGGACATATAGATTAAGATCCTTGAAATAAAAATAATTAGTTAATTTATATTTATTTATGATTAATTAATTTTTTAAAAGGAATTATTAATTTCCTTTTGTTATCTTTTATTTACGTATACAAGTAGCAAACGTAGTAGAGTCCGGCTAATATGTGCATGGGCATACAATAACAATACTAACTTTGAAAATTATTTTTAAACTATTTCCTAAATTAAAAGTAATAAACCCTTTTACAAAAATTATAATTAATAAACAATATCCAGATCTACCAAGATTAATATTATTATAGTGTGCCACGATGCACATTACAAAATCCAAAAGTGGTATAAGTAGCTAGTAGTGGGCCTGTTTTAGTATGACTTTGTAACCTTAAGTTGCCATATATGACCGAGATGCCAATGGACACTACGGTCTTTCTATTGCCAAAAATTTCCACCCTTGGAGCCACTGCGTTACCTACCATCAATTGCAATCGTTAATAAATTAATAAACTAGTTGAATTCCAAAAAATTCCACTAGTAAAAGTTTGAAAAAATTTCAATTAAAAATTAGTTTAATTTTCAAAACTTAAAATGGATAGATTTTAGGAATATTAAGTATTTTTTTATTCTATTTAGTTTAAAAATTAATTAGTTAAAATATAGTGAGACTCAAACTTTTAATAAAAAGAATAATTCAACATACTAGAAAATAATACGTAGGCGAATTAAACTTGAGGCTGACATGAGGTCATAATACCTCTTTAATATAAAGATAGACCAGCTATTACATCATAATTTTACCTAGCTAACAAATCTATTCCATTATCAGTTATGATATATATTTATTTGTTGATATATTCTGAAAAAAAGGTACAAAATTAATTAATTATTATAGAATACAATTTTTTTTGTAGATACAAAATTCAAAACAAAAGATGTTGAACACTTAACCGATCATGGATACAAATTTTTTGGAGGTCAATTACTTAACTCACTTTTTAAGAATCAAATGAAATTTTAACCAAGAAAAAAAAGATCAGATGGATATATTTGGAGTGGCAAAAACTTTTTTGATTATTGTTAAATATATCGAAATATTTTTTTTGGGAAAATTGACTTATAATAATATTAAGTATTCTCTTTGAACCAATAATTATATGAACTTTAAAAATCACCAGCAAGAACACAAACTATTACGATATTAACCCAAAATAATACAAATTTAAAAAATAACTTGTAATAATACTGATTATCTGTTTTAAACCAATAATAATACAAACTATTACGATATTAAGCCAAAAGAATAAGACAACCAATTTTTTGGTGAAACTCATCACGTGACATCCAAAATTATGACATGGCATAAGATTTAGGGCTGGGCAACGGTCCAAAACCGGACCGGACCGGGACCGGATTCTTGAAAATATTGGACTGAGGACCGGACCGGATATTCCCGGTCCGGTACGGTCTCGGTCCCGGTCCGGTCCGGGTTTGGACCGGTTTTGGACCGAGCTATTATTTTGTCAATAAAATGTATTATTTTTAATTAAATTTTTTTATTTATTTATAAAAAATATTATTTTAATAAAAAATATATATATTATATCATATAAAAATTTAATTTATATTTTTAACATAAATTTTATAATATATCTATGCATATTTTTGTACACAAAATAATTTTTTTTACCACTAATACAAAAGCCGGTCCGGACCTGGACCGGACCGGATTTGGACCAGACCGGACCGGGGACCGGCTTATAATTTTTTGTGGACCGAGGACCGGACCGGATACCCCCCGGTCCGGTCTGGTCCCGGTTCGGACCGGACCTAATTTTTTTCCTAATTAACATTTCAATTTATATGGGTCAGCTCTTCCCTCTCAACCATCTTCCTCTCCAACTTATCTTCACTTGTCGTCTTCGTTAGCTCCTCATTATCGCTCTCACCTCTTTCTCTCTTGAATCCAAATTCATTGAGAGTTGTGACACCATGCATCACATTCGGCAACTTCGTCCCCCTCTTCATCTTTGACGCCTCCTGAGTGTATTCTAACTTCATTCATTGCCTCTCACAACACGCTCTTTCTGGTATGCTTCACTCATGTCTACTACAAAAAAAACTAATTGGAGTTGAAAAAGTAGTTGTAAAGGTAGTTGAAAGTTGCATAAAATACATAAACATTGTTTGGAAATGTTCAACTAGTTTATTATAAAATATAATAATTTTAAATTTCACTTAAAATATAAAAAAGAATACTTAAATATTTGAAAAATAATTAATTTTTAAGGATTTGCCTTATTTGGAAAATAATTATTTTTTATTTCAAAAAACTAATAGAAACTACTAAAAACTAGTACAAAAGTTTTACAAACTAGTTTTCTCAAAAAACTACTTTCACATTTAGTTGTTAGTTTTTGCGTGTCAAACAAATAGTGTTTATACGAGTTGTTGCAGCTAGTTGGAAAACTCCAACTAGTTTTTGGTACCCAACAAACACACCCTTAGATCGTGGTTACACAAATGGCATATGACGTGGCATTTGACGTGGTATATAAATAAATAATGTTTAAATTAAATGATTTGATGACAAAATGATACGTATCAAAATCCAACGTGGTGCAGTATAGAAGTGATATGTGTACAAAGATGACATGGTTCAATGAAATTGCTCCAAACCTTACTGCTTTTATATGTATAGTAGATTATTCCAATAGATCGACAACCGCTCAATAGATGCAAGATTCGGCTGTACGTACATAAGAGCTAAACGCTAATCCATTTTCTCGATTAGTTTTGGATTATTATTATTATTAGAGTAGAGGAAGCAAAGTATCTCCAAAAAAAGATAAATGTACACGCGAGACCTTGTTTTACTTGTACAACTCCAAGACACATACGTCGAAGAATTGACACTGAAATTTGATGCCTGAAAATCTGGCTGCCTTGGCTAAGGCAATGAACTCGTTTTTGGTCCTCTCCTTTCCTCCCGGGGTTTAAGTCATCATTTCCACATCCATTGCGCATTCGCAACATCGCTTGTCTCAGGCACCTCTGACATGATTGTGTCAATCACAACTATCTTTTCATTGTTAGGGATTGACTTGTGGTAATTTTTCAACAACTTCAAACATGACTCTGTGTCCCAATCATGAAGAATTCTCTGAACACAATAAATCCAGTTTTAATTAATTTGAGTATTAGACTAACATATACGTTTATGAGTTACTACTATTGTCAATGGGTTTAGAATGGAACCACATTGATCTTATGTGCTAGGCTCTCTACCTATCAATCAGCCCACAAATATTCTACAAATTAAATTCCTTTATAATTAATGGAATTTTTTTGGTTTTTTCACACCTTCATCAAAATAGCTTCCGCATTGGGAATGATCTCAAACATGTATCCCCCTATATGCTCAATTTCTGAAAATCAAACACCATCAATCCCATTTACTTGTATTTAAATTTCAAGAAAATATAATATTGTATGTAACCAAGGAGAGTTAGTTATGTTATTTTAGATTTATACGTACCGGGATGGAAAACGGCATGCTCTATGACATGGGGAAGGTCAAAATTAATACCCTTGATGTTAGGATACTTCGATAATATGAGCTTAATGGTAAGGCCGAGACCACCACCGACATCAACGAGCTTGTTGATACCAGCGAAACCCTCGTAGGATTGAAGGACCTTCTTCATCTGAATTATTGTGTAGTTAAACATCACCGTATTGAAAACCTCGTTGAACCTCGAGTCTTTTTCTTGGTACTCAAACAAAGTCATATTGTGAGCCTTCTTGAAAGTAGTTCCACCCTCTAACACAACTTCTTTCACTTTGTACCTGCATAAAGTTGTTGGGGTAATTTTAATTAGTCAATATAATTTTATTAAAGTTGACCTACTCCCTTCGTATAAGTCTAATTATCTTCCTAGCATTTTACACATATATTAAGACAAGTCTTAGTTTTACTAACTTGCCCCTATTAAATTCATACTACTACTTCTTGAGATGGATGTATGTAATTAAATGAGTGGATTGTTTGAGGGTAAAATTAGAAATTTTTGGATAAAGTACATAGAAAGACATGTAGAATTAGACAATCAAAAAAGCCTTAAAAAACAATTAGACTTATACAGAGGGAATATTTCGTTTTCCTACAATAATTATTCAATTAGCTATACAACATGGAGACACTCTTAAATTATTACTAGCAAGCCAAAAATCTAACATACTAGTCTTATTTATAATTACAATACACTCTCATATATTTTTTACGTTTAAAAGTGTGCTTTTATACTTCGAACAACACAATTGTATTAAAAGTTCAATAGTTTTCTTAGCTAGGGCAATTTGAGGCCAGGACTCGTATTATTTCCTGATTTAAACTAAAAAATTTAACCAAATCATATCCAATTGAAATATAGCAGGGTTGAAACTTGAAACTATTACTTGATGGATTGGTGATTTGTTGGAACAATGGTTGTTCCATGGTTTCTCTTAGTTTTGATGATAACAAACTTAGTTAATATAACTTGCTTCTACATGTAAGTGTTTCAGGAAAACAGGTACATGGTCACCAGTGACGGAACATCGTGAGGAACGATGGGGGGAACGAGTGACAGACTTAGGAAGCGCGTCTCGGAAGGAACGCGTCTTTCTATAAATGGCAAGTTACCATATCTTCTGCGAGCAATCTTCTACGAAGATTTACAGCTGTAGGCGGTTGCTTGAGGAGATAAAAGAGAAGATAAGATCAACTTCACACGATCTTATCTTGGAAAATCCGAGATCATTCGGTTTTGGGAAGAATCGGCATGGTTGAGGATCGGAAATCACAAACAATCTTTTTCCTTATTGTGTGGGATTTGGTAAGTGAAATATCAGCGTAATTAGGCAAGAATTACGTGTGAGATCAGACTTAACTTATCTTATAAATAGCTAGGGTTAGCTAGGGTTAAAGTGTGGTTTTTCGAGTGGTTGAAGACGACGAACTTGAAGAGAGAGCTTTTCAAGTGTAAGAGTGTGTGGCTTTTTCGGTGAAGAATCCACAAGTAAGTCAGTAGTTTACTTTGTTTAGGTTTACGTTTAGGGTTGTAGAAGTCTAGTTGGTTGAACTTTGGTCGGTGCCTTAGTTACCAGGGAACTTGACTTGCCTTGTAATCGTTGAAACTTAATAAAAGTATTCTATTGAAAATCCTCTGAGAAGGAGTCTCAAGGGTAGAGGTTTTTCTTTCTACGACTTGTTGGTCGGACAGAAGGTTTCCTCTATAAATTCTGTGTTCTTATTGTTTATTTCCGCTGCCCAGGGAACCTTACTAGTTCCCTGTATTGTTACTAACGCGTCACGATCCAAAAATTGGTATCAAAGCAGGTTTGCTCTAGATTGTGTGTTAGTGTAGGAATACAGAATGACTTCAAACAACACTCACAACATCGGAATTGGAAACAACAAGCCTCCACTTCTTGTTCCTGGAGAGTACGACCACTAGAGAATCCTCTTTGCCACTTGGCTTAAGAGCAATGACTACCAAGCATGGTCAGTCATTGAGGATGGAGACTATGTTATTCCTGAGGCCAAGAAGGACAAAAAATCTGAATGGGGACCAGCCGAGTGGTCAGGAATGGAGAAGAACTACAAGGCACAAATGCTGCTAAACAATGCCTTGGGTGCTGAAGATCTGCTAAGGGTGGTGAACTGCAAAACCGCGAAAGAAGCATGGGCGGCCATTGAGCAGATGCACATTGGTAGCACGGATCTGAAGGAAAGCCATCAAAAAGAGGCTAAGAAGGAGTTCTTTAACTTCAAAATGGAGGATGGAGAGACCATAGCAACATATCAATCTCGATTTGAAGCTTTGGTGAATCGCATCAATCATCTTGGTATAGAGAAATCCATCACACATTCAGAGAAGGTTGCTGCGATTGTTGATGGTCTCGGTCCTAAGTATGTCGTTACCAGAGGCTTGCTAAGAGAAAATCCAATCACGAAGACTTGCACTCTTCATGAAATCTTTGGAAAGCTTACAGACTATGAGCGATATGAAAAGCTCAAAAGTAGCATCCCAAGTTCTGACAAGGGAATTGCTCTCAAAGTGGAAAAAGCCATTGAGAACATCACCGCAGGAAGAGGGGTGTATACTACAGAGGAGGACTCTGATGTGGCGCTCATAACAAAGACAATGAGGGCTTTTTACAAGAAAGGCAAAAAGCAAGGAGCATGGAAGGAATAAGAGAAGATCAACTCAGAGAAGAAGGACATCAAGGAAGTTACCTGCTACAACTGTCAAGAGAAGGGTCATTATGCAAAGAGTTGTCCCAAAGGTAACGAGTCTCGGAACGACAAGAAGAAGGCCTACATCGCTGCATGGGATCTTGACTCAGATGATGAATCTGAACAAAAGTCTGTGCCATGACTATGAAGACTGAAGATGCTGACCCAGAGGTAACTCCTGAACAATTCCTTGATGGTTTAAAGAATGCTAAACAATCTGATCTTCTTATCATTATTAAAAGACTTTTTGAAGATAATCTAAAGATGCAAGAAGAAATAGGAGCTTCTGATGAGAAATGTCTTAATCTTGAAGAAAAATTATCAGAATCTATTGTTACTAAAGCTGTTCCTTGCTCAGAGTGTAAAGTTTCAAAAGAAGATATTAAAACTCTCACCGAAACCAATAATGAGCTTAGATCGGATTTACTTGCTTATAAACTCAATAAGGAAGAGTTAGAGAACGAGCTTTATAAACGAACTCAAATTGTGTTTAATCCGGCTAGGTGTGGTATTGGTTATGGAAAGGATAAATCTGAATATCGTCCAGATGACCTTAGCTTTGAAGAGAAAATGGAAAGAAAAGCTAGGGAACTTCAATCTGCTAGAGATAAAGTAACTCATCTAGAGGGTAGAGTTAAGATTCTTGAGAGTAATTTAAGTGAAAACTCTGAATGGTATTCTGGTAAAACGGCTCATAAAATATACTTAAAACAGTCTCAAGGGAACCAACACAGAGTTCCTTCCAATGAACGTGCGAAGGAACGTACTCTCCAGAAACCACATCCTAAGCGCTATCTTGGCGAATATTATAGGGTGTGCTATCACTGTGGTGGGGGAGGTCATGTTCAAAAAGACTGTAAAGTTAGGTTAGAAGAGTCTAACAAAAGAAGTCAAAACCAGAACACAGGGAACAACAAGAAACAATGGTCTGGTAAGAAAAATCAAGGGTATGACAAATCTCATCAGAATAAAAAGAAACCAGCTCCACAACCACAAAAGAAGCAAGATTCTAAAACTAACAAAGGGAAAAACCATGTTGATCCCTCAAATATTGCTTCTAGTTCCAAGAGTCCACAGAAAGCTACTTTAGTTCAATCACAAATCTATCATTCTGTGAGCTATGCTAACCGACCCGGGAAGGCAAAGCAGGTCTGGGTCGTTAAAACGTGATTTCTTTCTTGCAGGTTGAAGTGAGGGGGAACATCCGCTGGATCCTTGACAGCGGGTGTTCATGTCACATGACAGGGAACGAGAGCATTCTGTCCTCACTTCAAAACAAAGCTGGAGGAAACATTTCCTTTGGCAACAACAATCAAGGAGAAATCATTGGAACAGGTGAAGTCAAGCTAAATGATAAGATCAGCGTTAAAGACGTAAGCTTTGTGAAAGGTCTTAGTTACAACTTGTTGAGTATTGCTCAGCTTTGTGACCAAGGGAACAACGAGGTATCTTTTACCTCAGATGGTTGTATGATCAAGAACCTGAAATCAAATCTTGTGGTCTTGAAAGGAAAGAGGCACAACAATGTGTATTTTGTTGACTCAAGTTTCCAACCACAAGAAGAACTTTGCTTTGTAACATTAGGTGACAAGACTGACCTCTGGCATAGGAGGTTTGGTCATGCAAATCATCGAGGAATTCACAAACTTTACTCACAAAATCTGGTGATAGGACCTCCCAAAGTTCTTACAGAAAAAGAAAGCTTGTGTGAAGAGTGTGCGAAAGGGAAACAAAGCAAGTCATCCTTTCAGCCAAATTTGTCAGTCAACACCTCTCATCCCCTTGAGATGATACACATGGATTTGTGTGGTCCCATATGGGTGAGAAGTCATGGTGTTAGCAGGTACATTTTTGTTATTGTTGATGATTTTACTAGATATACATGGACTCTTTTTCTAGGTTCCAAAGATGAGACGTTCATGGCATTCAAAATCTGGATCAAGAAGGTAGAAGCATCAATAGGGCTGAAATTAAAGTCTATCAGGTCTGACAATGGAACAGAGTTCAAGAATTCCATGTTCCATAGCTACTGTGATGAACATGGAGTATCTTAGAACTTCCCTGCGCCTAGGACTCCTCAACAAAACGGCGTAGCAGAGAGAAAGAATGGAACACTACAAAACATGGCTCGTACTATGATGTTGGCAAGTAACTTGCCTCGGTCCTTTTGGGCTGAGGCAGTCAGTACCGCTTGCTACATCATTAATCGAGTCACCATACATTCCAACTTCTCTAAAACTCCATATGAACTAATCAAGGGAAGAAAGCCAAATATTTCCCACTTGAAAGTCTTTGGATGCAGGTGCTTTATTCACAACAACGGAAAAGACGAGCTAGGCAAGTTTGATCCAAGGAGTGACGAAGGTATCTTTCTGGGATATGCATCCAAAAGCAAGCCTTACAAGGTGTTCAATAAAAGGAATAAGAAGTTTGAAGAAAGCATTCATGTTGTCTTTGACATGTCCAAAAATGGAAGGAACCTATCTAGTAACGAGGATGTACTGAAGGTTCTAAATTCAGATTCAGATGATGAAGTCGATCCAGATAAAGGTGCACAAGCTCCAGATGACGATGTCATGCCTCCAAGTCCTGACTTGGATGGAGATGACACAGAAAATGCTCTAGTTCCTGATGATGATGCTTCACAAAATGAAGAAATTGAGGAAGATCATGGTGAAGGAACTTCAAATGGAACGACAAGCCAACAGGAACAAGAGGAGTCAAGAACAGATCCCACTCAGATTGAAGTCAGAAACGTTCATCAAAAGAGGGATCATCCTGTTGACAACATCATCACTCCATACGATAAAGGTGTGCTTACTCGTTCCTCTATTAAGAATTTTTGTGCTTTCAATGCGTTTATCTCTCTTGCAGAACCAAAGAACGTGAAGGAAGCATTAAAAGACCCTGACTGGATAGTTGCTATGCAAGAGGAACTACACCAGTTTGAGAGGAACAAAGTATGGAGATTAGTTCCCAAGCCAAAGCACAAGATGACTATAGGAACAAAATGGGTTTTCAGGAATAAACTTGATGACACCGGAGCTGTCACAAGGAACAAGGCGAGGCTTGTAGCAAAAGGGTACAATCAGCAAGAAGGGATTGACTACGATGAAACGTACGCTCCTGTTGCAAGAATAGAAGCCATTCGTCTTCTAATCGCCTATGCTGCTCACAAAGGATTCAAGTTGTATCAAATGGATGTGAAGACAGCATTCTTGAATGGGTACCTACAAGAGGAAGTTTATGTGCTACAACCTCCAGGATTTGAAGATGTTGATCACCCTGACCATGTCTACGTACTGGATAAGGCTCTTTACGGTCTTAAACAGGCTCCTCGTGCTTGGTATGATAGATTCGCTCAGTTTCTGTTAACCAATGGATATAGACGTGGTGTGATTGACAAGACATTGTTCCTAAGGGAACAAGACGGCGAGGTTTTAGTAGTTCTAGTTTATGTTGATGATATTATATTTGGTTCTACTAACCCTAAACTTGTAGAAAGCTTCAAGAATCTCATGAGTAGTGAGTTTGAGATGAGCATGATCGGTGAACTCACTTTCTTTCTTGGTCTACAAGTGGTAAAAAGTGATGAGGGAACAAAGGTACATCAACAAAAATACATCAAGGAGCTATTGAAGAAGTATGGTATGGATTCTACAAAAAGTTTTCATACTCCTGTTTCTCCTAATACTCGTCTTGATGTTGATCTTAATGGTGTTGATATTGATCAAACGTTGTACCGTGGAATGATTGGTTCCCTATTGTACCTAACGACCAGTCAGCCAGATATCATGTTCAGTGTGTGTCTTTGTGCTAGATTTCAAGCTAATCCTAAAGAAACACATCTGAAAGAAGTGAAGAGAATCCTGCGATACTTGAAAGGGAACGATGGGTTATGTCTATGGTATCCAAGACACAACTCATTCCAACTTGTTGGATTCTCGGATGCAGATTTTGCAGGTCACTTGGTAGATAGGAAGAGCACATCAGGCATGGCCCAATTCCTTGGTCCTTGTTTGGTGTCTTGGGGATCAGAGAAGCAAAATTCGGTTGCTTTTTCAATGGCTGAGGCGGAGTATGTCGCAGCAGCTGCCTGTTGTTCCCAGGTATTGTGGTTAAAACAACAACTGGTGGATTTTGGTATGTTTCTTGGAAGTATTCCTATCTTATGTGACAATACAAGTGCAATCAATATTTCCAAAAATCCAGTGCATCATTCTAGAACCAAACATATAGATATTCGATATCATTTCTTAAGAGATAATGTTGAAAAAGGCTTCATCAAGATGGATCATTGTAGAACTGAAAATCAAGTGGCAGATATTTTTACCAAGGCTTTGGACAGAAAACCCTATGAGCATCTGAGGATGTTGCTAGGAATGATTTCCTTGGAGTAAACAAGTCCCGGTCCTCTATTCCCTCAGTGCTTGACTAAAGAGGTAACTTCTCAGGTAACTACATATCATCTGACAAATTTTCTAATGGCTTATATCCTTCCTCTATGCATAAATGTTGTATATATTAGAAATTGTCAGGTATTGCATGCTAAAAGGAACTAAAACTAATTTGCTTACATCCACGATTTTCTTTTGGCCCAAAATAACCAACTTGATCTATTCTATCCCTCACTTCAAGCCGAAATGATGGTTGGTTATAAGCTCTCCCTCAAGCCTGGTCCAAACAAACGTTCCCTATGAAACCCCCTTTATTACCTTGAAACGGGGAATAATTGTTTGGATGTCAAAAATTGTCCTAGCCCACAAAAGTTTGAATGGAACATCTCTAGTCCCTTTTCTGTTCAAACATAGCCTTTTATCCACTCATGGTAACGAGGTATGGAACTAGTGGTTGAGAAAAGTGCCACTTTAAAGGAATGTCTTTGATTACAATTGAAGGTTTTTCTGCCAAAGTAAAGACGTCAATCAACGCAGGGATCGCAGTTATGTTATAGCCGTTGTGACTGCTCGTTTGAATTTTTCTAGCCGTTGCACAGTAATTCTGCAGGGAACGATAGGACGTCTGCGCAGTCAAAACTTAATAGCTGTGAAAATTCATCATTATGGCAACTCTTAGCCGTTAAGATTTGGATAGAACATCTTTGGGAAGATCATGATATTTGTAAACAAGGAAAGAGGTGTGCTTTATAAACTCTTATCTCGGTCATTTTTATTCGCACCTCTGTTTTTACCTCTCAAACCCTAATCTTCCTCAAAGCTTCAATCTTCTCTCTTTTCTGCAACAATGGCTTCCTCCTCAAACACCCCAATCCTCAACTTTGACGGTCTCGATGCTTCTGAGATCGCCGTCCTTCAAGCCCAACTCGAATCCCTCAAAAAGGCCAAGCTTTATTCTCCCTGCCCAATTTCCAAACTTGAAACCAAATTCGATGCTGTCTCCGACACTGGTATGGGAGTCGCTGATAAAGTCTCATTAGAGAAGGAGACTGTGGGTGAGAAATCTGAGAAGGCTCAATCCGTGGTTCCCTCAGAAAACCCCTCCGACAAAGTTGCTGAAACAGGGGAAGTACAGGAGAGCAAGGATGCCACGGAGAAGGAAGAGGTGAACTCGCCTTCAAAAGAAACCACCGATGATCAAGAAAAGGTGGAATCTTTGCCGATAAGTGAGCGACCAGGATGGGTCAAGCCAATGAGCCGTGGAAAGAGAAAGGCGAGAAAGAGTGTCCCTCCCTTGCCATCTCAAATCCTTCACATCTCTGATTCGGAATGCACCCCATCCCCTGCCAACAAAAAGCCGAAGGTTACTCCTTCTGGATCCAAGTACGGCCTTCGCTCCACCGTTCCAAAGGAACCGGTGGCTCAGGAATCCTCTGAAGAAGAAGAAGATCCAGAGGAAGATGAGGAGGAAGTTGGCTCGGAGTCTGAAGAGGGTGAGGAAAAAGAAAAGAAGGAGTCTGCTGGTGAAGGAGATGACGAAGAGGAGGAGTTGGAAGAAGAGGTTGAAAAGGACCTCAAGTCTGCCAAGGCGAAAGGCAAACTGCCAATGGAACCAACGGCCCGTTCCAAGAAGGGGTCAAAGAAGGTTGTCGCTCCTCTGGTGATCGACGAAGAATTCCTGAAAAGCCATGACTTGGAGGAGTTCTGGGAACTTCTCAAGTTTCAGGGATGGGAGAAAATCTGTGACTCTGGAGTCAAGGTAGATGTGTCTCTTCTTTCCCAATTCTTTGGTTCCTATCAACTAGTTGATCTCTCTACTGGTCCAATGGGTTTTGCTACTGTCGGTGGGATGGAAATCTCTTTTTCTTTGGGATCTGTTGCTACAATTCTGAAGGTGCCTGCTGAAGGATATGGGGATGTCCATACTTCGAGTAACTGGCCAAGGAACAAAACTCAATTAATCAAGCGTGTCATGGGCAAAGTTCCTGCTGCTGGTCCTTACTCCACCACGGATTTGAGCTACACTGCAAGAGAACTACGCTCACTATCAATGATATGATTCTGCTGGACAAGTTTCTAAGAAGGGAACGTATCAGTCTTTCGGAGATAATGATGAGGCAGATGGCTAAGTGTACTGGGAAGAAGCATAGCCTGCCTTATCCTCGTTTTGTGAGGGCTATACTGAAGGAGAGAAAGATTTACAAGCCTTCGAAAGAGGAGTTCTTTGGATTACCCTTGGAGATGCGCAATATCTCGAGGATGAATTTTCAGGGTGATTCGAAGGGAACAGATGCAAAGAAGACTGCCTAGATGGATGTTGGGAGTTCTTCGCTGAGTGAAGGTGTTACTGCCAAGATGTTGTCTGAGCTTCAAAAGATTTCCTCTCAGCTGAGTACCATCATTGGTTACCTGGCTAAGAGAGACACTGACGCTACTGCTGCTGATTCCACCTCCTCTGAACCATGATGTGGACCCTCTCTAGTTCCTTAGCCTATCTATCTCCAGTTTAAAATGTTTCTTTTGTTTCTTGGATGTTATGACTTTTATGTTTTATGCTTTCTCTAGGCTGTGACCCCTACAACAATTATCTATAATAATAACTGTCTTTTGCTTATGAATGGTTTAAGTTTCAATTGAATTTGTTCATTTGCTCTATTTTTTTGCTTGATGATTGTTGATCTTTTGATGATGTCAAAAGGGGGAAGTTAGGAAAAATGCAGAGATGTGTTCTATCCAGGAAATACAGAGGGAACTTTGGCTAAGGGGGAATATTTTGTTAACTTTGAAGAGTAAGAACAACAGTGCATCTGTTAAGGGGGAACCATACAAGAATTTTTTTTCTGATTTATATTTCTACTGGTTTCTAGATATGCATTTTTATATAGGTTTGTCATCATCAAAAAGGGGGAAATTGTTGGAACAATGGTTGTTCCATGGTTTCTCTTAGTTTTGATGATAACAAACTTAGTTAATATAACTTGCTTCTACATGTAAGTGTTTCAGGAAAACAGGTACATGGTCACCAGTGACGGAACATCGTGAGGAACGATGGGGGGAACGAGTGACAGACTTAGGAAGCGCGTCTCGGAAGGAACGCGTCTTTCTATAAATGGCAAGTTACCATATCTTCTGCGAGCAATCTTCTACGAAGATTTACAGCTGTAGGCGGTTGCTTGAGGAGATAAAAGAGAAGATAAGATCAACTTCACACGATCTTATCTTGGAAAATCCGAGATCATTCGGTTTTGGGAAGAATCGGCATGGTTGAGGATCGGAAATCACAAACAATCTTTTTCCTTATTGTGTGGGATTTGTTAAGTGGAATATCAGCGTAATTAGGCAAGAATTACGTGTGAGATCAGACTTAACTTATCTTATAAATAGCTAGGGTTAGCTAGGGTTAAAGTGTGGTTTTTCGAGTGGTTGAAGACGACGAACTTGAAGAGATAGCTTTTCAAGTGTAAGAGTGTGTGGCTTTTTCGGTGAAGAATCCACACGTAAGTCAGTAGTTTACTTTGTTTAGGTTTACGTTTAGGGTTGTAGAAGTCTAGTTGGTTGAACTTTGGTCGGTGCCTTAGTTACCAGGGAACTTGACTTGCCTTGTAATCGTTGAAACTTAATAAAAGTACTCTATTGAAAATCCTCTGAGAAGGAGTCTCAGGGGTAGAGGTTTTACTTTCTACGACTTGTTGGTCGGACAGAAGGTTTCCTCTATAAATTTTGTGTTCTTATTGTTTATTTCCGCTGCCCAGGGAAACTTACTAGTTCCCTGTATTGTTACTAACACGTCACGGTCCAACATGATCTACTGATCTGTAAAGAGTATTATTTTCTCAAAAAAAAAGAGCTTAATTTTTTTTATTAAATAAAAGATCGAGAACATGAGATATTTTAGTTGTGTACGTATAAAAACTATAATGGCACTAACCAGCTTTGCAACAAAGCACTTGGTCGGTTAACAACGTAAAAAGGGGAGCCATCGAAACTCCGTCCCCGTCCTCCACAAACCAACTCCCCGCCGACGTTAGTCCGTAAAGAATCCTCGTCTCTCCTCTAGCAATGTCGACGGAGCAACTCACCACCGAGTACACCACCAGCAGGCGGAGGATGCGCTCCACCATCTCGGCTGCATCCGAGTTCTCCTTCGCCGGAAGCTTTGTCGTCACCTCCGCGGCCGTGATTTGGGTGTCGTGCCCGGCGCCGGCGATGATCTCGAGGAGACCGAGGTCGATAGCTGCCTTCATTGTCATGGGGAACATAATCGACCCCGTCATCAAGGTCACCTACGCCATTGTCTCTTCCTCCTCCATTGCAGAGATAGATTTGCACGTTTCTGGCGGAGACATTTTTTACTTGTGAATGGATTATGAATCTATGATGTTGCTATGTGGTTAAGTGGTTGAAGAATGCGTCTTAACATGCACACACATATATACAGGGGAGGGCTAACGCAAATTGTGAAGAAACGGAAGTCGTAATAAGAGCCGTTGGATTTGGGAAGATTAATGGTCATGATTGATGGTGCATAATAACAAATATGTGGATTAAATACTTGAATATGGTTAGTTGCTAAAGTGGAAAGTGCGAAATTATAGACATTTTTTGGATTTTTTTAAAAATAAAAATCAGACCTTCCATTTTCTATTTGGCGTAAAATTCAAATATAAAATTTGAATAATTATTGTTGGCGTAATTATGCTTTATTTAGTTGAATATGTTTCAATATTTGAATATTGTTCAAAGATTCTTCGAATTTCTCGTGGTTTGAATATACAGTCCACTTTGTAGTCGTCATGTGTTTATAACTGAATATGTTAGTTTGAATATCGAACAAACCAGCATTTGTAAACGAATATTAATAACATATTTTCGAATATGCCATTGTAGGAGTGATTTATATAATTATAATTATATATGAATATTTGCGTGTAGATCTTGAACAAAATAAAGTATGAAATCGAATATTAAGTATACAATCTCGAACATGTGTTAAAAATGTACAATATATCTAATTATTAAATACAAAATCTCGAATATGTATACAATAAATCTGAATATTAAGTACAAAATCGACTATGTACACAATATATTTGAATATTAACTTCACATTTTTGAACCTGTTTATAAAAGAACTTGAATCTTTATACAATAATATATATATATATATTTGAATATTAACTTTATAGTTTTGAACATGTGTATAAAGAACTCGAATATATATATCATTTTTTTTGAATATTAATTACACAAAATCGAACATGTATACAAAATTTTTGAATATTAGCTTCACAGTTTTGAATATGTTTACAAAAGAACTCAAATCTTTATACAATAATATATGAATATTAAGTACACAATATCGAACATTTATATAAAATATCTGAATATTAACTTCACAGTTTTGAACATGTGTATAAAGAACTAGAATATGTATATAATATATTTGAATATTAAGTACACAATACCGAACATGTATACAAAATATCTGAATATTAACTTCACAATTTTGAACGTGGGTATAAAAGAACTCGAATATGTAATTATAAATATCGAACATATTAACAACGTAATCTAAACAGTAACAATGGCAGATCCTATGAAGATCTTCTTTATGCGATATTCACACTCCTCTTTCTTCGTCGCTCGATCCCATAAGGAGAAATTCTCTATCTTAATTAGTTCACATTATAACAAAATGATTAGATATATCATGGTGGATCAAGTAAATGAACCAATTTAACATTTCAGCCAAATTAACCTATGAAGATCGAAATCGGCCAAATTACAAGACGAGTAAGTACAAAAAATCAAATCAACAAAAAAAATTGAGGAGATTCGAGTACAAAAAAAATCGAAATCTAATAAAATCAATTTAGCCAAATTTAAGACCAGATTAAAAAAAATCAATTCAATTCAAGATCAAAATAACAAAGTTCTAATGAACCGTCAATTCTTCCCTACTCACTTGAATTTACGTGAAACCATTCTCTATAAATAACAAAATGTAAATCCAAAGAGATGGGTTTTTCTTGTTGACTGCAGATCAACAAATAAATCAAAGAATACTGGTAAAATATCAAATTGAAGCCCGATGCAATTTTCAACAAATTACAAAAAAGTGGAGTAAGATTACGAATGATTGTTTACAGCAACGGCACGCAGAGGAGGAACCTTCTTGCTTTGTCATCGGGAGAGCACCAGAAAACAAAGGAGGAAGTCCAGGCGCAGACTACATTTGGACCGACGACGTCTATGGCCTTCTTGTAGACGAAGACGAAAACGAAATCCCTAGCATCGGTGCTGAAGACGAAGAGGACTTTGGTATTGTAATTTCTGAATGAAAAGAGAGCGATTAAAAAATGTGGCAGTAAATATGGACGGTTTTGATATTAGAAATTGAATATATGGATTGGAGAGAGGGGGTCAAGATTATGGGAGATATTTTAGGAATTTGGTGTGATCTGGTGTATTAAACACCTGATAGTTATTCTACACCCTATTTTATTTAATCTCAGCCCTTAATTTTATTTAATCCGACGCTCCTAATAATGACTCCTGTTTCTTTATATGTAGTGGTTTTTCTAGATACTAAACCTATATATATATAGATGAGTTCAAGTAAACTCATTCTTAGAGTGTGCAAGTGTGCACAGATTATATTCATGATTTTGGGTTGCATATTCATGATTTTGTATGGCTGTATTTATATTTTTGAGTTGCATATGTACGAGTGTGTAAACTGACTTGTATATTCACATCTTAGTAGATTACAATATATAGACCATGTACAAGTATATCTAAGGAAACAGGATATCATAGAGGATAAGATCATATAACCAACTGCCTAATATACAAAGATTATGGACTATAATTTCGGACTAGTATCTTTGACTAAAACCCCCGACAAGCTGATGGACGCTGAGTGACCAGAAGCTTGGGGCATAAACTAGTGAAAAAGCGACCTGTCAAAGCCTTTGTAAAGATGTTAGTGACTTGATCACTTGCAGGAATATGCTTGGCAATCAATACTTTGGAATCAACCTGTTGACGAACATAATGATAATCTAGCTGGATATGCTTGGACCGAAAAGTAATGGCGGGATTGTTAGCAAGGAAAGTGGCTGACAGGTTATCACATTGTAGAACTGGAGGCTGGCAAAGAGGAACACGAAACTCTTGCAACAGCTGAGTGAGCCAAACTAGCTCAATGGTGGTGAACGATAATGCCCTGTACTCCACTTCAGTGCTGGATCGGGCTAGAACCTTCTGCTTACGACTTGACCAACTGACAAGATTACCACCATAAAAAACTGCAAACCCATGTTGAGAACGCAGATCAGAAGGATCTGTAGCCCATCCTGAGTCAGAATAGGCAACAAGATCGGTAATAGCAGAAGCAGTCAAAGTAAGGCCGAAATCAAGAGTTCCCTTCAAGTAACGTAAACTCCGTTTGACATGCTGCCAGTGGGAAGTCAAAGGATTATGCATGTGCTGACAAGCCCTATTACCTGCAAAACTAAGCTCAGGCCGAGTAATAAGAGCATATTGTAGAGAGTCGACTACATGACGATAAGCACCAGGATCAGAATATGGTGGATCAGAACCAACCACCGGCTTTGTTACAGACGGATCAATCGGGGAAGAGATGGGCTGAGCTTCAAGCATTTTACAACGCTCTAACAAATCAAATAAATATTTATGTTGAGAGAGATGAATGGAATTTCCAGAGCAAGTAATCTCAACTCCAAGAAAGAAAGATAAGCGGCCCAAGTCTTTGAGTGCAAATTTCTGATTTAGAGTAGTAATAAACCGACTGATGAACACCGAATCAAAACCAGTGACAATAATGTCATCAACATAAACCAGCACATATGTAATAGCGGTGCGAGATTGTAACACAAACAGAGATGTATCTGAAAAGCAAGCCTGAAAACCACAACCCTGCAAGTAAATGCGCAACTTATTGAACCAGGCACAAGGAGACTGTTTCAAACCATACAAAGCTTTATGCAATTTGCAGACATGGTTAGGAAAACTATGGATCAACAAAGCCTTTTGGTTGTGACATATAAACAACTTCATTCAGATCACCATTGAGAGACGCATTATTAATATCAAGTTGTCGAATAATCCAACCTCTAGAGAGAGCAATGCAAACAACAACTCTAATGGAAGTTGGTTTGACAACCGGGTTGAAGGTGTCAAAGTAATCAACTCTTTCCTGGTGAAACCCTTTGGCAACTAGACGCGCTTTGTAGCGCTCAATACTCCCATCAAATTTCCGCTTAATGCAAAATCCTCATTTATTACCCACAACATTAGCATGCGGAGGACACGGAACCAATGACCAAGTGCGATTAGCATTAAGGGCATGAATCTCAGATTGCATAGCACATAACCAATTTTCAGATTTAGCAGTAGAAGCAAAGGTTGCAGGCTCTTTCTCAGTAAGAAAACATACCGGAGTTGGATATCGGGTCACATTGAACGACCGAGGCTTCAGGTGGCCGGTTTGGGCACGAGTAGTCATGGAATGACTCGACTCCTCAGCCGGCCGAAGAAATGCAAGGGGCTGCTCTTGCGCTGGTCCTGCAGGGGGCGGAATTGCGCCCTGAATGGTCGACAAAGACGGGTTAGGTTCTGGTGAGGGCATGGCTGTCAAGGGGCTGTTCGTTGCAGCCGAAGTTAGAGGTGCGGGCTGGTGAGGAGGTTGTACAGGCTGGGCCGTATAGCGAGGAGCTGGAGAGGAGGAATCTGCGACAATTTGAAGAAGGCGGGAGGAGGTTGATCCTTTAGAGGGCTAAGAAGGGACTGATTTTTGTGAAGGCTGCATAGTTTTGTATGGAAAAGACTCTTCATTGAAAACAACATGAGATGAAATGTAAATTTTGCCACTAGGTAGATGCAAACAAACATAACCTTTATATTTGGAATTGTACCCAAGGAAAAGACATGGTTGGGAGCGGAAGGCTAATTTGGTGGAGTTGTAAGGTTTAAGGTATGGGTAACAAACACAACCAAAAGTTTTGAGGAGTGTATAATCGGGATTTTTATGGTATAGCATGTGAAATGGAGAGTTGTTTTGTAAAAGCGGGGTGATGGTGCGATTGGAAACGTAGACCGTGGTTTGAAAAGCATTTTCCCAATACTCAAAGGGAAGTGATGCATGAGCAAGTAAAGACAAGCCTTTTTCTTGAACAATTCGATGTCGACGTTCAACTGCACCATTTTAAGAGGGCGTATGGGGGCAAGAAATGCGATGGAGGATTCCATGTTGATTAAGGTGTAACACCCCGACTTCCGTCGAGGCGCTACTAGGGAATAGACCTTACAAGGTACTATTATTTAGGTTGACAACTACACTGTAGGACCTTACAACTCGGGCACGACGAGAAAACATAATAAAACATCCAACCTTTATTTAGTAAAATTTAGAAAAACGTATCATGCATGAATCCCCGAAAATTATAAATAATCAAATACGTCACAACGCCTACTGAACTGAACCATCCGAACCAAAAATAATGATAAACGAAACACAATACCAACTCTATCTAACAAATATTAAAATCAACATCCTAACTATTATAAATAACTAGTAAAAACCAATCCCACTATGACACGAGCTCTTTACCGCTCCGGCCCGCCATCTTGCCTCGGTTCCTGCACGGCTCCCTGATTCATACCAAGAACTGAAAAATGTTCCCCGAAGGGTCAGCGTCTAATCTACCAAGCTAGAAAGAATATGGAAACTGTAGAACGGTTTGAAATCAGTTATCTATAGTCAGCATACAAATCCACAACCGCAATCATAACTCTAAAGGCCAATACCTAAATTAGTTATATCAGTTACACAAGTCACATACGCATTCACAATCACAATCCCACAGCAATGCAATTCTTTCTTTGTCCACGATCCGACTTCCAAGGCGCTCATCACCGCGCCGAGTGCAGAGGCAGGCCCTCCCACTCCACTTCCCAATCTCCCTTCTAACTCCGGGCTAAGCCTCCACTGGAGCGCTTGCCAAAAACACACAGATAATAATTTTCGTTTTGAAGGGGCACGATTTTCCCAGTCACACGGGTCAAAGTAGCCAACACTTCCTCAACACCAGCTACGATGGGCCGTGTCGGAAACGGTACCAACATAGAGAAAACGTTCCAAAATAATTTCCGATAAAACACATTTAAAATCATTAACGCACACAACACACAAGGAGTTCAAAACAATTTGAAAAAAAAAAAAAAAGTATTCGGGACTAGTTCCCAAAACCCGTCCTACAACATCGATACGCAATCTAACAAGGGAGAAAAGAACCGAGCAAGTCGAAAAACGACTTACCTCAAGTGAAGGGTTTCCAACAAACACGGAAATCTAAGAGTCGGAACAACTGGGATGTCCTAACCACAGTAATGGTAAATTTAGTAACATAGAAGGCCGAGAGTGTAACGAAATTACCAAATTAATGACCAAACTTGACACCCACCGGCTAACACTAACTAACCACTAATTTAAAACACAACTAATTAAACATGACTAGCGTACCCATTATTCAATTAACCTAATCCACTAATTAAAAATCTATTCTACACACTAACAACCTAATCTTAAACACCAAAGACTAGATTACACACCCAATACTATACGTATATATACCCTTAACTCGAAAAAGTACGCACTCGATCGAACGCACATATATTTAATTAGATCAAACCAATTAGTTAATTTCAATTCCTCACATTGTAACTGCACTTCTTTCATTTATAAAAACCACATGTAACCTGCGCCAATACCGATCAGTTCATACGTGATGTTAAAATACAATATATGTCAATACTTGATTGCCGATCACACACTATCTTATTTTAACTAGTCCATCAACTACTAGCCTAACTTAATTAACCCCCACGTTGTTAGTTCGTGACATGTGAAAACTTAATTAACCCTAAAAGGAAGATAGACTCTATTATACTAACAAAATAGGAGTTTGAAAATTCAACTTTAATGAAGTCTAACAAACAGAGATCAGTGGCCTACTCACCGATTTGCAGTGCTGGGAAACGGGTACACATAGAAGGTGGGTTGCAGCAGTAATACGAGAAAAGAACACAACAGTAGAAGTTGGGTAGAACGAGATCACGTAGACGGCTGGGTTTAAAAGGCTAGGGTTAGGCTTAAAGATAAGTTTAAGATTGAGGATATTTTTAATCGTGGATATATATAAGGGGTTACTCAAGATTTGGGTATATCTGTATCGATTGATTTAGGATAGATTTTTTTCGGGATCAATTTGTGCCTTCGGCTGAGTTGGTTAATTTGGGCCTAATTTAAATAGGGAAAATAAATAAATGAATGAATAAATAAATATATAAGGCTTATAAGCATGTATAGTATATAATGGTTTACTTGTACCCATATATTATATATGATAAAGCGGATTACTAAATTAATTTATCGTTACGAGGTTACTAGCGGATCGAGAGCTCGAGTGCTTGTAAGCGAAAGAACTCGTTTTCGGACTTACGCGACCTAAAACGAATACGGATATTACATACTACCCCCCTTAAGAAAGTTTCGTCCCGAAACTTTTATACGGATGAAAAGATATTCGAGGTTTTATACGAAGGAAAAGATATTCGAGGTTCTCACATAAGGTATGGAGATAACGCGAGAAATTCACCCCCACCATCGGTTTGTAATTGTTTGATGGGTTTATTGAATTGGGTTTGTACCATTTTATGAAAGGTAATGAATGTTTGCAACACCTGTGACTTAAGAGATAAAAAGTAAATCCAACAGAACTTGCTATGATCATCAACAAACTGAATAGAATATTTATTGCCATAAATTGATGGAACATATGCATGACCCCAAACATCAGCATAAATTAAAGTGTTTATAGTGACATATACCCGAAAAAAAGTAAATAATGACAAAAATGCCTTAATTTTTTCAATTTTGCATCAATGCCCAAATTAATAAATACAATGCCCTAAAAAATTGCAGTAATGCCCAAACTTTTAAATTTTCCCTTTTTAAAAAGAGTTAAATTCAAAATTTTATTTTACTTCGCTCAATTTTTTCCAAAATAAATTGTGATTTAACTAGTAAACAAAAAACCCTTTAAACACAAAGGAGAATAACTCCCCTCACTTTTCATTCCCGATTAAATCCCTTTCTCTACTTTACGCGAGCTCTCGGTCTATCGATTTCCAACACTGAGCCTGAAGAGCTCGAAGTCCGAACATCCCAAACCCTAAGTTTGGGTCATACGAACCAGTGGCGAACAGATTATTCATTATTGTCAACGGAGCCACATCCGCTTTGAAGGTAATTCATGTGACCTAGAAACTTATTCAACTCCGTTTCGGAAGCGACATCCCAATATCTCACGACTAAGTTGTCGCCGCCGGAGAACAAATGCAAGCGATCAACCCTAGGATACCTGACAGGCCTAACAACGTGAGTGTAGCCACGAAGCTGTCAGAGTTGATTGTGAGATTTGGTCTCGAATACTTGAATGGCATCGGTCTCACCTTTGGAAACGACAATATTGCCGTCGGAGGAGAAGGAGGCAGAGTAGGAGATGTCTTTGAAGGCGTTGATGGTGGAGACACATACATTCTGTGAGCGAGGTCGGATTGAAGATGTAGAGGGAATCCGAGTGGGTGGCAGAGAAGAGGTGGGGGTCCTGGGGGAGAGGTCAACAGAGGTGATACCGGAAACGAAGTCGGGGATTTGTTGCGTTTTGAAGGATTTTGAGTACCTGGATTATGGAGAGGAGTTGGGCTTGTGGAAGGAGGTTGGCTTGTGACGGGGACGAGTTGGGATTTGGGAAGGATTGGGAGAGATTAGTTTCATCCGCCATTAATGAGTCTTTTGGTTGTTTCTTGCACAAATTAAGGAGGGGTGGAAGGCAAAAATTTTAGGGTTTGTTGTCGATTAGAGCAAAAGTTGAAAATTAACTTAGGGAGGGGTTGTGTTAGCTACTGAATTGAAGAACAATACCAAGAAGCTTGGCTAAGTGGACTCCACAGGTTATGAATTATCAAATGTATGAGAAGTGTGAAGCTTTCATGGAAGCAGAACTAACTTCACCAAAAAAAGAACTTTATTATTTTCTGTAGTAATGATATAGCTGTTTTTATATGAAAAATAAGATTAAATCGAGATATTTATTTTTATCAGAACTAATTTATTTTACTTTAAAAGTAAATGAGAAATAAAGAAGTTTTAATTGCACAAATGTCTAAAAGGACATTCCGTATCATTTAATCTAAATGAGGACATTTTTTAATTTTTCAACTTTTTTTGGGGCATTTTTGCTAATTCGCCTAAATTAAATCAAAACATGAAGGACTAGAATTATGTTTGACAGACACAGGGAGACGGTGACTCTTACCAAGTTGGCAAGATTCACAAACACTAGGAAAAACATTATTGGACACAGACAACTGAAATTTAGAAACAAGACTCTTTAAAGTAGCAATATTAGGATGAGCAAGTCTATTATGCCAGCCCTGGAGAGACGTTTTGTAAGAAAGAAAGGCATGAGGACGAGTAGTGGAAGATGATTTTGGTGAGGGTAGAAGCCGATAAAGCCCGTCTTCAACGATTTCCTTCAGTAGCGTCCGACCCTGCAAGTCCTTAACAAAGCAACAATTAGCATGTAATTCAATGAAAACCTCATTATCTCGTGTAAGAGTTGTTGCACTCAACAAGTTTTTAGCAATAGAGGGCACAACTAGCACATTTTGCATGGATAATTTAGAATTTCCAAGAGAAGTAGATCCAATATGAGTAATAGGTACAGTTTTACCATCACCAAGTGCTAAATTATCAGTACCGTCATATTCTGAGCGAAGAGATAAGTTTTTCAGATTGTTGGTGACGTGGCAATTGGCAACGGAGTAGACAAACCAAGACTGATCATTAGTCGGGGCGGTGGCAGACCTCATCTGAGGATAGTTTGGTGGAAAACGAGCCACGTCAAACCGATTGTAACAATTCTTCGCCCGGTGATTAGGACGTTCATAGATTTGACAAACCAGACGGGACGAGAATTGTTGTTGCTGTTGGTAATTCTCGGTTGAGGAATCATAGGAGCGACCTCATCTGCGGCCGCGCCCACCGCGTCCTCGTCCACGAGAAGAGTCTGATCGACCGTGGTTTCCGGAGGAGACATTATTAGCAACAAGCTGAGTTGAGTCGAATGAAGGCGGCGGTGGAGCAATATCGCTCGAACCAGTAGCAGTAGCCGGATTAGACTCAGCCAGGAGACGCTCTTCCTCTTGAAGAAGAAGGCTGGTTAACTCGTCGGGTGACACCGGTTCAACACGAACATTAATGGCAGCTTTGCAGGGGCCATAGGAGGCATCCAGACCGTGGAGAAGAGAGGCAACAAGATCCTCATCTTGAACAAAGTACTGGCATTCCGCTAAAGCGTCAACGATGGACCTTTTCATAGACAAGGACCCCTTCGTTAAGTTCTGAAGTTGGCCCTTGAGATTCATCAGACGAGATCGAGTCTGAGATTGAATGATGGATGAGATCATTCTCCAAACATCATAAGATGTGGAGGCCTTTGCAACATAACATAACAGCTTGTCGGAAAGGGTGGATCGAAGCCAAACAGCAACAAACCGATCAGCTTTGCGCTAATCAATGTATGCAGTTGTGGGTGCAACACCTTCTTTCGGGGCAGGAAGAGGCTCTTGAAGGACATAAGAATCAAGATCATATGCCTCGAGAGTAGAGAGAACAACACTCCACCAAGAGTAGTAGTTGGAACGATCAAGTTTGATCGAGAGAGTAGGAAATTGCATTTGTTGGGACTTGCCAGTGGAAAGAAGAATTTGATTGTTAGACTGTGAGTTAGACATGGTGAATTCAACGGCTATGCTCAGAGGGACGACAGTAGTGAAAAAAACCCTAGGACTCGGATACCATGTACGAGTGTGTAAACTGACTTGTATATTCACACCTTAGGAGATTACAATATATAGACCATGTACAAGTGTATCTAAGGAAACATGATATCATAGAGGATAAGATCATATAACCAATTGCCTAATATACAAAGATTATGGACTATAATTTCGGACTAGTATCTTTGACTAATAGCATATTCATTCATATTTATTCTTTCCATACTACACTGTATTCATGATTATAAGTCGCATATTCATATTTTTATATAATTGTATTTTTGAAGTTTTTTTCATATTCCATCTCTTTATCATGCTTATAGTATTACATAATCATATTTTTAAGTTGTATATTCATAAAAAGCGAGTAACTCAACATAATGAATATGCAACTTAAAACCATGAATAAAGTCATACAAAATCATGCATATATAACTCAAAATCATGAATACAAACCGTGCACACGTACACACTCTAAGAACGCTTCTCACTTGAACTTAAATCTATATTGTTAGTGCACAAAAATTCCGCCTTCAATGCACTAATTGAATGATCCTTTCCTCTTTCGCTCCAAACTGATTCCTTCAACCTGTAACCTACAAAACAATGGACATAGGGGGTGGGGACCCCCTAATCCACCTCCGATGCCTAAGTCAAAAGAGCAGTCTGTCGAATTGAACGTCGAGGTACAACAAGAAAGCGAGAGATCCAACGAGTATGGGTATTCCTGAACAGTCGAGCTAAGCGAATATTAGCCTGTTTAAGCTCTCAATAGGTGTGTTCAATAGCCTGAGTGAGTATCGGTCTATCAATCAATATCAACTGAGCGAATATCAGTCAATTCAATACGCTTTCCCTACACGGCAAAAACGTGTATTTATAATGGAAGAAGGAGAGGTAGGGGGCGAATTTCTTATCAATAAGGCCGAAAATATTATCATCCTAGGGCTGATCAACTGCCTTAAAGCCCAAGCAAGGAATATTCCACCCCTTCTCCAACTTTAATTCTATCTTTAATGAAAGATAAAATCTTCCATTAAGTTGCATAGCCACCATATTTAATATAATAGAAAAATAGATAAAAGATAATAAATACGCAGTTATTTAAGAAATACCTTTATGGCGATAACGAAAATAATAATTATGGTAGCAATGTTTATTTTACCCACTCACATATATCTATATATATATATTTAAGTTCAAGTGAGAAGAGTTCTTAGAGTGTGCACGTGTGCACGGTTTGTATTCATGATTTTGAGTTATATATGCATGATTTTGTATGACTATATTCATGGTTTTAAGTTGCATATTCATTATGTTGAGTTACTCGCTTTTTACGAGGTTTTGGTTCAAGTGAGGACCACTCTTGTGGTTAGGGTTGAGCAAATGGATATATTCGATCGGATCCGGTATACCAGATATTTGGTAATTTTTTTCCTTAAAACCTCGATCCGTATCTGATCCGTTAATTGACGAATATTCGGTAAGAAGTATCAGTTTAGAACGGATATCTGAACTATCCATTTCGAAAAAAATATTTCTACTATTTTTTATTTAGGCCCAATTAATATGCATGATTGACGGATATCGGGACCGAATATCCACCAATCCGTTTAAATTTTAAGAGAAAGTTTACATGGTTGATGAGAATTGAACACTTGATGAGTTGAAATTTTACAAAATACTCATTAAAACATCTATGCTACTTAGTATTAATGTGTATTTTCCAGAAATATATATATAGTACCGGATATACCGGATATCCGGTTGCTTCAAACCCCCGATCCGTACCGGTTCGGATATCTGGAAAAAATCCCGGATCGGATCGAATACGGATAGAAAATTTTGTGATCCATTCGGATCCGGGTTTTATCGGATCGGCGGATCGGATCAACGGATCGGGTATATTTGCTCACCCCTACTTGTGAAAAGGACTTTTGTTTAAAATGAAGACTAATCTCAACCATTAGATTTATCTCATCACTATGTATTGGTTGGTCAAGACTTTTTTTTAATTTTTTAATTTTTTAATTTTTTAATTTTTTAATTTTTTAATTTTTTAATTTTTTAATTTTTTAATTTTTTAATTTTTTAATTTTTTAATTTTTTCTATATTTTGTTCTTTGTTTTAAAAAAAACTTTAAAAATGCTAAATATGGCAGTTCAATTTTTATATACTATGAGTTCATTTTTATACAATAGAAGTTCAATTTTTTATGTTAGGAGTTCAATTTTCTATAGGCTGTTGATTTATACACACATAAAATTTTGCAAGCGCTCACAGAAATCCGTGCAACGGGGATGCGTGCGAATCGATATTGCGCGAAAGGGAAAAACCGGGATTTATGAAATCAAGGGTTTCGAGGGCGTGGCAGGCTAGAGGGCCGCGCAACGCTGTTGCGCGTGCAACACTGTTTCGTTCAACCGCGCAACAGCGTTGCGTGCAGTTCAACGACACTTTTGAAAAAGTTTCGTTGGACTTGCGTGAGGCCTCATTGCGCGGATCTCAAAAAGTTAAAAAAAGGTCGAATTTTCCCCGATAAATACCTATTTCAATTCTCATATTTAGAGACATTCATTCCACATCATTGCTTAAAAATTTCGTCAGGAGAAGAAGATACGTCATCGAGCGATTATCATCCCGAGGAGGAAGATTCATCGTCAATCGATAGTTTCATATGCGAGGTGAGGAAGGTGTACTAGGAGAAGAGTACGGAACCGATTCCGATGCATCAAGCGAGCCAGAACATGTATTTTCAAAGTAATCTATAATATTATGTTTTTAAGATAAAAACCTCAAATCCAAATATTATGTTTAGGATAGTGGAATTCACGAATTTAGTATATTGAAAATTAGGATAGTGTAATTTTTAATATTCTGTTTTTACATTTTGAAATCATACGTTGTCGGAATAGATTTTTCTATTGCTTTCCACTACGATGGGTTGTGGAGTGGCCGAAGAGAAATGCTTGATTGGGCTAGACAAACTACAATTTCGGTGAATTTTGTACTAGTCATAAAAACCTCAAATCCAAACAGGGTCATACTCACTTGTGACCTAGCCGGTAGATATAGATGTGGCAAGAGGGTGTTGCTCGGACCGGAAAATAGGAGCATTTATAAGCCATTTACCGATACTCCGACCAGAAAGTATGGATGTCCGTTTGAATTTAATGGGGTGCGAATAAAGGAAAAAAATGGATGGGTTTTAACGGTAAAGTGCGGACAACACAATCATCGTCTCCCCACTAGTTTGTTATCTCATCCATATGCGGGCCGATTGGCAGTTGAGCTGAAGGAGTTTGTGAAAGAGAAGTTCATATATCTAGCCACCCCGAAGATGGTACTTCAAGAGTTGAGGTCAAGGTACCCGGGAAATTGATAGCTAGCATTTAGGTAGTGTTTAGGATGCATATTTATGTTTATTTTGCATGGTTTTAGTTTAGTTTAGCTTAGTTTCTAGGTTTTTAGGTTTTCTAGAAAATTCGGGTTTTGCGCTTGTTTTGTTCGCTTTTGCAGATCTTTAGGTAAACAAGCATGGACGGGATGGATCTTAGATAACTGTGGTGGAGTTTGATGAAGCTTAGAGTGATACAAGTGAAGATTAGAAGAGCCAAGACCCAAGAGCTTTTGTGAAAAGAACGCTTAAACTCGGGCTATGCATTGGAGTTCTTGTTTTAACACCTCTATCTTTCAATGCTTGGTTTGGGAGCTACAGTGCTCGGATGAAGCTGAATTTGGTATCACTGAAAAGCTCACTCGAAGAGCTACAATTCATATTTTTACTCAGAGTCGAAATTCCAACTCGAAGGGGGTAAAAACAGCCTCTGAAATGTCGCCTGAAATGCTGAACCGAGAAGTGCCGCGGGCTTGAGTGCCTAAATGCGCGGCCGCGCCACCCAAGAAGGAGACCTCGCCCTATGTTTCTACGCGGAGAAGTTGGGCCGCGTGTTTGGGCTTCGAGATGGGCTTAAGATAGATCTTGACCGACGTGTTTTATTGTATTTCGGGATATTTTGATCTTTGGATATCTTAGGGTATTTAAACCTTGTTTTTAGTTTTATTGTCATAACTTTGATCATACTTTTGGAGGCTAGGATTTTTCTCTCTAGAGGCAAAACTTTAAACCTTTGTAAGTTTTTCTTAATTTTAATTATGCATTGCTAAATTCCTTTGTTTTTGGCTAGTTATTGAAGTCATGATTTGCATATTGTTGTGAGGTTTGATTTGATTCTGAACAAACTTAAATAGAGTTTATTCCCTATGCTTAATTGAATGTAAACTAGGGTTTTGTTAGATTGATCACCTAATTGAATTTCTAGTTATAACTGAATCTTGTTAATTACCGGTCGGAGTTAATTTGATTAAGAGTATACTTTAATCAATGTAGTACCGGTTGGACTAGTTGGTTAAAGAAGGGAATGAATTCACAAGTCACTTAGATGTCTGGTTGCTCTAAGTGTTGGTTTCTATTGATAACTTGAATGGTTATGTTGTTGTCTAATTGAATCTAGAAGGTCTTCTAGGTTGTTAGATGATTAGGGTTGTTAGACTGGTAGTTCTATCAATTAAATCTGAAGTTCGGGTCATAATCCTTAGTAGGGTCATAATCCACAATAGATTATTCAAGTGAGAAGAGAATCGATGACCAACAAAGCAATTTCATGATGGATTTAACTAGTTGAATCGACAAAGACGAGAAAATCATAGAGAGGTCACCCTCAGAAACGACCGCCGGAAACAGGTTAAGGGGTGGACTGAGCGTCTTCGGTTTTTGGAAGGAAGAAAAACTCGAAGAAGATGACAGTGAGAAGTGAGGGAGAGAGATCTGTCATTGGTCTTCGAAAGGCATGGGCGAATGAAATTCGAGGGGTATCGGGGTTTATTTTCCGACAGGCTCGGTAAGCTAGGGGGAGGGAGATGGAGAAAAACAGTCGCGGTCAGCCCGTTTAAGCTCCTCCAGCCACTGAATTTTCGTCGTCGTCGAACATGCATCAAGAGTTGGGGAAAAGAAGGCTAGCTTATTCTAGCTACAACCAGCGACATCCGAACGGAGCCTTAATATTTAGTCTCCAGCTCGTCTTGCCGAACACTAATATTATGATTCAGCTCGTAATCCTATTTTCAGCTCCAATTACTTTTCTAGCTCTAATTCCAGCCCCAGCTACTAAATCCAGCTTCAGCTCCAATCCAGCTAATGTCACCGAACGGAGCCTTAGATTAGCTTTTAGGTTTAACTAGTTGAATTCTTGTCACATGTAGGAGTTTTATTTAAAAATATCTTACATAAATAAATTAATTTTCAAATTTACCTAATTTAAAGAATATTTTAATATTTGAAATTTGAAGTGTCTAGATATTAGGAATGTTAAGTATTTGTTATTTCAATAAGTATAAATCTAATTAATTAAAATATAGTAGGACCCAAATTATAGATAAAAATTAGCATAAGTACGTGTACATTTTACGGGTTTATTTAAATATAAATTATTTATTTTAAAAATAAATTAATTTAATTTTTATGTCAATATGAATAAAATTTACGCATTATTTTAATATAAGACCCAATATTTTCTTTTTTCCTTTACTAAAAGAAAATGAATAAGTTTAGCAATTTTTAAATTTCTATATATATATGTTTAAATTTAAAATCTATACATATAATATCAAACAAAAGTTTAATTCTAACTTATATAATTTTTTTCATTATAATATGAAATTTGAATATATAATAATCAATAAAATATATAACTAATCAAAGTAAAATGAGATAAGAATGAATCTAAGATTTAGTTATTACAGTAGTTTGTAACAAACCTATATAAAAATAAAACAAAATAATTATAAATATATTTTTTAAAAATTAATATTAAATTATTTTTAGAGTATTGATGATGTGGCGCCACATAGGCGAAATGAATGTGAGGCCGACATGTGTCAGAAAAGTGACTTCTTTAGTGTATATATATATATAGATAATTCAAAAACACAAAAAAATGATACATAGAGACATTGAATAATAGGTTGACATGTGGTCGAAAGATGCACGAGACTTTGAATTTCACATGGATTCGGCCAGCGGTTTGAATACTTTTAGATTATCTAATAAATTCTTACTCTTTGATTGTGTTAAATATTTTTAGCTACCCGAAGAAATGAAACCCGAGCCCCTTTACTCTCTCCCTCAGAGCGTTGAACGACCCCATCTGTTGAAACACAAAAGCCCTAGATCCCAATTTCTCGCTCGATTTGGGGCAATTATCAGCCTCACAATTGTCTCTTTAATCTATGAAAATGAGCTCCTTAATCTTGTATACAGATATGGGCGATTTCATGGGCAAATCTCGAGATCAATTTGGAGAGCCAACAAAATCAGCAAAGGTTTCCCGACTCAAATCGGTGCTCGGAGTACTGTTGGTGCCATAGTCCTGTCTCCTTCCCTTCTCCATTTGAGGGCTAGGTGGCGATATAGGCTCTCTCTCGTGGATCTACGAACGACTTGGCGGCTTGGGTTGGTTCGGCTTTGGCATAGTGCGTTACTATTCCTCAAGAGAATGTTTGGGGTGGCTTGGAGGCCACAAATGAAGCGGAAATTCCGAGATAGGGGACATATGGAAGATCTTTGGAGGGGTACTTCCCCTCAAGGCTGGTCATACTCAACTGGATGGAGAAAATCGAGACTCGACAGGTTGTATCTTTCCTCTTCTGACTCTGTATCACTGTTTCTAGTTAACATAATCTCTGAGTGTGGGGTGTTTGCCCTTAAATTGATCCTCCGGGAAGTTTGTTTCCTCACCTCTTTGCATTATTGCCCTTGTTCTGTCTACCGGTTCTTAATTCACTATCAAATTCAAAACCCTATTGTGAAGACAAATTATTCATCAATGGAGAAAAATAAACAATCTTTGAAGAAGGATTTGTACTCTAGAAAACCTGATGCTAAAGACCAAGAGATACATGAAGAAACATTTGATCATCCAAGAAGGCACACTACTAGGGTCGATCAGACCTTTAAGAGTAGTAGAAAAAAGAATTCAAAAAACCCCTTTGAGGCTTGTCCTTTTGGGACAAAAAAATCCCTCTGTTTGTTTAATTAATGAACTATGGAAAAATCCTTTTGCTGATCGGGTGAGCCTCTGGGCAAATTCCTTGGAGAAAACTGCCCAATTTGTCAATTATATGTTTCTCGCTATAAAGAAAATCTTATTGAAGAATCTGATGTTTTGAACATCATTGAACTACATGAATCCATGCCTACTATGGTCGAGGAGACCCGAAATAGTAGTGCTCAGAAAAATAAAATTGAAGCTAGTCCCAGAGGGACTTACAAAAACAAGAAACCTTTTGATGAATCCAGACTCACTATGGTTAAAGAGACCAGAAATAGTGATGTCTCTTTGAACAAGATGAATGGTAGCTCCTTTGGAAAGTACAATGATAAAGAAAAACATGATGTGATGATAACACCTACCATGTTTTGGTGGTTCATGACATATCTTGCATATATGTGTGTTGTTAGGTGTGAAATAATGAATGATGAGGATTGTAGCCCTGTGAAATGGAGAAATCCATGGATATATGTTATGTATGAGAAACCTTAATTGATGGTAGCTAACCCTAGCAGAAAATGTATGGAAAATGAGCCTTCTAGAAATGCAACAGATATGCTATTGAATGAAACACATTGGGATTATCCTTACTTTTATTCTCAATTTGAAAATTTGCATTTGGTGCTTATGAATGTAAGTATGAAATCTATGAAAAATTTGCTTGCCTTTAGATGGTCTGGTGACCCTTGTTGGAATATATTTAGAGCTAAAAACTTTGAACCTGAACGCAAATGGAAGCAAGATTTGTTTGTAGACTGTTTTGTGCCTAATATTGAAAGGAATACTAAACACCTGCCAAATGAAGAGTATCATATTTTTGAATATGTTGACGACCACGACTTAAGATTCCTAAAATTATGCAATAATCTTTGGCATGAGATTGAAAATCAAAGCTGGAATACTAATATTGAGCCCATAAATGATAATAAAAGGAACACTAAGATGCAGACTAGCCATAAAACCTCTTACACTCATTTGAATGGAAAAATACTAAAAGCTAAATGCAAAAGTGGTATCTCCAATTTTAAACTCTACTTAGAACAAGTGGAAAATTGCATGTTTAGCTCTTATAAGACTCATCTGGTGTATTGTTTGAGTAAGTTAATACCCTGTAGAAAGATGGTTATATATAAACAGATTATGTCTCTTTTCTTTCCAGATGTGAACTCTGCTGAACAATTTGATGTGTATCCTTATTCTTTACTTGTGAGATGCAGTGCTTCACTCCACAAAAGAATGTATGGCTTCACATGGTGCTATGCTATGTGGCAAATTAAAGTTTATAACCCCTATCCAGACATGGAAACTTACATACAGATGTTGAATATAAACTGTCATGAGCAACTCACTACTTACATACATGAGCTACTTACTATGCCTAAGAATGTGAACTTTAATAGCATGAATGAAAGGTCACAACAATTATCTGAGACTCCTACCCGAGTCAATGATGATAAAATCCATGAATTCACAGAAAACGGAACCTGGCACTACATTGCTCACAACACCTGGTTGTTGATGTTTATCCTTTTGGATATTCTCACTAAGCATTGTTTTAACTATCATACTAAGACTAATATGTACATTGATGTACCAAAAATCTTCCCTTTGCAGGAGATGAATAAGACAAATATTAAGGTGAAGAAGCCAAGTGTTGATGTTGACCAATATGGAACAAGCACTGAATTTCAACCCATATGCAAGCAGGATCTTGGCATGAACAATGTGCTCCCTAGTCTTGTACAAGATAGCAGACATGGAAAATGTACTACAGGACGAAGACCAAATGATATATGTCAAAAAGAACCTTTAGGAAATACTGACAAAATAAATGTTGTTTGTTTTTTACACGATGAAGTTTTAAGTTTACATTATAGCCTCTATACAGAAAATACATGTTCGGTTCTTTTTGATATATACCATAATTTGAATACCAATTTCAAAGACCTAAATTATAAGCACTTTCAAAGAACACCCTATGATGGGGTAAAAGTGTATACAAATTGTTATTATGAAAGTCTGTATATGGAATAGCAGAGGCATTGGCCGAAAATCGTTTTGGCCGGAAATAGATTCCTTTTGCAAGATTGAAAAAAATACAACTCATGGCAGTTGTAGAAACTAAAATAGAAAGCTTACCTTCTGATCAACTGTGGAGATGAGCTGGCTTTGATAATATTGTGTGGTCTCCTGCTAGAGGACGATCAGGGGGAATATGTGTGCTACGGAAGGATCACCAACTGAATAATGAAAGATTAGAAGTACTAATACAGGAACCACGATTTATCATACTTAAATATACAAATTTAGTTACTAATTACATACTTGCTATTTGCCTGGTTTATGCACCACCACAAGAAAGTGAAAAAGATGCATTCTGGAGCAACTTAACCCAATATTTACATAACTTATACCTTCCCACCATTGTAATGGGTGATCTCAATGAAATTCAAGACCCAACAGAAAAGAAAGGAGGACTACACCCTGACAGTTCTAGATTCGAAAGATTGATAAAATTTAAGAATGAATGCGATCTTCGGGATATCCCAACCTTAGGTAGCCGATTTACTTGGAGAAAAAACAAGACAGAAATAGATAATATTTACGAAAAATTGGATAGAGCACTTGTTAGTGATCAGATTCTCCAATGGTTCCCTGAAATAAACACAACACTATGCATTCTCCTCCTTAGATCACTGTAAAATCTCTATTGAACTGTCTAATGGACAAAACTTTAAAAGCACAACCCTTTAAATTTGAAAAAAATATGGACCCAACGAAAAGATTTCACAAACGTAGTTAAACAAGCGTGGCGAGTAAGTTATAATGGTTCTCTCATGTACCAACTAGCTAAAAAGACTCAACTCCTCAAACAACATGCGAAACAATGGAACAAGAGGACCTTTGGTAACACCTTTGAACAACTACGAACTAGTGAAGAGGAGCTACAACATCTTCAAAACCAAATCACCAAACCCAGAAAAGATTCAGAAACAACTCAGATTAATTGGGTAGAAAGAAAAAATTCTAAATTTCCACATAACATACTAGAAACAAAGAGCTAAAACAAAGCACATTAAACTAACAGACACAAACACAGGATACTTTCACAAAGTTGCCAACGACAAGAGAAATAGGAAAATAATTAGGGAAATAAAAACCAACGATGGAACACAAATTTATGGCGAAATGAACATAAGAAATGAAATTCGGAATGACTTCAAGAAACGATACACTAAAGAACCAATAAATGTGTCAATTCTAAATGACTACTTAGGATTAATAGGTAATGAAGTATCAAAAAACAAGAACATGGAACTAATAAAGCCAGTATCAAATGAAGAAATTAAGAATGCAATCATGAGTATAGGATTAGATAAATCACCAGGACCAGATGGTATGACTGTAGAATTTTACAAGAAATATTGGGATATTGTGGGTCCAGCTGTAATCAAAGTTGTTAAGAGCTTCTTCTATTCCGGAAAAATACTTAAACAAATTAACCACACTTTCATCACCCTGATCCCTAAAAAAGACAACCCGAGCTCAACAAATCACTACAGGCCCATCAGTATGTGTTCCACAATTTATAAGACAATTGCAAAAATCATTACAGAGCGTCTAAAGAGAGTAATGGATCACCTTATCCACCCTTTGCAAGGAGCATTTGTAGCCAACAGAGCCATACAAGATAACATATTAGTTGCTCATGAAATCTTTCATTCATTCAAAAATAGAAAAAATAAGGATGGATGGGTAGCAATCAAGTTGGAGATGGAAAAGGCTTACGATCGTGTGGATTGGGAACCAAAATATCATTTCTCTCCTTTGCTGATGACATTATAATATTCTCCAAAGCAACACAGTCAGCTTGTCTATCTATTAAGAAAACTATAGATGAATATTGTGCCTTGTCTGGTCAAAAAGTAAATTACCACAAATCGGCGTTCCAAACTTCTCGTGTAGTTCCAAACCAACAAAAAGTAAGCATCCAAACTGCACTACAAATCACTACCATGACGAACCTAGATAAATACCTTGGATGCCCAATCGTTAATGGTACAGTTAATAAGGACACCTTTAGGGATATTGTGGGGAAAACCAAAGATCAATTAAGCAAATGGAAAGCTAATTCACTATCTCAAGAAGGTCGAACTGTGCTGATCCGCTCAAATTTAGCTGCTAAACCAAATTACATTATGCAAAACTTTATGCTACCAACGAGTGTACACACAGAACTTGACAAAATAAATAGGGGGTTCTTTTAGAACAAGCATCAAAACTATAAACCCCTCATTAGTTAGGACAGAATTTGCAAACCAAAATTATATGGTGGTCTTGGACTTAGAAAAGCGGAACACATGAACAAAGCTCTTCAAATGAAACTACTATGGAAAATTATTGCGGAACCTCACAACATTTGGGTTCTCATAATCAAAGAGAAATACCTCTGAAATAATGACATATTCTCATACAAAATCAAGCCCAATATGTCATGGCAATGGAGAAATCTAAGCAAACTAAAACCTCTTTTCGAGAAAGGTCTCATTTGGCAAGTAGGAGATGGAAAAACTATTAACTTCTGGACGGATAGATGGGTCATGGTCGAACCATTAATAAACTACGCAACCAATAAAGACAGAATCAACACAAAGGCCAAAGTTGTTGATTTCCTTACAACAGAGAAACAATGGAACACAACCGCCATACAACAACACTTACCGATGGAAATCGTGGATAAAATCAATGACATAGTCACTCCGGAAAATGATATTACAGACCGACTATATTGGGCTCCGAGTAAAAACGGGTGGTTTTCCACTTCATCAACCATAAACCATATAACAAACATAAATAATTACAACCCAAGTATGAACAATTGGATTTGGAAACTTGATACTCTTCTTAAAGTTAAAAATTTTCTATGGAAAATAGATAATGACGGTGTACCAACAAAAACCCGATTACAAGCTAACCACATTCCGGTATCGGGGGGCTGCCTTCTATGCCATTGTACCACTAAGGACATTAACCAGCTCATTAGCAAATGCCCACACACTCACCGAGTATGCCAAAAAATAAACCCCAAGTTCAACCAAATTCTTAACCACATTGATACAAGAAACAAACTACCCCGGCAAGTTATTAGTGAGATAAGGCAACAACTAACCGAAAAAGAATTCAATGATCTTGCATTGTGCTGGAGGGGAATCTGGCATCAACAGAACAAACTTGTGTTCCAGCAGGCCCCGAATGACTTCATTCCTAATTTGGCTCAATACATAAAAATGCAAATACATGCATGGGAAAATGCAAAACAATGGACAGAAGATGAAACTAAAACAACACAAAATCATCAAAGAAGACGTAAACCAAAGGAAAAGACATGGAAAAAACCACCCCTAGGTTTTTGTAAGCTCAACTTTGATGGATCTAAGATATCAAACGGCTCTACAACGTCTGGAACAGTAATTCGAGGGCATAATGCGGAGGTCATTGATATATCTACATCAAAACAAGGTAACATTTCAGTTAATAAAGTAGAAGCTTTGGCTCTTCGAGATGGTATCTCAAGGGCCAAGATTTAAGGAATTAAACACTTGGAAATTGAAGGAGACAACCTAATCATTTCAAATTCGATTAGGAAACTGGGGCAGTGCCCATGGGTAGACATGGGTCCGGTTCAGGAACTGGCGGTTCTGGTTCCTCGGAACCATGGAACCGGGACCGGAACCGGCCAAGGCCCGGTTCCCCGGTTCCGGTTTCCACCGGTTCCGGCGCCGGTTCCATCCGGTTCCGGTTCCGAACCGGGCATTTAAAAAAAATAAAAAAATAAAAAAAACCGAGTCAAGCCGTGTTGAAGGGTTTCTTGAACAAATAAATTTATATCAAGACCCCGCTGAGTATAGCGGAGTCAGGTTCGTCCACGGGAATGAGATTAGGGCCAAAGATTAGTTGATAAACTAAGAAAAGCAAAATAAACACGAAGGGGCACAAACACACAAGAACACAAACGAAGGAACTAGGCTCGAGCACGACTTTATGGGTCGAGATCGATGCAATTCAATGAGTTAAATCAAATATAAAAAAGGCAATCCTAGGGCTAGGGTTACCACAACAACAACCATACATGCTTTCAACGAGAATTCACAACTATCATGTAATCTAGAACATAGAAAAGTCAACTGTCGCAAAAAATTCAAGTTATTCAATCAACTGTCGCAAATCAAACAACTTTCTATCTATCTTTCAGCCTAGGAATATCAACTTTCGCAAATAATCCTATTAGATCTAATCAAGCAATCAACTTTACACTTTCGCTTTTAGGTTAATTGCAAGATATTGCCTCAACTTTCGCAAAGGTATTTAGCACAAGATAGATAGATATGATCTTCAAGCATTCAAGTCATGAATTCAAGTTTTAGACATGCATGATTGTGTTGGGTTTTCACCCAACCCTAGAATCTAAAAAGACTACTCACTCATGGTGAATAAAACGCAAACATCATTGATTAATAAAACCGAAAATTGCAAATAAACTAGAAAGAAATCTTACAATTTTCTCCAACTTGTCTTCAAAGTCTTCCCCTTAATCTCCTCCAAGAACGAATTAATAAAAACTAGAGAGAGCCCCCCTTTTTATAGAGGAAAAGGATCCCTAATTAAACTAGGAAACAAGATAAAACTACTTCCTAAAATAAAAGATAGAATATATCCATAAAGATCTCGGAATAAGGGAAAAGTCAGCGCCATGCACGACCCAAAGTGGGTCATGCACGACCCCCCTAGGGGTCGGTCCTGAGGCTTGGTAATCTCCATGGGTCTAGCACGACCCCAATAGGGTCGTGCACGACCCTCATAGGGTCGTTCCTGAGGGCTTGTTCGAACAGCCTTGAGTAAAACTTGCGTAGAAGATTCGTTACAACTCCGTTTGACTCGATTCTTTTTCCTATGTTCTTGTAACGAATTTATCTATCTCTTTCCAAGCTCAAAATTGATCTTCAATAACTTTAATTTAGAAATTAATCTTCATCTTCTCTTGCAATGCTCCAAACTCTTCTTCCAAGCTCCAAAACTCCTACAAAAAGACACAAAAAATGCGTAGCTTCCGAATCTCAAGGAAATACGAAAACTAAAACTAAAAGACTCAAAAACATAAAACTCTAGTACTAAAACCAACTAAATCTAATCTATCTAGACACTAAAAAACTACCTAAAAAGCGGATATCAAAATACCCCATACTTAGACTTGCTTGTCCTCAAGCAATAATCATGCAAAATCAAGACCAATAACACAATCTTCAAGCGTAGCCTTTGTCAAAACATTTTAAGCACAAGTGAAAAGATAGACAAGTAATTTTAACATCATCACATATGTATTAGTCTCTAGCTTAAGCAATCACAATCCAACCTCACAAGGGATTTTAATGTGTTTCACTCATCTCTCATGTATTTAGGCTATTAATATCAACTCTCAACTCAATCTTTATGCAACATCAACTTTATCATTGAGACTTATATCACCAATCTCTCTACCTAGAGAAGTCAAAACACATCAATCATCATAAGAACTTAGGCTCAATGAAAAACTTCATAGAAGCTTCCATTCGGCCGGGTTGTAATGGGGCTTGGTAAAGACAATAAGGCGTGGAAATATTTTAGCTATGTGGTGCTAATAAAATCCGGGAATCAAAGACTCCTAAATACTCACATTTACCAAAACTCTCAAAAAAAGATCTTTTACCAAACTCACTCTTCTTTATGCACTTTTCTTTCACTCACCCATTTATCCCAATTTATCTTGCTTACAAACACTAAGGAAATTTGGTTCATGCACACTTTCATTTTAAGCTCCTTTTTTTTTCTTTGCTTTCTTTCTCTCCCTTATGATTTTCATTTTTTTTTCATGGGAGATCGGCCGATTTTCTTTCTTTCTTTGCTAGTGCATTCAGGGAACCAAACTCCTTTTACATAACAAACTGCAAGATTTTTTACTTTTCCCAACCCATAATTACCCCACACTTGAACCAAACAATCTC
Organism: Fallopia convolvulus; assembly: GCA_964016875.1. NCBI lineage: Eukaryota > Viridiplantae > Streptophyta > Magnoliopsida > Caryophyllales > Polygonaceae > Fallopia > Fallopia convolvulus. The sequence goes on along the minus strand of OZ024729.1, from coordinate 14,583,281 downwards.
ACTCAACAAAATCATCTCAAACCAATACTAAGTCCTAATCCCCGGATAGGGTCAAACTTATCTTGGCTAGGGAATAATTTTGTGGAGCTAAAAATAAAAAGGCTTAAGGCTCAACTTGGCTTCAAAAAGAGGATAATGTAAGGGTAGGTAAAAGAAAGGATAAAAACTGGCTTATGAAAAATAAGTTCTTAATCATAATTAACATGCATGAACGATCTCATAACGGCTTTAAGAAATAGATAATCATATCAATAACAAGAGATAGATGCATAAAAAGAGCAAATCACACAAGAAAAGAAGAGGGATTTTTTATGTTCTCCCTATAAGGCCAAAATTCCTTACTAGGTAAAATTTTTGTTGGATTGCAATTACTTCTACTTAAGACACATATGCTCAATTTCATCACAAGTCAATTTTCACAATCAAAAAGCAATTTCTCAAGACTTGGGCTACACTATCCAAATATGCCAAAGGAATTATATGATAAGCATGAAAATTAATTCTCATCATAGGACATCTAAGATAGAGCATTCTTCTATCCTAAAACAAAGAAGCAAATATTTTTGGATTTTTCGACATTTTTTAATTTTTTTTTTCAAACTTTTTTTTTTCTTAATAAAACAAACAAACTAACAAACAAACAAAAGACTCAATTATGTACAACATATGTGAGATTTCTTCTTCCCCTACCCCATACTTAAATCATGCAATGTCCCCATGCATGAAAATGATATGAAAAAGTAAAGAGAAAAGAAGAAGAAAACTCACAAAGAACTCTTGGAAGCTTGGAGATAAGATGGAGCTCATCATGGTCAAGATGGAGTGGTTGAAGCTTAGGACCCTGCAAAAATCCCAAAAATTCTGTTCCAAACAAAAGTATTCTATCCTAGTCTAAGGAAGGTTAGAAAAAGAACCTAATCTCAAAATAAAATAAAATAAAAATAAAAATAATAAAACTAACTAAAGAGCGGGTTGCCTCCCGTAAGCGCTTGTTTAACGTCATTAGCTTGACAACTTATCTTAGCTCATCAAGGCGGCCTCCATCCAGCTATGTCAGGATCATGGGAAACCCCATACTTAGATGGAGAAGCTTCAAAGCTTCTCTCCAAGATATTTGGTCCTCTATCGTTAATAAGAACGCTTGGAAGTCCTACAACAGGGTTAGTAAAATCCAAAGACCAAGGAGGTTTTGACTCCTTCATATGACTAACAATAGGATCTAATATAGAACGAGAATAGGAGAAAGGATCATGATCAGAATCAATTGGATAAAAACAAGAGAACTCACCTTTGTTACTTTGAGGAGGGCTCGTCACCGAGGGTATGTGGGTCGTTACCGACCCCACTGGATCAAGGAATGCCTCGGTATCGTGCCAGTCACCCACAACGTTGTGATTTTTTAGAGAATGGTTGGTTCCAACCCACCATGGGGGGTCGGTATGCTCCTTAGTGGGTGTGACCTCTTTGAATTTGCTCATTTCGGATCTTAGGAAAAGGTCGTTACCGATCCATGGAGGGTCGGTAGGCCTTTCGTTAACGCTCTTTACAGCAGTGGTCTCATTCACATCAGGATTGAAACGGAACTCGACCCTCTCCTCCCCAATATCGAATGTGAGGAGCCCCTTTCTAACATCAACTCGTGCCCCTGCGGTGGATAAGAATGGTCTTCCAAGAATGATTGGCACCACAGGGTCCTCGGGCATATCTAGAACAATGAAGTCGTTTGGGACAAAAAATTTGCCAACTTTAACTGGGACATCCTCAACGACTCCAGTTGCCTTTACACAAGATCCGTCCTCCATGTATAGCCTCATATTGATGGGCTCCAGTGGTCCCATGTTAGCTTTGGTCCAGATAGATAATGGTAATAAACTAGCACTGGCACCTAGATCACATAAAGCTTTAAAACGGTGAGTTCCAATACCAATTGAAATTGCAAACTTACCTGGATCACCGAGTTTTTCAGGGAGCTTTATGGAATGGACCTCATTATGCAGCTCTGAGATTGATCGCTTCCTAGATAAAATCTCCTTCAAGAATTTAGTATAAGCAGGCATTTCATTCAAAGCCTCAGCGAAAGGAATGGAAAGATTCAAGCCTTGAAGCAACTTAACAAAGCGCTTAAACTTACCTTCCGTCAAGTCCTTGGGTTTCTTAGAAGGGAAAGGAAGTACCTTAGATGGAGATTGAATGGAAAGAGAAGGGTTAGAAGACTTACCTGGCGAAGGGTGGTCGAGCTCGACCCTTGGAGGGTCGATCACCTCTTCTTCCTCGTTAATAGCCTCCTCAGGAACGACCATTGGGGGGGTCATGCACGACCCTAAGGGGGTCGGTCCTGAGGCTTGTTCCTTCTCTTTTTGCTTGTTTGGCTCGGGCAACTCCTTGTCACTCCTTAAGTGCATGGCTCGGATTTCTCCATCACTTGCTCGGCCTCTAGGATTCTCCTCAGGGCGGTCCGGGAGTTGTCCGTGAGGTCTCGAGATCTGAGTAGCTAATTGTCCAAGTTGGGAATCGACATTTTTCCTCCATGAGTCAAATTCACCAAACCTTGCATGAACACCTTTCATTTGCGTAGTAAGCTCGGCTCGTACTCCATTGACCTCAGCTCGAACTTCATTGATCCCGGTATGGACGCCATTGATTCCTTCTTGCAGCCCTTGCACCCATGATGGCGGCTCTTGATAACCCGGAGGATGGTAGGGAGGGGGACGTTGCTCTTGTTGGGGTTGCTTGTATTGTTCATAATTGGAATTTCCCCAAGATGGTTGAGCATTGTTCCTCCCTGCATAATTGTTTTGGTTCCTATAGGAACCTCTCATGTAGTTCACCTCATAGGCCTCAGCGGCTCTTACTTGCTGCAGGTTAGTGCAATTGGAAGTAGTATGGGCGGAAGACCCGCATTCTAGACAAGATGAAGAAGATTTAAAGTAACTTACTTGCTTTTTCAGACGATTGATCTCATCTTGCATGAATTGGAACTTCACATCCCGATCAACCACATCGGATTGTGGTTCATACAACTTCCTCTCTGTTGGCTTAGCTTGTTGGGTTTCGTACATGGCATCATAGTTGGTTAGCTTATTCAATAACGCCCATGCCTCATCTGGAGTCACCTCAATGAACCCACAATCAGTGTGAAGGTTAATGCGATCCTTGGTAGCCGCATTAATGCCTTGAAAGAAGATCTCTTGGAGAACATAGGGAGGTTGCCCATGAGTAGGGCATTGGCGTAGAAGCTCTTGAAATCGTTCCCATGTCTCCACAAGCGTCTCATTGGGAAGTTGATGGTAGGAGGTGATGCGCTTCCTAAGCTCCGTTGTTTTTGCCGGTGGAAAGAATTTGGTCATGAATAAATCATGCAATTTTTTCCACGATGTAATTGACCGCGGTGGCAAACTCTCCAACCAACTTAAAGCTTTTGCTGCAAGAGACCACTTAAACGCCTTCAAGAGAACATATTCAAATGAGACACGGTCAGCAACAATAGTGTCACATAAATCAGTAAAGTTCTTAATATGCTCCATTGGGCATTCAGTGGGTTTCCCCTCAAATTGAGAACGCTTGATTAAGGATATGAAGTGAGATTTAATCTCAAAAGTGCGGTCGATCTCTGGGAGCACTATCGCCGATTCGGGCACCCTCAGTTCTGGGTGCATGTATTGCTTAGCATTCCTTGGGTTAGCGTTCAGTTGCTCCTGGAATCGCTGCGCAGCTGCAGCCTGAGCATCTCGGTCTGCTTGCAAGCGCTGCATCTGAGTGCGGAGTTCCTCCATTTGTTGAGCAAGAGTCTCATTGTCGCCCATTGCTCGTTGTTCTCTCAAACGTCTATGGAAGGACCTCTCAGGTTCGCTGTAGTAGTCAATCTCAAGAGTTCTCCGGGAAGAACGAGATGGCATATACTGCGAACAAAAACAAAGAAAACAAAATTAAATAAAAACAAAAGGGTAAGGGCTAGTCCCAAACCCCAAATATCAACTAAACTAGGCACTATTGCTCACTCCCCGGCAACGGCGCCAATTTGTTGATGGGTTTCTTGAACAAATAAATTTATATCAAGACCCCGAAGAGTATAGCGGAGTCAGGTTTGTCCACGGGAATGAGATTAGGGCCAAATATTAGTTGATAAACTAAGAAAAGCAAAATAAACATGAAGGGGCACAAACACACAAGAACACAAACGAAGGAACTAGGCTCGAGCACGACTTTATGGGTCGAGATCGATGCAATTCAATGAGTTAAATCAAATATAAAAAAGGCAATCCTAGGTCTAGGGTTACCACAACAACAACCATACATGCTTTCAACGAGAATTCACAACTATCATGCAATCTAGAACATAGAAAAGTCAACTGTCGCAAACAATTCAAGTTATTCAATCAACTATCGCAAATCAAACAACTTTCTATCTATCTTTCAACCTAGGAATATCAACTTTCGCAAATAATCCTATTAGATCTAATCAAGCAATCAACTTTACACTTTCGCTTTTAGGTTAATTGCAAGATATTGCCTCAACTTTCGCAAAGGTATTTAGCACAAGATAGATAGATATGATCTTCAAGCATTCAAGTCATGAATTCAAGTTTTAGACATGCATGATTGTGTTGGGTTTTCACCCAACCCTAGAATCTAAAAAGACTACTCACTCATGGCGAAATAAAACGCAAACATCATTGGTTAATAAAACCGAAAATTGCAAATAAACTAGAAAGAAATCTTACAATTTTCTCCAACTTGTCTTCAAAGTCTTCCCCTTAATCTCCTCCAAGAACGAATTAATAAAAACTAGAGAGAGCCCCCCTTTTTATAGAGGAAAAGGATCCCTAATTAAACTAGGAAACAAGATAAAACTACTTCCTAAAATAAAAGATAGAATATATCCATAAAGATCTCGGAATAAGGGAAAAGTCGGCGCCATGCACGACCCAAAGTGGGTCGTGCACGACCCCCCTAAGGGTCGGTCCTGAGGCTTGGTAATCTCCATGGGTCTAGCACGACCCCAATAGGGTCGTGCACGACCCTCATAGGGTCGTTCCCGAGGGCTTGTTCGAACAGCCTTGAGTAAAACTTGCGTAGAAGATTCGTTACAACTCTGTTTGACTCGATTCTTTTTCCTATGTTCTTGTAACGAATTTCTCTATCTCTTTCCAAGCTCAAACTTGATCTTCAATAACTTTAATTGAGAACTTAATCTTCATCTTTTCTTGCAATGCTCCAAACTCTTCTTCCAAGCTCCAAAACTCCTACAAAAAGACACAAAAAATGCGTAGCTTCCGAATCTCAAGGAAATACGAAAACTAAAACAAAAAGACTCAAAAACATAAAACTCTAGTACTAAAACCAACTAAATCTAATCTATCTAGACACTAAAAATCTACCTAAAAAGCGGATATCAAGCCGCGATTGCGGAAAATACCAACCGCGATCGTGGTCCGTCACCCGCGATCGCAGGCCCAAAAAACAGAAACTCTGTTTTTGGGTCAAAGTCCAAACCGCGATTGCGGTTTAGACTTTCGCCCAAACCTTGTTCTTCAAAACAAAAAAAAAGTTGGATAATTAAAGGGCTTGGACTTAAAATTAAGTTGCCTATGTATCCTCTCGGGGTTATAGAGGAATCAAAGCCCACGTAGTTCTCTTACCTTTCGATATGAAACCCCGCTTTGCTTACCATCTACGTCGATGCATCCGAAGTGTTTTGGGATTGGGAGTCATTGTCTTGCCCGTCCGAGTCGGAAGTTTCGGATACCTCCGCCTTTTGTTGACAAATTTCCGCCCTCTTCCAATCACATACGCACACTTGGGCTTCCAAGACATCGGGCTTTAAACTAGATCGTTTTGCGTCAAGGACGTGTCCTCCTTCGCTAAATGTTTGCTCTACCGATACAGTCGAGGCGGGAACAACAAGCACTTGAGCCGCGATCTTGACCAAGGTTGGGAAAGTCTTCTTGTGGGTCTTCCACCAATCTAAAATATCAAATTCTCGTTCACCAAACTCAAAGTGGGTTGTTAAATATGTTTCAAACTCCGCATTAGAGCTCGAATGTCTCGGTTTCTTGGTAAGGGTATGCAAAAGATTAGCCCCCCACCTTTTAGTAGCACCGAGGGCACTCGAACTCGAAGAGGAGGATGAATGTGGAGGTAATGGAGAAGAACTAACACTAGATGAATATTCGGTAATCAATTCCTCAATTGATCTTCTAACTTTACTAAGTATATCCCCAACACTAGTAATATCATCATTAACATCCAACTCTAATGCATCATAATAACCATTCAAACAAGCTTCTAAACCACTCATCTTAAACCTAGGATCAAACACACAAGCAACAAGATAGATATCGGGGATAACTTTATAATAGTTCAACCATTTCACTTTCATAGCATCAATAGCACCACAAAGGTCGGGGAATTTACGCCCCTCACAAAAACCGCCCGCCACATTCAATGCTTCAAAACAAAACAAATGCGCACAAGGTTTATAAACATGACTAAAAGTTAATGTTGCATCATGAAATATTTTCAAAACTTCTAAGATTCTATAACAATAATCCCATACTTGAGAAATAATGGGATTGTCGGGAAAATATATGGACGCAAAAGAAGTCAAAAGATCTTTGTAAGGCATGCATGCATGAAGTAGTCTATAAGTGGAGTTCCAACAGTGGCAAACATCTTTTGGAAATGTTCGGGGTGGAACACCTTTTTTTAGTACAAAACGCCGTCCAATCTTGGGCGGTTCGGGGGCTCGCCCGCATACGACTAACAACATATCTAATAGGAGTAATTAAACCCGACATAACATTTAAACCATCTTTTGACACAAAGGTTTAAAATATGGAAAACACATCTTACATGAAAATACTTCGCTCCAAGAATTGGTTGACAATAAGGAACCAATTCTCGGATTGAAGCGGTGTTGTTAGATGCATTGTCAAAGGAGATAGAAAAAACTCGATGAAGTAGTCTATACTCTTCCAAAATAGTACGAATAATGTTACTAATCATTAAAGCGGTATGAGAAAAATCAAATACTCTATAAGCCAAAACACGTTTTTACACATTAAAATGATCATCAAGAAAATGACATGTTAAGCCCATGTATGAATAATTTTGCCAATGATCACTCCAAATATCACTACAAATTGAAACTTTAATATCATTTTGAGCAAAAAACTTCACCAATGCCATCTTACGGGTTTTATATGCTTTCATCACATTTTTTTGACAGACTTCCTAGTAGTCGGTTTATAAGAGGGTTGTACACGATTAGTCATCCAATTGTTAAATCCTAACTTTTCGGCAAAACTAAATGATAAGTGATCAACACAAATAGACTCGGATAAGGCATACATGCTATCATTATGGTTATAAGTAAATAAATGAGGGTTATGATGAGGATTAAGGAAAGAAGAAGTTGCAAACCTGGATAGTTGGGATTGTCCTTGCATCATGCCTATCTTGTCGGGGTGCTTGTTCTTCACGTGATTGGATAATGTTCCATAGGCCGATCCCGACAACCATATGTAAACATTAGTACAATAGTTACAATGAACTTTAAATTTCTTGGTAGATGCATTATAAACTCCCTTCCGAAAATATTTTGTAAAAATTTCGGATTTAAGGGATGGAACCTCGCTTGTCTCGGAAGGCTCCTCGAATCCATGATCCACACTCACTCCCTTCATCGGGAGTGGACGATCCCGGTTGTACCACATTGGGATTGGGATTCGTAAATTCCGACAAGTTAATAGGGGGTACAAATTCTACATTTGCACCACTCTCTTGTGAGCCAAAAATTTGATCAATGTTAAGAAATCCTTCCATTTTCTTAAAATGTAACTAAAGAAGTAAGCAAAAAGAGTAAACTAGTAAAGTATGGTAAACAAATATGTAATTAAGCAATAATATATAAGGACAATTGTGCTAATTTTTTAAAAGAACAATTAGGAAAGCAATTACAATTTGTAAAAACTAGTAAAGATTGAGAATTGAGAGAGCTTTGTAAACTTGAGAGATTGAGAGAGATTGGTAGTGTGTGTGGTAATGAGATCATTTAGTGGATATTTATAGGTAAATTTATCAAAGAGCCGTTGGAAATTTGAACTAGTCGTTGGAAACTAGCCGTTCAAAACTAGCCTTTGGCATTTTACCCAAAACCGCGACCGCGACCTTGAGGGCCGCGATCGCGGTTTCCCATACCGCGACCGCGGGCTGAGAGCCGCGGTCGCAGTTTTGAATTTGGCTCAAAACCGAGCTTTCTGTTGAAATAACCGTGACCGCGGGTCTCAGGCCGCGGTCGCGGTTTCGGATTTCGTTCAAAAAAAATAGTCGTTACCCCGGAACCGGCGGTTCGAACCGGGGAAACCGGAACTGCCGTTTCCAAACCGTCGGTTCCCGGTTTTGGAACCGCCAGTTCGGCGGTTTCCGGGGGCCAAACCGGAACCGAAACCGGACCGGCCGGTTCATAAACCGGAATCGGCGGTTCGCCGGTTCACCCAAACCGTGACCCAGGTCTACCCATGGGATATTGATATTGTCGTGTCTGATATTTCAGCTTCGCTTGCGTGGTTCGACTCTATTCGTATAAACCATGTCAACCAAAACTGTAATGATGTGGCTGATAAGATTGCTAAGTTGGGCCACAACTTCCCGTTGAATTCCATTTTGAATCATCAAGAACTTCTAGTTCTCATCCGCAAGGATGCTCTAGGACAACCTCCGTAAGGAGGTTCTCCTAATTCTTACCTTATCAAAAAAAAAATATGTCTTCAATTATACTTGACTAAATTTCCAATTTTAAGGTTTGGTGATCCATTCAATGTGTATTTAATTAAAATTATGTTCCTTGCTTGAATTGAAATATGTGTGATTCGCTTTTAGGTTGTTGTATGCCCTACTTGCTTATACATATAGGATTCGTATTAGGGTTTGAGACCGATAAGAGATAACAATAATAGGATATTGATTATAAAGTACTACAAATTGGTTCTTTTCAAATCCTTAGGTATTGAACTTGAGAATTATTTATGCAACATCAATTTAATTTCTCCTGTGTGATTTTTAATTATCGTAATAGTTCTAGGGATTTGATGATTCTAGCAGAGCGCGACAACGAATGTTAGGATTGTTTATCCATAGTCTCTAAAGAGTTTTATGAATCTAAATTATACTTGCTTTGTGCGAGAGTGACTGCTAGTCGAATTTAGGTACATGCACTATGTTTATTTAGATAGTTGGTCCTTAAATGAATTCAGCCAAAGTATAATTTTATTTATTGAAGCATTGGTGTGGTGATCCTTAACCTTAGACACATCTATGCTATTGATTTTATCCCTTTTATATGCATATTTATTATTTGTTTTCTTAGATTTATGCTTTTCCAATTCCCTATTTTTGCCCTAATTTACTATTAGTGTTACAATTGGTATTACATTAGTTCTTGTGGGATCGACACTTCAGGTAATACGCTTGACCCGTTCGCTTGCGGGTTAATTTTGGCTGCATCGTGAGATATTGACGATGAAAATAGGGACGAGTTTGCCGAATGTGGTGCACGGTGTCACAACTCTCAATAAATTTGTTTTAATAATTTATTTAATTTATGAATACATAATGGACGTACCGGGTATCACAATATATATCAAGACAACATTTCGTTTAGGATAAAACTAGCATATATACTCGTACCATGTACGGATATGGTTAAATATAATTAAATAATTTAGTAGTAAATTTATTTATAAATATTATAATTCTTTATTGTTTTTATAGGAATATGAATAAAATTTTTCGATTTTTTAATTCAAGATCTAATATCTTTAAGTTAAAAAAAACTTAGGGTAGTATATAACTAATAAAAAAATATAGTGAACATAATAACGTACAAAAATTTTTTATGTGAAGGATATTAATTATTTATAATTCTTGTTAAAAATTAAGGATAATATACAATTAATTAAGTAAATGTATGAGTAATAAGAAGAAATTAAAGATTTGAGTAGATAAGGCCGAATGAAATTTAGGTAATTAAGAAAATATTTATTAATTAATTCCAAGGAAAATGAGATAAGAATAAATCAAAGATTTAGTTATTGCATTTTAACAAATCTATATAAAAATAAATATATTTATTAAAATTAGTTTTGAATTAATTGTTTGGATGAATTAAGTAAATAGCAAAAAAAAATACCTAATTAGGTGGATATTTAGGAGAGTGTGAAAATTAGGTAAATAGCAAAACCTCCCATCACCCACCCCCACCCCACTCCCACCGAGTTGACTCGGTTGTTGACCGGGTTGACTCGCCCGTTGACTCGGTCGTTGACCGGCGTTGACCGACCGTTGACCGGCATTGACCGGCGTTGACCATCATCACTATCATCACATTCATAACTGTCATCAAAAAAAATTTCACTGTAATCACAATTTATTTCACCGTCATCACAATTTTTTGATGGCAAAAAGTGTCATCAAAATGTATTGATGACACTTTTTGATGACAAAAAGTATCATCAAAGGCAATCAACGACATAAAAACAACTGTCATCACTATCATCACATTTTGTCATCACAATCGTCATCATTGTCATCACAATTTTTTCACCATCATTTTTTTTCACCGTCATCACAATTTTTTGATGACAAAAAGTGTAATAAAAGGTAAAAAGTGTTATCAAAATATCTTAATAACAAAAAGTATCATCAAAGCATTCAACCACATAAAAACAATTGTCATCACTGTCATCATAATTTATTTCACCGTCATCAAAAAAATTTGATGACAAAAAGTGTAATAAAAGGCAAAAAGTGTCATCAAAATGTCTTGATGACAACTTTTTGATAACAAAAAGTATCATCAAAGGCATTCAACCATATAAAAACAACCGTCATCACACGGTTCGAACCGTCATCAACTGTCATCACTTGTCATCGTTACTTGATGAAAGATGACGGTTTGATTGTCATCAACTATCATCTCTACTTGATGACGGTTCGATTAATTTGTCATCAAAAGGGCCTTGATGACAAACAAGTGTCATCAAACTGTCCTCACTACTTGATGACGGTTTGATCGTCATCAACTGTCATCACTTGTCATTGTTACTTGATGACGGTTTGATTGTCATCACCTATCATCTCTACTTGATGACGGTTCGATTAATTTGTCATCAAAAGGGCCTTGATGACAAACAAGTGTCATCAAACTGTCATCACTACTTGATGACGGTTTGATCGTCATCAACAATTTGATGACGGTACGATTGTCATCAATTATCATCACTACTTGATGACAGTTCGATTAATTTGTCATCAAAAGGGCCTTGATGACAATGGTCTTGAAGACAAACAACCGTCATCAAGCGTCATCACACAAAGTTTGTTCGTTACTAAAATAATAAGTTGTTATAAAAAATCACCACTTGTCATCAATAAAAATAGTATTATCAAAGAACATTAATAAGCCTATGTGGGAATTGAACTCACGTCATTGTGCGTTAAACACATTGCTCTACCATTTGAGCTAATAGACTAACCGACATTATCTTTCAAATTAAATTTAAAAAACATATTTAATATTGATCAACCTAGATTGATTTGGTTCACCTTCAAATTCATGAATATGGAGGCTCAGCATATATAAGAATAAATAATATTATACTAATGGCAATAGCTAAAGATGATAAATAAAATTTCCTTATACTTGGAACACATTCAATCACGAGGAAAAATAAAATATAGCTAGATTAAAGGCAAATCACGTGTGTGGATATTTGGTGTATTTACACAATGACAAGTGTACAACATCAAACTTTTTCAAAATGGTGATGAACACAGAGGTTGGGACTAAATTCTTCTTTTTCATTGAAAAAAATGGCACAGATTTTCATGTTTAGAATTTTAATGATTTGCACAGTCAATAACAAATTCATCAATAGAAAGTTTGCCAAATTCCTCTCAACACCTAAACAAAGTGAACACTTTTCATGTTTATAATTTTTTAATGAACATTAAAAAAAATGACAGCTAAAGCACACCATCTTTAGTCCATAATGCCCATCTAATAAGGACTTTTTGGCTAGCATTCAAAATTATTTCCACACCATTCAAAGAAAGGATATAAAACACCATGTATATAAGCTCATTCCCAGACTACCACAAAATGATAGAAAGGAAGGAGAGTTAAGTCAGAAGTTTCATGAGCAGCAAGCTTCAGAACAACATTCTTCAGGACAGTCAGAAGATCAGATAGCCTAATTGCAGCTCCTATCTCCAAACCATCATATTGCACATTTACTATGTTCAATTAACAAATAAAAAAAAGATAGAACAACAAATCATAGAAAAACTATGAATGCAAGCTTGAGATTGTGCACATATCTGACAAAGATCATCAAATCCTCTGAGTGTTGAAAGTTATCCCTATCCAATCATCATCAAATCCTTTTTTAATATTGTACCAGCTCTTTAAGTGTTGAAACTGAAAATCCAGATCCATATGTCTCCTCTCTGTGGCTAGATTCTGATCGTATGTGTGACAGATACTTACATGCCACAAAGGAAGGGAAAAAACAAGAAAACAATGATGTTGAAGGCTTGTTTAAAAGGACTATATTGTCTTCAACAACTTTGCTCAGTCAAAACAACCATGAATAGATAAAGAGGAATAATTACCTGAGATAGCAATGGCGATTCATTACTTCTCTTCTGCACTTCCTTCTCTTTTAGGGATCGAATCGGTGACAATCTCTGATGAATCTAGAAAAGCAAAACCGAAACGAACAATTAGGTTTTCGATTCGATTGATTCAAAACACAACAAGACGCAAAATCGATTCGAAATTCAGTACCATGATGCATTGAAGATGGAAATAGAGGGATGAAAAATTGCTTTGAATCGATCCGGCGAAGATCCTTGGGGAACAAAATTGCAGCGAAAGAGATAATTAGGGCAGAGAAGCGGGGGGAGAGAGGAGGAAGGAGGAGAGAGCGCAGGAAACTTAAGAGAAAAAAAATTGAAAAAAAAGGGTCTTAAATACTTAACAAAAACCTAATTATTGAGGGCTTACCACCAAGCGCCTAATTAGGCTAATTTTTTTTGCGTTTCAACCAAATTTGTTCATCTTGATGATTTGGCGCCACATATGCGAATTGAATATAAGGTTGACACATAGTATAAGGTTGACACATAGGCGAAATCAACCAGAGATTGACATGTGTCAGAAAGGCTCCTTCTTTAGTATATAGATAGATTTCTACAATTTCTATATATTTCATTAATATTTTTTAATGTTTATTTTGTGTTCTGTGTGTCAATTTTTAAGAAAAAATATTGATTTTAAAAACAAAAACATAAATTTTGCGTTGGACGGACTTAGATCATAAACTAGTCTTTCATTACCTGCGTTATCGACGACCACTTATACTCAGCTCTTCTATTAAACACAAACCTGAAAAGAAATCAGAATCATAACTTCTAATCTGGTGTGACTGACTAGGGTGAAGTAACAATTTTTTTTGGGTAGAAGTAAAGTGACATTGTATTTTTACACTAAATAAAATAAAAAATAATAATCTTTTTACAAATCTGAAAGTTGGAACTAAACATGCCTAATATATAAAGTCTTTAGATTACTTATCCTATTGCCAATTGGTTTTGAGATGGAACTCTACTGGGATTGTGTACTAGGCTAACGTATGCACGACCCCCTTCTATGACCCGTTTCCTGGCTTGTTTGGGCTTGGATTTAGCGGTTGATGCTACTCGTCCATTATTTGGTTGAGTTGGCTAAAAAGAGACTAAGATGTCACCACATATCACTGTCACCGACCTAGCTATAAAGAGACTAAGATACTAGATTTGTCAGTTTGTCCAATTGTCAACTGGGTCAGGCCAGTTACACTTGCGAATGCGTGTTGAGAATCCTTTCACACATCTGAAAGTTGGAACTAAATATGCCTAATATATATAAAGCCTTTGGGTTACTCTTTCTATTGATAAGTAGTTTTATGATGAAACCACACAGAAATTTATATACTAGATTAACGTATGCACGACCTATGACCATAGAGTTTCACACTTACTACTCCTAATGGACCTAAAGTCCAAATATTTTAAGTTTTAAAATTAAACTAATTATTCAATTGAGAAAATTTTAAAATTCCTTGTGGAAAAGAGTTTACACAAAATCTGTATATGGCACAAAAATTCAACTATAACTTAATTAACGATCGCAATTGATGGTTACTCAGTCAGTGCCCCCATGGGTGGAAAATTTTGGTAATCGGTCATATATGGCAACTTAAGGTTACAAAAAGTCTTACAAAAATAGGCCTAGTACTGGCTACTTATACTACTTTTGCTACTACAGTACTACTTTGTATACGTAAATAAAAGATAACGTGGGCCCACGAGTAGTCGAGTACTATTTGCCCACGGCCCACGGCCCACATTGATACCTTTGTGTTAATTTAAAATTTCTGTTTAGTGATATTAAATACTTTTCTTTTTGTTAGAATTATATATATGCATATTTTTTTTTATGCTGGTTTACCAGAGCTTCGTTTTGACTACATCCAGCTTGACCCGGGTTGCACACTTGACTTTGAAGGGTGAGTCTCCCAAAGGAAATTTTTTTACATCCACTGGAGTTGAACCCAAACCTCATGAATGTAAAGCAGGCCGCTTACCACCTGAGCTAACTCCCTTTGATATATAGGGGGAGGTTCCGGTAGAAAGGTAATTGTGGTAGAAAGTGAGTGAAAATTTGGGACGTCGGATTGGATAAAATGAGTGGTCGCATTTGAGGGTGTATAATTACAAAAATAGAGAGAGAAATATGAGATTAATTTGTAGATTTGAATATAGGTAATTTCCTAAAAAATTGAAGCGATTGATTAAAAAGAAAAAGAAATTATTATCAATCAACCAAATCACGTAGAAAATCTGAAATCTTTTGTAAATATTAATTCTCTCTCCTATTTTTAAAATCAAAATAAATGATATTTTTAATATCGATTAGATTCTATTTTTAAAACTAATTGATATTGACGTAATTTTTCATCATTATTCTCGTAACCTGTTAGATTAGGGTTGCCAACGGGTGGGTTGACCCGTAACACGACCAAACCCGTCCGTAATTTTCGGGTTACGGGTCAGATTTTTTTAGTTTACGGGTTACGGATCAGGGTTTTTTAGTTTACGGGTCGACCCGTCGGGTTACAGGTTGACCCGTAATATTAAAAAAAAAATTATTTTTATAGTAAGTGAAAGGAAGAAATAAAAGTTTACGGGTTAAATGGGTCAAAAAGGGTCGAAAAGGTTCAATTTTACGGGTCGAAAAGGGTAAAACGGTGGTCAAATTTGACCCATTTTACCCTTTTCGACCCAGTCAAACGGGTCAACCCGTAACCCGTTTCACGGGTTGCGGGTCGGATCACGGGTCGATTTTATTATTTTTACGGGTCGACCCGTAACCCATAAAACGGGTTGCGGGTCGGGTCGACCCGTAACCCATAAAACGGGTTGCGGGTCGGGTCGACCCGTTGGACATCCCTATGTTAGATGATTGAATACCAACGTGATGAAAAATGAATATACATCATTGTAGTATGCCGAGTGAATATCATCGTGATAAACAATGAATATGTAATTGTGTTACGATGAATACCATCGTGATAAACAATGAATATGTACTTGTGTTACGGTGAATAAGATTAACATTAATAGTTGTACAATCTCATTATAATTTTTAAAATGAATGCATCCGTCTTATTGAATATATATTAAAATGAAGATGAATATCATCATACAATTACATGAATATTATGAGCTTGTCACAACCCAATTACATAATATGGATAAATATCACCGCTAATTAATTTCATGAATATCACCACCCTATCTTCATCTCTCGATTTTCATCTTCTTAATCTTCATCTTCCAAATCTTTATACTCCACTTAATATTGTAGGTCCTTGATCTTCATCTTCCTACAAGTACAAAGGCTTCTTCAACAATCTTGTTTGTATGAGTTGTTTAAAAGGTGAAAAACAAAGAATATAAACTTTGACAAAAAGGAATATCAATGATTACTTGATAGATATTCACAAAATAAATACAAATATATAACATAGAAACTCAAAGTGAATAACATATAATAAACCAATTTACAAAGATGAATATGAAATATCAATGCACACTTTAATGATTTTTTTCCACTATGGGCTCGTAAAATTTTTTATTTCTCAAAATAGGCTCGCCAGAAAAGTATTTCTGAAGATAGGCTGGATTTTTGGGTTAGGAGCAAAGTCGCACTGTCAGACAACGACTTTGCCACTGGCTATTAATTTTTAAAAAAAAACAAAGTATTGTTAATTAACTATATGATCTTTGTATTATTTAATGTAGAAATCAACTAGTACGTATTCCCATATCTTTTACGGGTTTTTGCCTTTGAAAAATAATTTATCTTTTGTTTATGTGAAAAGTGAATTAAATACTCTAAATATCAAGAGGGATGACTTTTTATGTCTAATTGGAGAAGATGAATTGAATGTCATCTGAATACCAAGAGTGATAAAGTATTGAATATTGAGTATGAAAAAACTAAAACCCCATAAATTATGGGACAAAAAATTGGGCTAAAAACCCATACAATATGGGACGAACAAAGTATTTTTTTTTTTGTTTACAAAATAATTATACTCCAGTATCGTCAACAAAAATTTGTACATTGGGAGTTGAAGTAGGTGGGATACGGATATGTAGGTGGGTGGTTGTGGGATTTGAAGCACATGGTGCATTGGTGCTAGTGTTAATTAACTATGTGACCTTTTTATTATTTAATGTAGAAATCAATAGTCAAATGAACCAAATAAAAAGAAAAGAAAATACCGAAGTCGCTGCAAGAATACTAATAGCCAGTGGCAAAGTCGCTGTCTGACAGTGCGACTTTACTCCTAACCCAAAAATCCAAAAATCCAGCCTATCTTTGGAAATAATTTTTTGGCGAGTCTATTTTGAGAAATAAAAAAATTTACGAGCATATAGTGGAAAAAAATTCCACTTTAATGAATACCAACATTAATCTAAATGAATATCATCATGATGATATACCAAATAAAATCAGAAAAAATAATAGTGAATAGTATATTATAAACCATTTTTTAAAAATGAATATCAATGCACATTAATAATAATATCATAATTAATCGCAATGAATATCATAATTGAATAACACGATACAATTAAAAACCCATTCGTGAATACCATAGTATAAAACAATTTAAAAGATGAATATCAATAGACAATATAATGATTACCAGAATTAATCTCAGAGAATATGACATACGATTTCTTCAGTATGCGATTGATCATAAATTCCGAGTTCTTCATTAATTTTGGACGTTCTTCCTTAAAATTTGTCCTCCTTTCAAATCACATATTGTTTTCAACGGTGTTATATTATCCTATCGCAGATCCATACATACATACACATAATCGATCACATACATACACATAATCACGACATCTTAATTAATTAATGAAGGTAAAAGCCCAAATTGTACTAGAATGGATCAAAATGGAAGATTTAACATACCTTGTTAAAGGAAACACCGAAATTGCACTAGAATGACGATCAAATCGACTACGGAAACAACACCCCAAATTGATTGCATGATTTGCTTTGAAATAGAACATGCAAAATTAAACCCTAAACACCGAAAAAAACGATCGTGAACGATTAAATTACAAGAAACAATAAAAACAACCTAAGATTGGACTGTGATCTTCACCGAAATTGCACTTGATGGAGTAGTTGATTAGTCAGAGGAAGAGAGGTTGGGAGAAAGAAAGAAAGATAAGGATTAATTTTAACGTGAATTAGGGAGAGAAGATAATAAATTGGAAAGAGAAAAGATTTTCTATCCAAAATTATCTCTAGTAGAATTAATCTAGTGTTATATAGTTCATATCTTATTTTATACCTTTGTTTTAGAAAATCTCAACCATTTAAAAATTATAAACTATCGGCTTAAAATAACACTCACTTTCTACCCTAAAAAGCTTTTCTATCAGATCCTTATAATATATATATATATATATATATGGGTCCGGTTTAGGTGCGAATGGGTGCCCAAGTGAAAAATAAGAAAGAACAAGAGTCGTTTATTGAAGAAAAATCAAAGGCAGATCATTTCACTTAAAAAGGGGAAAAAACGACACAGGTGAATTATTCGCGTATTTTTGAAAAAAACGAAAATAGGACACGCGCCCAGATTGTTCATCAACATTGTGAATTTGTTCATCAATATTGTGAATTTGCACTCTTAATTTGTTCATCAACATTGTGAATTTGTTCATCGACACTGTGAATTTGTTCATCAATACATTGTGAATTTGTTCATCAACATTGTGAATTTGTTCATCAACACTTTGAATGTTTTTGTGCATCAAAATTGTGATTTTGTGCATAAATAAACTATTGTTTGTTTATCAAAAATATATTGTTTGTACATAAAAAATGGACGAATGTGTATCGAAATTGTATGCATCATAATTAGTCATATGTGAGACAAAACTAATTGTTTTGATCTCAGTCTCGGTATTGTCTTGTTTGACTCGTTTGGATTTGTTATTGTTGCTCATGTGCAACGTATGGATACTTCTTATTGCTGTCTCGTTCTCTTAGCATACACCATATTATTGCAAAGTCATATTCTTTATCTATTATCCTTTGCATTCAAGTTTCTACATCAAACTTATCTTATTTAGGTACTATATTGAACACTTCATTCTTATTGACAAGTTAGCCTTAAAGCACTTCATTCGTATTATCCTTTGAATTCAAGATAGCCTTAAAGCAGAAAATAAATGCAATAATGCACAAATAGATAGTCCTAAATGTACAAGTTGATGGTATTAATAGTCCTAAATGTACAAGTTGATAGCATTGACACATAAACATAAGTTTATTTCAATTCACAAATAAGGGTATAATAATGAACAAATAAGGTTATATCAATGAACAAATAGGGGTATAATAATGAACAAACAATGGACAAACAAGCTTAGATCAATGAACAAAAAAGGGTATATCAATGAACAAATATGAGTATATCGATGAACTAATATGGTATACCAATGAACAAACAATAGTATATTAATGAAAAATAAATATATATTAATGAACAAATAATGGTATATCAATGAACAAACAAGGTTATATCAATGAACAAATAGTAGTATATCAATGAACAAATATTGGTATATCGAAACTAATTATATGTACATCAAAAACTAGATAATATTGTATTCATACACAGAAATAAGGTTAAAAAATAAAAATAAAATAAAAAAGTTCAAAATCGATGAACAATGAACAAATATTGGTATATCAAAACTAACTATATATATATGGAATGGTTTCGGTGAGGACCACTCTTGTGGTATCCATTGGATTTACTCCTTTACTATGTATTGAATGGTCAAGACTCAAGAATTTTTTAAATTTTTTTTTTTTATAATTTTTAATTTTTTTTTGTTATTTTTTTTTAGTTTTGTGAAAATCGAATTATTTGAAAAAATGAACTCAAAACACATAAAAATTGAACTTATCATAGATAAAAAAAATGAACTCCTAGAATATAAAAATTGAACTCATAAAATATAGAAAATTGAACTTCTAGTGTATAAAAATGAACTCGTAGTATATAAAAATTGAGCTGTATATTTAAAATTTTAAAAGCCTTTTTTAAATAAGAAAATAATTTAAAAAAGCTAAAAAAAATAAAAATTTTGAAAAAATCATTTATTGTTTAAATATTTTTTTAGTTATGTGAAAATCGAATTATTTGAAAAATAAACTCAAAGCACATAAAAATTGAACTTATCATCGATAAAAAAAAATGAACTCGTAGAGTATAAAAATTGAAATCATACAATATAGAAAACGTGGGGTACATGCGCACACCTTTTTTTTAAAAGCGCATGGAATTTACGCGCAAGGAGACTTCGCGCGAAACAGAGTTGCACGGAAGGGCAAAACTGGAAAATGCAAATGCGATTCTGGAAATAACGCGAAATGGGCTGCACGAACAGGGCCTTCGCGCGCAAGCCCGTTGCGCGCCTCTTTAGGGTAAATCAACATGCGCCGCCAACGCTGGAATGGGCCGGGAATGCACGAAATGGGCCTTCGCACGCAAGCCCCTTGCGCGGCTCGTTAGGGTTAAAACCCTCGCAAGCACCACCCCCGTCGTTTTTAACCTTCGTCTTCTTGCTCCGCGAAATACCAATTCGCGCAAACCTGCAATTCGAGCCAAAAAAATGAACCCCCGACCTCCGATTCCCCAACGCCGGCTTCATAAGCGTCGGAACCCGCCAATACCGACGCGGTTCCGAGCGATTCGACCGAATCACCAACCACCATCACCGGCGCGGCCCCTCCACCACATGTCCCCACCTTTTTTGCTCCGAGAGGGGGCCCAGCCGCCGAGCTTTGGGAACCGGCCACCCAAGCCGCCGCCGTTGAACGAGCATCTCGCCCCGCCCGCGACGAGGGTGGTCCGTTGAGCTCCGGGAGAAAGACAGGCGGCGAGATCCAAGGTGGCGATATCGGATACAAGCCGGACGCGTGAAGGATGTCGTCCCGGCACCGACGACTTCCGGCGCTGCTCCTCCTGTTCGTAACCCGATCCGCACCCGAGCGCATTTACGGCAGCGGTACGTTCATTACAAACTAATTTAACAGTATTAAATTTGTTTAATATTCAATTTTGTAATGAATATGAAATTGAGTTATTTGATTTGGTTTAGTTGTTTAAGTTAGATATTCAATTTCGTACTAGTTATTCAATTTCGTAATTACAGTAGTTAATCAATTTCGTAATTTGTTTAATATTCAATATCTTGGTTATATTTAGATTTTTAGTTGTGTTATTCCATTTAGTTGTATTATTTAGTCATATTTAGATTATGAGTATATTATTAATGTTTGGAATTATGAGTTGAAATGAAATTAAAAAAATATTTTAACATACAAACATAATTAAAATTGAAATAAAATTAGTAATAATATATCGTAATTTTAAGTCCAATTTTTGGATATCGACTACACCGACAAATTCGTTAATTGAATTCATAGTCGGAGGTTTAATTCGTAAGTTGAATCCAATAACCCTAAACCCTAAAAAAGAATAATTTCAAATTAAAATGAAATTAAATTAAGTCGAATTTTAAGTATGTATTATCAATTAGAGTTATATTTAGTCTAATATTACTATACAAACAAAATGAAAATTGAAATAAAATTAGTAATGATATATTAAATTTTTAGGTCGGATTTTGAATTCCGACCTAAACGATGAATTCATTAATTGAAGTCATATTTGTAGGTTTAATTCCTAATTTTAAAGAAATAAAAGTAAAAAAATAAATAAAAATAATTTAAAACTTACTAATTTAATTTGAACTTGTCGCCTAAAGGACTTATACACACTAGCTTGAGTGCCTTCCTCCTCGAGAAGAGGAAGAAAAATAAGGTGCCCAAGCTTACGACCCAGGAGATTGCACGTGTTCTACTTGTCGGAGTGTTGCCTACCGAGCAGCAGTAGATAGACCGTGATCCTGAGTTGACGGATGCCTCGAAGATGGATGTAGACGCCTCCGCCGAGATGGAGGTGGATTTTACGGACGAGCTTCTGCAGGATGACTTGCCAGACGACGTCGCAGGGGACGATCAGTTCTTCACGGAGCAGGACATACACTTTGATGCTTCTGTGGGTACTGCGGAGGATTTGTCGGTTGACGATTACCATATATCCGAGGCCACCATCTCCATTTTACTGCCCCCACGACCCATGTCCTTCCACCGGTCTTTTCCAGTCCTCCGCATACTTCTTCGACCGATCCTACTACGTCCGTGGCGGGACCCTCAGCTCCTCCTGTAGCCTCCCCAATATGCAAGCAAGGGACCCAAAGCCACAATGACAGTCTCCCATCACGTCTCTAGCATCATCAATGAACGGAAATACAAAACTATCCACATTACCGATGCCAAAGTTAACCCCGCTCCATTTGATGCTCGTCGGGGGGGGGGGGGGGGGCACAATGGCTTCCATCGGTCGGGGTAGCAGTGCTAGGAGACGCGGCCGCAACTGGAGGCGTATCAACTCCAACTCCGGTCCCTTTCTTATTCCTAGATCCTTTAGGTCGTTTGCGTGGTCGGGATGGCGCCGATGTATTTGCTTTGCTCTGACTGTCGTTGTCTTTCCGTCTTTGTTGCTCCCTCTCGTACTCTTCCATCACGTGCTCAAGGTGTGTTTTCTCCCGGGTTGTTGAATACTTGTTGGCTCCATCTGGCGTTTCGTAAGGTATCGGCTCAATAAGGTTTGTGTCTTCAGGATGCTTTGAATCTTTGAACGCTGATCTGCAAAAATTGGTCTCCAGGCATCTCACCGCTATTTCGTAGAGCCAGCATTTCGTCCCACGTTGTGTCTTGAATGGTCAAGGGTACGCAGGCAAGGGCAAGATGATTGTCATTGCTAAGGCCATCCCATTCGATTTGTTGCCAAAAAGGATGTATCTCCTCCAGCTCGATGGGTACTTTAGTTATGATAGCGGGTGCAACTCGATGCTTGCATGGAAGACCGTGACATTCCCTCCAAAAGTAGTCGTGGCACTCCATCTCGAGTGTACCATGCGTTAACTCAGCAATTATATCATAATACATGTCTAACAAATTACTTAGGCATTGCCTTGAAACGTGTCCGCGTATAGGACGGAACAACGCTCTGAACTTTTTTGCCAGTAGTCTGTATTTTGTTGGTTTCTGTATTCTGTTTCTCTCAATTGCTGTCCTCAAACTGTTGGTTTGAGATTCCATCTGGATGTGAATCCTTAGTATCACGGTGTTGAAGCCTCCTCGAGATGAATCCAATATCTTTTTCAGCACAGCGTGCATACCTTCAACCCTAAAAAACACATGTCAAAGTTTAAATATTGAACGAATACACTTTCTAATATTCAAACTGAATTGAAATGCTAAAAATGAAATTGCCTATTGGTGGTTCTCGTCTGAAAGTGGAGGGTATGATCGGTCCAAGCACGAACTATGTTCTTCTTGTATGGATTAAGCCACACCTTCTCCACGTATGCAATAAGCGACGGTCGCCATCTTCTCTTCAATTGTACATACCTTTCTTCAAATGTTACCTCTGTGGTGGACGAAAATAGCACCCAATATGCGTTTGCAAACCCGCATGACAACTCATGTGGATTTTCAGATTTGGCAAACACCTTTAGGTCGTATGCTAGGATTTTGTTTCTGATGTGCACCCAACACAACAAATGTTGTACTCCACCACCCGAAAACTTAACTTATTGCCTTGATTAGAGCCTGCTCGCGATCTGTCATGATTGCATTGACCTGGACTCTAAGCTCGTCATACACGCCTTTCAATTGAGTTAAAACCCACCTATAACTACCGACATCTTCGTTTGACATAAATGCAAACCCGATGTTGAATGTATTTCTGGTGCAAGTGAAGCCAACCATCTCCAATAAAGGCATGGCGTACCTAGCAGAATAAGTTGTTTTAAACATTTATACTGGAAAAATACTAATCAAGTCGATTACAGATTAAAATAACATACCTATTGGACTTGTATGTGGAGTCCATAATGACGACATAGGGAAACATCTTCAGCATGCGCAAACTCGTAGGGTGCACAAAAAACAAGGCATTCATAACATCAAAACCCCTTACCTGTCTTGGATGGGCAATGTATCCTCGGTCTTTCAAGAACTTTAAAGACCATTGTGTCACTGTCAGTTCTCCGCAATCCTCAAGCATTAACTTCTCCTTTATATTGTAGATTTGTCTAATTAGGGTCACATTTCTGACGAGCACTTTTATGTTGTTGTAAAAGCACAGTCAAAGAAATATCCTAACTTCCAAACCTAAGTATAGTGGAAGCAAGGGTCGAACCCACAAGGACTTAGATTATTTGTATTTAAATAATACTACTAAGTGAAAGGGGGGGTTATGATTGATTTTCTAAACTACTATGCAAAAGTAAAAGTAAATATGAATGCAAAAGATAATTTAAAATATGAGAGACAAGCGTGTTCAACTAGTTAAATCCATCATGACATTGCTTTGTTGGTCATCGATTCTCTTGATTCTCTTCTCACTTGAATAATCTATTGTGGATTATGACCCTACTAAGGATTATGACCCGAACGTCAGATTTAGTTGATAGAACTACCAGTCTAACAACCCTAATCATCTAACAACCTAGAAGACTTTCTAGATTCAATTAGACAACAGCATAACGATTCAAGTTATTAATAGAAACAAACACTTAGAGCAACCAGACATCTAAGTGACTTGTGAATTCATTCCCTTCTTTAACCAACTAGTCCAACCGGTACTACATTGATTAAAGTATACTCTTAATCAAATTAACTCCGACCGGTAATTAACAAGATTCAGTTATAACTAGAAATTCAATTAGGTGATCAATCTAACAAAACCCTAGTTTAGATTCAATTAAGCATAGGGAATAAACTCTATTCAAGTTTGTTGAGAATCAAATCAAACCTCACAACAATATCCAAATCATGACTTCAATAACTAGCCAAACACAAAGGAATTTAGCAATGCATAATTAAGAAAAACTTACAAAAGTTTAAAGTTTTGCCTCTAGAGAGAAAAACCCTAGCCTCCAAAAGTATGATCAAAGTTATGACAATAAAACTAAAAACAAGGTTTAAATACCCTAAGATATCCAAAGATCAAAATATCCCGAAATACAATAAAACACGTCGGTCAAGATCTATCTTAAGCCCATCTCGAAGCCCAAACACGCGGCCCAACTTCTCTGCGTAGAAACATAGGGCGCGGCCACGCATGTAGGCACTCAAGCCCGCAGCACTTCTCGGTTCAGCATTTCAAGCGACACTTCAGAGGCTGTTTTGACCCCCTTCGAGTTGGAATTTAGACTCAGAGTAAAAAATGAATTGCAGCTCTTCGAGTTAGCTTTCTAGTGATACCAAATTCAGCTTCATCCGAGCACTGTAGCTCCCAAACCAAGCATTGCAAGATAGAGGTGTCAAAACAAGAACTCCAATGCATAGCCCGGGTTTAAGCGTTCTTTTCACAAAAGCTCTTGGGTCTTGGCTCTTCTAATCTTCACGTGTATCACTCTAAGCTTCATCAAACTCCATAACAATCATCTAAGATCCATCCCGTCCATGCTTGTTTACCTAAAGATCTGCAAAACCGAACAAAACAAGCGCAGAACCCGAATTTCCTAGAAAACCTAAAAACCTAGAAACTAAGCTAAACTAAACTAAAATCATGCAAAATAAACATAAATATGCATCCTAAAGACTACCTAAATGCAAGCTATCAAATTTTCCCGTGCTTAACCCTTGCTTGTCCTCAAGCAAGATATAAATCCAAAACACACCACAGAAATGCAATCATGCATTCATCTCATAATCAAATGAGCATTTTAACATATAATTAAAACCTGACCAAGACTTCATATCATGTGTTATAACAAGCAAAGAGCAAAGATTATTCATTCATTCTAGACCTCACCAAGGTAAATGTGTTTGCACTCTTACTCTCAAGTGTTTAAGGACGTGTTTCACTCAAAAATCAACCATGAAAACTAGACCACCATAGACTTGCATCAGCGTCCTAAATCTCCACCGCTGGGGATCAAACACATAACAAAAATCATGAGGTCTTTTTAAGGGTTGTAATGGGGCAAAGGTAAAGAGAAATTTGGAAGGGATCATATTTGGCTTGTGGTGCTAAATCCGGGATAAAGAACTAATCCTAAACCCAAACTTCAACACACTTTTCATCTCATCTTTCCCAAACTTTCTTTTCCAACTCCCTAAACACAATTAAACACTTTGTTTCTTTCTTCACTTTTTTTTCTTGCCTCTTCTTCAACTCTTTTCTTTTTCACTCATGAAGATTACCAACATTTGTACTCAACTTTTTCTTTCCTTTGCAACATACTTTTCATCTTCATTTTTTTTTTCACTTTACACACTAGAGTTGTATTTCCTCTTTCCACCTTTTCTTTTCAACCTCCCCCATACTTATACCCCACAAAACAAAAACAGAACCTAAAGTCCTAAATCCCGGATGGGTCAAGCTTAATAGGCTAGGAAAATTTTGTGGAACTAAAAAAAATAAGCTTAAAGCTTAAAGAAATGAGGTGTCAAGAACATGGATCTTGTAAGGTAGGAAGGGAAATAATAGGCTATAAGAAACATTGCCTCAATCATTTTAATGTCATGCATTCAATCATATAAAGCAGCCTTGAAAAAGAGTCATAACGCAAGTTCTAGAGCTAGATAATCATGGTGATACACTTAAGAATGTACAAATATAATCATGAAAGGCCAAAAATATCTCACAAGGTAAATTTTTGTCTAGAACTTCAGAATGAATCAAATACTCAAGCTAAATACATATGCTCCATCCTATAGTCAAGGTAAATAATCAATGATCATGCTCATATCATATAAACTTCAACATATCATGCAAATCATGGGTTAGGACTCATACTTAGCATAGAAACACAAGATGAATCAAACAATGGGGAAATAAGAATCTAAATGCAATATTTTTATTTTTTATGAATTTTCTGAATTTTTTTTTTCTTCAGGATTTTAATCAATGCATGCAAAAATTTAAATATGACTTAAACTAATGCAACTATATGCAATGCAAAAGTAATTCCCTTCCCCCATGCTTAAAACATACTTTGTCCCCAAAGTATAGTAAAAAGTAAAGAGAAAGAGAAGAACTCAAAAAGATCTAACTATCCGGGTAATGCGGCGGTGGTGGTGTAAGACTTCTGAATGGAACTCGATTCAAGTCTCGTCGGCGCGGGCAGGGTAACAGGGGCCACGGGTGCGTCACACATACGCCGCGGTCGCGCCATCCATGGGCCGCGGTCGCGCCATCTAGCGTTTTTGCCCGCGCCCGATTGCCTCAACTTTCTGTTAAAATTAAGCGGGTAAGGCTCGGGCCTGCGCAGTCGCGCCTCTTGTCTTATAAGCCTGCGCTCCTCTGAATGTTTCAGGTTATTGATTTTCAAACCTGGGGTATCTAAAACACACACAAAAACTACCTAAAAAGCAAAAGATTATAACTGAAAACAAAAACTACTCTAAGCCTTGGGTTGCCTCCCAAGAAGCGCTTATTTAACGTCATTAGCTTGACTCCTAGCATGATTAGATAAGATTAGACATTGTCAATGCCCTTAATAACTTGTCAAAGCCCTGTGCACACATCTCAAGAAGACATAATTAACATAATGATAAATTAAAGATGAATAATATAACTTGCAAAGATCGTTTTAATTTATCAAACCTGTGTGCCCAATTTTCATAAGACGGCCTTTGTTCAAATAAATTCAACAGAAGTGGTGGCTTTAGAAAATACTTACAGTATGAATCAAAGCACTTGTCAGCAATACCACTTCCATCCAAGATGAACTCCATATATTTCTCATCGTCCACCTTGTGTTGTAGACTTGGCTCCTCATCTTGGAACTTCATAAGCTCCTGATGTGAGAAGGTGGGGAAATTTAAGCAAGGGATGTCAAGGCCTAACATAGGGCACACCATGACAGCGGGAGTCTTAACAGATGTAGCATGTTGTTTTTCTCCCTCATGGTTGTCTATTTCATCAACAAAGAAGTCATCATTGTCAACAAACGAGTCTTCTTCCAAAACCACAAAACCCTCAAGCAATTTACTCCACATGGGTGAAAATGACTCGGGCTCCCTAGGCTCCGTAAGAATCTCTATGTCAGCACAGACTTCAGTAGGCTCTGTGGTGATCTGCTCAGCATGACTTATAGGTGCGAATTCATGTTGGGTGTCAAATTCATCCTCATAACCCACATCAAGTATTTTAGATTGATCCTCAACTTGCATCTGGGTGTCTGACTCTTGATTATTTGATTCCAACATGATTCCACCCCTTCTTCCACACAACTCAACAGGACATGAGATTGTGTAATGAAAATATGAAGAACAAGACTCACATTTCTCCAAAGCATCCGCCCCTTTGGAGAGATCCCTGATTATATCCTCAAGAGACTTATCAACCGGCTGGGGTAGTTGGGAAGATGACTCAACCAGAAAGCTTTGATGGCTCATGAAACAGAAGAAATCCCAGCATTCCCTAGATCCCATAAATAAAAGCCTCTCATTGCTCAAGTAGTCAGCCAATCTCCTTGCCTCAAGATTCATACCATGGATAACTCCCATGTTTACCTCTCTATCACTGTATTGTAATCCCCAAGCACCAAGTTCAATCACACGGTTTTGAAATCTAAAAAAATAGTCATGGAAGTGTTCATCCTGCAGCTGTCTACATTCAAACAAAGCCATGGATCAGTAGCACGGGTGTTATGAACCGTAAGATAGGTTCACAACACCAAAAAATAGTAATACTAAATAAACACAAAGAAATAGCCGAGTCCCCGGCAATGGCGCCAAATTTGACGAGCACTTTTATGTCGTTGTAAAAGCACTGTCAAAGAAATATCCTAACTTCCAAACCTAAGTATAGTGGAAGCAAGGGTCGAACCCACAAGGACTCAGATTATTTGTATTTAAATAATACTACTAAGTGAAAGGGGGGTTTATGATTGATTTTCTAAACTACTATGCAAAAGTAAAAGTAAATATGAATGCAAAAGATGATTTAAAATATGAGAGACAAGCGTGTTTCACCTCAAAACCCTAATTTCTTATCTATCCCATATTTCTCATTCAATTGAATCAATCAGAGATTTGAAAGCTTTTGTTGAGTTGTTTGATAAATAATTTGATGCAGATATTGAATGAATTCAGCTCTTGTTGAGTTGTTTGATTTCCAATTTGTTGCATATACTAAATGAATGAATTCGGCTCTATTCAATAGACAATAGCTGGAGACACGAGCCAAGGAGGTTGGGTGGGATAGTAATTTAATTTATGTATGAGGATATTTTGGTCTTTTTTTGTTATTAATGAAGCCTAAAATTGTAATTGTACACAATAACCATTTTTTTCAGATTATCATACCGAACAATATTTATCAAATTCAGCTCATATTTCCAGTTCCAGCTCCACCTCAAAATCCAACCTTGATCCAGCTCCAGCTACATAATCCAGCTTCAGCTAATTTGTCCGAACGGAGCCTAAGTTGGAAAGTGACCATAATATCATACATATACAAACAAAATTACCCTATACATAATACAAATTGGAGAAGCACAAGATTCGAATATGTATCCCCAATTTTATATATAATAATAAATATGAAAAATATTTTAAAAAAATACAAAATACCATTGTCTTTCTCGTTTTTCTTTCTCTCCCTCTGTAACTCCCATGGCACCTTGTTTGTGTTCATCTCAAATTTGCCTCTAAATTTAATTTGTTTTCCAATTCTACTACCAACTTTGATTGCTTTTCCAATTCCTTTAATCCCAATTCAAATTTGGCCCTAATTTTACCCTAAACCTTAAACCCAATTTCCCGAATTTTGTATGCAATTCAAGCCAAGTATCACCAGACAAATGTACTCGACCCCGATGCGTTCCAGATCTTCTCGTTGTCACCATTTTCATTTCAGATTTGTTCACTCCATTGCCCACCTCTTTTCCAGATCTACTCACCAACGGACACACTGGTGGAGGTCGACGTCGACAGTGTCGAGGTTGCCGGTGACGCTGGACACACTTTCTGGTGGAGGTCGGTGGCAATGGCGTCGGGGTTACAGATGCTTCTAATAGGCCATGGATATTTGGGTATATCAATGGCAAATAGGGGGCAAATATGCGAGGGTATCGGGGGAATTTTTTTGAGAAATTTTAAGCTCCAACCCAACAAGCTAGAAAAGCTGGGGGGGGGGGGAAGGAGATGAAAAAATATCGCTAGTTTAAGCCTTCACAAGCTCTTCCAGCTAGTCGATAAGCTGTCTCACCAAATAGGGCATAAAAGCTGGAAAAATCAACTAAGCTCTCACAAGCTATGAGAAGTTGTTTACGAACGAACCCTAACTATATATCATCCGCCCACCCCCCTAAACTTTTTATCTAACCTATCCAGTATCCATATATTAGTTCCTGCCAGAATTTGTTATCCAATAATGTCGGCCCCGAATCTGCACAATTTTCGCGTGTAAATTTATGGGCCGGTCGGTAAAACATCAGCCCATTAATTTGCAACTTCAAACCCACTTGCTCAATAAGATGTGTAGTTAGCATCCTCTTGCAACTTTAATTTAATTACCTCCAAAATTATCTAAAAAAATACCTGAAACACAAAATAATAAAGTGTAGATTCTGAATACAAAATAAAATAAAATAAATATAAAATATGTAAAATATGAACGAACATCACTTTAATTAATATGCAACTAAACCTCTAAAATATGACTAAATTAAGCGTTATCACCCCTGAGTGTAGTCTAACTTCATTCGTTGCCTCCCGCAATAAGCTCTTTCTTTTGGTATGCTTCACTCATGTCCACTACAAAAATTTGATACTTGGCAATAGTTCTTATTATTATTGGTTCAAAGTGGATATTTGGTATTATTATAAGTTATTTTTCAACTTCGTATTATTATGGATTAATATAGTAATAGTTCATATTATTGCTAGTGTTTTTAAAGTTTGTATTATTATTGCTTCAATGTGAAAAGTTAAGGCTTGTTTGGATTACAATTGAAAAATGAATTATCTTGAATTATAATGCAGGATTTAATGCAATTTTATAATTTTGCATTAAATCATGCATTATAATGCAAGATAATGCATTTTTAGTTGTAAATTGTAATCCAAATAGACCCTTAGTATTATTAGAAGTCATTTTTTTTATAATTGGTATTACTTTTTTATAGAAATGATAGTACTCGTTAATTAGTTATTTATTAATTAGTTGATAAAATATACAAAAGAAAATACGAAGTATAATCATAATAGATTGTGGTTATAAAGAAATTATGTTAAAATCCTAAAATCTTAGATTGTGGTTACACAAATGGCATATGACATGGACAAAATATCCACATGGCATTGGCATTTGACGTGGTATATAAATAATTAACGTGCAATTAAATGATTTAATGATAAAATGGAACGTATCAAAATCAAATTTGGTGCAATATAGAAGTGACATGTGTACAAAGCTGACATGGTTGCTTGATTTGGTTGTACATACATAAGGGATAAATGTTAATCCATTTTCTCGATTAGTTTTGGATTATTATTATTAGAGTAGAGTAAGCAAAGTGTCTCCAAAAAAAGAAAAACATACATCCGAGACCTTGTTTTACTTGTACAACTCCAAGACACATACATCGAAGAATTGACACTCAAATCTGATGCTTGAAAATCCGGCTTCCTTGGCTAAGGCAATGAACTCTTTCTTGGTCCTCTCCTTTCCTGAGGTTTGAGTCATCATTCCCAAATCAATTGCACATTCGAATTTCGCAGCATCACTTGTCTCAGGCACCTCTGACATGATTGCGTCAATCACAACTATCTTTCCGTTGTTAGGGATTGCCTTGTGGAAATTTTTCAACAACTTCACACATGACTCTGTGTCCCAGTCATGAAGAATCTTTTGAACAAAACAAATACATTTTTAATTAATATGAGTATTAGACTAATATATATGTTTATGGGTTACTACTAATACTACTATTGTCAATGGGTTTAGAATGGAACAACATTGATCTTATGTGCTAGGCTATCTACCTATCCATTAGCCCACAAATACTCTACAAATTCCTTTGTAATGAATGGAATTGTTTTGGTTTTTTCACACCTTCATCAAAATAGCTTCTGCATTGTGAATGACCTTAAACATGTCTCCCCCTATATGTTCAATTCCTGAAAATCAAACACCATCAATCCCATTTACTTGTATTTACATTTCAAGACAACATAATATTGTATTAACCAAGGAGAGTTAGTTATATTATTTTAGATTTATACGTACAAGGATGGGAAACGGCATGCTCTATGACATGAGGAAGGTCGAAATTAATACCCTTGATGTTAGGATACTTAGATAATATGAGCTTAAGGCTGAGGCCAAGACCACCACCGACATCGACGAGCTTGTTGATAGCAGCAAAACCCTCGTAGGATTGAAGTATCTTCTTCATCTGAATTGATGTGTAGTTAAACATCGCCGTATTGAAAATCTCGTTGAACCTGGAGTCTTTTGCTTGGTACTCAAACATAGTCATATTGTGAGCCTTATTGAAAGTAGTTCCACCCTCTAACACAACTTCTTTCACTTTGTACCTGCATAAAGTTTTAATTTGTTTCTATATGTTAGATCTTTGGCATTAATTGTGGATATTTAGACAGATAGATAGTGTATGAGCTTTGCAAGATTACTTGGTCGGTTAACATAGTCAAAACGGGAGCCATTGAAACTCCGTCCCTGTCCTTGACAAAACACCTCCCCGCCGGCGTTAGTCCGT
This sequence comes from Fallopia convolvulus, assembly GCA_964016875.1. Lineage (NCBI taxonomy): Eukaryota > Viridiplantae > Streptophyta > Magnoliopsida > Caryophyllales > Polygonaceae > Fallopia > Fallopia convolvulus. The sequence goes on along the minus strand of OZ024729.1, from coordinate 14,550,752 downwards.
ACAGAATCCTTGTCTCTCCTCCAGCAAACCAGCAGGCGGAGGATGCGCTCCACCATCTCGGCTGCATGTGGGTTCTCCTTCACCGGAAGCTTTGCGGCCACCTCCGCGGCCGTGATTTGGGTGTCGTGCCCGGCGCCGGCGATGATCTCGAGGAGACCGAGGTCAATAGCTGCCTTCATTGTCATGGGGAACATAATTGACCTCGTCATCAAGGCCACTTGCGCTATCGTCTCTTCCTCCTGCACGGCGGAGATGGATTTGCACGTTTCTTCTTGCGGAGGAGACATTTTTTACTTGTGTTGTGTAAGGATTATGATGTTGTTATGTGGTTTAAGAATGCGTCTAGACATGCATATATATAAATTTCTATCAAAAAGAAAAGTCTTTACATAAATAAACAGAAATTTTTAATTTACACAAGGGTGTCTCATACAAGGAGCAAAAGTAGTGCTCTTTATCTTTTATTTCCACCCACCCTTGGAGCCACAGCGTGACCATCAATTGCAATCATTAATTAAAGTTGTTCCATTCCCATGTCAATATGTCATATATACATGAATTTTGTTTAAATTTGTATAACTAGTCAGTAGTAGGCCTGTTTTTGTTAAGACTTTTTGTAACCTTAAGTTGCCATATATATCGATTACAAAAGTTTTCCACCCTTGGGGGCACTGCGTTACCATCAATTGCAATCGTTAATTAAGTTAGTTGGATTTCCGTACCATATACACGGTTTTGAGTAAACTTTTTTCCACAATGAATTTAAAATTTTTCTCAATTAAATAATTACTTTAATTTTAAAACTTATAATATTTAAATGTTCTAATGAGAAATCGAACGAGAACAATAAACAAAATCGATACAGGAATTTACGTGGTTCGGTAACAGTGTGTTACCTACGTCCACGGGCAGAGAAGCAGTATATTAGTATTATGGACGTAGGTTCAAACAAATCACGAGAAGCCCAATAACAAATAATACTGTGTACCATTTGAGCAGGTATACAGTGAGACCACAACCCCTCGGACGCCCTGTCGGGGGGCTCCGCACCCGAACCCGGAGGTTCTGGTTCCGATCAACGACAAATTCAACGCATATTAACACTAGATTTTAAGAATAGTAAGTTCTTAAATAGTAAGTAGTTTTTTATTTTATTTAGTATAAAAATACAATGTTATTTTACTTCTACCCAAAAAATGTTACTTCACCATAGTGAGTCACGCCAAATTAGAAATCATGATTAGACTAATACAAGCTGCTCTGATTTCTTTTCACGTTTATGTTTGATAGAAAAGCTGAGTATAAAATGAATATTGGTGGTCTTAAGTCCCTCCAACGCATAATTTATACGGAGTATTTTGTTTTTAAAATGAATATTTGTTCTTAAAAATTGACACAGAACACAACATTGTAGAAATTTTTTTTATAAACGAAACGTTGTCGTTATATATATAGTGGGGTAACCTAAACGCTAGTAATTGAGATTTCGATCGATGCAAGTGTCGGTTTGGATTTCCAAACTTGAGTCAAGCTCCGTTTGCCTTTGCTCTTTGTTGACGTGGCTGTTTTTTTTGTCACTGGTTTTTTGCTGGTCATTATTTGTGACCATACATACGTGGCCTCTTGTAGTCTTCAATTTGGTGTGGGTGTTTGGGCTTGGGCTTGGGCCCATCTTTGCCTCTTGTGATCTCGAGTCTTTGTGGTCCTTTGATGTCTTTAGGTCTTGATCCAATTACGGTTTATACGATTTCGAGATTTGACTCTGAAATTGGGTGTGGTTCGTTTGTGATTGGCGTGGTCGCTTAGATGCTCTCGATGATGCTGAAGACAACGTAAGTAGTCCAATTCATCATATTTGTCCGCTTCTGACCCGAATGCTAAACACGTTGATCTTTAGCCTCTCACTTCTCCCACTACTCCTTTCGTTCTAGTGCCTTTTCCGCCAGTTGTGCTTACATAACGTGTTTGTATGTTTCTGATTGTTCTTGTCGGTTTCTCACTGTCGTTTACTCGGCCTCTCGGTTATATCGGACCTGTCCAGTAAACCGAATTCTTATAGAGTCGCATGATCATATTTTTAGGTTGCATATTCATAAAAGTGAGTAACTCAAAAGAATGAATATGCAACTTAGAAACATGAATAAAGTCATACAAAATTATGCATATGCAACTCAAAATCATGAATACGAATTGGACACACGGTATCATAATAATTGTGGTCTTACTTGAACATAAATATATAATCACGTTCTAGTAAACCATCTTCTTAAAATAAATCATGTGGTTCATTTTAAATCGCCAAATTTTAATTAATAAAGGGTGATGATTAAAACCAAAAGGGATGTAAATAACTTATACGCGTGTGATACACCGGATAAAAGTACATTCCGCTAGAATAATTTTATTTTTTCTGATTTGGCTCAAATCCCTCAATTTTTATAATAATTTATTCTTTCCATTTTCAAACTCGTTCTTTTTCCTACAGAGAATCTCTCTCTCTCTCTCTCTCTCTCTCTCTCTCTCTCGATGGGGTTTCGAAGCGCTCATAAACTGTCGGCGATTCGTGCTCGAAACATTGTGTCTTCCTCAAAAATTGGTAAGTGAAGATGCAATTTTGTGTTTCTAGTTCGCACAGAGTCGGAAATCTTACTGTTATGGAGCACTTTTATATGTTTTTAATTTCAGTTCCTAGATTTTCAAAATTAAGGTTTAATGTTTCGAGTTAGAACGAAATTATTTAATTTTGTTGTTGTTGAAGTGAAAATCTATAGAGGATGTTCAATTTTTTTTGCGAGATAAGGTCAATTTCAAATCATAGTTAGGGTTTTAGTTGGAGACACGTTCGATTGGTTTGATAATAGGATGCATGTGGGGGTAGACGACGAGTTCGACAAGCTTCAATTGCGGCGGGTTTTGTTATTCATATATGCATGGCTTGTTATTCATCTATACATGTTTTATTATTCATATATACATGTTTTGTTATCCGTCTATGCATTATTTGCTATTCATGGATGTGTTTGTTGTTACTCATACATGTGTGGCTTGTTATTTATATATAATATATATATATATACATTGTCTTTGTTATTCTCATAGTCATGACTTGTTTTTCATATATGTTTGTTCAATGTCATATACGATCCACATTTTTTCGTATTCATATTTATTCTAGTTCATAATAATTCAACCAATAATCAATCGATATTCACGGTAAAATGAGTACTTATTCAACACTATAGATATGTAAACAATCATGTGTTATTGTTCAAACCAAAATTTATTATTATTCGAACTATCATGTATTCATATTAAAATCAGAATATTGAAATCACGTTTGAGTTTAAAAAAGCGCCTATTTAATTTTAAGATCACGTTTGAATTTTTAAAAAAGCCAAAATCAAGTTTCTGTTTTTTTTAATGATGTGATATTCAACCCTGGAATAAAAGATTTTCATTAATTTTAATGTTTTTAACCACGTTTCTAAGAGAAAATCCCTAAAAATCAGTTGACTTCCATATTGATCTCACTGCAGATTTGATTCAATCTCCGTCCCCATTTTTCTTATTATGGTGCCTAATTAATAATTGTTGATTTATGAAGATCCCACGTCCCACCTTATCCCTCACGTTGCACCATAATACCTATTTTACCTAAGTGTCACCTATATATATACATATAAAGGGATAGGTTCCAAAAAGACCATTGTTATATTGCTATTGAGTGGAGTAATATTGCGCGTTAGATTGAAACTAATCTACAATAGTAATTGTAGGGAGTATCCATCTTATTATGAGGATTTTCCTATAATATAATTATTATTTTTTTGGTAGAAGAAGAGGCGGCACTCTCCCGCCCCCTAAGGGGGCATTTTATTGATTAATAATAAAAAAAGGGCTAAGTAGTCCTCAAGTGGAGGATAGCCCGACCCCTTACATCATCGAGCAAAAATAAAGGAATCCCCATAGGCGAGGACGCCAACACATGCAAACCAACAAGATAAAAATGTGCCTTAGACGCGAGGCAGTCAACGACAATATTTGCCTCTCTATACACATGATGGAATCGGAACCTCCAATTCCTACTAAAGAAGCGTTGGCATTTAACAACCAGGCTATACAAAGGATGACTTTTTCTAATCTTAGAGTTCAAAAAATCAATAATTAATTTAGAATCCGACTCTAAGACAACCTGTTTGAAGCCCCTTTCCCACGCAAGCTTGATACCGTTAAGGACTCCCCATAGCTCCACCATTGGTACCGAGCAAGCACCAATGTTATGCACAAAACCCTCAATCCACTGGCCTTCGTAATCTCTCTAGACTCCTCCAGCTGCCGCTAGACCATTCTCATCCACCGACCCGTCCGTGTTTACTTTAACCCATCCGTCTTCGGGTTTGTCCCACTTCACCTCCTGCATACTCACAATCTTATTACTAGTAGCAATTAAATGCTTACCTGAGGTTGCCACATAATCCTTAACCATGCTCATGATGAAGCTCGCTTTGTCCGGCACCGAAACGACCCCATTGAAAATCCTGGTGTTCCTCCACTTCCACGTCCACCACAACGCCGTGGCGAAAACAACATTCCACTTGACACTTTCCGGCGTTTTAACTCTCTCATCCACTCAGCCACTGTGCAAACGAGTCCTGAAAAAACGACACACACATATTGGTAGCACCAAACGCCTCCCAAATATGGCGTACCTTTGGACAATCGCGGAAGAGGTGTTCAAACGACTCCTGAACTCCATGACAGTAAACGAAATCTGAATTGGTCCCTATGTGTCGCCGGCTTCGCTCGACATTCGACAGCACACCCCATTTGCACGCCAACCAGATAAAGTGCTGCACTCGCTCTATTGTGTCAAGCCGCCAAATCTTGCGATAAATCAGGCAATCGATCTCGTTCCTATTCAGATTTCCCATCAGCAGATCAAAACCAGTAGAGACAGTATAGTTTCCGTCAGAACTGAATTTCCAACACAACTCATTAGCATTATCTTCGTCACCCTCAAGCAACAAAATCGGCACCAACTTCATCAAGACCTTCGCTCGGAGGATTTGAATCAAACTCGTCCAGTTCCAACCAATATTATCCAGCCAGAAGTCACGAATAGTGGAATTTCTATCCAGTTGAGTAGCATCAATAGTAGCAAAATTCGCCAAAGGTTTGTCCATCAGCCAAACATCAGACCAGAACCTTGTCGAGCAGCCGCTCCTGACCTGCCACTTAGAACCATGTATGATCACCTCAGATATCCCCATCTTTAAACTTTTCCAAACATGGGAACAAGCATTTGAATTGCCAAGGGCACAATCCACATATTTCTTCTTAAAGACCTCGGACAAAAGGCCCTTTTCTTCCATCACAAAGCGCCAACCCAATTTACCCAAAAGAGCAAGATTCAATTCGCGCATCGGTCTAATCCCAAGACCGCCCTGATCCTTCGGCTTCACTACTTCCTCCCAAGCAACCTTATGGATTTTACGTTGGCTAGGGTTGCTTCCCCAAATCAATAAACGGTTCAGTTTATCAATCACTCTACACACTCCCTTCGGAAGGTTAATAGTAGCCATTGTATAAACCGGGAGCGAAGTTAAAACCGAACGAACTAAGGTCACTCTTCCAACGAAACTAAGAGACCTGGCTTTCCAACCTGATAATTTAGCGTGGATTTTATCAATCAGCCCCGAGAAACTCCTTCTATTAATTCGTTTGTGCAATAACAGCAAGCCGAGGTATTTAGTCGGATTATCGGTGACTCTCATACCACTCTCTTCGTTGATCTGTCGAACCACTCTTTGATCAACGTTCTTTGAGATGAAAATGCATGATTTACGAAGACTCTCTTTTTGCCCAGAAGCTGCACAAAAAGTCTCCAAACAATGCCGAACAATTAGAACCCGATCAATTGAAGCTTCCGCAAATAACAAGATGTCGTCGGCAAAAAACAGGTGAGAGAGACTAGGACCAGTTTGGGTGAGCTTAATCGGTTTCCAATTCTTCTTGGACACGGAATCCAAAATAATATGACTCAAGCGTTCTATGCACAACAAGAAAAGATAGGGCGAGATCGGTGATGAAACCCGAAATATACCAGCGCTAGAAGACAAGAAATGGGATTACTTTTATTCGATTGTGCAAACACTTTATCTTTATTTATTATTTTTATGACGAGATCACACGTCACGAAGTTACAAACAAACGAGATTACAGGTCGCGAGGTTACAAACAAACGAGATTACAGGTCGCGAGGTTACAAACAAACGAGATTACACTTCGGATCTCCCAAGAGTATTCGAGATCTCGATCTAACATGCTTCGAAATCTCCTAGTCACTACAGGATTCTATCACCAACAGGCTGCTTGACGAACTCTAGTGGCGAGGTTGTGGCCTGCGAGATGATGCGGCGAGATCTTTGGTGTGAGGATTCTTTGTGCGACTTGAAGTCTTTTTGTGGATTTCACTTATCTGCAGCGTGGCTTTTGACGATGATTCAACACGTCGATCTTCAACGAGCAAGATAGTTCTTGAGTTCAAGATGTTTTTCGACCCCTCGCTACCTACGAGGTTCTCCTCTATTTATATAGATTTGTGGAGTTGCGTTTTGGTGCTTGCTCGATGTGGGACGCCCGAGATCAAGTCTTCTGATTGGTCGAGTGTGAGGTGGTTGATCATTGGATGGAGGAGTGGTGACCGCTGAGTGGTTTAGATGGGGCGGGGGTGTCAGCTTTTGAGCAACGAGGTTTAGACCTCGTTGCCGAGGTATCGAGGCCTCGCAGAGGTAGGGATTTGTTTGTTTTTATTAGGGATGGGTATGGCAATGGGCCCCGATTTAACCTTGGGATTCCCGTCGGATCCGTTATTCCTCGTACCCCGGTCCCACCTCTTATTTCGCCATTTTGAGCACCATCACAGCCCCATGGCCTGGGGACCTCGTTCCGAGGACCGCAGGTCATATATGAATATCGTCTGGTTCACCAGATACGGGGTGCGAGGTTTTTAGCGAGAAGCGAGATGTAGAGGTTGGGCGAACTCTTTTGCGAGGGTTTTTCTGGCGAGGAACATTTCTGCGAGGCTGGATACTTGGATATTTCTCTCGTCATGTGCGTGGCGACCTCTGGGCCTGTTTCCCCGTGGTTCATTAATGGGCCTCTAAGGTGCATTAGGACCATTAAGCTTGTTTGGGAGCGGGGAGAGGCCCAAGTTTGCTTTCTATAAAAAGCATCTCCGCCATGCCCCCTTAACGTTTCATATTCATCTTCTTCCTCAAGTATTCTCTCTCTCTCTCTCTTGTTCTTTCGATCTTCAGAAAGCAATCTACGGTTTCTTGACGGTTTCCCAGAGCGCCACCTCCCTCTTCGCGCAAATCCTCGAACAAGTAAGTACCCGACTCCCTCTTCGCGTTTTTGATGTTTCTCTCCTTCTTTTGCCATTTTTGTGCCCTAGCAGGAGGTGGTTGTCCACCAGTGTCTCACGCCGATGTCACGGCGGCGAGACGGGGGGGGGGGGGGGGACGGTGCTGGTGGTTTTGCATCACTCTTGGTTCTTTTTTCGGCGTTTTCCTTTTTTTATCGCTTTGTGCCCTAGTGGGAGACGGTGGACCTCTGGTGTTTTCGCGCCGGTGTCATGGCGACGAGACGGGAGGGCGAGCGCGGTGCTGGTGGTTTTGGGTGATGCTCCCGACCCTCGGCGCGTCAGCTGGCGGTCGAGCTTCTCCGCCACCCCCATTTTTGAATTTAGAATTCATTGGGAAGCCAAACGTCACGACGGCTGATTGACGGGAAGTTCAGCCTTCCAACCCGCTGGCTTGCATTCTTCGTTTCTGATCTTTGGCGCCTCATATTCTTCTCGAGCCGTCCTATCTGTCAGAGTAGCCCTAGGGTGCCACGTGTCCTTTACCTGTTATCACCTCGCATTTTCTTTCTTTTGTAGCTTCGTTCGATGCCTCAAAATCTCTTCTTTTCCAAGTGTTCGCCTTTTGTAGCCTGGACGTCGCTCTTTCATGCCTAGAGGAACTTCCTTGAGCCCTCCACCAGGCTTCGCGTTAAGTTTCAAGAGAGGTTTTACGAGGAGATTTCTGAGCCCGTAGAGAGTGCCGAAACTATTGATTCTCAGAACCCGAGGTCCCCTTCGCTTGTTTTTAGCAACCCTTCTTCTAGTGACTCCGACGTTTCCGTTAGTTCGTGCTTCCCCCGACTTCGAACGTCTTTTGGTGTTGAGATGGCCTCGTCTTCAATTTCTGACGAGGAAGTGGCTGGTTCCATTGCAAGGTCGTCCGACTCCAATGACCTGGCGAGCTTTTTTGCGGAGCATATTACCGACGCCGTGTCCAGTGTTCCGCCCGTCCTTAAGGAGCGGATACCCATGTCCCCGAACCCCGCGAGGGTGATCTGTCTGCCCGAGGGGGCCCCGACGGTCTTGAAGCAGGGAGACCTCGAGAAGATTGCCAAGAGCTTTGCCTGGCCCGAGGGGGTTGAGCTAGTGCTTCCCGAAGGGGAAGGCTGCTCCTTGGCGCTATACGAGAGGTGCGTGGTCGTGCACCAGGCCAATCTTCAGGCCGGCTTCAGACTGCCGTTGGCCCCGCACATAGTGAATTTCTAGTGGGCCATGCACGTTTGCCCTGCGCAACTGTTTCCCAATGCGTAGAGGCTTCTATGTGCGTACACCATTCGAAGCCGCGAGCTCGGGGAGGATCCATACCTGGACGTCATGTCGAGTTTATTCATGGCGCGGCGAGAACACGAGTCCTGCCTCGTCAATCTGAGTCTGCCCGAGCTAAAGATAACCACTACCCCGTCTAACGTTGGTCAGTGGAAGGACAAGTGGTTCTTGGTTCGGGATCTCACGGGGAGATATCTTAATTTCCCCACGGCCCCGGACAACTTCGTCCAACCCAAGGGAACGCAGGACGCTGCCGAGCTCAGGGCTCGGTTCGCATCGGTAAGCCAGGCACCGTATGGGGAGTACCTGGCACAGGAGCGGCTTGAGCGGGCCGGCCTGAGTCTTACCCTTCCACCCCGCGAGGGCGAAGAGGGTAGGTTATCTTTTTTCCTTCACTCTTAGTTGCTTATTATCCTATTTTTGGCTCAGGCCATTCACACCAGCTTGAACCTCGCTTATCTAGTGATGATCACGAGCCTCGCTCGGATTATGCACTCTGATTGTTTGCGATGATCACGAGCCTGTTGACGGGCCTTCACTCAGGACAACAAATAAATTTATAGTCAAGACCCCGCTGAGTATAGGGGAGTCAGGCTCGTTCCACGAGAAACAAGGTTGTTTGTCTATCGACTACTAAAAATCAAGAAAAAACAAGCAAAACACTCACAAGCAGCCTCGTTAACGACGTTGTCAGGGTTGTTAACGAACCACCGTAACAAAAAGACTCAATCTAACGACCTAAACAATTCGGTACCGAGCCAGCAAACTCAGCAACGAAAATCTCTCTAAGGAAATTCAAATAAAAACAAAGATCTAGGACTAGGGACACCACAACATAGTCATGCATATAAACTCGTAAGAAGATGAGATCATGCATTTAAACAGATAAATTTATCAACTTTCATTGAATATCAAGTAAATTATCCTACTTTCGTAACCCAATTCACCCAATTGCTTGTTTTGGATCTAAAGCTTGAAACTTTCTTATTCAAACAATATCAACCTTCAAGTTACCAACTTTCTCTTTCAATCAAGTCAATCAACTCAAATTACCTCAACTTTCATCTCGGTATAATCACAACAAACAATCTCAATAATAGATAAAAGGCATTCAACACACAATCTTACTCACCAAACATGCATAACTATGTCGGGCTTAACCCCGAACCTAGAAAAGAAGACTACTCACTAATCATAATTATGAAACAAATAAATTCAACAAAAGAAATCATAGAAAACAAATCACTGCTCAAATTAATAAGAAAAATATCGTCTTACAGAAATTCAGAAGAAACCGAAAAAAAATACAAAGTACCGAACCAAAATAACGATTAACGAACTCGGTAACTCTCGTCCACCGAGCCTCGACCTCGACTCCGATCCTCTCTCTTCTCTCGGCTCTTCCTCCTCTCTCGTCGATCTCTCTCTCAAATCGCCCCCCTTCTAGGCTAAACAAGAGGGCTATTTATACTAATAAAGCTAGAAACTAATAAGGCTAGAAGATAAAAACTTTCCTAAAAAGATAGAAATAAAATCCTAAAAAGATAGAAATAAAATCTAAAAAGATAACAAGACCTAAATTACATAATATAATAACCCTAAAATCATAAAAAGATACTCTACTGACACGGAAATAAATTCCCGCACAGGATTGGTGAGTTACAAAGTCATCTCTCGAAATCTCTATCTCGTGGCCTCGTTAATGAGCCCTTGCAGCCTCATTAACGAGCCTGGGCTTGGTTTCTTCCACACTTCATCTCATAAAACTCGAACTCCAACTTCTTCAATCTTGTATTCCTTTGTCTTTCACTGTAGCGCTCCAAATTCAGCTCCGTATAGCACCTTTTCCTTGCTAAAACCTACAAAAATACACAAAATAGAGTAGCTTCCATACTTTTCATAAAAGTATGCAAAACTATCCAAAAACACATAAAGCTAACCCTAAACTATCAAAACTAAGCCTAATAAACTAAGAAAATATACTAAAAATACGAACATCAAAATTCCCCATACTTAGACTTGCTTGTCCTCAAGCAATCACTAAGCAATAATCAAAACCAAACAAACATACTCATCAAGAAATAACCATCCTCTAAAAACAACATCTATACATAGAAGAGAAATAACAAATGATTATTAATGTCATCACACATATATGCACCAAATAGACACAAGAGAATACAATCCAACCTCACAAGGGATATAATGTGTTTCACTCATCTCTCAAGTGTTTGGGCTTATAAATTCAACTCTCAACTCATCTTATACACAAAAACTCATAGAAATTGGAACTTATATCGCCAATACTCATAGAAATTGGCATACTCGATCCTGTGTACTCGGGCTGAGGAGGTGGTGGATAGTGAGGCTGGAAATGGTCTTGATACAACACCGGGTTGTATGGTATGAGACCATAGGAATGGGGGTCGACAGGAGCTGGCGGTGGGTTGGTAGTCATCCTCGGGACCTCGTTAACGAAGCTGGGTGCCTCGTTAGGAATGAAGGGAGGAGGCTGGAAATGGTCGTTAACGAGCCTGGTAGGCTCGTCAACGAGGACGTTGGTGCCCAATACTTCCGTGTCGATGTCATCATCCTCAAAGTTAAGCTCTTCCGTACCTCCTTCGGTGTCGGCTTCTTCAGTGTCATCGCCAACTACCTCGGTAGCCTCATCTTCATCTTCATCCATCTCTTCCTCGTCTCGCTCAAATCTTGTCTCACACGGTCTAAGTGATAGCTCATCCTCCGGCTTGGGCTCTAACGGGTAAGCATGGCCCGTCCACGCCTCTTACCAATTTGGTACGTAGAGTAGCTCCAACTTGTCAAGGGTGGGTCTAACAAGGCGGTCTTGAACTTTCACTTTGAACCCTCCCTCGGCTTGAATGAAAATACCGGAGCTATACCAATAGCTCTTGTTGAGGAGTTGAGCATGAGCCGGTGTGTAGCGAGTAAGGTCGACTCCGAGGTTTGTAGCCAAAAGACTAACCAAGTTACCACACCAAACTTCCTTGGACTTGGTTGATTTCTCTATGTAGTAGAGCCATTCATACCCCAAATTCAAAGGGCTGGGCTCCTCGAAAAGGATGGTGCGGAGACAAGCAACTTCCGTCCTTGTTGGCCTGTTCAGCTCTCTCTTCGGCCAAAATGTAGCGGCTAGGACTCGGAGAATGATTCTGAATATGGGGTTGATGATGCTTGCCCCGGATAATGCCGCTGTGGAGGATTGGTCTTCCCTAGTGATATAGCTCCAAGTCCGACTCACCCTATAGTCTTTCGGACTGTAATCTCTAGAAAGATTGGGGAGCTCCAGGATAGCGTTGAACTCCGCCATGGTATACTCTCGGCTCACATTACCGAGCCTAAACCGGATGCGTCCCGCCGAATTCTTCAACGGAAAACTAGTCTCTAGAGTGGCCAAAAACTCGGATGTGAGGGCCGGAAAGTGTGGTACCGTCTCCTTCTTTAGCAAGTGAGGCACACCGAGAATAGCAAAGGCCTCCTTGACATCCGTGTAAATCCCCATGGCCTTAGCACTTGTCTTTGAGAACCACCGAGTGTTGTGGTCCTTGTCTAGGATTGCTCTGTATCGGTCCGCTTGCCCTTGAGTGCGCAAGATCACATTGTCCATGCGAGGTGGAGATGGGGACCTCTGGTTCCTTCTCTTCTTCTGAGCTCGGGTAGCGGGTCTGCTGGAACTTGCCATGTGATCTACAAAACAACCATGATTTTCCAAGATAAGATCTACTCAAGTTAAGTTAGGCAAGAGACCCCATACTTGGTCTCGAAATAATCCTCAGAATTATTCGTTAACTACCCAATTGGGTCGTTTACGATCTGGACTGGGTATTGATCGTTGAGGATATGCATGGTCGTTAACGAGCCTGGGTGGGTCGTTAACGAGCTGCCGAGAGCCAGTTCGCAGAATTCCGAATTTTTCAACTTTAAGAAATCAAACCAAAATCAAGCATGCAATCCTCTATACTCCTTCACTAGGCACACAATCGGATATATGCACCCCATACTTGCTCAATTACCCATCCCGAACATGCTAAATTTACCCGAAATTTTGACATGCAAAGTTTGTATCTTAATACTAGAACAAGAAAAATTCATGCTTTTCTAAACCAACTTTTCACAATGAGACATCTTATCATGAATATCCTTCCCTAGGCTAAGAACTACTAAGCATAATCAAACTTTCATGAGCAAAATCCAATCATATCAATCAATCCTCTCTATGAACTCAATTCAAGATATGAAATTTCTACCCTAAAAAAAACATGAATCATGCAATTTCGAGTTAGGGTTTAGAAATCATACCGGAGAATCGAGAAATTGAAGAACAAGAGGTCGGAATTGGGTGGTTAATGAGCTCGGATCTCATCGGTGAGAAGAATGGGTTTCCGGGCTTCGGTAACGACGGCTTCTCGGTGGTCGGTGGGACGAAGGATTCCGATCGGGGTGTGGAGTTCAGTGGAGGTTTTGAGGGATTTGGGGTTTGAGAGATTTATGGGTAGAATTTTTTAGGGTTAGAGGGTTTAAATAGGAGAGGGTAGGGATAGGAAGAGGTAGAGGGGGGCGGCGGCTAGGGGTAGAAAAAGATAGATCTAGGTTAAAAATAACTTACGTGCCCGTTTTACCGAATCGGGTTATCGAACCGGGTCGTTAACGACCCTGGGTGGGTCGTTAATGAGCCACCGTAGCCTCTTGGAGTGATTTTCGAGCCCTTCTCCTGTATCTTGTTAGCTCTAAATTTATCCTAATTTCTATCCTAAAAACTACTAAAAAGAACTTAAAAGAAAGCTAGGAAAAAGAATCTAAAAAGAAAAGAAAAAGAAAAGAAAACTAATTCTATACTAAAAAGCGGGTTGCCTCCCGTAAGCGCTATTTTTAACGTCGTCAGCCCGACATACTCACCTGACTTCAAGGTGGCTCTTTTGTTGCGATGTTGGGGTCTTGAGGTACCCCATACTTAGCTTTGCAGCTTTTATGTGCTTGAGTTACTAAATTAGGTCCCTTTTCTTCTATCAATATGCTCGGTATTCCTACATGATGGTTAGTGAAATCCGAAAACCAAGGTGGTGTGGATTTCTCTGTAGTGCATATGATGGGGCATGGTGTAGGAATAAAAGATAAAGAATAGTCATGACCGTCTTTAGCTGATTCATAGGTAGAGTACTTAGCTTGGTTGTATTCTTGCATGTGGGACTCGGTAGTCGGCCAATGTGGTTCGGTAGGGACTTGTATGAAATTCTCTCCTATTTTGGTATGTGAGGGAGGCTCGGTGGGGCCAGCTATGTCGAGTTCTGGTTGAGTCAACTCGATTTGTGCAACCGCAGTTGGGTCGTTGGCGTTCTGATCCAAGCTGAATTCCACTCGTTCCTCTCCAATATCAAAAGTGAGGAGTCCTTTCCGCACATCGACTCTTGCACCTGCCGTGGCTAAGAATGGTCTGCCGAAAATTATGGGAACATGAGGGTCTTCAGGCATATCGAGGACGATGAAATCATTCGGTATAAAGAATTTCCCGACTTGAATAGGATAGTCGTCCACGACTCCTGTGGCCTTGACACATGATCCATCTGCCATGTACAGATTCATATCTACCGGCTCTAGTGGTCCCATATTAGCCTTGGACCAGATCGAGAGAGGGAGTAAACTAGCACTGACTCCCAGATCACATAAAGCTTTGAACTTGTGGTCGCCTATGCCGATCGTTATTGCAAATCTCCCTGGATCCCCTAACTTTTCTGGTAAAGCTATAGATCTGACTTCATCCTATAGCTCTGTCATGGATCTTTTCCTGCTAAGAATATCTTTCAAAAATTTTGTGTAAGCCGACATTTCGCTTAGGGCCTCAGCGAATGGGATGGAAATATTAATGCCTTGAAGAATCTTTACGAAACGCTTGAACTTACTCTCAGTAGAGTCCATAGATTTCTTAGTGGGAAATGGAAGAGATTTCACCATCCTCGGAACCAAGTTAGGCTCGAGGGGTGATGCTACCGGGTCGACACTAGGGTCGTCAAGTATGCTCGGCGGGTCGTTACCGACCTTGGAATTGAGAGGAAGGCTCGGATTAGAAAACTTACCTGGGGTAGGGTCGTTAGGTACCCTCGGAGCCTCATCACCATGGTACGCTGGTTCGGTAATTGCCCTCCCTGGCTCGTTACCGAGGGTAACCGTGGTGTCCTCTTCCTTCTTATCCTCAGCTTGGACTCGCTTCGGTAATGTCTTTCCACTCCTAAGGTGTACTACTGCTATTTGTCCTTTAGGGTTTTCTTCGGGACGGCCCGGAAGTTGCCCTTGTGGCCTCGAAATCTGTGCAGCAAGGTTCCCTAGTTGGGAATCTACATTCCTCTTCCATACATCGAACTCGCCCCATCTTTTATTCTGATGGTTAAGGTTAGCTTGAACTTCATTGACCTTGTTGTGTACCCCATTGATGCTTTCCTGTAACCCTTGTACCCAAGATGGTGGCTCCTGATGGCCTAGAGGTCGATAAGGTGCAGGTCGTCTATCTGGTGGAGGCGATGCATAGCTTGGATTTGGATTCTGATTGCCCCACGTCTGATAGTTATTTGACCTGTCAAAATTGCTAGGCTGGTTCCTGTATGGGCCTCTCTTGTAATTCATTTCAGCAATTGTCTCAGCGGCTCTTACCTGCTCTATGTTAGTGCAAGCAGAAGTACTATGGGCAGAAGAACCACACTCTTGACAAGATTGAGAGGATTTCAGAAAACTTACCTGCTTCTTCAGGCGGTTGACCTCGTCTTCTTCAGAAAACTTACTTTTCATAAAAATATGCAAAACTATCCAAAAACACATAAAACTAACCCTAAACTATCAAAACTAAGCCTAATAAACTAAGAAAATATACTAAAAACTATACTAAGCATGCGGCCTTTTCAACGCTCTTGCTTCGAGGGCGCAGGGGAAGAAGCATGCGGCCTCCACCTCCCAGGTCCCGCAGGCCCTGAAGGGCCCTATTGTAAAGGAACCGACCTTTTGATGAGGCCTCCAGCCTCGCTACCGAAGCCAACAGCCCCTGCGAAGGCTGTGGGGGTTAAAATTACGGAGGGGGGCGTCCATGGGAGATGCTGCCCAGGGGACCTCGCACGCCCCCCGAGGGTCCGGCGAGGAGGCCGGACAAAAACGCAAGGATGCGGAGGCATCACCCCGCAAAGAGAAGAAAAAGAAACACAAGGGGGACAACCAACGCAGCTCCTCGGGGAAGGAGATCGTCCCCAGACGCGAACCCGCGAGTCGGGTCCTTTCCCCCACCGGTCCCCTCGCCGAGAAGTTCCACTGCCCCAGACCATCCAAGGGGGCACTTAGGAACTGAAAGAAGGACGACTGGAAGGAGGAGATTGCGTGGGCGAACAATCTCTCCGAAGACGCCCTTACTGACGAGGCTCTCCGCTACTCGGCGATGGTATGTCTCGCTTTGTTCTTGTAGGCCTCGCTTGCTAGCCTTGTACCTTCTCTTTCCTAATGTATATCTTGATTTTTTGTTTTCAGCATCACTTTTTTTAAATTACAACTGCAGCCGCATCAACCTCCTCTAGAAAAACTTGGATACCTTGAGGCGAGGCTCGAGGCTCGCGAGGCCGAATGTGCGAAGAGGGAAAAGGACCTCACGGAGGCCACGAGGCGGACCCAGGCCGCTGAGGTTGCGGCGGCGGACGAGGCCAAGGCCGCCGCCAGGGCCGAGGAGGAGGTGAAGAAAGCCAAGGTGGAGGCGGAGAAGGCCAGGGGGAGGCGGAAAAGGCCAAGGGGGAGGCGGAAAAGGCAAAGGGCCTGGTTGGGGATCTCAAGGCCGAGATCGAGGAGCTCCAGACCAAACTTTCTGCGGAGCATAACTTCTTCAGGGAGAAGGAGTCGGAGCTCCGCAGGGTTGAGGAGGAGAACAGCAGCCTCCACGAGCACGTCAAAGAGCTCAATGAGGAGGTGGAGGCTGCGGGGCCGAGGTACGTGTCGTCTGCCGAGTACTAAGAACAACTATTGAGCAGCATCGACAAGATGTACCGGCAGGCCATTCGTGCGGGGGTAAGGCAGGCAGTTGCGAAGTATGGGCATATCGACCCTCGCATCGCCTTCTTTATCCCCAATTATGGGCTGACCATGGGCGATGAAATCGGGGAAGAGCCCCAGGGAGAATGCGAATTCTTCCTAAACAACGAGGATGGGGTCATGTCGACTGAGGGTACCGAGGTGCCCACCGCGGGGGACCTCGGTCAGGGAGGTTCGGACCTCTCCACTGGAGACCCCAACCCTGCGCCGGACGTGCCAACCTCGGATCCTGAGGTGATCATTGCCTCACCCGTCCGCCAAGTCCCCATGGACCCTGCCGCCGAGATCCCGAATGAATGAGGGGTGCTTGTTTTTGTAATTTTTTGTCTATTTTTTGTTTAAGTATTTGGTGGTTCCTACTGGGGTTTGTAATTATGATACTCTGGCCCTTGAGGCCTTGTTTTATGTGATTTTCTTTCCTTTCTTCGTCTTTGTTTGTGTTGCGTGCTTTTCTAGGGTCTGTGTTATATTTTGATCCAGTTTATTGAATCCCGATCCAACCCCATGGTTTGAGTGCCGCAATATTTGCGGTCCACTCGGACCAAATCGGGCGTCCGTTATACATCGCAATTCCGAGCCTTGCTTGGATCACTTAAAATAGATTATATGCCGCGATCACGAGCCTCGCTCGGATCGCGGATGGTAGATTTTATGCCACGATCACGAGCCTCGCTCGGATCGCGCATGGTTGATTTTATGCCGCGATCACGAGCCTCGCTCGGATTGTGCATGGTAGATTTTATGCCACTATCATGAGCCTCGCTCGGATCGCGCATGGTTGATTTTATGCCGCGATCACGAGCCTCGCTCGGATCGCGCATGATTCATTTTATGCCGCGATCACGAGCATCGCTCGGATCGCGCATGGTAGATTTTATGCCACGATCACGAGCCTCGCTCGGATCGCGCATGGTTGATTTTATGCCGCGATCACGAGCCTCGCTCGGATCGCGCATGATTGATTTTATGCCGCGATCACGAGCCTCGCTCGGATCGCGCATGGTTGATTTTATGCCGCGATCACGAGCCTCGCTCGGATTGTGCATGGTAGATTTTATGCCACTATCATGAGCCTCGCTCGGATCGTGCATGGTTGATTTTATGCCGCGATCACGAGCCTCGCTCGGATCGCGCATGATTGTTTTGATTGTCTCCAACCCCAAGCGGGAAGCGAGGGGTGGAATTTGAACTTCGTAAAATCGAGAATCTCCAACCCCAAGCGGGAAGCAAGGGGTGGAATTTGATCTTCGTAAAACCGAGAATCTCCAACACCAGGCGGGAAGCGAGGGGTGGGATTTGAACTTCG
Source organism: Fallopia convolvulus (assembly GCA_964016875.1). Classification (NCBI taxonomy): domain Eukaryota; kingdom Viridiplantae; phylum Streptophyta; class Magnoliopsida; order Caryophyllales; family Polygonaceae; genus Fallopia; species Fallopia convolvulus. The sequence continues at coordinate 14,532,705 of OZ024729.1, read as the reverse complement.
TAAAACCGAGAATGTCCAACCCCAAGCGGGAAGCGAGGGGTGGAATTTGAACTTCGTAAAACCGAGAATCTCCAACCCCAAGCGGGAAGCGAGGGGTGGGAATTGAACTTCGTAAAACCGAGAATCTCCAACCCCAATCGGGAAGCGAGGGGTGGACTGGCGCAACGAGGTTCTTATTTCTGAGATAAGATTTGAAAATTCCACGTAGCCCTTTATTCACGAAATTTTAGGAAATTGTAAAGGGTTCGGAGAGTTTGCATGTATTATCTTTTGAGCTGATCGATGTTCCATGTTTTGCTCAGAGTGCGACCCTCGCTATCCTTGAGCTTAAAGGCTCCGGACGCGACTTCTTCCCCGAGGAGGTACGGACCTTCCCAGTTAGGATCCAGCTTGGCGCCCTCGGTACGCCTTAAAACGAGGCTACATGTGACCAAAAATTGGGGCCTAACCTTCTTGTCGTGTTACACCGCCACGCATCGTTTGTATTCTTTGGAGCGCAGGGCTGCGACCTCGCGCAACTCATCTCTGAACAGAAGTTCGATCTTGACATTAGCCTCGTTCTCTTTTGCATCGAAGTCAAAAACCCTTGCCGAATCAACTAAGGTTTCTACGGGGACTAGCGTCTCTGCTCCGTAAGTTAGAGTGAAAGGTGTTTCCCCCGTTGCGCGTCGTGCGGTATGTCCATAGGACGAGTGGGAGAAGTTGCGCGTCGTGCGGTATGTCCATAGGACGCTTCTTTAGATCGGACAGGATGAAGGCGTTGACATTCTCCACCTGGCCAATGGACTGGGGGTGGGCCACGGAGGAAACCTTGAGGGTTATGCCCAGCTCGGAACAAAAGGTCCGAGTTTCTTCGTAGTCGAATTGGGGGCCATGGTCAGTCATGATGGCCATGGGGACCCCAAAGCGACACACGAGGTTCTTCCACAGGAAATTGCAAACCTTTGTTCCTGTGATCTTTGCCATCGCCTCTGCCTCGACCCACTTCATGAAATAGTCGACGATGACCAGTATGTATTGTACCTGGCCCACAACCTTGGATGTCCTTCCCCCACATCACGAAGGGGCATGGTGCGTGGATCGAGCGCAGACGCGAGGTCGGGGCATGTTAGAGGTTTCCGTGCTTTTGGCACCCGTCGCATTTCTGGACAGAGGCCCTCGCGTCCTGTCTGAGAGTGGGCCAAAAATATCCCAAATAGGCGATTTTATGCGACAAGGCCCGCCACCCGGGGTGGCCACCGTAGACCCCTTCATGTGCTTCGTACAAGATGTATTCCGCAGCCTCGGTTGGCACACATAGCAAGTTGGGCTTAGCGAAACCTCGGCGATAGAGCCGACCGCGGATGACGCAGTAGCGGGCCGCTTGCATTTTGAGCTTTCTAGCCTCTGCAGGATCTTCAGGGAGGACGCCGCTTTCCACATATCGCGTCATTGGAACCCTCCAGTCTCCGACTTTGACGGAGAGAACCTCGCTGGTTACACTCCGCGAGAGCTTCCTTTCCACCATCACGCGGTTTCCTACTTCCAAGGGGAGGACCGATCCCAACCTCGCGAGTGCATCTGCTTTTATGTTTGCAGCTCGTGGGATGGACTCTACAGCGAAGGTCTCCACGCAAGACACCAATGCCTTAACTTTTTCTCGGTACACAGGCAAGAACCCCGTGCGGGTGTCGTATTGTCCGTTCAACTACCTCGCCACTAGCTCAGAGTCGGTGTAGACTCTGATCTTGCAGGCCCCATTGAGGAGTGCCATCTCTATCCCGGCAATCATGGCCTCATACTCGGCCTTGTTATTGCTGGCATCGAAGGCGAAGTTAAGGGCGTACTCCGTTTCAATTGAGGGACCGACGACGAACACGCCAGCCCCGCCCCCGGCGTCACACCGTGAGCCATCAACGAAGACCTTCCATTCCTCCGAGCTTGCGTCAGTTTCGGGGAAGGTAACTTCCACGACGAAGTCGGCGAGAGTAAGTCGGGGTGATACCCTAGAGAACTTGCGGCTTCTAGTATCAATATTTTTACCAACTAAAGACAGGGGGAATCAAGAGAAAGATCTAAACTAAACTAAACTAAGAAATAAATAACAAACAATCAAACAAAGCAATAGAGAAACAAGTTTATTCAAAAGATCCACTCTGAAATAATCACTCGATCACAGATTCATCCACTGATTCCTTTTACACCTATGATTAATCTCTATCCTAATCATTAGCAATTGCAAGTCCACGGCCCAAGCAATTCTTTAACCCTAGGCAAGGACGCTTAACCTAGAATTAGCATATAGAACAAGGATATACAGGATACAAATTAAGACAACCAAGCTACGAGTCGATTGAATTAACTTATAATCAATTCTCTTTCTCAATTCCTAGTGCGCGGTCCTAGAAATTAAGTTGTTTCAAAGATCAAGTAAGATCACATAGACAATGATTCAAACCTAATCATACTGTAGAATATCAATCAAATTCAACAAGTTGCGCACCAAGAGAAATTAATTGATAATCATGAAATTAAGCATAAAGAGAAAAGATATTAATCAAAAGATAGAAATCAATTACCAAAACCTCACGAGTTCATAAATCAAAGCTTCACCTTCAAACAAACCCCAAAGGGTTTAGTTCTCCATAAAAACTGAAAATAAACTAGGTTAAACTAAAAAGAGGCTCTCTAAAAGTATGCTATGATAACCTAAAACTCACGAACTAGGTCTATATAAACTAAAAACAACCAAATAAAACTTGATACTAAAGATATAATTAAAAGATAGAATAAAGCAAAGGCGGCGCGCGGAACCCAGCCACCCGCGAGCGCGGGTCAGAACCCGCGGTCGCGGGTCCATTCAGCCCTCGGTGCTTGCGGATATTGGTCTCCCCGCGGTCGCGGGTCTTCTGACAACTTACTGGTGTCAACTTCGGAGGTGGTTTTGACCCACTTAGAGTTGGAATTTGAACTCGCCATAAAAACATGAATTGTATCTCTACGAGTTACTTTCCAATGATACCAATTTCAGCTTCATCTAATCACCGTAGCTCCCAAACGATGCATCATAAGAAAGTGGCATCAAAACAACTCCAAATCAACACATGTCTTCAAAACTCTTGCAATTCTTCAAATCGTGTCTTCAGTCTTCATATTACATTTATGCTCAAAACTAACCTAAACACACTCAAATCATACCTAAAATACAAGAGTTAACCTATACTAAATAGAGCGTATCACATGTCCCTTCATTGCAGTCCTAGGGAGGTAGCTGATATCGAACTCGGAGAGCTCGACTGCCCACTTCATCATCCGCCCCGTGAGGGCGAACTGATGGAGGATTTGCTGAAGTGGGAGGTCGGAGAGGACCTGAATAGGGTGTGCGTGGAAGTAAGGGCGCAGGCGCCTCGCGGCGGTCACAACGGCCAAAGCCATCTTCTCTGCCGGGGAGTATCGCTGCTTCACAGGTTGGAGCACGCGGCTTATGAAATAGACTGGGTGCATAGCTTTTCTGGTTAGCACCGCGCTGACTGTCTCCGGGCTTACCGCCACATACAGCTGACAGTCCTCGCCCGCCATTGGCGGTGACAATCTGGGGAGTTTTGACAGGAATGCCTTTAATCCGGAGAAAGCGAGCTTTAGCTCCTCGTCCCAAACAAACTTGTCGTTCTTCTTTAGGGCGGCGAAGAAGGGAAGGGACTTATCCGCCAAACGGGAGCAGAACCTCCCCAGGTAATTCACGGCGTCGTTGAGCCGATGTACCTCAGTACGAGATTGTGGCGACCTCATCGAGAGGATCGATTCAATCTTAGCGGGGTTCACATTGATCCCGCGCTCGCTGATCATGAAGCCCAGGAACTTTCCCGATGACACGCCGAATACGCACTTCTTGGGGTTCAGGCTGAGCCGGTTGCGTCTGAGCGTTGCAAAGACCTCTGCGAGGTTGACCAAATGCTCTTCGGGGGTTTTTCTTCGGACCACAATGTCGTCGACGTAGGCCGACACGTTCCTCCCCAAATGATCTTTGAAGACCCGGTCTATGAGACGCTGGAAGGTTGCCCCTGCGTTTTTAAGGCCGAAGGGCATGACCTTGTAGCAGTAAGTACCGCGCTGCGTGATGAAGGACGTCTCCTCCTCATCGCACGGACTCATCAAGACTTGATTGTATCCTGAGTACGCGTCGAGGAAACTCAAGACCCCATGTCCCGCGGTTGAGTCGACTAGCTCGTCGATCGAGGGCAGGGGGTAGCTGTCTTTGCGGCAAGCCTTGTTGAGATCCTTGAAGTCCACGCACATTCGCCATTTTCCGCTGCCTTTTTTGACCAGCACAACGCTGGACAACCATCTAGGGTACTGGACCTCGCGGATAAACCCCGCGGCCAATAGCTTCCCCACCTCGGCGTTTGCGGCGTTCGCCCTCTCCTCATTCATCTTCCTTCGCCTCTACACCACGGGGCGAGTGGTAATGTCGACATTCAGGGAGTGTTGGGCCTGGAAAGCAAGGACTCCAGCGAGGTCCTTGGCAGTCCAAGCGAACACGTCGCGGGACCTGGAAAGCAAGGACTCCAGCCATGTTGTTGATTTCCCGAAGAGGCATTCTCCTAGGTAGATTTTCTCGCCTTCATCCCCGAAGGGGGTAACCACCCTTCTTTCCACCTCTGGGATGGGGACCGTGAAGTCCCGGACTTCGAGATCAGCTTCGCCGGGGGACTCCACCATGAACACCGGGCATTTCTATTTTGCAAAGGTCGCGTAGCATACGCGACACTCCTCTTGGTTGCCCTTCACCTCTCCGACCCCGCCGTCGACGGGGAACTTCATCTTTAGGTGGTAAATTGACACCACCGCTTGGAACTTCATCAGGGATACTCTCCCGATGATTGCATTGTACACCGAGGGCAGGTGCACCACAGTAAATTCCACCATCTTGGTTCGCCTCGTCGAACCGGTGCCCAGCGTCATTCAGAGGTCTATAAGGCCTGCAACGTCAACCTCTTCTCCTGAGAAGGAGGTGAGCTTCCCAGCGTAGGGTTTCAGGGCGGTCTCGGAGATGCCCAACTGCTCGAAATCGTCGAAGTACATAATGTCCATGGAGGATCCCGTGTCTACCAGTACCCGCTTCACCATTTTTGAGCCTACTTGACCATGTATCACCAAAGGGTCCGAGTGCGGCATGTGGAGACCCTCGGCATCTTCAGAGTTGAAGGCCAACCCGACGTGAGATCGTGAGGTTTGTGCGACGCTAAACACCGAGGGCTCATGGTGGCTTGCCCTTGCGTACCTCTTTCTTTCTGCCTGGCTTGATCCAGCCAGCGAAGTTCCACTCGAGATGGTATGAATATACCCATCGGGTGTCGTTGTCTGACCTGACCGTGCCTGCTTCGCGGGAGCCTGCTGCTCGACGTTGTTGGCTCTGGTCTAACTTGGGCCTTGTGGCACGGTGTTTGCTCCCGAGGCGGGGTTGGCACATCCTTTCTCATTTGGGTTGTATAAAGGGCCGCCCTTCCCCCTATAACCTCGCTGCCTTCTGCCGAAGCAGTTACAATTGCCACCGCCACCACCGCGGTTATTATTGCAGTTGTTGTTGTTGTTTCTGTTGTTTTTGTTGTTGTTGTTGTTCCTGTTGTTGTTGTTGATAGGGTTTTGGGTCTGCGTCACATACGCATCCCTAGCGGCTGGCATGACCACCTTCGTCTTCCCCTTAGCCTCGGCGACGATTTCCTTGTTGGTCCTCGGTTGTGAGCTTTTGTTGGCGGCGTCCTCAGCGTACACCTGGGCCGTGATCCGAGCGCACAGACTATCGTACATTGCCGGGCACTTTAGGAAAATGTAATTCTTGAAGGCCCCTTGGCATAGGTTGCCCATGAGGGTATCTCGCACCGACGATTCGTCGATATGCGCGATCTCCGCCACCGCTGTTGTGAAACTCGTGAAGAAGGTGCCCAGCGACTCTCCTTCTCCCTGCTCGATACCGCGGAGGTCCCGCATGTTCTTCTATCGCTTCCTCAAACCTTTGAAGTGTGCGTTGAAGGACTCACACAACTGAGCGAACGAGGCCACAGACCCAATCTTGAGACTTATGAACCACGTCACCGCGGCCTTCTCTAAGGTGGTTGGCAAAACGCGACAGAAGATGGCGTTGTTATAGGAGTTGACGTTCATCTGGACAACAAAATGCTTCACATGCTCCTCCGGGTCCGCCGCGCCATCGTAAAGCCCCATCTGCGGCCTATGGAAACCCTTGGGCATAGGCGCATTTGAATCTCGTCCACGAACGGGGAGAGGCTTCCGGCCTCGACGTGGTGACGTCGCGAGCGGGACTTCAGGGAGTGCCTAACGCTTTCGTCCGTCTCGGACAACTCCGAGTCCTGCAGCCTCGAACGTCGTGAGCGAGACTTTGAGATTTGCATGGGGTCCCTGGGAGGCCGCTCCATTGACGAGCCATTGGTCGATGTCTCCTTCCTTGGCACATGCCCAGGGACGTACGCGGGTACGTACTCGGAGTGGGGTTGGCCTGGGGCGGGCACGGGGACGTATGAAGGGGCGAAGCCCTGCTGGTATTGCCCATAGCCCGGGTAAGGATATGGGTTCGGAGGCTCCCCGCCCGATTCGTACCCTTGGAATGGGTAAGGGTTTTGTGGCGCGTTGTACGCCCACCCTGGAGGGACGCAGAATGGGCAACCCGGCGGTCCCGTGTTCATCCATTGTGAAGTTTCGAGCATGTTGTCGGGGGTGTTGGGGGAAAAAGTTATTTGGACAGGCCATTTTGAGGGATTCAAAAGCCAAGGTCTGCACAAATCAGGAAACTGCTTAGGATGAAGAGCTTCCCACAAACGGCGCCAGTGATAAAACCCGAAATAAACCAACGCTAGAAGACAAGAAATGGGATTACTTTTATTCGATTGTGCAAACACTTGCTCTTTATTTATTATTTTTATGACGAGATCACACGTCACGAAGTTACAAACAAACAAGATTACAGGTCGCGAGGTTACAAACAAACAAGATTACAGGTCGCGAGGTTACAAACAAACGAGATTACACTTCAGATCTCCCAAGAGTATTCGAGATCTCGATCTAACAAGGTTCGAGATCTCCTAGTCACTTCAAGATTCTATCACCAACAAGCTGCTTGACGAACTCTAGTGGCGAGGTTGTGGCCTGCGAGATGATGCGGCAATATCTTTGGTGTGAGGATTCTTTGTGCGACTTGAAGTCTTTTTGTGGACTTCACTTATCTGTAGCGTGGCTTTTGATGATGATTCAACATGTCGGTCTTCAACGAGCAAGATAGTTCTTGAGTTCAAGATGTTTTTCGACCCCTCGCTACTTACGAGGTTCTCCTCTATTTATAGAGTTTTGTGGAGTTTCGTTTTGGTGCTTGCTCGATGTGGGACGCCCGAGATCAAGTCTTCTGATTGGTCGAGTGTGAGGTGGTTGATCATTGGTTGGAGGAGTGGTGACCGCTGAGTGGTTTAGACGGGGCGGGGGTGTCAGCTTTTGAGCAACGAGGTTTAGACCTCGTTGCCGAGGTATCGAGGCCTCGCAGAGGTAGGGATTTGTTTGTTTTTATTAGGGATGGGTATGGAAATGGGTCCCGATTTTAACCTTGGGAGTCCCGCCGGATCCGTTATTCCTCGTACCCCGGTCCCACCTCTTATTTCGCCATTTTGAGCACCATCAATCGGGTCGCCCTGCCTAACACCCCGTGAGGCATCGATCTGGTTCGTCATCTCCCCTTTCCAAAGAACATGCGTTTTCAGGGAAGACACGCAAGCCATAATCCAACTAATCCATTGAGCCGGGAAGCCTGAATCATGTAAAGTATACTCTATAAACTTCCAATTCAACCGATCATAAGCTTTTTCGAGGTCCAATTTCACAATCATCCACCCGTTTTTGCTCCTCTTTCGTCTAATCAAATGCACGACCTCCTGAGCGAAAACAATGTTATCCAAGATCAAACGGCCCGGGATGAAACTCCCCTAAGTAGGGCCAATAAGCTCACACATAAGAGGTTGAAGAAGGTTAACCAACACCTTCATAACCACCTTATAAAAGACATTACAAAGACTAATCGACCTGAATTGGGATATCAACTCTTGTTTACTCACTTTTGCCAAGAGAAAAATAAGAGTGTCATTAACACCATTCAGAAGAATCCCCGAGCTGAAAAAATCTTTGACAAAGCTGATCACCGAACGGCCCACAATGCTCCAACAATTTTGAAAGATAACGGGATGGAACCCATCAATACCTGGCGCCTTAAACGCTCCCATGGCTCGCACCGCTTTCCAAATCTCGTCTGTAGAAGGCATCAAAATCAACCGGTTATGGATCTCATTGTTCAACCCCAAGAAACCGCAACTAATGTTAGGAATAGGTTGTCCAACATACTGCTCACCACCATACAAATTATTGTAAAAATTTACTGATTTGTGCTTTGTGCTTATGTGGATAGTTGTTATATGTGAATTGTTTGTTTATATAGGAAATAAGTTATTACTAAGCATACGTCATAGGGTATAAGGGTGTCACAGTTATGACGCCTTCTAATAACAATCGAAGTATGAAACAAAGACGTGTTCATGTCCCCCAAATACAATCACTACTCTCTAGACTTCTGGAACCAAAAAACCTCTTCATGTTCCAACACTTCCTCAACGACTTTTTGGGTCTCAGTCTCGGCATTAATCAATGTCTCCGACGGAGCCACCAACAAGCGTTGTTGCAACATCTCTAGGCGTGTAAACAACTCCGACTTTCGAGTATGAATATTACCGAAAGTTTTTTTATTCCACCGGAGAAGATCCTTTTTGAGCACAGATAAAGCAATCGGAGCCTCCACATCTTGCCCCCAGCTTTCTCGTACCCTATCATTGAACCCCGGGTGGGTCATCCAAGCAGCCTCAAAGCGGAAAGGCCTCCGCTTCTTGTTGGTGGAAATCATAGGATCCAACGACAAGAGAAGCGGATTGTGATCTAAAGACAATCTTGGGAGGTGTTTAACTCTAGCTTCAGCCCAACGAGTCCTACCCTCCATATTCATAAAAACACGATCAAGTCTTTTATAAACAACCGAACTTCTAGAGAGTCTCCTACTCCAAGTAAATTTAGGACCCGCATACTCTAGATCAATAAGGCCCACATTGTCCCTCCATCTGATGAACACGTCAAAATCAGTATGTAAACCGCCAGAGCCCCCGTCCCTCTCATTGGTGTATAAGATGCAATTAAAATAACCTTCTACAATCACCGGTACATTGGCAGTCTTGATTTCATGCTCGATATCCGTCTAAAAAGGTTCTCGGCGTTTAGCAGACGGAGAACCATAGACTAGAAAGCAGTGGATTCGGATTCCATTGTCCATATAAGAAACGTGGATAAAATGATTATGCCTTGACACCATATCAATGTTCACCTTATCTGCCTTCCAAAAAATCCAAATACCACCCGCAAAACCCGTGGCTTCGATCCTATCACAATTCGAAAAATCATCCCTCGTCATTCTATCACAAATATGGTCGGCTCTATCACCCAAAACTCTGATCTCAAATAGTGCTAAGATATCCACTTTATGACTTCTACTCATATACCTAACGGCTCTTTGAAAACCTGGTTTACTTGCACCAAAACAATTCCAAAGTAAAATATTCATCATAGATAAATAACAAATGAGAGAAAACTGGAAACAAGAAGGAACAAATTGGCCCTTGAGCTTAGCAGCTCTCCTCCATGGTGGCGTCGTTTGCATCAGTATGTATTGTCGTATTACAAGCTGTATCCACATTATAGTGTCCATTAGTTTCCTCGATCGAACCAGTAACGCCTTGAGGATGGCTTTGATCATGATCGGCATGGTACCCCACAGTTCCATTCCCCCGCCAAAGCAGAGCTAATATTTGGATCCGGGTCCGGTACAACCCTGTTTGCTGAATGGAACTGCTTGTGAGAATCGTTATCATAATTTCTTTGCCTTTTTTCGGACCGTCAGTAACGGTCTGGATATTCTTGTTGGAACCCGTAGAATAACTATCCTTAGGAGAAAAGATGCCCACTTTCCTACCAATCATCAGTTTCTTTTTGTCCATTTGGGCCTTATTCAAAGGTGGTCCATTACTTTTGCCCATTTCAAACTGGAGAGCGCCCTCTTCACTAGTAACAACCGATTGGGCCCCAACGACCCCATATTCCTGCTGCATCTGGCCCGCTACCGTTTTTCCCTTACCGTTAGACTCCACAACTTTTGCCGCTATATCTTCTATTTTATCCCCAATATCCGATTTTGAAATCTTTCCTCCATTAGAGTTTCTTTGATTGATAGGGATATTCTCATCGTTCAGATTTTTCTTGCCATGATCCACCTTATCATTATTTTCCTTTTCTTGGATATCCAAGGCCTCAAAACGATTTGTTGGCAAACATAATTGCCGAGAATCCGGGGCTAACACCCCTTTTCCTTTTCTGTTCATCATCGGGGTCATCTTGGAGTCGGACTTCCGGCCATGCTCAGGTGCCGATTTAGCTTGTCCGTCATCGGATTTTGCTTTTAATTTCGTTGGCTTTGGCCTTCTAGCCACCACCATCCATTCTCCATAGGTACCCCCATTGACATTACCCGTGTTGGACGATTCACTGTTAACACTCGTTGCATTTTTGCTCCCACTTGGATCCCCTCCTTTATTGGTTTGCTCGTTGCTCACTGGGGAATGTTCAGCCGGCCTAAATGGGCAATTATTCTTCACATGACCGAACCAGTCGCATCGGAAACATGTAGTAGGAACACCTTCGTATGCGATTAGGAATCTTTCATTGTTTATGATAATTGCGCCTTTTAACAGACGCTCGAGGTCAACATCGACACAGATCCTAGCAAAACGCCCTATGTTTGTATAAAGAGTTTTCGGATCAACCTTTATGGGGCGTCCAACCCCCGCAGCAACTTTCAGCAGCACCTTCTCCTCATAAAGTGTCAAAGGAAGACCAGAAAGTCGAATCCAAAGTGGCGCCGTCTTCATGGGATCCGAGGTACAGAACTTTGGAGACCAACTATGAACCAAAAGACACCGACCGAAAACCGTCCATGGACCATTAGTCAGCAACATCAAACAATCTTCCTCACAACAAAAACGAACCAGGAAACACCCATGTTCAAGATCGAGGATCTGAAAACGAGTGTTCGTTCGCCACATCTCCCTAACGTTCTTTTCCATGACGTGGAAAGCAATTGGTGGCCCTAACAACTTCACAACCACCGACCATGTCCAAACCGACGCCAAAGCTTCCATAACATCCTCATCAATAACCACTGCAGGATCACCATTTTCGCCTTCTGGGAAGAAGATATTCACTTTGCCTTCTAGAAATTCATCATCCAAATCTGTCTTGGGTTGGATCGAACTGCCTACCACCACCTCCTTCCATGAAACCTTCTTATCAGGAGGGTCCGACGGCGGCCGGTCACGACCAGAACCATCTACTTGCATTCCATCGTTACCCACCCCATGACTATCCGGTGTGAACACCGGGTTTGACACTACGTTCATTCAAGAAGAAAACCTAGCCAGCGAGAGCGTTTTCAATGAGAGCGTTTTCAGCTATTATAATATAATTATTAAGAGAGAGAAATTAACAACCAAATCTAATTTTTACGTGATCTCCTCCCACAATATTTACAGTTTCCCTTTTCATGGCATATTGAGATCTATAATTTCTCCGCCCTTGATGCGCAACTTGGATGAGAGTGTTTTGCCCTCGGATATCGCCGAGGTTCGGGAAGTTCTCTTAAGGCTCAAAGGTTTTGGCTATCGCCGAAAAAGATTATATATCATCGTTCTTTTTCCGGGCCAAACAGGAGATGTGTACCCCCAAGCAAGGTTGAGCCCTTATTATATGAGATCCATGAAGGCATATGTGATATGAACGCTAGAGGTCGCAGCTTGGCATTCCGAGTTCGTTTGCAAAAGTATTGGTGGCCTACACGTGAAAAGTGCCTCGAGAAAGCCAATAGGAGAATCGCCGTGCTCTTTCCGACCACCTCTTATTCGCCGAGGATCGCCGAGACGCTGCCTCTACACAGATCGCATCCTATTGATAGGCAACCATAGCCCAACGCGTAAGATACCGTACTTGTCGAGTCGATGACCTATACATCGGAGGGTCATGGAAAGCACACGCGTATGGCATAGCTCAACCAGAATTGGGAGGAACCGTGTTAGGCGGCAGCAACGTATGGTCGAGGAGCCTAATCGTTGAAGATTCCTAATGGGAATGTCGTCCCTCGAACTTGGGATGTCGCCTATTTTTGAAGAACATACTCCTGTAGAGCAAACCGCATCCGCGAATTATCGTCGCGGCCGCGAGCCTGTCAATCGCGACCGCAAGCCACGTAGTCACGAGTGTGGATCGCCGACGGTGAGCTCTTTCTGGGGGACCCTCACATGGATGTCGATTTTTGAGAATGACTAATGGGACAAGCTCGGGTTTTTTGTTTTTGTTTTTTTCCTAAAATAAAATTCCCGGTCGGGAATCTTTTTTCAATGTGTGTAGTCCCTTCTCTGTTTCGCTTGTTCCAATGAGTGTATCTTGAAATCCGGCAGACAAACTCGCATGTACGCACCCACACACGCACGCACGTTAGGGGAACCCGTCGACTAATTTGCATGACCACTTCATGTGGGACCTATAGTACCTTATATCTTAGTTGCGTTCTAACGTAACTAATACCTAAGTGTTGCATTTGTGAGCGGGTAAAATTAATCTCCATAATTATTTTCGCAATCTTCCGCCATAAAGGTATTTTATTTAGGAAAATTCCGGTTGGTGCCCTGAAATAAAAAAACTTATTCCAAGTGGTACCCTTGAACTTTTGGAAAAGTCCGGCTAGTATCCTTACATGTAAATTTTCGTTAATTTATAACTAAATAGTATGTTTTCTAATGAAAAAATATATTTTTGTATTTAATTAAATTAAAACAAAATTTTAATTTAATTACAATTCACACATAAAATATTAAATTAAAATTATATTATATATATATTCAAGTAGATTTTAGTTGTATAATTAAAATAATTTTAAGTTAAAATCAAAAATATTAAAATATTTATATTAAAATAATAATATTGCATGATTAAAAATTTTCATGTAGATTCCATATAGTAATTTTGGAATTTTTTAAAACCCTAATAGAACTTAAAATTTTAATGTAGATTTGAGTGTACGATAACGAAAGTTCTATTAGTTTTTTTAAAAAAAATTGTCAAAATTATTACATAGAACCAACATGACAATTTTAATTATTAATTTTAATATAAATATTGTAATTTTTTTTACCTTAAATTTTTTTGAGTATACACATACAATCAACTTGACAAATATATATAATATAATATTTTTAATTTAATTTTTATATAATTTATTTTAATTTTTATTTAACTAAAATTTTGTTTTAATTTAATTAAATAAAAAATATTTTTTCCATTAGAAAACATACATATTTAGTTAAAAACTTAATAAAATTCACTAGTAAGGGCACTTGTCGACTTTTGCAAAAGTGCAAGGGTACCACTTGGAATAAGTTTTTTTCAGGGCACCACCCGTAAAAGTCAAAAACTCGAGGGTACCAACTGGAATTTCTCTTTTATTTTGTTATGCTTTTTTATCTTTAAGTATTTTAATATAAAATTAAATATGGCGGTTATTCGTTATGATGGAGGATTCTATCTTAGTCGTAAGATAGAATTTTCGCTTGGATTCGGGAGAAAGATACTGCTTGCTTGGGTGAAAAGGCACCATCGGCAGGCCCTAGGGGGTTTTCGGCCCCCTGCCTTCTCTCCTCCATTATAAATACATGTATTTTCCATGTATGATGAACACCTCATATTCGCTAAGCTCGCACGCAAGTCTTGTCGTTTACCTCGATGTTCAATCGACAATTGCTCTTATTTTTTTTGCTTGTCCCCCCCAATGGGGAGGAGCGGTAAATTCGGAGTAGATAGATAAAATATGAGCCCCGGAGGGCTAGTACAAACGAGTTCTAAACGGGCATACAGGGGTAGGCGCGTAGGCCTCCCATACTATGGCCCGAGTAGTCAAACAAGATAACAAACAAACTAACATCAAACCTAAGGTACATAATCACGACAAAGCATACATCCAAACATAACCATACATCAAACCACTCGGCACATGGTCAAACTAGGCGTGTAGATTTGCGACCCTAGTGGATCGTCTCGTAGTCCTCCCGGGTGGTGGTGGATCGGGCCATTTGGGCCGTGCTCTAAGCCCTGGAACCACACCCTTCTTCGGTGTTGTCCTTGACTTGCTCTTGACCGTCTCCCATCCTTCTTCTTCTTGAGGTTCAACACTATGGCCAACCTCCTCAACATCCTTGTTGATTGTGCTTGTCTCCTCCTCTTCATTCTCGTCTTTTGCATTTATGTCCCCTATGCTAGTTGATTCCATGGTGGTGGACTCACTTTCACCGTCACTTTCTTGTGGGGTTGTGAAGTCACTCGTTGAGCTTTCTTGAAATTCTTCCACAATCTTGGCGCCATTGTTGCTTTTTGCTGCGCTTTTGCTTGGTGCCATTTTGACTTGTGATGGCATGGTTGTGTTGGGTGCCAAGATCACTTGTGATGGCACCAAGGCTCCAACGTTTGCCACATTTGTAGAACATTCTTCCCTCTCCTTGTGCTTCTTTTCGGTTTCCCTTTTCTCGGTTGCTCTTGAGGTCCTCTTAGCCTTAGTTCCCACAAACTCTTTTTTCTCCTTGAATGTGCACCCTTCGTTATCATGACCGAAGGTGCAACAATTCTTGCAATAATGAGGCTCATTTTCAATCAAACATTGGCACTCGAGAGAGACCCCATCATCAAAATCAAGGCCTATCTCTCTTGGAATGTCATTTGCAAAGTTGATCTCTACTAGCACACGAGCATAGGCGCCCCTTTTTCTTTCATTTGTAACCGGGTCTAAGTAAAGTGGTTTGCCCATTTGAGATGCAACTCGACCAAGTATTGGAGGGGTCCAATAGTCTTGGGCAATGCCATAAAAGCGCACCCACAAAGGGATGGTGGCCACTTCCTTTCTATTAAAGCAAAATTTGTCGGGAACATACTTAAGGAGGAAGGGCTTGCCATGTATGAAGTAAGGCCCCCCTTGTAGCACCTTGTCCATTTCTTCCTCGGATCCAAACTTAAAGACAAACCACCCCTCCTCTTCTCGGTACTTAGCTTTCACTCCCCAAGACTTGATCATGTCATTAATGAGAAAATGGCCCGGGTGTCGACCCACATATTGGCCAATAAGTGTCCATCCCCACACTACTTCTCGTGGCAAGGCTTCAGAGCATTTAATTGCCACTCTATTTGAGGTGGGAGGGGTGTAGGCTAATTTTGCACCCAAACCCGAATTCATGAAATGTTTCTTGATCGGGCCCGGGCGCGCCATTGGCATGTGGTGGCTTGTGAGGGCGGCGGCATAAGATTTGTGGGTGGGGGCGAACATGCCAGCCCCGGCACTAGGCGCGCTAGGGTGGGGTTCGACATGGGGTAGGCACGCCTTTGGATCGCTCGGGTGCGCCAATGGGTGCGTGGGCTGAGGTGAGGGCTGGGTGTGGCGTGCAAATGGTGGGATGGGGCGCCAAGTTTGCTTAGGTAGTTGGGTGGTGGCGCGCCTTGGGAGGGTGTTGGCGGTGGGGCGCATCTTTTCCGACGCCAAGGCAAGGCCATGGTCTCTAGGTGGTGCAACGGTGGGTGGGACATTTTTGGAGGTTGGGTTTTGGTTCGAATTATCAAGGGATGGGGTGATCAAGGCTGTTTTGGCGGGTGGGAGTGGGTCTAGATTTTTTGGTTTATCAATTTGAAAAGGTGGGGCCGAAGTAGAGGTGGCAAAGTGAGTTGGCAAAGGGAGGGCCACATCCTTGTTGGCATTCTTTTGTGGGGCTAGGGTTTTTTGTGAGTTTGAAAGGAAAAAGGATGATATGAGGGTTTGCTTGAGAGGGGAGGCGGCTATGGATGGGCTAGGGATAGCATGTGACTCTTCTAGAGAGTTATTACCCAAAGTAGAGTAGACAAAAGATGGACAAGGCAAAAGTTGAGAGTTTGACTTTACCTCATTTGGTTTTCTTCCAATGTCTCTTTCCAAGGCATCTTTTTGCTATCCTTTGCATGTGACTTTGACATGGGACCACCATCTTCAACATTTGACTCCATGGCCGGCTGCCCCTTGGTGGTTGCAAGCTCCTCCGGTGGTGGCTCCACCATGGTCGGCGGTGGTGGAGTGGTGGTTTTGTCACCGGTTTCCTCATCCGGCTCCAAATTCATGCCTTTCTTCAATTTGCCACCTTCCTTGGACTCTTTCCTCCCACTTGTATTCAAGAACCCCATTTTGAAAGTGGTGTTGCCATGGTGAGCCAATGGCGCCATCTTGGCCGGTGTTTTGCTAGGGCGCGCCGGAAGAGGATTCAAGTAGTCATCATAGTCCTCCTCTTCATCTTCATCGGACAAGATAAACCTTGAGTGGGCAGCCATCTCAAAGTTTTGCTCATCTCCATCTCCATTTTCACAATTTTCACAAGCTCCACAAATTTCCTTGCACATTGAACCTTTGTTCTTGCTCCTAAGAGCCAAAACCATCTCGAAGTGCCTCCGGCGAGCCTCTTCCATCTCCTCATCCGAGGTTTCATCATCTCCATAGTCAAAAGGCTTGTTTCCCATCCAAGCTTCATACTCCTCTTGACTTGCCATAACCAAATCCATGAAATCTCCCATGGTGGTGTGCGTGAGAGCATTGTGAGCTTGAACATCCTTTCCATGAACTTTAGACTTCCCCTTGAGTTTTTCTTTCTCCTCCTCACCAAGTGGTAAAGGGGGATCTTTCTTCTTCTTCCCCATGGCCAAGCCGGCCAAAGGAGGTGGTGCTAGGCGGTGGTGGTTCGGTGGTTGAGTCAAAAACCGAGAGCTAGGAGGCAAAAGGTGGGGGAACGAGAGAGAGGCGTGAGGGTTAGAGGAAGTGTGCTCAAGATCCGGCATCCCAAGGGCCACCAGTTGGCTCCGGCACGGCGGCGGCTCGTGAGGATGCCCGCCGAGTGCTTTGGGCGAGGGTCACGTGAGGTGAGCCCTCGCCGGAGCAAGAGGACCGGTGGTGGTGGAGTGTGGGAGGCCAAAATATTCTAGTGAGAAGAGAGAGTTTCTCTCACTAGAAAGGCAAGCACACTGATTGCTCTTCTTTTTTTGGTAGAAGGAGAGGTGGTACTCTCCGTTCCCTCTAGGGGAGTTTTATTAATAATATAAAAATGGGCTAAGTAGTCAACAAACCGGGAATAGCCCGACCCCTAACATCATCAAGCAACAGAAAAGAAATCCCCTCGAGCGGGGCAAGCAATACATGATGTCCAAGCGGAATATTAAAAGCCATAGACGCGAGTCGATCGGCAACGCAATTCGCCTCACGAAAAACATGTCGGAATTGGATATTCCAATCCCTACTTAAGAAGCCTTGGCATTGGAATACCAGGCTAAACAACGGATGACACTTGTTCACATTAGACTCTAAAAGACGAATAACAACCTGAGAATCCGACTCTATAATAACTTTCTTAAAACCTTGATTCCAAGCGAGCTTGATCCCGTTCAGCACTCCCCACAGCTCCGCCATCGGCACCGAGCAAACTCCGATGTTGTGAACAAACTCAGCTAACCATCGTCCTTCAGCATCTCTTAAGACTCCACTCGAAGTAGCATTTCCGCCTTCTCTAACCGCTCCATCGGTGTTCACTTTAACCTAATCATCAACGGGTTTGTTCCAAGCAATCTCCTGTACAATACTATTATGAATAACATTATGGGAAGGAGAAATACCTATAATTTCGTGAATTTCACGAGCTTGTTGGAGAATGAAGGTCGTCTTGTTGATAGGGGCGTCAGTGCCGTTAAACACCTTCTCATTCCTCCACCGCCATGACCACCACAAAACCAAAGCAAACGTTGCACTCCAGCTTCCATGTTCAACCCTTCTGTTCGCTAATATGTTCTTCCTGATCCATACAGCAAAATCATCCTGAAAAAAAAGTGGATCAAAATTAGTAGCTGAAAACTCCAACCAAATCTGTCTCACCTGGGTACAGTCTCTAAACAAATGTTCGAATGTCTCTTCTCCTCCATGGCACAAGCTACATTCTGAATTAGTGGTAAGGTGTCTTCGCCTCTGTTCAGCGTTAGTTAGAACCCTCCCTTACTAGCAATCCAAACAAAGCTCCGAACTCTTTCCGACACTTTGATTTTCCATATTTTGCCGAAAAAACTGTTATCCATTCCCAATCTGTTGTACTCCCCCTGCAGTAATCTGTAACCTGAGTTCACAGTGTAATTCCCATCAGAAGTGTGTACCCAGCTGAGCTCATCATTCAGCTCCTGATTCACCGCCACCGACGACAGCTGCAACAGCACAGAAACCGGCAAAAAAGGCTCCAACAAACCCCACTTCCAACCACCATCCTCGTTCCAAAAATCAGACACATGCGTATGAATTTGATCAGCACTGAGCGAGCATAATGCAACATTCATAAGAGGCGTGTCCATGAGCCAAGGATCCGACCAAAACCTGATGTTATTCCCATCGCGCAGCAACCATTTCGAGCCACTGATTATCACTTCGGATATACCAGTTTTGAGGCACTTCCATATATGAGAGCAGGCGGATGATTTACCGAGAGCCTTGTCAACATACTTATGCTTGAGAACTGACGTCCATAAATCCCCCTCTTCCATAACAAAACGCCATCCAAGTTTCCCAACTAAGGCCACATTAAGCTCCCTCATCATGCGAATACCAAGTCCACCTTGGAACTTCGGTTTCACAACCTCATCCCATGCAACTTTATGCATCTTTCTCTTTTCCATACTACTGCCCCAAAGAAACCCTCGGTTCAAAGTGTCAATCTTGTCACACACACTAATGGGGAGAAGCGTCGTTTGCATTGAGTAAACCGGGAGAGAGGTAAGTACGGATTTAACAAGGGTCGCTCTTCCGGCAAAGCTAAGCGTTGAAGCCTTCCAGCCAGCTAACTTGGATTTAAACTTATCTAGAAGACCCTCAAAAGTACCCTTATTAATAGACTTATGAATAATAGGCATGCCAAGATACTTGCCCAAATCACTCGTCACTGAAAAGCCACTAACAGAAGCTAACTGATGCCTCAACGTACGCCTCACATTTTTCGAGACGAAAATTTTAGACTTGGTGTTGCTGACTTTTTGACCTGAGGCTTTACAGAAGAGATCCAAATATTTCATAATGACCCTCATTTGAGCAACTGAAGCTTCGGCAAAAAGAACGATGTCATCGACGAAGAAAAGATGAGAGAGGCGAGGCCCCGATCTTGTTAACTTAATTGGTTTCCATTCTCGCCTATCCACAGTATGATGAATAATATGACTCAACCTTTCCACACATAAGAGAAAGAGATAAGGGGATATAGGGTCCCCTTATCGGACGCCACGAGAAGCCGAGAATTGAGAAGAAACTTCACCATTACAAAGGACTTGCATACGTGGTGACGAAACACAAGCCATAATCCATCTAACACAAGTAGCCGTAAAACCCGCTTCCACAAGAGTAGCCTCAATGAAATCCCAATTGAGACGGTCATATGCTTTTTCGAGAGAAAGCTTCCTCATAGAATAAGCAACTTCTTGAACCACAACGATATTATCCGTTATCAATCTACCCGGGAGAAAGCTTCCCTGCGTCGGTTCGATAACTGTCATGATGGATTGGATCCGATTAACCAAAACTTTAGTAACAACCTTGTAGAGGACGTTACATAAGCTAATTGGACGGAATTGTCCGATATGCTCCGGTTTCCCACTTTGGCTAATAAAACAATGAAAGTGTCATTAACGCCAATAGGAAAAACTGCAGTGCTGAAGAAATCACGAACAAACTTAACGACCGAGGGGCCAACGGTCGCCCAACAACGCTGAAAGAAGCCCGGATTGAACCGATCGATCCCAGGAGACTTGAGTGCACCCATGCTCTTAACTGCGTTCCAAACCTCATCTGAAGATATCCCTCTCTCAAGAGCATTAAATCTAGTAGGATCAATTTGAGGAAAGCTACAATTCAAGGCAGTAAGTTGAACATCACTGGGCGCCTCCACACAATAAAGCTTTTGAAAGAAATCAGTAGCTAACTTCTCCAAAGCATTTTTGTCTTCTACCCATTCCCCTTCTTCATTTCTGAATCCCTCGACCCTATTCTGTTTTCTTCTAATCATGGTCGAAGTATGAAAGAACGATGTGTTTCGGTCTCCACAATTGAGCCATTGTTCCCTCGATTTTTGGAGCCAAAAAACTTCCTCTTGTTCCAAAACATTCTCAATCTCGCTCTGCACCAGCTACTCTAACTCAAGCAACTGAATCGTAGGACTTCTAGCTATATTGCCCTGAATTATTTCCAGCCTCTCCAACATGACCCTTTTCTTTTGATGAATATTTCCGAACACCTTTTTATTCCACACACGAAGGTCTTTTTGCAGCATCTAGAGCACACCCGGGGTATCTATATCCGACTTCAACTGTTTTTAACTTTGTCGAAAAAAGTTGGATGGGAGATCCAAGCCGCCTCGAATCGAAAAGGTCGCCTCTTCCCATCAAGAACCACAGCCGGATCCAAGGAAAGTAGAAGAGGGAAATGGTCCGAGGAAAACTTAGGCAAGTGACGAACCCTGGCTTCCGGCCATTGAAGACGATCATCCATATTCACAAAAATCCTATCAAGTCTCTTGTGCACAACTGAGTTATCCGATAATCTTCTACTCCAAGTGAACTCCTTCCCGTTGAACCCCAAATCAAGCAGCTGAATTTTGTTCTTCCAATCATTAAACACTGAAGAGTCAGCATGAAGCCCTCCTTTGCCCCCCTTCCTCTCATTCCTGTACAAAATGCAGTTGAAATCTCCACCAAAGAACGCAGGGCCAACCACTTTACTAGCCGAAGCATCAAGATCACGCCAAAAACTTTCCCTACGGGTTGTTGAAGGAGGCCCGTAAACCACAAAGAATTTGACGGACTAGCTGCCATAATTAACTTTAACATGAATGAAGTTGTTGTTCAGCTCAACCACATCAACAATCACACTAGTATTTTTCCAAAACAACCATATGCCCCCGGCGAAACCAATAGCATCAATCCTACAGTAGTTAGTGAAATCTGACTTTGTCAACTTGTTACAAACCGAATTAGCTCTGTCACCAGAGATCCTAGTCTCGAACAGCGCTAGCATATCCACCTTGTGAGTTCTACAAAGATAACGAATAGCTCTACGAAAACCTGGCTTACCTGCACCAAAACAATTCCGATATAAGATATTCATCATGACTAAATAACTAGAAGAGAACACAAAGACCAAAAAATTAGTTTGGCCCTCGAGCCGCATCGCTCTCCGCCATTGTAGAGTCATCATCAATTGATGCATCTGTTGGATTAAATTGTTGTGTAACTTCATGCTGCATAGCCCCAGCATCTACCTCCCTTGCAACAGCGTATTCCGGATCACTACCATGTTCCTCATGACCCGAAATTTCCAAACCACCAGCCATAGAATGTAACCCAGGATCTGGATTCAACCATTGCAAGATCACATTCTTCAGCGCATTAGTATTTGCAAATTGGGTTGTTGGTAAGTAAACTTGATTTCGCTGCCTTTTCTTTGGCCCATCCCTAATGTTAATATCTGACCCATTAGGTCCATCTTGAGATTTGTTCTTAGGAGTAAACACTCCTTCAACTCTACCAAATTTGGGCTTACGTTTTACCATATGGGCTTTGCCATTGTTGGGCCCAAATCCTTTCCCTGCATTGAACAAAAGTTGGCCGGTGGTTATTGATTGCGATTCTTCCTCTATAACAACTTGATTCTGTGCATTGGCACCATTAGCCTCAAAAGTGGGCCCCGTAATTTTTGTTGCAATTTTCTCAATATTATCTTCAACAACCTTAGCTTTTTCCTTGATTTTATCACTTTCCTTCTTATTAGAGCTCTCCGAATTTTCCGGTCCCCTTGATTTAGTACCCATGCAATCAACACTTTCCTTCTCAGCGATTTCTAACGCACCAAATCGATTTGTGGGCAAGGAAAGTTTCTAGAATCGGGAATGATTTTATCTTTTCCTTTTCCACCTGTGGCCGAAATATTCCTCGGACCCGACTTCTGGTTGCCTTCATTCGCCGGTATTTGTTGATCTTCACCGTGCTTCGTTCTCAATCTCACCGGTTTTTGCATTCTCGCAACCACCATCCAATCGTCGTAGGTTCCACTACCCTCAATACACGCCGGAATCTGATCACCTTCCCCATTGTTCTTGTTATTACGATGGCTCGGTTCTCCCTCCATAGTTTGCTCAACATTACTTGTCGGAGAACTGATTGTAGGCCTGAAAGGACAGTTGTTCTTGACATGCCTGTTGAGGAGGGTTTCTTGACTCGGGACAACAAATAAATTTATAAGTCAAGACCCCGCTGTGTATAGCAAAGTCAGGATCGTTCCACGAGAAGCAAGGTTGTTTGTTTATCGACTACTAAAAATCAAACAAAACAAGCAAAGCACTCACAAACAACCTCGTTAACGACGTTGTCAGGGTCGTTAACGAACCACCACAAACAAAAAGACCAAAACTAACGACCTAAACAGTTCGGTACCGAGCCTACAAACTCAGCAACGAATATCACTTCAAAAGAATTCAAATAAAACAAATATCTAGGATAAGGGACACCACAACATAGTCATGCATATAAACTCGTAAGAAGATAAGATCATGCCTTTAAACAGATAAATTCATCAACTTCCGTCGACTATCGAGTAAATTAACCTATTTTCATAAACCAATCCACTCAATTGCTTGTTTTGGATCTAAAGCTTAAAACTTTCGTATTCAAACAATATCAGCCTTCAAGTCTATAACTTTCTCTCTCAATCAAGTTAAAAACTCAAATCACCTTGACTTTCATCTAGGTCTAAGCACAACAAACAATCTCAAAATAGATAAAAGGCAATCAACACACATTCTTACTCCTCAAACATGCATAACTATGCCGGGTTTAACCCCGACCCTAGAAAAGAAGACTACTCACTACTCATAACTAGGAAACAAATAAATTTAACAAAAGAAATCATTGAAAACAAAACACTACTCGAATTAATTAGAAATATCGTTTTACAGAAATTTAGAAGAAACTGAAAAGAATACAAACACCGAACCAAAATCACGATCAACGACCTCGGTAACTCTCGTCCACCGAGCTTCAATCTCGACTCCGATCCACTCTCTCTCTCTTCTCGGCTCTTCCTCTTCTCTTCAATCGATCTCCCCCCTTTTCCTAAGCTAATAAGAGGGCTATTTATACTAATAAGGCTAAAAACTAATAAGGCTAAAAGATAAAAACTTTCCTAAAAAGATAGAATTAAAATCCTAAAAGATAGAAATAAAATCTAGAAAGATAACAAGACCTAAAATACATAATATAATAACCCTAAAATCATAAAAAGATACTCTACCGACACGGAAATAAATTCCCGCACAGGATCGGTGAGTTACAGAATCAAACTCTCGAAATCTTCATCTCGTGGCCTCGTTAACGACCCCTTACAGCCTCGTTAACGAGCCTGGGTTTGACTTTCTTCCACACTTTATCTCCAGAAACTTAGGCTTCGACTTCTTCGTCTTGCATTCTTCCGTCTTTCATCATAGCACTCCAAATTCAGCTCCAAATAGCATCTTTTCCTCGCTAAAACCTACAAAAAGACACAAAACGGAGTAGCTTCCATATTCTTCACAAAATATGTAAAACTATCAAAAAACACACAAAACTAATCCTAAAACTACTAAAACTAAGCCTAACAAACCAAGAAAACATACTAAAAACTATACTAAAAATACGAACATCAAAATACCCCATACTTAGACTTGCTTGTCCTCAAGCAATCACTAAACAATAACCAAAACCAAACTACATACTCATCAAGACATAGCCATCATCTAAAAAGCAACATCAACATGTAGAAAAATAACAAATGATTATTAACGTCATCACACATATATGCACCAAATAGGCATAAGAAAATACAATCCAACCTCACAAGGATAATGTGTTTCACTCAACTCTCAAGTGTTTAAGCTTATAGATTCAATCTCTCAACTCATCTTATATACAAAAACTCATAGAAAATTGGAACTTATATCACCAAACTCTCCACCCAAGATTTGTCAAAACAAGCAAAAATCATCAAGAGAACTTAGGCTCAATGAAAAACTTCATAGAAGCTTCCATTCGGCCGGGTTGTAATGGGGCTTGGTAATTCAAAGGCATGGAAAATATTTTGGTCATGTGGTGCTAATAATATCCGGGAATCAAAGACTCCTAAAAACTCACACATACACAAAAACTCTCATAAAAAAAACAACATACCAAACTCACTCTCAATGTGCACACTCATTTTCTCTCACCCATTATATCCTAGAAAGCCTCATAAGAAGAATGAGAAAAAAAAACCTCTGATATTATCTCTATAAACACATGCACTTCAAACTTCTTTTCTTTCTTCTTCTTTTCCGCTGCCTCATTAACGAACCCACTTCAGGGTCGTTAACGAGCTTCATCGTGTACTCTGCCTTTTTCTTAACAACTTCCTTTCTTTTGTGCATCTTTTGCTATCAAGAGATCTTTCTTTTACAACTTAAAAACAAAGAGACTTCCAAACTACCCTTCCCAATAATTCCTCAATTTTAAACCAAAATATAAACATTGCACTCAACAAAACATACCTCTCCAATATAAGTCCTAATCCCCGGATAGGGTCAAGCTTATCTCGGCTAGGGAACAATTTTGTGGAGCTACAAATAAAAGGCTTTAAGGCTCAAATTGGCTTCAAAAAGAAGAATCATGTAAGGTAGGATAAGGATAATAGGGCTATAAAAATAAGTTCTCTATCATCTGATTTTCACATGTAATGAACTATAAATCTCATACGGGTCTCAAGTAATAGATAACCATCACAATTCCAAGAGATAATATGCATATAGAGAGTAAATCACACTAAAAAGAAGAGGGAAATTTGATGTTCTCCCTATAAGGCCAAAAATAACTCACAAGGTCAATTTTGTTGGATTGCATCACTTATGTTATAAAGTATATGTGCTCAATTTCATCAAATGCTATTCCTTCTAAAAACACAATTTTCATATTAAGAATCCGGCTATACTATCAAAGACATGCTTGCAAGGAATTACATGATCATGCTAGCAATTACCATCATAGAACCTAAGAAAGGGATATCTATCAATTCTAAACTCTTTTTTTTTTGAATTTTTTCAAATTTTTTCAATTTTTTTTCGATTTTTTTCATTTTTTTCTAAAACAAATAAGACACATAAAACACATAGGATAACAAGTTGTCTACTTTCTCCCACCCCATACTTAAAATTACAGTGTCCCCACTGTAAGAAAAAATAAGAAGAAGGAAAGAAATAGAAAAGAAAAGAAAAGAAAACAACAAAAACAAAATAATTAATAAAAAAAGAAAAGACATAAAAACTTACAAAGACTTCAAAAGTGGAAAACAAGGAAAACGTCTTCTTCAAGCTGAATCACTGGTTTGGTGGAGGAAAGTAATGCTCGAAGTTCCCCATGAAGTCGTACATCGTCCTCCAACGCTCTGCATCCTACACCTCTCTCTGACGATACCTCTCATCCTCCATCAACATGCGAGCGGAATAGACGGTCTCCCATCTATCCATCCTCCTATGAATGTGGTCCTGCTGAAGGTTGAGCTGCTGCATACGTGCAGAAAGATCCTCGGCCCATGGTGGTGGCATACTCGATCCAGTGTACTCGGGTTGAGGAGGTGGTGGGTAGTGAGGCTGGAAGTGGTGTTGGTACAGCACCGGGTTGTATGGTATCAAACCATAGGAATGAGGGTCGGTAGGAGCTGGCGGGGGGTCGGTAGTTGTCCTCGGGACCTCGTTAACGAAGCTGGGTGCCTCGTTAGGAATGTAGGAAAAAGGCTGGAAATGGTCGTTAACGAGTTTGGTAGGCTCGTCAACGAGGATGTTGGTGCCCAAAACTTCCGTGTCGAGGTCGTTATCCTCGAAGTTAAGCTCTTTCGTGCCTCCCTCTGTGTCGGCCTCTTCAATGTCTTCGCCAACTACCTCGGTATCCTCATCTTCATCTCCATCTTCATCCATGCCATCTCCGTCTCGCTCGAACCTCGTCTCACACGGCCGAAGTGATAGCTCATCCTCCGGCTTGGGCTCTAACGGGTAAGCATGACCCGTCCATACCTCGTACCAATTTGGTACGTAGAGTAGCTCCAACATGTCAATGGTAGGTGTAACGATGCGGTCTTGCACTTTCACTCTGAGTCCTCTCTCGGCTTGGATGAAAACACTAGAGCTATACCAATAGCTTTTGTTGAGGAGTTGTGCATGAGCCGGCGTGTAGCGAGTAAGGTCGACTCCCAAGTTTGTAGCCAAGAGACTAACCAAGTTTCCACACCATACTTCTTTGGACTTGGTTGATTTTTCAATGTAGTAGAGCCACTCATACCCCAAATTCAAAGGGTCGGGCTCCTCGAAAAGGATGGTGCGAAGACAAGCAACTTCCATTCTTGTTGGCCTGTTCAGCTCTCTCTTCGGCCAAAATGTAGCGGCTAGGACTCGAAGAATGATCCTAAAAATGGGGTTGATGATGCTTGCCCCGGATAGTGCCGCTGCGGAGGGCTCAACCTCCCCGGTGATGTAGCTCCAAGTCCTTGCCACTTTGTAGTTCTTCAAACTGTAATCTCTGGAAGGATTAGGGAGCTCCAGGATAGCATTGAACTCTGCCATGGTGTATTCTCGGCTCATATTACCGAACCTAAACCTGATACGTCCCGTCGAGGTCTTTTACGGGAAACTCGTCTCTAAAGTGGCCAAGAACTCAGATGTGAGGGCCGGAAAATGTGGTACCGTCTCCTTCTTCAGCAAGTGAGGCACACCGAGAATAGAAAAGGCCTCCTTGACATCCGTATAAATTCCCATTTGCTTGGCACTCGTTCTTGAAAACCACCGAGTGTTGTGATCTTTGCTTTGGCACAGGATCGGTGAGTCACAGAATCAAACTCTCGAAAACTTTATCTCGTAGCCTCGTTAACGAGCCATTACAGCCTCGTTAACGAGCCTGGGCTTGGCTTCTTCAACACTTCAACTCCAAAAATTTAGACTTCAACTTCTTCATCTTGTATTCCTCCATCCTTCATCATAGTGCTCCAAATTCAGCTCCAAACAGCACCTTTTCCTTGCTAAAACCTACAAAAATACACAAAACGGAGTAGCTTCCATACTTTCCACAAAATATGCAAAACTATCCAAAAAACACACAAAACTAATCCTAAAACTACTAAAACTAATCCTAATAAACTAAGAAAACATACTAAAAACTATACCAAAAATACGAACATCAAAATACCCCATACTTAGACTTGCTTGTCCTCAAGCAATCACTAAACAATAATCAAAACCAAACAACATACTTATCAAGACATAGCCATCTTCTAAAAAGCAACATCAACATATAGAAGAAAAATAACAAATGATTATTAACGTCATCACACACATATGCACCAAATAGACATAAGAGAGTACAATCCAACCTCAAAAGGGATAATAATGTGTTTCACTCAACTCTCAAGTGTATGGGCTTATAAATTCAATCTCTCAACTCAATCCAATATACAAAAACTCATAGAAATTGGAACTTATATCTCCAATACTCTCCACCCAAGATTTGTCAAAAACAAGCAAAAATCATCAAGAGAACTTAGGGGGCTCAATGAAAAACTTCATAGAAGCTTCCATTCGGCCGGTTTGTAATGGGGATTGGTATAGACAAATAGGCATGGAAAATATTTTGGCCATGTGGTGCTAATAATATCTGGGAATCAAAGACTCCTAAAAACTCACACATTTCACCAAAAAACTCTCATAAGAACAACTTTACCAAACTCACTCTCTTCTTTATGCTCAAACTCATTCACTCACCCTATATATCCTAGAAAGCCTCATAAAAATAAAAAAATCTCTGATATACCTATTAAACACAAATGCACTCCTTCTCTTTTTCTTCATTTTTTTTCCTTTCTTTCCTTCGCTTCCTCGTTAACGAACTACATCGTGTACTCCTCTTTCTCTTTAACAACTTTCTTCCAACAATCAACCTTATTTCGTGCATTTTTTTTTTACAATCAAGAGATCTTTCTTTTTACATAACTTAAAAATCAAAAGACTTCCACTCTACCATTCCCAATGACCCTTAAATTCAAACCAAACATAATATTTCACTCTTTTTTTACACTCAACAAAGAATACCTCTCCAATTTAAGTCCCAATCCTCGGATAGGGTCAAGCTTATCTCGGCTAGGGAACAATTTTGTGGAGCTAAAAATAAAAGCCTTCAGGCCTCAAATTGGCTTCAAAAAGAGGATAATGCAAGGGTGGATAAGGAATAATAGGGCTTATAAAAATAAGTTCTCTATCATATGATCTTCACAAGTAATGAACTATAAATCTTATACGGGTCTCAAGAAATAGATAACCATCACAATTCCAAGAGATAATATGCATATAGAGAGTAAATCACACAAGAAAAGAAGAGGTATTTTTTATGTTCTCCCTATAAGGCCAAAATAATAACTCACTGGGTCTATTTTGTTGGATTGCATCACTTATGCTATAAATTATATGTGCTCAATTTCATCAAATGCTATTCCTTCCTAAAAACAATTTCATAAAAAGAATCCGGCTATACTATCAAAGACATGCTTGCAAGGAATTATATGATTATACTAGCAACTACCATCATAGAACCTAAGAAAGGGATATTTATCAATTCTAAAACTCTTTTTTTTTTCGATTTTTATGGTTTATGAAACAAAACTACTCAAAATAAAATAAAACACATAAGGCAACAAAAGATAACAAGTTTTCTACTTTCTCCCACCCCATACTTAAAATTACAGTGTCCCCACTGTAAGAAAAATAAGAAGAAGGAAAGAAATAGAAAAGGAAAACAACAAAAGAAAAGAAAAGAAAAACCATAAAAAAAATAAAACTTACAAAGTCTCAAAAGTGGAAAACAAGGAAAACGTCTTCTTCAAGCTGAATCATCGGTTTGGTGGAGGAAAGTAGTGCTCAAAGTTCCCCATGAAGTCGTACATCGTCCTCCAACGCTCTGCATCGTCCACCTCTCTCTGACGATGCCTCTCATCCTCCATCGACATGCGAGCGGAATAGACAGTCTCTCATCTATCCATCCTCCTATGAATGTGATCCTGCTGGAGGTGAAGCTATTGCATCTGAGCAGAAAGATCCTCGGCCCATGGCGGTGGCATACTCGTTCCAGTGTACTCGGGCTGAGGAGGTGGTGGGTAGTGAGACTGGAAGTGGTCTTGGTACAGCACCGGGTTGTATGGCATGAGACCATAGGAATGAGGGTCGGTAGGAGCTGGCGGAGGGTCGGTAGTTGTCCTCGGGGCCTCATTAACGAAGTTGGGTGCCTCGTTAGGAACATATGTAGAAGTCTGGAAATGGTCGTTAACGACCCTGGTAGGCTCGTCAACGAGGACGTTGGTGCCCAAAACTTCTGTGTCGAGGTCTTCATCCTCGAAGTTAAGCTCTTCCGTGCCTCCCTCTGTGTCAGCCTCTTCAGTGTCTTCTTCAGCTACCTCGTTATCCTCATCTTCATCTTCATCCATCTTTCACCTTCTCGCTCGAACCTTGTCTCACAAGGCCTAAGTGATAGCTCATCCTTCGGCTTGGGCTCCAACGGGTAAGCATGACCCGTCCACACCTCGTACCAAATTGGTACATAGAGTAGCTCCAATATGTCAAGGGTTGGTACAACGATTCGGTCTTTCACTTTCACTTTGAACCCTCCCTCGGCTTGGATGAAAACACCGGAGCTATACCAATAGCTCTTGTTGAGGAGTTGAGCATTAGCCGGCGTGTAGCGAGTAAGGTCGACCCCAAGGTTTGTAGCCAAAAGACTAACCAAGTTTTCACACCATACTTCCTTGGACTTGGTTGATTTCCCTATATAGTAGAGCCATTCATACCCCAAATTCAAAGGGTTGGGCTCCTCAAAAAGGATAGTGCGAAGACAAGCAACTTCCGTCCTTGTTGGCCTGTTTAGCTCTCTCTTCGGCCAGAATGTAGCGGCTAGGACTCAGAGGATGATCCTAAATATGGGGTTGATGATGCTTGCCCCGGATAATGCCGCTGCGGAGGGTTCAACCTCCCCGGTGATGTAGCTCCATGTTCTTGTCACCTTGTAATCTTTCAAGTTGTACTCTCTAGAAGGGTTTGGGAGCTCCAGAATTGCGTTGAACTCCGTCATGGTGTATTCTCGGCTCACATTACCGAGCCTAAACTGGATGCGTCCCGCCGAAGTCTTCGACGGGAAACTCGTCTCTAAGGTGGCCAGGAACTCGGATGTGAGGGCCGAAAAATGTGGTAAACTCTACTTCTTCAGCAAATGAGGTACACCGAGAATAGCAAAGGCCTCCTTGACATCCGCATAAATCCCCATTTGCTTGGCACTCGTCCTTGAAAACCACTGAGTGTTGTGGTCTTTTTCTAGGATGGCATTGTAACAATCCGCTTGCCCTTGAGTACGCAAGATCACATTTTCCATGCGAGGTGGAGATGGGGACCTCTGGTTCCTTTTCTTCTTTTGGGCTCGGGTAGCGGGTCTGTTGGAACTTGCCATGTGATCTACAAAACAATCATGATTTTCCAAGATAAGATCCACTCAAGTTAGGTTAGGCAAGAAACCCCATACTTGGTCTCGAAATAATCCTCGGATTTATTCGTTAACTACCCAATTGGGTCGTTTACGAATCTGGACCGGTTAATGAACTTTGAATTTACGCAGGGTCGTTAACGAGCCTGGGTGGGTCGTTAACGAGCTGTCGAGAGCCAGTTCACAAAATTTCGAGGTTTATCAACTTTAAAAATCAAGCCATAAATCAAGCATGCACTCCTCTATAATCCCTCACAAGACACACAATCGGATATGTGCACTCCATACTTGCTCAATTACCCATCCCGAACATGCTAGATTTGCCCAAAATTAACATGGTGAAAATCAAACTCAATACCTAGAACAAGAAAGATTCATGCTTTTCTAAATCAAATCTTGCAATGGAGAATCTAGCATGAAGAATCTTTCCTAGATTGAGAATCAACTAAGCAAAACCATAATTCATGAGCAAAATCTAAACATGAAAATCGGTCCTCTCTATAAACACAATTCAAGACATGAAATTTCTACCCTATAAACCATGAATCATGCAATCTCGAGTTAGGGTTTAGAAATCATACCGGAGAATCGAGAATTTGAAGAACAAGAGGTTGGAATTGGGTGGTTAACGAGCTTGGGTCTCGTCGGTGGGAAAACGAGATTTCGGGCTTTGGTAATGACAGCGTCTCCGACGGTCGGTGGAGTGAAGGATTCCGATCGGTGGTGAGAGGATTCGGTGGAGGTTTGAGGGATTTGGAGTTTGAGATTGTGGGTAGGATTTTTTAGGGTTTGGGAAGGGTTAAATAGAAGGGGGTAGAATTAGGAGAGAGGGTAGGTAGTGGCGGCGGGGGGGGGGGGGGGGGGGGGTAAGAAATAGGGAGAAAGAAGATAGATTAGGGTTAGCAAAACTTACCTGCCCGAGCCGGTTCGCCAAACCGGGTCGTTAACGACCCTGGGTGGGTCGTTAACGAGCTACCATAGCCTCCTTATGTGATTTTCGAGCCCCTTTTCTGCATCTTGTTAGCTCTTTATTTTATCCTAATTTCTATCCTAAAAACTATTAAAAAGAACTCAAAAGAAAGCTAAGAAAAAGAATCTAAAAAGAAAAGGAAAAAATCTAATCTAATTCTATACTAAAAGCGAGTTGCCTCCCGTAAGCGCTATTTTTTAACGTCGTCAGCCCGACGTATTCCTTGGCTCAAGGTGGCTCTGTTGTATCTACGTTGGGGTCTTGAGATACCCCATACTTAGCTTTGCAGCCTTTATTTGCTTGAGTCACTAAATTAGGTCCTTTTTCTTCTATCAATATGCCCGATATTCCTACATGATGGTTAGTGAAATCCGAAAACCAAGGTGGTTCGGACTCCTCTGTAGTGCATATAATGGGGCATGGTGTAGGAACAAAAGATAGAGAATAGTCCTGACCAGCATTAGTGAATTCACAGTTAGAGAACTTACCTTGAGTAGGCTCTTGTATGTGGGGCTCGGTGATCAGCCAATGACTTTCGGTAGGGACTTGTATGAAATTCTCTTCCATTTTGGTATTTGAAGGAAGTTCGGTAGGACCAGCTGTGTCGAGTTCTGGTTGGGTCAACTCGATTTGTGCGGCCACAGTTGGGTCATTGGCATTCTGATCCAAGCTGAATTCCACTCGTTCCTCTCCAATATCAAAAGTAAGAAGTCCTTTCCGCACATCGACTCTTGCGCCTGCTATGGCTAAAAATGGTCTGCCGAGAATTATGGGGACATGAGGGTCTTCAGGCATATCGAGGACAATGAAATCATTCGGTATAAAGAATTTCCCGACTTGAATAGGATAGTCGTCCACGACTCCTGTGGCCTTGACACATGATCCGTCGGCCATGTAGAGGTTCATATCCACTAGCTCTAGTGGTCCCATATTGGCTTTAGACCAGATTGAGAGAGGGAGTAAACTGGCACCCAGATCACATAAAGCTTTTAACTTGTGGTCGCCTATTCCAATCGTTATTGCAAATCTCCCTGGATCTCCTAGCTTTTCGGGTAGAGCTATAGATCTGACTTCATCTTGCAGCTCTGTAATGGATCGTTTCCTGCTAAGAATATCTTTCAAGAATTTTGTGTAAGCCGGCATTTCGCTTAGGGCCTCAGCGAATGGGATGGAAATATTAATGCCCTGCAGAATCTTTACGAAACGCTTGAACTTACTCTCAGTAGAGTCCACGGATTTCTTAGTGGGAAATGGAAGAGACTTCACCATCCTCGGAACCAATTTAGGCTCGAGGGGTAATGCTACCAGGTCGACACTAGGGTCGTTAGGTACGCTCGGCGGGTCATTACCGACCCTGATGGGGTCGTTAACTACCCCGGGATTGAGAGGAAGGCTCGGTTTAGAAAACTTACCTGGGGTAGGGTCGTTAGGTACCCTCGGAGCCTCATCACCATGGTACGCTGGTTCGGTAATTTCCCTTGTTTGCTCGTTACCGAGGGTATCCGTGGTGTCCTCTTCCTTCTTGTCCTCATCTTGGACACGCTCCGGCAATGTCTTTCCGCTCCTAAGGTGCACTGCTGCTATCTGTCCTTTAGGGTTTTCTTCGGGACGTCCCGGAAGTTGCCCTTGTGGTCTCGGAATCTGTGTAGCAAGGTTCCCTAGTTGGGAATCAACATTCTTCTTCCATATATCGAACTCTCCCCATCTTTTATTTTGGTGGTTAAGGTTAACTTGAACTTCTTTGACCTTGTTGTGGACCTCATTGATGCTTTCCTGTAACCCTTGTACCCAAGATGGTGGCTCCTGATGGTCTGGAGGTCGATAAGGCGCAGGTCGTCTATCTGGTGGAGGTGCTGCATAGCTTGGATTTGGATTTTGATTTCCCCACGTCTGATAGTTGTTCGACCTGTCAAAATTACTAGGTTGTTTCCTGTATGGGCCTCTCATGTAATTCATCTCAGCAATTGTCTCAGCGGCTCTTACCTGCTCTATGTTAGTGCAAGCAGAAGTACTATGGGCAGCAGAACCACACTCTTGACAAGATTGAGAGGATTTCAGAAAACTTACCTGCTTCTTCAGGCGGTTGACCTCATCTTGTAGAAACTGATTTTTAACATCTGGGTCAACTTCTTCTCGGTTAGGCACGTAGAGAAGTTTCTGAGGCTGGGGAGTCTGCTGGGTTCCATACATGGCATCGTAATTGGACAGCTTATCCAGCAATTCCCACGCAGCTGTAGGGTACATCTCTATGAAACCGCACGTTGTATGCGTGTTGATGCGGTTCTTGGTCTCCGCATTGATACCCTGGAAAAAGATTTCTTGCAAAACATATAAAGGTTGCCCATGAGTGGGGCACTGTCTAAGCATCTCTTTGAATCTTTCCCATGTTTCAACAAAGGTCTCATTAAGCAGCTGATGATAGGAGGTGATGCGTTTCCTCAACTCCCTTGTCTTAGCAGGAGGGAAAAATTTTGTAAGAAATTGATCATACAAGTTCTTCCAAGTCCTGATAGACTTAGGAGGTAGACTCTCCAACCAGCTCAGGGCCTTTCCAGCAAGAGACCACCTGAAAGCTTTTAATAGAACATATTCTAGTGAGACACCTTCAGCAGCTATGGTGTCACATAAGTCAAGAAAATTTCTAATATGCTCCATAGGGCACTCAGTGGGTTTCCCTTCAAACTGAGCCCGTTTAATTAAGGATATAAATTGAGACTTGATCTCAAAGGCTTTCTCTATCTCTGGAAGCACGATTGGGGACTCTGGCACCCTCAGTTCTGGATGCATGTACTGTTTGGCATTCCTCGAATAGGCATTCAACTCTTCTTGTAGACGAGCATTGGCAGCTCGTTGACGCTCAGCCTCGGCGGCAGCGCCTTCCTTCTCAGTTTTCAATGCCTCCATCTGTGTTTGGAGGACTTCTAACTGACGAGCCAGCTCTTCAGGTGTGGCCATGGCTCGGTTCTCTCGGAGTCTACGGTGCAGGGAACGTTCAGGTTCTGAGTAATAACCATCGTTGTCAAACTCAAGCCTTCGACGTCCTACCGGCATGCGCTGAGAAAACAGACAAAGAAAACAAAAATTAAAAACAAAACGAGGTCGGGCTATTCCCGGACCCACGGATAAACAAACAAACTCGTTGCTTCCCCGGCAACGGCGCAAATTTGTTGAGGAGGGTTTCTTGACTCGGGACAACAAATAAATTTATAAGTCAAGACCCCGCTGTGTATAGCGAAGTCAGGATCGTTCCATGAGAAGCAAGGTTGTTTGTTTATCGACTACTAAAAATCAAACAAAACAAGCAAAACACTCACAAGCAACCTCGTTAACGACGTTGTCAGGGTCGTTAACGAACCACCGCAAACAAAAAGACCAAAACTAACGACCTAAACAGTTCGGTACCGAGCCTACAAACTCAGCAACGAATATCACTTCAAAAGAATTCAAATAAAAC
The DNA here is from genome assembly GCA_964016875.1 of Fallopia convolvulus. Taxonomy (NCBI): domain Eukaryota; kingdom Viridiplantae; phylum Streptophyta; class Magnoliopsida; order Caryophyllales; family Polygonaceae; genus Fallopia; species Fallopia convolvulus. The sequence goes on along the minus strand of OZ024729.1, from coordinate 14,497,468 downwards.
AAATATCTAGGATAAGGGACACCACAACATAGTCATGCATATAAACTCGTAAGAAGATAAGATCATGCCTTTAAACAGATAAATTCATCAACTTTCGTCGACTATCGAGTAAATTAACCTATTTTCATAAACCAATCCACTCAATTGCTTGTTTTGGATCTAAAGCTTAAAACTTTTGTATTCAAACAATATCAGCCTTCAAGTCTATAACTTTCTCTCTCAATCAAGTTAAAAACTCAAATCACCTTGACTTTCATCTAGGTCTAAGCACAACAAACAATCTCAAAATAGATAAAAGGCAATCAACACACATTCTTACTCCTCAAACATGCATAACTATGCCGGGTTTAACCCCGACCCTAGAAAAGAAGACTACTCACTACTCATAACTAGGAAACAAATAAATTTAACAAAAGAAATCATTGAAAACAAAACACTACTCGAATTAATTAGAAATATCGTTTTACAGAAATTTAGAAGAAACCGAAAATAATACAAACACCGAACCAAAATCACGATCAACGACCTCGGTAACTCTCGTCCACCGAGCTTCAATCTCGACTCCGATCCACTCTCTCTCTTCTCGGCTCTTCCTCTTCTCTTCAATCGATCTCCCCCCTTTTCCTAAGCTAATAAGAGGGCTATTTATACTAATAAGGCTAAAAACTAATAAGGCTAAAAGATAAAAACTTTCCTAAAAAGATAGAATTAAAATCCTAAAAGATAGAAATAAAATCTAGAAAGATAACAAGACCTAAAATACATAATATAATAACCCTAAAATCATAAAAAGATACTCTATCGACACGGAAATAAATTCCCACACAGGATCGGTGAGTTACAAAATCAAACTCTCGAAATCTTCATCTCGTTAACGACCCCTTACAGCCTCGTTAACGAGCCTGGGTTTGACTTTCTTCCACACTTTATCTCCAGAAACTTAGGCTTCGACTTCTTCGTCTTGCATTCTTCCGTCCTTCATCATAGCACTCCAAATTCAGCTCCAAATAGCATCTTTTCCTCGCTAAAACCTACAAAAAGACACAAAACGGAGTAGCTTCCATACTTTTCACAAAATATGTAAAACTATCCAAAAACACACAAAACTAATCCTAAAACTACTAAAACTAAGCCTAACAAACCAAGAAAACATACTAAAAACTATACTAAAAATACGAACATCAATGCCCGAATCTACCACATCGGAAGCAAATCGTTGGTATTCCCTCATATTCAATAAGGAATCGATCACCGTTGATACTGATAGCACCCTTTAATGGTCGCTCGAGATCCACCTCGACACAAATTCTCGCAAACCTTCCCCTGTTTGTGAACAAGGTTTTCGAATCGACCTTAATCGGTCGACCAATTCCCGCAACAACCTTAAGCAATATCTTCTCATCATATAAAGTTATCGGAAGTCCAGACAGACGAATCCAAATTGGTGCCGATTTGATAGGATCCGATGTACGGAACTACGGTGACCAGCTTCGAACAACAAGGCACCGTCCAAAGACAGTCCAAGGACCTCCTGTTAATGCTGCCAAATAATCATCCTCACTTCCAAATCTGATCAAATAACATCCATGTTCCAAGTCAAGGATCTGAAACCGGACATTTGTTCTCCACATTTCTCGTATCTTTTTCTCCATAATGTGGAAGGCGATGGGTTGGCCCAAGAGTTTGACCACCACCGACCAATTCCACACCGAAGCAAGCGCCTCCATAACATCCTCGGCAATGGTGATCGCTGGATCCCCGTTCTCCCCATCCGGAAAAGCAACATTAGCTTTCCCCTCAAGGAACTCTTCGTTCACCAATGTCTTTGTCTGGTTCACACCTCCGACCGCAACATCCTTCCAAGAACCTTTTTTGTCTGGTGGATCTCCCGGAGGACGACCACCCGCCGCATTATCGACTTGCATACCATCACTTTCCAATCTTGGTTGATCCGGTGCGAACACCGGATTTGAAACTATGTTCATCGGGAAAAGTCGTCTTCACAAAGAGAGCGTTTTGTAAACCATTGGAACTATATTCGACAATTGCTCTTCTAAATTAGGCATCGGAAGTGGATTAGAGGTCTCCACCCGTTTTATCCATTGTTTTGCAGGTTTTAGGTTGAAGGGGATGTTGGAACGAAAGATGAAGAATGTAGTATTCAACGAGTGCATTGAAGACAATTTTTTGTGCTCTAACAATGGCTAATAAACGGAACCCATCAAACAAACCAATCAACAAAAAAAAAAGGACAAAATCAACGGTGATGAAAATGTAACAGCACTACTATTTCATTTCCACGCAAACTAATCACGAAATGCAATCACAAATCACACAACCAGGAAAAATAAATTACAAAAAACACACTAATATAAATTACCAAACAAGTAATCGTATGTATATTAACCGAATTTGAAAATTCAAGAAGCTTAGTAGTATCTTTTCCTATGTGGTGAGATGATCGGTGGAGGCAGATTGAGTTTGAAATTGACAGACTTCTGAGAGGTGAGCACTGCATGAGTCAGCCGGCATGGCATTCATGGCAAGAGATGAACTCTGCCAAAGCATTTGCACGCAAACGGCGTCGTTTTAGGGGGTTAGGGTTTGTGGTTCTTCCATGGCGGGCTATGACTACGAGTGTGCTGCCATATTCCTATGTTGACTCGCTGGCTTTGCATTGGAAACTGACAGAGAAATTGTCAAGTTAAACAACTGGGTTTAAGGTTAATTGAATTTGGTTGGGGATATATTCTCTCTCTGGTCCCCCTGTTTCATACTGTAGAATTTATACACCCACAGATAAGCTATTAAATAAGGATTTGCATAATTTAATCATAATTAGGGGAGGAGAGGCTGGCTGCTCCAGAGTAGGTTCGCTCACAAGGTTGCCACTTTGTAGCATCATCAGCCTATCATTTAAATAATAGCCTTGATGGGTGATCGGAATTCAGAATCCTCTGTTCTTTTGCCATGTACCATGTTTTAATCTTGAAAAGTTGTTTATACGGAGTATTAATAAAGAAAGCAATAAAGTTAAAATCATTGATTAAAGTTCTTTTTAAAAGCGTAATTTTTAATGGGTTTGGGAGTTTTTGAGGCTAAACTGTATGGTGTTGATCTCGGGTGCGAATGGACGTTCATGTGTGAAATGCGAAAGAATATGATCGAGTCGTTCAATGAAAAAAAATTAAGGACATTCATCGTTTCACTTAAAAAGAAAAGAAATTTAACTACTATCAATTAACATAAACGCAGATCAACTACCACATCCAAACACTAATGTATTTGATTTTTTTTTCATTTCAACTGCATAAGCTCATTTTAACTCCTATTTCAAATCTAACGAACCGATCCTAAGTTAACTGGTACAAGTCGCTCATATGTAATCTTGAAAGAGGAGCTGATAAAATGGAGGACTATTTCTGCCTTACTAGTTTTTTTTGGCAGATATTAAATTTATTATTTTAGAGCTCAATGATGCTAAAAGCCTTTAGCAGTTGTCGATAAATATTTTGGGCTCCATAAGGATTTGATTCTTGATGCCGGGTTGATTTCAGAGAATTATTCCCCTTCTTTCTCATTGATGACATATTTCCTTAGCTACTCTTGCAGTTTGTTGTGTTATTAAAACCTAATTATCATTAAACAAATCCTAAGCAGGGTCCAAGGCGGCGGCCATTGTAAGCTTGGCAATGGCATTCTATGATTAATAAGGATCCCAATTTACACATACCCTTAAACCAGCTAAGATCTTATACCGGAGTTAAAACACACCACTTGTTATGACCCGTTATTTTCTAGCTTCGCCATTATGAAGTAGTTAGGTAATAGCAAATATTATTGTGATATATATGTCACAAAAGTATTTGCATTTGTAAAAATTTAGGCTTAGGCATACACCAAGTAATTGTGCATCATCCGCACATGTATTAACCGTATGCTTGAGGTACTAAATCCACCCTCGGCCTATCAGCTCATACTTCATCAAGAGATTAGTTGGTATTGCATCAATGAAATTCTTTCGCCTGAAAGTTGTGAAAGAATGTTTATCCCACATCGGAAATTCTGATATAACTTGCCCAATATATATACCCTTGGGCTACTCCTCTTATTGTCAATTGGTTTTAGGATGGAACCCATGGGCTTGTGTGTTGGGCCGAACGCGCATATATCGACGTGTGTACCCCCACGTCATATCGTCATATTGGCCCACCGGTACATCTTCTTCGTCACCCCTGGTCCTGGGCCCTTTATCGATCTTCCTTACCCATGTCAAAGTGTCAACTGGCTGACCCAGTTGCACTTGAGGGGGCGTGTTGAGAAATAAGTCTATCTCACATCTAAAATCTACTTCTTTTTTTTCCCCACTCCATCTCCTTCCTCCACACACCTCCTTCCTCCCTCACATTTTAATAAGATATTCTCCTCCTTCCTTATTCAATGCTAAAAAAATGATATTAAAGGACAATTAAATTCTTAAGTCCGTTACACACGTTATTCGTAAACAAATAAAAGATAGGAGTGATAAGACTAATCATAGGAGTTAAGTAATTACCAATCTAGTACTTAAGGGGTATTTCATACTCCCACCCTTAAAAAGAGTTCCATCCTCGAAACTAATTCTCGAACTAGGAGGGATAGCGATCCCTCATATCTGCTTCGAGTTCTCATGTAGCCGCATTGGTTCCATGTTTAGACCACAATATCTTGATGACTCGAATTTCCTTGTTTATCAAGCATCTCTCCTCGTACTCGAGTATCTTAACCGGCTTCTCTTCATATGTGCCATCTTCCTCAAACTTGACCTCTTCATAATAAATCACATGTGTAGGGTCATAAACGTACTTTCTTAATTGTGACACATGGATCCCACATCTAAAATCTGAAGTGAAATTAGCCTACATATATACTCTTGGGTTACTCCTCCTATTGCCAATTGGTTTTAGGAGGGAACCCCATGGGCTTGTGTGCTAGGCCCGTCCGCGCATGTGTGCGCTCAACCTAACACGTCCCGATATTTCAGCAAAAGTCAAGGACATTGTTTTATTATTAAGAGTTCATTCGTCATAGGTAGGGTTGTAAATAGACAAAGTCGTTTGCGAACCATTGGTATTCGACTCGGTCAAATCGAATTCATGTTCGGCTCGATTTGTAAACGAGTTGAGCTTAAGCACAATTTTAAAGCTTTGAAGATAAATCAATCGAGCTTAAGTACAAGAAACTCGGCTCATTTGTTCATGAACAAGATCAATTAGATGTTCATAACTCATAACGCTTTTTTATATCGAGTTCATCATCTTTGATCTTTATCAACATTCTATCGTTCTCTTTTGACTTGTTATTATTCTTTAACCTTATCCATGTTCTCCGACCTTAAAGACTATATGTTTAACAAGCAACAAATAAACATTCATTTCGACCAAAACAAACAAATAAACATTCATAGTAAAATGACTATAAATTCAAATACGTTTATCATTCACAAATTCAAAACTATGATAATTCATGAAATTTAACCTTATATTCAAGTTCAAGACCTCAGATGTCAATTCATTTCAGAAAATATATTCAACATATGAAATATTAAAATTCAAAGCACAATGATTATCACTTGAAATTTGTTTCTCTATTATATATGCACACATTCAGTATGCATATACAATCGTTTGGTATACACATTCAATGATTCAAAAAAAAAAATTATCTATCAGTACAAATTCAAACATATGACAATTCATTACTTAACCTCATATTCAAATGTTGAGAATGCATATTTAAAACAATTTACTTAAAAAAACATATTCAAGATATAAAATGATGATAATTAGGGTAGATATTAAGTGGATCATCATAAAAACAAATTCCCGTAATTCACGATACTGCCAAAAATCAATATAGCTTACGTACGTGTATATATAATTTGTTATGGCAATATATACTTCACACTTGATTGATTTACAACTTTGACGATGTACATTCAATTTACTTATCGTATATTCATTTCACACATTATTTGCACGCAACTTTGAAGTTAGCACATACCTTCACAAATCACAATTAGCAATTTTAATTTGGAAAATATCACTCGATTTGGTAAATTTCGATCGCCTCTATTTTCAGAAATTGGTGGGACTGCCCCTATAGTTTAATCTCAATATTTCTTATTCTATACTCTTTTTTTACCCATAGATTAAACTAGATCTAACAATTTATAATTAGACCCTCGTTACTCCTCAAAATCCGTTTCTGAATACATCCACGATACGTACTTGCCATCAATTTATTGTTACTTATATACTCTATGGCATCCTATATGTTTCACACTTGATTGATTTGCAACTTTGAAGATGTACGTATCCACAGGTAGTAATTGCTAATTAGTGTATCATTAAATTAATGCAATACACGCCATATAAATACAACTTTAATCTAAATGGGACAATTATTGTTCAAGATCATATATATCTCTCTGAACACGATTCTCTTCCAATTTATATTTATTGTATCATTCATTTCACACTTGATTACTTGCACGCAACTTTGAAGATAAGCACATACAATCACAAGTAACAACTTTAATTTGGAAATTATCACTACAAGATACGGTAAATAATATTGGCTAGCAGATACGGTGCATGAATCATTATATTGGCCGTCTTCAATGCATGCAGTTCACCTCTATCTATATAAATCAAACTAAACCTGCAAAAGAGAGCTCGGACATACATTGGCCTTGAAACAAATTAAATCAACACACCCAAAAAAAAACAATTCAAATATTCCGCCATGGCAACATTTCGTGGTAACAAAAAGCTGGTGATGCTAATAGGCTTGGTTCTCATATCCATGGTCGTCGTGGTTTCGGCTTCCGACGGTATATGATATATGTTTGGCCTCACTTTCTTTCATTTTCCTATGTATGATAAAATTAAAGTATATGTATGTATGTAAATGGCTAATTTATTTGGATTGTTAGTAGCAGAGCAAAAGACGCAGGCATCGCTGGAAGAATGCAGGAAGAGTTGTATACCTTGGTGTGCTCGTTACCAAGATCAAACAGAACGCGGTATTTGTATCTCGTATTGCTATGGAGATTGTTTCCGAAGATCATTACCCCCGAATACAGGTATTAATTGTTTTATTACATACAGTACTTTTTTATGTTATTTAATTAAGTCATAAATATATAGGAGCCTATATATTGTATGTTTTGTAATTGTAATGAATTCATTTTTGGGGTTCTAATTTGATGTTTTGGTTGTGCCATTTCATTTGTACAGATGCAACGGTGCACGCACGCAACGCTCACAAAACAAGAATGTAGGAGGAGCCAATATGTTATATTCATGTGTTTTGGAACGTTGTAGGAGGACTATAGGACTAATTACTTATGCCTGAACTCGACTCCTGTGATGCAAATGTCAATTAACTCGATTAGTTTTCCATTATAAATAAATATCTGCATTATTTCTTTATCAGACTTGTGTTATTTTGTTTGCTAATAGGCCCAAAATAGATAATAAAAAGCTCGAATAGATACGCAATTTTTAAAGGCCCTCACCAACTTTTTTAATAGTTTGAATGCAATAATTGAATTCCAATGAGTCAAACAGTTAATATGCATTTAATTTTTTTCTCAATTATTTTAGTCTAAAGTGTCCTAAAACAATGAGTTAATGTAAAGATTAGATTTTACTATGAGAAAACCTATATCCTAGCAATAGAGTGTATTAAATCTCAAGTAGAAATCAATACATTCAATATAGATTAAGCCCAAGAGAAATTGAAATAACTAAGGCCTCGTTTGGTATGTTGTTGGAATCGGAATGAACCAATCCTATGACATGTTGTTTGGCATGATGTCGGAATGAACCATTTTTTAAGGTTTAAAAGTTTTAGGGTTTTAAGGTTTAAGATGAATAATTAAATTTTTTTGATATGGATGATACCTTCCATTTTCTGCTGGAATCAACTTTACTTGCAGGCATTGAATGAGTCATTCCTGAGAATGAAATCGATTCTAGGTTTTGGTAAACCAAACAACATACTGGAATCAACCATTCCCGATTCTCATGGAATCGAACCAAACGAGGCATAAGGGAATAAACTTAAAAGAAGAATCCCACTTTTGTACTTGAATGAAAAGGTCTCCATGAAAATCTCTCTCAAAATAAAGAAATAGAGAGAATTCAAAGCACAAAAGGTAGAATTCAAAAACTAAGACTAACAACAGTCTTAAAAACTACCAACAATCAAAAAGGAAAAGATAAGAAAAATAAAGTTACTCAAGATAGACTTCCGAAGATCTTCGCATGTGTGAAACACGACAGAGCCGCGATCATAGTTTTGGAAACCGTGGTCGCGGTTTGAATTTGTTTAACATCTGAGGTGGTGCATAACCGCAGTTGCAGTTCTTCTATTGAGAACATTTTAAAGGCACTTTCAGAGGCTGTTTTCACCCACTTAGATTTGGAATTTGAACTTGAAGTAAAAATTTGAATTGTAGCTCTTCGAGCTAGTTTTCCAATTATACCAAATTCAGCTTCATCCAACCATTTTTGTTATCTATATTGGTCAAGTTATAAATTAACAAATAAAAATAATTTTTAATACATTTTTATAATCACTAAAATAGTTATTCAAAAAAGTGATGTGACGCAATACAATTTAGGGATGCTCAACGGGTCGGGTCGGGTCGACCCACAAAAATAATTTTTTTTGCGAGTCTAACGGGTCGGATCGTGTGTCTACCCGTTTGACCTATTTGACTAAATCAATTGGGTCAAAAATTATTTTTTTACCCACAAACCTAAAAAATAATTATTTTTTATAAAACTCGATGGGTTTACGAGTCGTCCGGCAAACCCAATGAGTTTTTTATTAGAAAATATTTTATATATTAATAAAATTACGGAAATTTCGCGAGGTAACCTTGAAGTTTGACATTATTCATGAGGTGTACCAAAGTTTGTCATAATTCACACGGTAACCCTAAGGTCTATATAAAAGTCACACAATAACCTTGAGATTTATATGAAATTCATCAAATGCCCAAAAAATTAAAATTAACTTTAATCATTAAATTTATTTTATTAAAAAATTTAAAAATATTTTCAGAAATTTTAAAATGTAATCTTATTCATTATCTTAATATCAAATCTTATACTGTTTTTATCAAATGATATAAATTTTAATTATTTAATAAAAGGATCAAATAATGTAATTTTAAATTGAAAATCTTCAGAATATAAAAAATTAAAATTTAAAGTTTCCGTTAATTTTAGTCAAACAAAATTTTATGTGTTAAGAAGTTTATTTACATAAATATTTATAAAACATCAATAAGACAAATGATGTGACTATTGTAATTTTGATAATGTAAATTATTTAAATCCTAAAAATTGTGACCATGGGGTACTACCTCAAAACCTTAGCCACCGAACCAAACGGACGAAGGCTAATGGTATAATTATGTATGCAATGCACTCACACCCATTTAGTTGGAATAATAATCTAGGCCCATAAATAAAAATTAGGCCTATAAACTAATCTTCACTTATGAATGAAACTTCTAACATTTATTATGTTTTTAAGGACTTTTAAGCTGTAAGATTTTTTTTCTTTATTTTTACTCCATGAACTTAATTATAGGATTAGTCATAAATAACATCATGTTTCTTTTTTTATTACAAGTTATTTTTGTAAAAGGTTCGTGATTTCTAAAATAGGGTTTTAGTTTCTAAATTCGAGTTCTTATCCTATGACCTCAGGACATAGGATAGAAAACCCGTTATTTTAATTATTAATAATAGAAATAGATATTTTCCTTAATTACTAAGCTTTAAACTACTAATATTTTCTTTAATTACTAAGCTTTAAAATTGTGCGTGCGTTATAAGCTATGGTATTATAAATACACGTAAACCGATTTTCCTTAATTACTAAGCTTTAAAATTGTGCGTGCGTAGTAAGCTACGGTATTATAAATACACATAAACGGATCATCGGCTGAGTTAGTTGTTGGGAGTTTTGTTAATATGGTCCAAGGCTCTAAGCTATCCCCCGTATATTTCCCTGTTTAGCATAACGTTAAACTATACCTACGGTTAATATATTAGGATTGCCTTTCCTAGATCGGATTATCATTCTTGCTTTAGTTTTGCCCATCTTGATATTAAATAAATACAAGCAAATCTTGTTTTTATTCCAATTTTAATTTAAATTGCCCAGATTTCTTATATGATTTCTCCGACCTTCGTATACTGTCCTATATATAAAGTCAATATATATATAGTCATCCATCTATGCAGCGAAGAATAACGAAATCAACAAGATATATTATATATAATCTGCGTAAAGAATTTTTCTAGGCAAGACCATATCAATCCCCCCATAGAGAGCATTGCAAGGGGGTGCCAACATAGTAGTTCACAGGCGTGGTTAATATCGTAATATGCACGTAAACAACATGTAAACTATTTACGTGTTCATCACACTGGCCACCTAAGCTACCGCCACATTCCCAACATGTCACATATCCAAGCGTAAGCTGGTATAGCTGCGGCCTCTGTGCGGAACTCCCCTGGTAGCTGCTAATGGTGTAACCAGACTCACATTCCATTTTTCTCCACTCTCAAAATGATCGAGCCTTCACAATACTCTGCATTTGTTGGAGTACGTTTGTCAGGCAGGCCATATTTGTGATGCTTGAGCCATTTCTGTACTTCTCTTCCACGTAGATAATGCAACGGAGAAGGCGATTATGACATGGCAACCCAGGTCACCTAGCACAACAAACGCTTATGATAATTATCCTTACAATTTATCAAATTAAAGCCGTTATCAACCTGTGAACGTGACAGTATAAATGGAATTGTACAATCTCATATAATTCAGATTATCTAACACCATAGAAGTTTCATATTTTTACAGTATAACATGACAGACAGCAAATAATTTCATAGAGGATGTTCATGTTTAGTTCATGAATGTACATATCAAAAGAACCATGAAATATAGTGGAATACCATGTTTCTCTTATCAGACACAATTATGCATCCTTTTCTACATCTATGAACTATAGTGGAATCTTTAAAATCCTCATCCTTACGGGAGAACAAAAACGAGAGGCATTTTTTGCAACAATTAAAAAACAGGGGTGAAAATGCAAATCTGGCAAAAACGCCTCTTGTTTTTGCAATTCTTGTAATAAAAACAGAGATACAATTTCTAGTTTTAAGCTATTAATGAGATAAATTTCTAGTTCTAAGTTATTAGTATGTGTACCCTAAAAAGATAGACGTTTGTATCATTGTCAGCAAATACCCTGTATCACCATTAAATGCAAAAATCAAACAAATTTAAGTTGTTTAGTGTCCTCTCAAAATCAGAAGTGATAACAGAATCAAAAGAAGAGCTCCAACTACTCTAACCTTGCATGGTATATGTCCATAATGGCCTAGTAGTATAATTTCTATTAACGAGGAATGCATATTCTATATATTATACTGAAGTGATTAAAGAAGGCATGCGCCTCTCACCATTAACATGAACAACATATAACATCCTTCCACAGAGAAGAATTTCAACATATATAGATCGATGCTATAATGTCAAAAAGCATAGGAAGATTTTTTATACTATCTATCCTTGTAGTTTTGATTTATCTTCTCTTTGTGCTGTCTTAATGTATCAGAAATCTGTTGCATAAATAAATACAAGAACACTAGATAATTCAAAGATCAAGTGGGCAAATTCTGAAAAACTTAAGGTATCCAACAGATCAAGCAAGCATTTGAAAATTATACAAACACTGAATCACAATACAATTCAAAGCAGGACAAAAGGGAAACAGCTATCCAACAGATTAAGCAGCATTTAAACAATACACAAACATATACCAAGCCATAATCTTACCCTTTTACCTCCTGAAAGCATTGCCTTCAGCAGCTGATCTACTCTGCAGAAAATGTGAACGCCGTCTAACGCTCTCCTCCACAGTAAGGCTACTACTTCCTTGCTCAGCTCCATATACACTCTTCTGGGCATCATCCAAGAATGACTTTCCTCTTGATCCAACTGACCGAGCAGCCTCCTTTGCATCGTTCTCATCTGCCTTCTTCAGTCGTTTCCATCTTTGCTCCTCGTGGAGCTCAGCATCCATTTGCATTTCTCTTAACCTAGCAGCCCTTTCCTCTTCAGAGAGCTTAGGGGCTATGTTTCGCCGTCTTTGCGGAGAACCCGAATCATACCTGCCTCCAGCAACTGCTTTATTATCATTCCGCTCGTCTTTTGCCTGAGATTTTTCATGCTTTTGCCTTTGATATTCAGCTTTTTCTACTCTTGATTCCACTGGACTTCTCTCTCTGTTTTTTTGCTGTTTAGACTCCCTCTCTGAGTCTCTGTAATCATGCCTACCTCCAGATACTGGTTTATCAGTCCGCTCATCTTTTGCCTGAGATTTTTCATGCTTTTGCCTGTGATATTCACCTTTTTCTTCTCTTGATTCCACCGGGCTTCTCTCTCTGTACTTTGGCTGTTTAAACTCCCTCTCTGAGTCTCTGTGTTCCATGGTAGCTCTTTCATCAGATTTTTCCCTGATGTTATCATTGAATTCTTTATATCTTGAGCTTCTGTGCTTAGATTCTTTGTTACTTTGTGTTTCTTTATCTCTAGCGTCTTCCTCAGATGGATACTTTGATGAAGAATGCTTCTTGCGCTTTCTATCTTCATCCTCCAAGTCAGATCTGTACTTCGATGAAGGAATTTTCTGATGCTTTCTTCTATCATCCCCTGAATCAGATTGGTGCTTTGATGAAGCACGCTTCTTATGTTTTCTTTCGTCGTCCTCTGAGTCAGATTGGTACTTTGACGAAGAATGCTTCTTATGCTTCCTTTTAGCCTTCTTGCTTTTTTTACTGTCATCGTCTTCATGCTTTTTTAACTCCACACTTTTACGAATATTAGCCATTTGCACAGGATTGTTCTTAATTCTTGCAATAGACTCTTGCTCCCGCTGTCTAATCGTCAGCAAGGGATCAGAATGAAGTTTCCTCCATGAATCATTTGCAGAATGTTGCTTCTCCTCAAACAAAGCTCCAGGTACAGCATCCTGCTTTGTTGCTGCTGCTGCTGATGTTGATGCACCCACCTCATTATTAGTAGTAGGTTGTGGCAAGGCTTCAAGTGCTTTAAATCCTGCATCAGAAGAGCTCGGTTTTCCAACAGATAATCCTGAGTCATACAAAAACTCCAATCTTTCTTGCCTCGGGACAAGACCCGCTTGTTCTTGAAGGCGGCGGAATTCAGAACGTTCCTTCTCTTCGTGTATTTGCTTGCGGAGCTCCTCCAACTTCTTCTGCTCCGCTTCGTGCTTCTGTTCTGCCTTCCACACGTTCTCTATGTTCCTCAGACTTCCCGTGTGCCATCCTTTTTTATTCAAAAACTTTAGAGCCATCGAAACTTAGATGGTACCAATCAACCTTTTTCTTGCTTTATTAAAACTATTGACTGAATAATTCAGCAACACAATCTCCCAATTTCGAGAAATTCCTTTTCCTGCAGAAATATACAACGCAATAGTGTCAAGATAGCCAAACATCAAATCTCCAAAAGAACATAAATATATCTTAAAAAGATAGTTTCAAGTATTAAGCAAATCAAACAAGTCACCAAGCAGAAAACAGCTATCATGAAACATCTAAGAGGAAAAAAATATTGTAACAATCAATCTATCAATCTGAGAAGGAGCAGTGGCTGTGGCGGAGGCCGGGGGTGGCGGCTGCCCCCACCGGAGGCCAGGAGTTCTAAGCCAGTCGCCAGCGACACAAAAACAATGAAAATTTGGATCTTTCTCAATTGAGAAATAAGAACAACAGTTGACATAAAGACATAGAAACAAAATTCAATTGATAAGGACAAGTTCAAACCGATTAATTTTGGAGACGAATTTGTAGACTTTGACGAGGCGGATAAGATATGCCGGCGGAGATGGATTCTTTCTCCCGAGTCCGTCGTTCCCGTCCTGATTCTCTCTCTAACTCTGTTCCTTCCTAGGGTTTGTGTTCATCAGATGAATGAACTTTCCTCAATAAAAACAAATCAGTTGAATGAACTTGGGCCTGTGTACAGACAGGCCCGCTAGACAAAAAAATAACAAAATAAAAACTTTGATTAAAATAATTAGAGAATGTATAAATATATTTTCATATAAATTATGTAAAATTTATTTTCATAATTCATCTCTAACATCAAATAAATATATATTTAGTATAACAATATCTTTTGAAAGCTTTCTTATATAATTATCTAAAATTAAAAATAAAATATTTAAAATAAATATAACCATTTTAACATATATCTTTTGACGAATTTATTTATAATAAAAAAATTAAATATTTAATATATATATTAAAATATTTGATAATATCTAATCTTACATACATGAAAAGTAATAAAATATGAATAATATAATATTTAATCATATCTAATCTTTACTTTATCGATCGACAAAATGAGTTTGGCTCATCTTAAATTAAATTAATTAAATTTTAAATATTTTAAATAATTAAATTATCTTTATCTTTGACACTTTTTTATATCTTATTTATTAAGTTAACTATTATTTTTTAAATTCTTATCTCTTCTATATTTGAATATATAAATTTTTTTATTCATATTTTATCTTCTTTTTTAATTAAATATATATGAAATATCATCAAGGAAAAAGAGAAATGTAATTATTTTATCTTAATATTATCTACATTCTCAACATTAAATTTAATCATTTATTTTGATTAAAAAATTATACATTCTACAAGGAATAAATTAATTATATTAAAATTTATATTATGTTATGATTTATTAATATCCTATTTATAATGTCTATAAAATATCGAATCGTAGTCGTACATGGTACGACGGGTACAACTAGTGTATAAATATATTTTCATATAAATTATGTAAAATTTATTTTCATACTAAAAATATTAATGTTATCATACAAACTCTCAAAATAACTATAGAACAAATCTATAAATCTATCTATAACTGTATATTAAAGTTATACCTTTTCGAGCAACCAGAACGATTCTGGCCCCACCTCATATTTACAAAATTAATTTTTATTCCTAATATTTTAACTTTTTTCTATTAAATTCTTCTTTAACTATTTAAATCTATCTATAACATCAAACAAATACCGATTTAATACAACAATATCTTTTGAAAACTTCCTTATACAAATATTTAAAATTAAAGATAACAAATTTAAAATATTTTTAAATAAGTATAAATATCTTTTACCTTTTAGCATGATGTCTTTTCACGAAATTATTTATAGATATATTTTTTTATAATACAAAAAGTTAATGATAAATACTTATAATGTTTAAAAATAAAAAATAGGTAATATCTATAACTATATATTAAAGATGTACCTTTTCGAGTCACTAAAACGATTCTAGCCCCACCTTATATTTAAAAATTAATTTTTATTTCTATTATTATAACTTCTTTCTATTAAATTCTTTTTAACTATTTAAATTTATCTCTAACATCAAAAAAATATCTATTTAGTATAACAATATTTTATGAAAGCTTCCTTATACAAGTATTTAAAATTTAAATTTAAATATTTAAATATTTAAATATTTAAAAATAAATAAAAATATTTTATCATATATCTTTTGACGAATTTATTTATAGAAGTATAGTGATTTTATTTTATAAAAAAATTAATGATAAATTTTTAAATTTTTAAAAATTAATAAAAACGGATAATAAAATATTTAATACATATTAAAGTATTTGATAAACTCTAAATTTACTTACATGAAAAGTAATAAAATAAGAATAATATAATATTTGATTAAAAAAAATTCGAGCCATCAGAACGATTCTAGCCCCACCTCATATTTACAAAATTAATTTTTATTTCTTATATTTTAACTTTTTCCTATTATATTCTTCTTTAACTATTTAAATATATCTTTAACATCAAACAAATATCTATTTAGTATAACAATATCTTTTGAAAACTTCCTTATACAAATATTTAAAATTAAAGATAACAAATTTAAAATATTTTTAAATAAGTATAAATATCTTTTAGCTTTAAGCATGATGTCTTTTCACGAAATTATTTATAGATATATTTTTTTATAATAAAAAAGTTAATGATAAATACTTATAATGTTAAAAAATAAAAAAATAGGTAATATTTATAACTATATATTAAAGTTGTATCTTTTCGAGTCACTAAAACGATTCTAGCCCCACCTTATATTTAAAAATTAATTTTTATTTCTATTATTATAACTTCTTTCTATTAAATTCTTTTTAACTATTTAAATTTATCTCTAACATCAAAAAAATATCTATTTAGTATAACAATATTTTATGAAAGCTTCCTTATACAAGTATTTAAAATTAATATTTAAATATTTAAAAATAAATAAAAATATTTTATCATATATCTTTTGACGAATTTATTTATAGAAATATAGTGATTTTATTTTATAAAAAAATTAATGATAAATGTTTAAATTTTTAAAAATTAATAAAACGGATAATAAAATATTTAATAGATATTGAAGTATTTGATAAACTCTAAATTTACTTACATGAAAAGTAATAAAATAAGAAGAATATAATATTTGATTAAAAAATTATATACATTCTACGAACAATAAATTACTTATATTAAAGTTTATATTATATTTTTTTATTTATTAATATCCTATTTATAATGTTTATAAAATATTGAATCGTAGTCGTACATGGTACGACGGGTAAAACTAGTTTAGTTAAAACGCATAAATAATTAACCTATTTAGGCGTTTGTAATCAAACATATTTTTTTAGGTTTTTGTTAAGTATAAAAAGCCCTTTTTTTCTCTCACCTCCTCAGATTCTCTCCCGATATGCTGAATTTCTCTCACCCTCACGAGCTTCTCTCTCGTCGTCGATTCTCTCTCGATTCCACTTCAAATTCAGCATATCGATTCCACTTTTTTCACATCGATTCAATGCGCTACAAGATCCATCCGATCTCCTCTTCAATCTCAATGAACAACAACAACAGATCAGGCACCAATTACAAACGATGCAAAGGAGCGTCAGATCCGACGGTGAAAATCCCTTTCTTCGATTTTGAGTTGTTGAAGATATTTTCTGGCTTCCTTTCTTCGATTTTGATTGATTTTGGTTCGTTTTTGGTCTCTTTGAGTTGAATTTGGGGTTCTCGTTGATTATTTGGGTTATCCTAGGCTGATTTCCTCCTCTCATAGAACCCTAAAATTCAGAAGTGAAGAATTCAGATTTGCCTGACAGATCCTTTCAGCACGATTGAAGCTCACACTAGGATTCATCTCTTTAAGGTATGCTCACACACTGTGTTGTGTTTTACTCGCTTGTTAATAGATGCTGCAATATTCATGCTTATAGACCAAAAATCAGATCATAAATACACTCATAGTTGGAATAGACGCACATAAACTGGTAAAAAACAAGATTTCAATGCTTAAACTATGTAATCGGCAACTGTTTGTAAAGTAGAAGTGACGCTCGGAGAATTGAAGGTGTGCCAGATCAAATATTCAAATTGGTTGAATCTGGATGTTGGCTAGTAATATGTTGGTTATTTAGTGATATGCAGATAATATACCATGGCCTCTTTAATCGTGTTTGTATCAAGGCTACTTTTGATTTAGGCAATTACACTTGTAGCTTATGCAGATTCATTAAATTATCTCTAGTCTTAGACCTTTATGTTTCTGTTGCTCAAGTTGTAAACGGATCTCTTGCCTGATTGTTAAAATACAATTTGGATGGAGTTTGGTCAAAAAAATGAAAAAAAGTAATAGAGTAACATGGAAAACAGTAAGAGAATTGACTTTGGATGAATTCATAGCCAACCTGTTTCTTTTTTTTTTTGTTAAATTTAGTTAAAAAACTGTGTGCTTGCATTTTTTTAAGGCTTTGATGAATTTTTATCCATATTGTAAAGAGGCATATTAAAATAGACAACCTACTGTATTTTTTTTTGGTCGGAGACAACCTGCTGTATTTAGTTGCTCTTTCTTTGTATTTTGAAGATGGGTTTGTTGGCTTGGTGGTGCTTTGGGATGCACTAATCGTTGGAGGAGTTGTTTATAATAGAGCTATTTTTGGAAGGGAGGGTTTGTGTCCATTTTGACATTTATAACAGAGTTGTTAATATTTCATTTAACTTGTCCTCTGTTCACACCAATAAAAAATGAAACTAGTAAGAAAAATGTTATTAGGTGTTTTTATGGTGAGTCTATTGGTTCAAATGGTAGAACAATATGCTTAATGCATAATGATGTGGGTTCAAATCCCACATACGCTTATTAATGTATTTTTTTGATGACAACTTTGTTTTATGTGTTTATTATAGTTGTTTTTATGTGCTTGAATGGCATCAAGGCGGTTTAAAAGCATGTGATGACACTTGATGACAATTTTTTTATGACATATGATGACGGTTGTTTGTCATCAAGGCCCTTTTGATGACAAACAAATCAATGTCATCAAGGTCTTTTGATGACACTTGTTTGTCATCAAGGCCCTTTTGATGACAAACAAATCAATCAAATCGTCATCAAGAAGTGATGACAGTTGACGACAATCGAACCGTCATCAAGTAGCGATGATAATTGATGACAATATCGAACCGTCATCAAATAGCGATGACGATTAATGACAATCGAACCGTCATCAAGTAGAGATGACATTTGTGATGATAGTTGATGACAATCAAACCATCATCAAATAGTGATGACAGTTTATGAAAAGTGATGACACTTTGAATGATGATACTAAAAAATTATATATGATGACACTAAAAAATTAAACGTCATGACACTTTTTATTTATGATGAAACATATTTGATGACATGTTTTCGATGATGACACATATTTGGTCTACGTTTGAAAGTATACGTGATGACAGTAAAAAATTAAACGTGATGATAGATATTTGATGACAACTTTGTTTTTTTATGTGTGATGACGATTGTTTTTATGTGGTTGAACTTTTTGTCATTAAAAGTTGTCATCAAGACATTTTGATGACACTTGTGATGATAGTTGATGACAATCAAACCGTCATCAAGTAGTGATGATAAGTGATGACATTTGATGACGGTTCGAACCGTGTCATCAATAATTTTTTTTATGACACTTTGAGTGATGACACATATTTAATAACACTAGAAAAAAATTGTATTTGATGACACATATTTGATGACACTAAAAAATTAAAAGTGAAGATAGATATTTGATGACAACTTTGTTTTTTATGTGTGATGACAATTGTTTTTATATGATTGAAAGATTTTGATGATACTTTTTGTTATCAAAAACTTGTCATCAAGACATTTTGATGACACTTTTTACCTTTTATTACACTTTTTGTCATCAAAAATTTGTGATGACGGTGAAAAAAAATTTGATGACAGTGATGATGGTGGAAAAAAATTGTGATGACGGTGATAGTGGTTGTTTTTATGTGGTTGAATGCCTTTGATGATACTTTTAGTTATCAAAAAGTTGTCATCAAGACATTTTGATTACACTTTTTACCTTTTATTACACTTTTTGTCATCAAAAAATTGTGATGACGGTGAAATAAATTGTGATGACAGTGATGACGGTTGTTTTTATGTGGTTGAATGTCTTTGATGATACTTTGTCATCAAAAAGTGTCATCAAGACATTTTGATGACACACTTTTTACCTTTTATTACACTCATTGTCATCAAAAAATTGTGATGACAGTGAAAAAATTGTGATGACGGTTATGAAATTGATGATAGTGATGATTGTCAACGCCGGTCAAAGGTCGGTCAACGATCAATCAACAGTTGGTCAACGACCGAGTCAACTCGGTCAACGAGCGAGTCAACCCGGTCAATGGGCAAGTCAACCCGGTCAACGGGTGAGTCAACCCGGACAATGACCGAGTCAACTCGGTGGGGGTGGGGGTGGGTGATGGGAGGTTTTGCTATTTACCTAATTTTCACACCTTCCTTAACATCCACCTAATTAGCCTCTTTTTTTGCTATTTATTTAATTCATCCATAAATATATAAGATTTTTTAATCTAATTGAATAAAAATATAAGAGAATTTTTAAATATTCTTTTTCATAATTTTTTTTATCTATAACTATATATTAAAGTTATACCTTTTCGAACTACTATAATAATTCTGACCCCACCTCATATTTACAAAATTAATTTTTATTTCTAATATTTTAACTTTTTTTCTATTAAATTCTCCTTCAACTATTTAAATCTACCTTGTACAATTATAAAGCAAAAGCCAAGTCTTTGTAAAAATTTGAGCCACTTGGCAATTTGAAATATTTTTTTATTTTTTCTAAAATACTTTCACTTACCCAATATCTCAAAAACAACCATCCAATATAAAATTAATATTCTTTAATTTTTCTAAGAAAATAATTTTATTTTTTTAAAAAAATTTAAACCACTTTCACCTTAACCACTTTTTTCCACTATCCCAAAAACCACAAATTAATATTGTAATTTGTAATTGTTTACTAAAAGAAGTGTGATTTGTGAAAATGTGTTTGTAAATTTTTTAAGAACACATCTATAATAATTTATAAATGACTTTTATATTAAATCCGTACAAGGTACATGGATAACAAGTCTATAATAACACTAAAAAAGTGTGATTTAGTCGTGAAAAATGTGTTTGGGAATTTTTTTTTAAGAAGAAGTCAAAAAAAAAATTTATATTAAACCCGTACAAGGTACGAGAATAACACTAGTCTATCATTAACATCAAACAAATATCTATTTAGTATTTCCTTATACAAATATATAAAGTTAAAGACAAAAAATTTAAAATATTTTAAAATAAGTGTAAATTTCTTTTATCTTTTAGCATGATATCTTTTCACGAATTTATTTATAGATATATTTTTTCTTTTATAATATAAAAATTAATGATAAATACTTATAATGCTTAAAAATAATAAAAATAGATATATTGAAATATTTGATAATCTCTAAATTAAGGTAGATAGAAAGTAATAAAAATATAATATTTAATTTATCTAATCTTTACGTTATCGAGCTACAAAATAAGTTTGGCCTCACCTTAAATGAAGATAATTATTTTTTAAATGATTTTATATAAATAAATTATTTTTATTTTTATCTTTCATATTTTATTATATTTTATTTATTATTTTAATTATTATCTTATGTAAATATTAGATCGTCCATATTCTAATATATAAATCTTTTTTATTCATATGTTATCTTTTTTTAAAATAAATATCCATGAAATATCATCAATGAAAAGGAGAAATTAATGTACATTATTTTACCTTAATAATTTTTTTATTCTCAACATTAAAATTAATAATTTATATTTAATTTTTTTATTTGATTCCAAAAAAATAAAAAATGTGTACATTGTACAAGCAATAAATTACTTGCATTAATTTTTATATTATATTTTTATTTAATATCTATAAAATACCGAATCATAGTCGTGCATGGCACAACAGGTACAACTAGTTCTATTAAAATATCTTCATCATCTTCACATTAGATATGATGTTGATTTTAAAATATCTTCATCATGCACTTTGGTTCTC
Organism: Fallopia convolvulus; assembly: GCA_964016875.1. Taxonomy (NCBI): domain Eukaryota; kingdom Viridiplantae; phylum Streptophyta; class Magnoliopsida; order Caryophyllales; family Polygonaceae; genus Fallopia; species Fallopia convolvulus. Next base: position 14,475,814 of record OZ024729.1, on the reverse strand, counting down.
TTACTCTATCTTCTCCTTCCCTAAAGTTCAATCTTTCCAATGTCTTATGTGTTCTTTGATTCCTTCTATCTCTAAAAACATTTTATATGTGCCTAAGTTAACTTTTGAAACTCGTTATATCATTGCTTTCTTGCGCAACTATTGTCTTGTGAAGGACGTTCAAACGGGCTCAACAATACTTAGCGATCCATGTATTGATGGTGTTTATCTTTGGCCCAATTCTCCTTCAATCTCGTACTCAGATCATCGTCAACATCCTACCACTTCTTGGCATCATAAACTAGGACACCCTTCTTCAACAATATTTCGATTTATTCGGAAAAAATTTCAATTAGGTACCTCTTGTTTCTTGCACTTAGATTGTAGTTCCTATGCGATTAAAAAAGTCACAAGCTTCATTTCTGTAAATCTTCCCTTAGTTCTACATAACCTCTTAAAATCATATTTTTTCATGTATGGACTTTGCTTATTTACTCTTATGATGGCTTTAAGTAATATGTCATATTTGTTGATCATTTCACCAAATACATATGTCTATATCCTCTCAAAAAGAAATTTGAAACTGAAATTGTCTTCATACAATTTCGTTCCCTAGTTGAGAACTTTTTCCATCACAACATCAAAATTCTTTATTCCGACAATGGAGGAGAATACTTGGCCATGAAATCCTTTCTATGTAACAATGGCATCACTCATTTCACCCCCCATATACTTGAACATAATGGTCTATTTGAGCATCGTCATAGGCATATTGTCGAAACTGGCATACCTACCCTTAGTTTCTCTGGTCTTTTGCTTGATCAGTGTCCATTGTTAGTATGCTACCATTATTGCATCCTTCCCATTTGAGAGAGGAAAATCCCCTAAAAATCCATGTTTATTTGAGACCAAGCTTGAGTAGGAATGGGAAAAGGATGAAGTAACCCTGGATAAGAATGAAGTTATGCAACAACTATAGAGGTATCAAAATTCTTAGCCACACAATGAAGTTGTGGGAGAGGGCTATTGAGCTGAGGTTCAGGAGGCATGTCATAGTGTTAGAGAATCAGTTTGGTTTTATGTTGGGGAGGTCGCCTATATAGGCTATTCATCTACTGAGGAGGCTTATAGAGGCGTATAGAGAGAGGAGGAGGAATCTACATATGGTCTTCATTGACTTGGAGAAAGCAAATGACAGAATGCCAAGAGAGTTGATTTGGAAGAGTTTGACAGCAAAAAAGTGTCTAGCACATTTACCAGGATTATCAAAGACATGTATGAGAGTTCAATGACTAGTGTTAATACCCTAAGAGGGGATACATAGTACTTTAAGGTGGAGGCAGGTCTACATCAAGGCTCATCCTTAAGTCCTTTCCTTTTCACGCTAGTGTTGGATGTTTTGACGGGAGAGATTCAAGGAGACATTACATGGTGTTTGTTGTTCGCAAATGATATTGCCTTGGTAGATGAGACTAGATACGGAGTTATTAATAGAATGGAAATTTGGAGGGAAAGGCTGGAGTCTAAGGGTTTTAAATTGAGCAGAAGCAAGACAGAATATGTGGAGTTCAAGTTCGGGCAAGTTATAGACGCCAGTGACGAAGTAACAAGGAAATCGATGAGGTTTAGGAGGGGAAATCGTAACAAGGAAGGAGTGCTTTAGATATTTGGGGTCAATTTTCAGTGTGATGGGGGCACCGATGAGGATATTACGCATAGGATTCAAAGAGGTTGGCAAAAGTGAAGGGCAACTTCAGAGGTTGTATGTGATAAGAAGGTACCGCTCAAACTCAAAGGTAAGTTCTACATGACAGTTATTATGCCAACCATCATTTATGGGGCAGGGTGCTAGCCTACCAAGAGTGTGAAAGAGCAGAAATTGATGGTAGCTGAGATGAGGATGCTAAGATGGATGTGCGGGCACACGTTATGGGACAAGATAAAAAACGAAGAGATTAGGAGCAAGGTAGGGGTGGCTAGTATAGGGGACAAGTTTCGAGAATCGAGACTTTGCTAGTTTGGCCACATATAGAGGCGGGGAACATAGGATCCAGTCTGTAGGTGTGAGGGCATAGCCCTTGGGGACTTCCGCAAAAATAGAGGACGATCGAATAAATGTTGGAGGGATAGCATAAGGCAAGATATCAATCAGTTGTGGATTTCAGCAGAGTTAGTAGGTAACATGGACAGTTGGAGAGAGAAGATCAAGGTGGTGGATAGCTAGGCTAAGACAAACGGTCCCTTTGGTTCTTCGTGGTTTGGTTTCGTTGTGCTTTGTCTCATTTTGTTCGATTTTGTTTTGTTTGTGTGTTTTGCTTTGCTTTTGCTTGGTTTTGTGTTTTCGAGTCACTGGTCTCTTCGAGCCTTTCGAGCACCCCCCTCTGCGCTAAGTCAGGAGTGTCCCTATTTTGACCCCCAGATTCCGTTGCAGTGGAATTAAACTGGGTCAATGTTGTTGTTCTTATTTATTTGACAAACATCACAACTCCTGACAAACTCATTTACCAACTTTTTTCATATTTGGCCAATAAAACAAGGATATAAATCTTTAATAAGTGGATCCCTAAAAAGTTACCCACTGGTTCATCAATTTTTCATTGGCTTGAAAATGGCGCTCCAAACTCGAAGCGTCGAGGTTATTCCTACTTTTATCCGATCTTGTCACTCAATTTTTCTTCTCTCTCTCTTTTTTTTTTCTATTAATTTGATCTCAAGATGCAGATATAGTTGTGGGGGTGATACTAAATGTGTAGTTTTGCATTAAGGAAGCCTACTCCTAGTGTTAATAAGAGACTAGAGATAATCTATTCTTACTATTGCTAAAATGGAAATGTGTTTTTATGTTTTCATTTTTATTTATGTAGTTTCCCTAATTTCTTTTTTCTTGAGCCTGATGATGAACTTTTATAAGTTGAGGAATGGAGGTCAATTGGTTCTCAGAAAGCCTTTTCTAGCTGTAACTCCTCGCAATAATATCCTTTACGTTGTGCTGTATATATGTTCCAGTTGTTCTTGATTGTAGTAGTAGTAGTAGTAGTAGTAGTGTTTGATGATCTTCAGGGGCGGATCCAGGATAGCCTGAAAGGGGGGGCGAACTTTGTACATCGAGTTAGTACACAAACAAATTAAGCTAGTATAAATAAAGTTGTAAATAAAAGTTAAACTAACAATAAGATAAATGTGATTCTTTGCTACGGGTTAATTGACATTTACGAGTATCTAAACTTTGAAAACGATTAAAAATAAATTCGATATCAATAGTAACAAACATCTCTCTCGATAAATACGACAAAACTGTCATTCAATCATTCAACTTTCATTTTATTTTTCAAATCAGAAACTTGATAGAAAATGCCCTTTTAACAGATACAATAACCATCGGTAGGAATAAAACTAATTGAACCAAAATTTTAGTAGCCGATAACCTTGATTGGAGTCGTAATTACTTTCCTTACCTGGCATACCTGGCAAATGACCTATGAGGTATGTACATAGCCTATATTTAATTTGGTAATATAATGTGTTTTTCACAAATAAAAAACACTAGCTAACAATGATTCTTTGATTTCTTTCACGTACTTGTTTTTATATAATAAAAAAAGATAAAAAAAATTGAAGAATATTATTTCAATTCTTATAGTCGATCAGAGATTTTCAAACCAATACAACAAATTATTCAGTGACTCAGCCAATTCAGGATTCGATAAAGAACGACTAAATTGGATAGATTTTACAGAAATTCCAAACGCACCGTTTTGTTAAAAAAAATTGACCCAAATTTAATTAAAAACAACAACAAATTTCTTTGAAAAGGAACGACGACGTTTTGCTGGTGGGTTTTCACATTTCATTCGTTCTTCTTCTTTATCTTCCCACTGGACAACTGGTTTTAACTTTCGAGCTCCATTAACGAACGCAGCAAGCTCCGCCAGTCCGGCTCTTCACTTCCAAACTCCTCCTCACCATTGGCCAGCAATGTGGGGGCGGGATTTCAAAATTAATTTTCAATCCCGAATTCCCTATGTAAAATTATCGCTCCTCCGAACCGATGTGGGGGCGGCCGCCCCCGCCCGACCCCCTAGATCCGCCCCTGATGATCTTGAATCCTGGCGCCTTTGTTTCCTATGCGTAGCTGCTGCTCCTGTTTGAGAAAACAGTTGAGGAGGCAGCATGCTTCTTCTGCCTTGTAATAGGCAAAGCAATGTTGGAAAGAATTTGATGAGAATCATTGCACCTCCTGTTACTATGATATTTATTACTCCCTCCGTCCCCGAAAATTTGTCTTGTATTTCTTTTCGGGTGTTCCGAAAAATTTGTTCACCTTTCCATCTTTCCTTTTATATCAATCTTTTCTTACAATATTATCCTCATCTACTTTTATATTTTACTCACCATTATCTAACAAAAAATCTACCCCTATAAACCCTTTTTAGTCTTTTCCTTTTTTCTTCTCTTTCTTCCTACTTTTAGTCTTTTACACATCACTATCACACTCTCTTCTCTCCCCCCATTGGTTGCTTTTTCTTTTCCCTCTCCACATTAATTTATGTGCATTGGCTCATTTTGGACAAATTATCCGGGACGGAGGGAGTACTACATAATTTGAGGGCTTGTTATTTTTCTATCTATTCTTCCTCATGGTTACTACTCCCTCCGTTTCATAATACTTGTCTTTTTATCTATTTGCACACTTATTAAGAAAGCTATCAAAAATACTACTATACCCTCAATTATTACTTCACTTTTTAACTTTATTAAAAACCGCTACTAACACCCTATTAATAATTATAAGGGTAAATATGTAAAGTAAAGATCAAAATAGCTAAAAAGACATGTATTTTGAAACACAAATTGAAGGCTAAAAAGATATGTACTGTGAAACGGAGGGAGTATAAAAAAACTGCGGATTAATTAACTTGGTTCTTGAACTGTCGGTTGATCCACTAAAATGTGTAACATGTGTTTGAATGCAGAATCACTTTCTCTTTGAGCAGTTGAGGCTTTTGCATGATTTGATGTATTTTTAATGAAGTGAAATATTGATTTGTTGCCCTATGATGTAGAACCTTTTCATGAAATGCAAGCAGCTGGCCTTGGTTTCTATAATAAGCCTCCCCATCATGAAGTATTGACACAACAGATTATATTCTTCTTCTTTTTCCTTTTCTTGTTCATTCTCATCATCATGTATGCTTGTGTTTAATTACATACTCCAAAGTCCAATGACCATATTGTTAGACTTCTGCTGTGAATGGGGACTGGCTTTAATGGAATGTTGCCACCATTTCTTAGTTCTGAGGGCGGCCTTTGTTTTCTTATAAATCTGCAATGACACTAAAATTGTGTTAGATGTCTCTTTGACACTTCTATTTGTGATCCATATTTTTTTTATTATAACTAATTATCTTATATCATTATGTCTGATACAAAATATCATCCATGGGGTTATTTTTTTGGTAGAAATGTCATCCATGAGATTATTAGCAGTAAGTAGGTTGGAAGAAATATTTTGGTTTGCCATCGGACCGATGGAAAGGGCGTCGTTGAGGAGTGCTGAAAGGACTGTCGACGAGTGGCGCCAGAAACAAAAGGTAAGTATTCTCTTAACTATACAAAAGATAACTATAAAAGAATACATGATGATATGCACAAATTTGTTCTTGAGTTGATGATTTTGTTTCATTTCATGAATAACTAAAAGGGAAGTTTAACTTGTTATTTTAGTTTGTTTGTTAATCTTATTTGTTTGTTAATCTTATTTGTCAATTTTAATTTCCAATTATTCTATTAAGTCTTATTATTTTGATCTCTATCTCAAGCTTGCAACCTGAGATCCAACTTTTCTTAGTTATCACTCCACAAATAACAAGTTGAGTACTTATACTTAATTTTTCCATAGCACTTATTATGTTTGTCTAATTCATTACATCCACCAAAGATCACTTAGGAACAGGGACAACAAGTAGAGGCTTGGCCTTTTGCAAGGTGATTCCAAACCTCTCATTCATGTCAATTTCTTCTCCCTTCATCCCATTTGGAAGCTTCCAACGAAAACCATGGAGAAGAGTAGCCAACATTATGTGCACCATCCTATAAGCCAATGGCAATCCTGGGCACATCCTTCTCCCTGCTCCAAATGGTATGAGCTCAAAATCCTGACCTCTCATGTCAATTTTACTGTGCTCCAAGAACCTCTCAGGAAAGAACTCGGCCGGGTTCTGCCAAGTTTTGGCATCTCGCCCAATGGCCCAGACGTTAAAAAGCACCTGTGTGTTTTTTGGTATGTGGTAGGTGCAGAGTTTAAAGTCGTCGCGAGCCTTGTGAGGCACCAGAAGTGGTGCAGGGGGATGAAGTCGGAGTGTCTCCTTCACTATTGCTTGCAAGTAAGGCAATCTTTTGATGTCAGATTCTTGGATTGATGAAGCGTGCTTGTTGAGGATTACATCATTGAGCTCGATTTGAGCTTTCTCCATCTTTGATGGGTTGCGAAGTAACTCAGCCATTGCCCATTCGAGTGTGCTTGAGGTTGTATCTGTTCCTGCAGCAAAAAAGTCCTGCACAATGATAAATGTGTTATCTAGGTGCAATTGACATCAACCTACTAGAATGGTTAGCCCATAATCTTATCAAGTAATAGGACATGAGTCAAGCCAAAGACCCAAACCCTAGGGTGAGGGATTAATTAGAATCAATTAATCAATCTAAATAAAAAAAAATCTAAGAAATTTTTAACATGAAACTTTAGGAAACAAAGGAAGGGAGAAAGAATGATGTACAATGAGTAGGTCTTTGATATCCTCAAGACTAAGATCAGAACCATCTTGTTTGTTAATCCAAAGAAGTGTATCCAACACATCGGCATCATCACAAGAATTTGCTCCATTAGCGGACATCCTTTGGTCGATCATATCATCAAACACCTCAAACAATTTGGAGAAGTTAGCAGCCGTTTTTCGCCTTATACCATGAGGGTCAAAGTATCTAAGTAACGGGAAAAAGTCCGCCGGATTAGGTTTTCCAACACACTCCATCACATTGCAAATAATGTTCTTGAACTCCTGGGATGATGAAGAGTTGTAGGCAGCCAAATCCTTGGAGAAAAACGTATTCGACAACAAATTGAGAGATGTTGTGAATCCAACCTCACCAATATCCACAGGTAGAGCATTCCTACAACATTCACCCACATACTCCAAAACTTGACACACTTTCTTGTGGCGAAGTTGTTGGCTTGCATCCAAGCGTTTCACGGAGAATAGTTGAACAGCAGCCAGCTTTCTTAAGCTCCGCCATTTGGGGGACACGGGCAACCAAGCCATGGAGTGCAAGTTATAATTGTGTGCTCGTACAGCGTCGGACACTTGTCGGCTAGAGATGGCTGAGTCGTGCTTCTGGAAAACCTCTCTGGCCATGTCAGCGGACGACACTATCAGAGTGTCAATGCTACCTAGCTTAACATGCATCAGAGGGCCATAGATTCTTGAAAGGTCAGCCCAGGCGTTGTGAGGCTTATCGGTGAGTTGTAAGATGTTGCCTAAAATTGGCAATGGCTTTGGGCCAGGAGGAAGTTTGTTGAGCTGGCTCTTTCCATGAAATGAGAAAAATAGCTTTACAAAGTAAAGAAAGAGACCAAAGAAAGACAGTATTAGTGGAATTGAATTTTCCATGATGTTTAAGCTTTGATGGGAGCTTGGTGAGAGCCTAATTGATGGAGTGTTATATCTACATTATTAGAATGTACAGTCTAATGGAGTAGACAGGACAATCGTTGCACCGGTAACTTCTAAAGGGAATTCATGAGATAGAGGGGATCATGTTACATGGTTATATCGTATACTATTTCCGTAATTTAATTATACTAGGTAGAAGATATTTTTATAAGTGATCACTAAAATTGAACATGTTTAAAATAAGTCTATAGCGTGTATATCTATCTGTTCCTTAATTGCTGAGTATAGCTATACAATAATAATGACGTTTTCCAATAAAAGTACATTAGGTAGCAATTTTAAATAAAGTACATTAGGTAGCAATTTTAGTTACTTGTGAGTTAGCTCATCTCGCCGAGAGGGAGATGGAATGGACAGTACATTAAGTAGCAATTAATAACGACGTTTTCCATCATCGATTAGGCCATGTGCAATTTGGGATGTTTAAGGTGCCTAAGGGTACTTGTATAATTTTTGGATAAAAGAAAAAGAAAAATTCAAGTACTAATGGGCCAAGTGCTTGAACAAGCACCCTCCTTCAAAATATACTTTTGGTATGTAAAATTAAAGGTAGAAAAGAAATAAATGGGTGCTTATAAATACCATAGTGTTGCTCTATTAGAGTGAAAAAATAAATGGATGCTTGTGTAATGTTGAAAGGAGAGAAAATATTATAATAATAGCTAAGTATTCTTAAGCACCTCGATACAAGAATCGTGCCAAATATCTATTGTACCAAGAATTAGGTTGACCTAAATACAAGAATCGTGCCAAATATCTAAATAGTTCGTATACAATTAATCAGGTACGAAACCACAAATTATACTTTAGGTAGGCTAGATTTATTTTGATAGACTAAATTAATCTTAATTTTCTTATCACCTACTAAATTTTTATAAATAGGGACTGAACCAAGGGTAGGTTAGAGTCTGGAGCAAGCCTAATTTACCTTAATTGTAGGAAATGGAACTAGTAATATTAAACACATTTTTTTGTTGTCTTTCAAAATTATTGATAATAGCATACATATACATATTTACTTTAATATGACTATGTCTCAAAAAAGGTGAAACTTGTTTTGCAAAAAGGTCCATGTTACCCTGTTTAAGTCATAAAAAAAATAGTGGCAAAATAGTGTGCACCAAACGTAGATGGAACCTTATAAGATTCCCAAGGATCAACATGGATCATTTCAAAATTTGCATTGGCAATTCTATTGCTTCTCAAGAAAGCTAGTTTGTGGTGCTTGGCCACTACACATGTTTCACAGAAAAATTATTCATGGTTTGTCAAGCTAGAAGGAAAACATGTTTCAGTTTGGTAAACCAAGCATGCATGATATTCATGCTTAATTTCCTACTTGAGTTCACATTAACAAAATTGTCTTATTTCCAAATTTCCAATCTAAAGAAACAAAATTTAAAGGTTGTTCTTCATTCTTCAATTGCTGCCTAATCTTGTAAAGGTCTTCTCTTCTTTCCATGATGTTTAAAACTCTTCTACTTCCAAGGTCCTGAAAATTGCAAACAGTGGGAGTAAATGCAACATTCAAGTTGGAGTCCTTTGACAACTTTCCAACAGAGAGTAAATTATGTTTGAAGCCAAGCACAATTAAAGCATCTTTCAACAATATTTTATCTGTCAAAAACATGCTTCCTACCTCTACGACTGTTTTAACAGACCCATCAGGCAACCCTATTTGTACGAGTATTTGCAATTAATATGTATTTTGCTGACAACAAGTTCGAATTTGAGACCATATGATCACTAGCACCATTGTCTACCACCCATTGTAGTTGCTTTCCATCTTAAAATACATTTACTTATGCTTTTTATTTCTTTCATTAACGAGGATATCTTGGTTGTGCGTGCATCATATGCTCTTTAATACCTTTGCCTCGATGGCTCGATCTTGTAACAAAAGCTTTTGACTATTTTCTGATTCCATATAATCTAGAATAATGGCTCTTGCATACATTGCCCACTTGATGTGGTCTTGCATATTCTTAAGGTTAACAAGTAGTCAATGTTGTTTCCATACCTGTATAAGCAATTGTAATATGGATCAAACCAATTGAGCTAACCGTCAAGGTTTGAGATGATTGTATTATGGTGGCTTTACCATTGATGTGCAATAGTTTTTGAGATGAACATATTTACTTATGTTTTCTTTTGTTTCCTTGTCTATGTACTTCAAAAAACGTAGGTAGTAGTTAAGTTTAGTAATGAAACTTGTGACCACAACGTTTCGAATCACAATAAGCATACACACTGAGCTCACCTAGAGCTTAACATTTAGCCAAGACAGAGCAAAAGATCAATGTTTCAAAAGAAAGGGTAAGCTTGTCCTAGGATATAACAATTAGCCTACTAATCTACTCCAAAACTGTCCCCTGCTTCCTCCTCCTTGACTTCCCTGATTGCCGGTCGCATGTCCATAGCGCTCTCTACTGGATCCCCGCCCTTCTCGAGTCGATGATACACTTGAATTCTCGTATTGTCCCGCCATTTGAGAAGTGGAAGCGAAGCGTGTTGATGGCCAAGTATTGTTCTCAGAGTTGTGTGATCTTGGTGAAGCAGGGGGCATTGGTCTTTGGGGCCGAAACAAACCTTGGTCGCCGATAGATTTGGACCGATTTGGAGGATTGTATAATCCTTCTCTCGAGTTTGAACTAGGTGAGCCAGAGGATTCACTGTCTCTACCTCTCCAACACGAGCCAGCTAACCGGCTTGGTTCATTTCGTTGAGGTCCCGAATATCTCGATTGGTTTGGAGCTCTGCAAAAAAATTAATGTTACTTTGATCACATCATGTGTTTCATTCATATCTGAGTAAAAATATGATGAGCTCACTCCACCTTCCGACTCTATTTCGGCCTTGCTGTTCGTGCCATAGCGTGGTTTCCTTGATATCAAATTCGTATACAGTCTGCATAATTTCTTCTTTAGTTTTCAAGATCTATTATTACCCTGGCTCAATCAACAAATTGTGTAATGGAAGCATACCCTTGGAGGAATATTGACATTATCCAGGATACGAGGAGCCTGTATGCTCGGTTTAGGCAAACCGAACTGAACACATCTGGTCATTCAGCAGTAAAATGATGGCTTTAGAAAGCTGGTTGAAAAGAAGTTAGCTCATCATATGGTGTGTTTGTTATAATAACTCACAAAATCCCGCCCTCTCCGTTTGAAGAATCGAGGGCGCGCGGAATCATATTTACAAAGCCACCAACTCCATTGACGGCGCTGCATTGACCCCAGAAAAAGGATGAGATACTAACAATGGTAACTCGTATTAGCCAGGATAAAGGAGGTAGAAACCTTTGGTCATCGACTATCTTGCTTAGAAGCTGAGAACCAAAATCACTAAGAGCTCTGGCAAATAGAAGATCAGTGTTGAGTGAGTTTCGCCGTGCCTCGTATTCCTGCAGAGTTGTGATAGTAAGACACAATAAACCAATGCCAATAAACAAAGAAAGTTGGCATAAATTGTTGGACAAACCGTAAGATCTTCCTTTGCCATAGCTGAAACAGTATATGAAATTAAGTTAAGTTACCACATATCTAGTAGTTCCAAAAGCTCAGAAGAAATCACGGATCACCTGGCGTATACTTCGGTATCAGATCAGAACACTCATCCTTCATCAGCTTTGCATAAGCCTTTCTGGTTTTTGAACAAAATAACAACTTTCTACATGCCCTAGGAAGGGCTTCAACACTGTAAAACATCACAAAACCCTTCATAAGTGTCTTTCATAACTTTTATTTCCTAATGAACTAGGATAAATTTTACCTTCTTGATGGAAGGACAGACATCAACATTTCAAAAGGCTCCAATGGAACGCCTTCTTGGAACTTCACTTGTAGTTGGCCGAGGTCCTTCATATCCGAAGCACAAGGACCGTAATTATATGGATAGAACCTGCTTCAACTAAATGGTTAGGCACATTTCCTCAGGTATACTTGTAAGAATTAACATAAAGGCAGGCGAAGCATTACCAACTCCAAGACGGTACCCCAGAAAAATAGTACAGTAAAAGCCAGCATAAGCCTTGTGTATACTCTTTCACCTAATTGCAAAAGAAAGTTACATTTGAACATACAGAAACTTGCTCAACAGGAAAATTTACTTTGGAAATTAAAGGTTCGACTACATACTACTTTGTTTTTTATGCTTTCCAACTCCAGATGGCCCTCGGCTTCAAAATTTTCAAGGTAGTATCTATCTTTCCATCCCGGGGTACCACACTTTATCTGAGAAACCTTGCATATCTCAATAACAAAATCACAAAGGTGAGACATTGATCAAGGGAACATAACGATCACCTCATCCGCAGGGAATAGAACAGCTTTGGAAGTGTCCGCCTTGTCCTCTAACCGCTTTCTCAGGTCCTCTTTCAGCTGCTTTGTGTTCTTCAGTATCTAAGATCAAAATGTGTTGAATGAATTAACAGTATGAAGCACAGTACACCTGGGATTGATCGTGTGTCAGAAACCGCGACCACTTACATCATCATCCTCAGCATTAGGAATGTGTATAGGAATCTCCAGGTCTCTAGCATCATCATTCCTCTGAGTGCTCACTGATGCTAATAGTTCGCGTAGGACACATTCCATTAAGTGCTCTTGCAATTTGATCCTTTTCTCGAATATCTGATCCTCGTATCTTCCAAGGGAGAGAACAAACTTCTCCACTCTTTCCAAATCCAAATAGGCTCCATTGGGTTCATGAACCTGCTCTCGGAACAAATTTCAAAAATGTGATACCATGTAACTATTAAGATAACAGAAATATGCAAGCAGATATAACATAAGCTACGTACTCGCTCGGCATCAACTAGATACCCTCCCAGACTCTTGAACTCTCTTTTGTACACTGTCATGAGTAAATCTAAGGCTCCCTGGATTGAGAAACATAAAATTGGTAAAAAGTTTGTAAGATGGTTTTTTTTATGTTTTCACATAAAACTTGCAGCATGTATTGTGACTTTGTGAGAACCTCTCGGACTTTCAAACTGGGCAAGCACGGTAGGAAATCGTTTCCCAGAAAGAAACAGATAAATACAAAATCGTCGACAGCGCGTTCAACATCAAACTTAAAGCCTTCTGGAGTATCTGAGGGTTGCATATCAAGTTCAAGATATTCTCTAATAATCCAGACATGAACAAACTGCCAGCACATCAGGGGGAAAAAAACACCATAAGATTGATCCAACTGAAGTATTATAAAGACAAGGTTTAGTAATGAAATATACTTCATAGGAGAAACTCTTTCTGACTGGAAAAGGCTTGCAGGATCCACTTGGCCTTGGTGAGTCACCATAATCTCTAACCTGATTGCATCATAAGCACATTTTATATGATTGAATATTGGAACAATGAACAAGTAAGCTAGATTCAGTTCAAAATCATTATTTGCACACTTAATACCTCTCTTAATATTGAGGTATGTAGTTCATGTGTGGCCAAAGCCAGCATTATCAAGTCAGCATCCTGCATTTTAATCAATACACAACTCATATTACACACTAACTCTAATACAAGATTAGCAAATTACGCCAGATAGAGATTTTGCTCACTCAAACGTACCAAGCCATGAATACAGTGCCTTGTATTCACATCATATCCAGGCAGGCTTCGCTGGCTGCGCATAAAACACACGATTTTATGCTCCCCTTCCCCGGGAACATTAGCATCTGAAAGAATCACCTGAGAAGAATCCAAAACAAATTAACACTTAAGACATTTAATGTCATAACTTGGTTTTTTTTTAAGGTACATCAAGTATTGGGCAAAGTAAAGTAACCTTAAGATTCTTCCAAGCGGGATTATCCTGAAGCCTTGTTTGGATATATCCTTGTAGTGCCTTGCAAAACTCGTACATAAACTCTGTTCCCGGAGTTATGATGTTCGGGTCGTCTACCTGTGACTTGGCTTTTGGAAGAAGCTTTTTGCCCTTCATTGCGTATTGGCACCTTAGCCTGTCCTCTTCTCGTTCCTGTGAGTCATGACATAATTAAGATGTTAGATATGCTCCCATATTAACTTTGCATATGGACAAGGTCAAGAAGTGAAATAAAAATTAACCCTTTTTAGATAACAATTTCAGATGAGAAATAATTACTATTTCCGCATCATTATCCCTAATTTCTCCTTGATATATATAACCTTAAAATTGATTAAAATTACTAGTGCAAATGAAGGGACTTACTGAAATCTCATTGATTCTGGCATTCTGATATCGACTCTTTGTAATCAGATCCATTTTAGCCATAGGAGGCACACCGTCTGCAAGAAAAAAAAAATCCAACCATTCATGAAAGTGAGAATAATCACCAATCAATGATTATATTGATTGACAACAACCATTACTGATTCCCACTAATAGCGTGAACAGTAGAAGAAGCAGTTTTAGAGTTGAGCATGATCACCAATTGCGAAGTAAAGCAGCTTCCTAGGCCGCACAACGTCGAAGAGCCGATCAACGTACTCAAACACACTGTTGAATACTTGCTCAAAGGAAGTTGGCTGGAGATCATCCTGAAAAGCACATTTTCTTTAGAAGTACACATTTTACAGCAGAGACTATAAATTAAACAGAGCCAAATTACATCAAGATCATCTGGATGAAAGCAAGGATGAATGATGCCGTTCATGTCTATATAAAGATTGTCGAATTCAAGCCCATTGGGGTTTGGAGAAGCGGCATCGGAAGTCGGTTCTTGAATGGCCTTCACCACTATTTTTGGGCACTTACTGAGAAGCCAGATGTAGAAACCAAAAATCCCCATTGAATTGATGACAAGTTCTCTGGATTGGGTTTGAATTTTGGAGTGTTAGAAGTTTGATTTAGAAAAGGAAAAAGATTCTTTAGGCTATAAGAGAATAGAACTGTTAATCATGCCTACTTTGGTTTTCTCGTACATCTTTTTCTTTTAAAAGTTGAAACTTAGAGGAGAAGAAAGGGGGACCACAAAAAGACATCACCGTTTATGAACTTCCCAAACTACCCATTTATTTTTACTAAATTTCTCAACGATGTGGCTTCTCAATTGTAATCATGTTCTTCCGTTGTTCATACAATACAAAGATTCAGTTATACGTTTTCTCTTCCATATTCTTGGATCTTCAATAATCCTTAGCATGGTATTAGAGCTGCAAGAGCGAGATCCTTCTTCTCACAATTTTCGTTTTGATTTTACGAGGATTCTTGCTTTTTGGTTGTTGATCTCCTTCTAAAAAATGAAGATGGAGACCTTGAGATTATGATAGGAGAACCTTTAATACGAGCAAGGATGAGAGAGATGCCTCTATAAGGAGGTTCAACAACTAAATCAGGAAATGGTTCTACTATGGTTAATGATCCGTTTGCATTGTCAAGCTCGGATCATCCAAGAGCTCAGTTGGTGTAGTCGCAGCTGATTGGTTCGAATTTCTTAACTTGGAGCAGGAACGTAAAGACGGCTCTGGGTGCTAAGCATAAACTAGGGTTTATCCAAGGATCTTTCTTGTCCCCAACCAAGCCCAAGAACATTGGGGTTGCACAGATGGACAAGAGCCGACTATATGGTCAGGTGTCGGCTTCTCAATTCAATGGCCCTATGCTCTTCCAATTGAAGCTTACAGTGGCTTCAATACTGGGCACACAATTTGTCGGGGATTATCACTGTAAACTCAAACGGACATGGAATGACACAAGTTGTTTGGAAAGTTTGTCGTGTGAATATGGGGCGAGGTTACAATCATCTTCGACTAGAATTGTAAACACTGCCAACATCAACTAATGCCACTCTACCCTTTTCAGAATCTTTGAACTGCAAATCATATCCACATTTGTATGCCGTGACCATAATATATAAATCCAAGCGGGCACATTGTTACACGCAACACAACGGTTTTCTAGTACAAAATGCAAGTAAATGAAGCAGAACCATTGGAATTTCTTTTGCCCTAAAGCCTAAGAATTCTCCTTCCATCTGTGCCTACACGACGGGCACTCGTAGAAATTGGTCTGCCCTTCATCTGCTGATCTTGTCTGCAATAGGACATCAACATTATGAATAAATTTTCCTCATAAATGAACCAACCAGGAGTAACAATCAAAACATGTAGGATTAGAACAAAATAAAATCCCAGGAAATCTTACTTGTCTCGAGTCAACAAGCTCCACAGGACTGTGGCTACACTTCTCGCACGGCTGATTCACCTGCAAAAGCAATTTAAGAAACATAATTACGTACACTTGATAGCTTCACATCTAACAAGGAAAACAGCTACATCAACAAGTTGATAGAGGATCTCACCTGTTGTCTTTGTAAATTCACTTCACCCGAAATCATTCCGGCAAGTTTGATAAATGGTTCCATCTTTAAAGCCCGTCTTATAACCTGCAAACCAACCGATTTATGAAAAAAACCAAGGGATTCAGGGAATGTTATCAGCAAAAATTTGCAATACATGGTGCAAGAGTTCAGGTCCACCTTACCTGAAACAGTAAAAAATTGTAAGGAATGATAGTGGACAAGAGTATCTACAAGCTACTCTTTTTAATCCAGAATTCCATACAAAAATGCAGCATTGTAAAGTGGATGATAGATATATGAAAATTCTTCAACTAATTGTGCATGTGAGCACTTCCAGAGTGAGAAAAAAATCACAATAAAAACTTCAGCCAAAGACAACAGATTCTGATAATACTAGAACATACCGTATACAAAAAATTCACAAGCCACCTTACAAAGGAACATCAATATTTCAATGTCTATTTAGATTAGTAGATGAAAATCACAATTTGATTCGACTAGAATGTGCCTTGACCAACCAGATAAATTTTACATTTGAAAACACCACAAATCAAACGCAAACACATTACCATCTACTACTATTTACAAAAAAAAAAATGGGGGGGAGCAATTCATGATAAATGATGAGTGCAATTGGAAATAGACAATTCAGCATACCTCCCCAGAAATTGTATAGCTTGTTTCTTTATCAGCAACCTCTGAGAGCAAGAATGGAAAAAGTGAATACAACATGACAGTCAAATTACAACACTACACACAAAACATAACACTAACAAGGTAAGTTCCAATAAGATTAGTTCTATTCAGACTCCTATTAAGCGGGACAGTCGGATTACCTTTAATATTTTTCTTGGACTTGCACAAGGGGCAGAAGCACCGAGCATGTTGTGTCTTCTTGCTCACTGTCACTGTGAGCAACGTCCCACATAACTCACAAAACATGAAATCACGCCTTCGGCTGTAATCCATTGTGAAAATTCTCCAATGAAGCAGGTAAAATGATTATCGCCAAGGCGACGCAACGGCAACCAGAAGGTTATTATGACCTATTAACAACCAGAACACGATTACTTGGGAATTTGAGAACAGAACAATTCAATATAGAACGACAAGTCCAAACCGATCAAATTAGATGGGAAAACCTAGAGATACATACAGCAAGTATAAACCTTTGTACACCTTGACGAGGCAGAGAAGATATGGCGGTCAAGAATTCTGAATTCTTTCTCCTTGCAATCTCTCTGGTTCTAGGGTTTAAGTCTTTTGAATGAACATGGGCCTGTTTAAAAACAGGCCTGTGACCGGCCCAGCTATGTCCCTTGACATATGTGATTTGTTTACGCTTTAGTTTGGGCATTAGTTATTTAGTTGTATAATGGACCTATGTATGTGGCTTAATACTCTCAAATTGAAATTATGTGCTATACTTATTTCAATTTGAAAGGTTTCTGTTGCTATACCAAAGCAACATAAACCTTTCCAACCAAAATTGAGCACAACAAATGCATATATATAAATAAGCAGGAGAAACAGTATGCTCTCATCAAGATTCTGCTTTGCCTGATTTTGTTTTTGTTGGTTTTCAAAACAATTTTGCTAAGATCTATGCTTTGTTTCCTGTTGTTGACTTCTCTCTGCTATATCTGCCAAAAAGGAGCAATACCAATGAGAAACGAGGAGGTTGCTCTTTGTATAGAAATCGACCTCGAAGACAACCAAACGACTGGTGGTATGTATAATGTTATGTAAAGAAACCGAACTCGGGATCGAAGCTGGTGCTTTTCACATTCATGGATGTGAATACAAAGGATTTATCTGGGCTCAATGTGTACAAATCGAATTTGTTTGTGCTCGAGTTCTGTTTCCCTTTTGAAACATGCATTGAGAAAATATTGAATAGAGAACTGAGTAGATATGATTATTACAATGAATGATGCATCCTTGTATCCTTTCATATGTCTTCAATCACAGATTGCTAATTACACTTTGAACTCTGGCAATTAGGCACGCTTTACATCATGTTGGAATTCAAGTTCACACAATGTTAATTAACAGATATATCAACTTATTAGTTTTACTGTTGAGTGTGTTTGATAATGTTTGATCCCACAAGGATGTTTCTTTGATGAAAAAATATATTGATTTCTACTTAAAGAGAACTCAATTGTACTATAAGCAACTTAAGTTGAATTTACATGTATAGATTGGTCTTGAAACATCTAGTTTTGTAGGGCATGTAGAGAAGTTTTTTTCTGGTTATGTCAGTCATAAAACATTTTTATATTATGGTCATTTGTTCGTCTTAATTGCCCATACAAGGAACAGTAATGATTGTATTGAAATAGATTATATTTTTGTTGTATGATTCAAGGATTAGTTTGATAGAGAATCCATGTAGGACAGCACATCTTGTTGTTGTGAACATTGCTAAAAGGTTAATGCGTTCGTGACTTATGATCCTAATTTGAGGCTGGCACTATAGGAAGAAGAAATGCAAACGTGCATCAGTTTGCATTTCTGACTTTGCTGTACAAAATCGTGTATCAGTTTTTCCAAAGAAAAAACCTTTGTTTTGGTGAGCAAGAGAAAGAAAAATATTTTTTTTTAACAAGGGACCCACCTTTGGTGGTAAACCCCGGATCCGTGAACTAGTTGGCAAAGCGCATGAACCAGGTAAACCGGCTTGCACCGACCGGCTCGACCTAGTGGTAGGAGTAATGGTGAAACTTGGTTTTTCATCCAAATGTATGGGCGGAGGCAAGGATCGAACCTGGGACCTCCCAACATCCCTCCATGCCTCTTACCACTAGTAAGCCAAGTAAGTGATTTGTTCATAATAAGACCTTTGAGATCTTTTGCCCACAAAATCTTAAGCTTTGAAAATCATTTATGAACTAGAAGAATAAGGGGTGATTATATTTGAATACTGACAATTTGGATTGAGGAATGATCGTGATTTATATGGGACTCCGATTGTTGGTGAAAAAAATCTCACATTCATTTTTTTAGGTAACAACAGTGTTGAAGTTGTGTTCAATTGGGTCATTGAGCCTGAGGATGTTGCTTTGCAAAAAAAAGTGTAAAATTGCAAGTCCAGATCAGTGCTCTGCATCTCCAAGTGTTGTACAATTTTCGAGGTACTAAGTTCAATCATTTCAGTAAATCAATTATACCAAGGAAGCAACAAATACTGAACTACTCCGTATTTGCTAGTAATTTACAAAATCCATTCCAGAAAAATAAGCATGGCAATATGAAATTGAAACGGGATAGCAAGGTTAGAAGATAAAATTTCCTTATTTATGTCATCTTCTATTTCTCTTTCTAAACATTAGTATATGCATATATATTGTTTATACAAACATATCTTTCAACAAAACTGAACTCAAGCTCACTTAGCTGAGGGCACAATCTAGCTAGTTCAGAGTGTGAACTTGAGCTCAATTACGACAGAAGACTCGTCCAACTGGATACTTACGTACCGATTCAGACCTGGGTAACTCCAGATCTTTCTTCATCCCATCAAAGCAACTTCCTTTCCTTTATTGGAGCACCAAGATTTCCTACTGGGTCTTTGAACCTTTCAGACTCCTTCCCTGCAGTTAAACCATATCACATATGAATATGGGCCAGAAATTACCTACTTATGTAAAAATTTGATAGGATGGGCATTCTACATGTTAATATCTCTACAAGTATTCTTCTTTAGAAAGCGTTTTCATTTCTTTTTTAGTTCATATTTGCATCGTAAAGAAAGGATGCTCTAGTATTGTCTTAAATAAGAAAATCATCCTTACAACTTACTGTATCATAAAAACAAAAAGAACCAATAGACAATCGGATGCTTACCATATGTACATCAAGACGCAACCATGTAGCTACAGTTCATCTGAGCTGTCTCCTGAGAAGCCCAAGTCAACAGCAAAGCCGGATAATTCATCACTGTGATTGAGAAAACAGACTGTAAATATAGCAAAAATATGTCGTCCGTGCCACTCCAGGCAGTTTAGGAAAAGGAACATAAAAATCAGAAATTGTCAAGGATATGAGTCAGAACTTGAGAGCTTTGTCACAATTTTCAGAAACCCAGCCAACGCGTCGCTTCTCATTATCATATATCACCAGTCTGTCCTGCAAAGAAACATCTGCAAAAAGAAGAATGTGAAATTCAGGTTGCATGAAAACAGAATAATTTTAAATTTTTTGTAAAATCACTCACCTCCTATTACATTGAGATCTCCAAGTTCTGCTTGATTGCCATCCAAAATAGCAAAGCAAACATTCCCTTTTTCCTGGAAATGATCAGCAATATTAGATACATTCCACCAACCTTTCAATTATTTCATCAATTACATATAGATGGTCTAAGAAATCACATACATTAATGATAAGATAATGCTGAGGTAGAATTTCCATTATTGCATTTCTGGGATTCTTGAAGTGAACTGCTAAAGGTTTGAAGAAATTTTTGACATCATTGATCGATTTAAAGGGTTTTGACCCTTTCCAGCAGATTGGAAGGGTCTCATCCTCAGGTGCTTCTTTCAACTGCTTTGAGTCAATCGTCTTCTTTATCTGCACCAGTGAGTGGCTTATAAGCACCTACCTACAAGCTAATCAAGCAACAGAAAAAGATCTATATATGATTCTACCTTACCCAGGATATCACACTGTTGTACGCTTCTTTGTTAAAATATGTGAAGGTGCTCCCACTATCAAAAACAAAGGACAGACCACTATCCATCCGATTCTTCTTGTCAAAGACTAGATCAGCTGGGCCTATTGCGTAGTACTTCCTGAAATTAATCTCACATTATGCATGCTCATGAAATGCTATGATGAGCTCCAGTAATCAAATCATTTAGTGGAGGATGATACAAGGAAATCTTACTCCATGGAATTTTGCATCACAGGTACCCAAAGAACATTAGAAGAGGGAAGGTGACTATCTCCAAAAAAGAGATAGCCTCCACCTTTACCACTAAAACAGTGACCAAAAACGTTCCGTACAACTCCCTCATCCCGAAGTTGTGTCAAGATGCTTGATTTGTCGTTGGCTAGGCCAAGAACTCCATCAACGAAAGGTAGGTGGCTTGACCCGGGCATCTTCTGATCATAGCCACATCTGAAAGGATAACATAGATTCTTACACTACAGTCTACAGCGATATATGCTCTTCCATTATAACTTAGAGCAAAGCATTTAAGAATTACACTTTCAGCTCGACTTCTTAATTTGAAGCAAGACTGAGAAATAACCATTGATAACACCATCATTCGAACAGAAAAAAGATTACTTACCCAAAACTCAAAGACCGGAGAAGGTCTGAACGATTTGCCAATTGTAGGTGGAAGAGATCATGCAACAAGACACCTAGAGATGAACCATGATCAGCATACTCAATTTCATAGTCACACTGATCAGCAGGGTTCAGGCAAGGGTAGTTTGGAGGATGTTCAATGAAGGCACAAAAGGGGTCTTCGCAAAGCAAAATATTTTTGCTGGGTTTATAAGGAGCATGTGGTCCCTGCATTCAGTAAAAATTGTAGGCATAAATCTCAAACAGAAAATCGAGTAGCATGATGGTGGGTGATGCGTTTATATGAGTTAAATCTAGGTATGACACACCTTAAGACAGTGGATACAAGGGGCATCACATTGAACCCATGTGAGGTCACTACCAGTATCAATGTCAAGATGAAAAGGCTTGGGAGGTTGACCTATGTGCACAATTGCATAGAAGTAGCTGCATAAGAATGACATGGCATTCAATCTCATCCAAACCATGAAAGATATAGGCATCAAAATTTGAAGCATAGCTTAGCTTGCATGCAACAAACAGCACAGCTTTAAGGAAAGGATATTTAAATTGTATTCAAGAACAGCCATTTCCAATTGGTAATCAAGAGCCAAATTGATCATGGTAAGGAAAGCATACCCATCAGGATAAACTCTGCCACCAACGGGAAACACGACAGTAGATCCAAGCTTGTTGGTGCCTTTCTTGAACAAGCTCATGCTCAGAAACTGTTGAGCAATTTCGGAACGCAGAAACAGAACAAGAGCAAGGAGCAAGAGCAGACACGTGAATGTGCACGGCCGAATCCTCATCGTATCTCTGATTACTTTTTCTCTTCCAAGGGAAATGAAGTTGAAATTGTAAAGTAGGAAGAAACAAAAGGAACCCGGATGGGTTCAGGAACCCTCCAAATGCGCGAGTCTCCTTCGTTCACTCTGAATCTCAGGCAAGCATGTGATGGGGATTGTGGGGGAGTGGAAAGGGTGACAGCGGAAGGCTCCACCAGGTATTCGACAAAAAGCCCCTGAGAATCCACGGGCAAAGAGGCTGATGATAGTGGGGAAAAAATAGTTAAAGTTGTTCAAGGGAAAAAATAGTTAAGACGCCGCCAAGACCATGAATGTATGAAAAGAGACCAAGGCTGGAATTTTATGAAAAGGGACAAATCATGACAAATGTGATATGTGGCCCCACCATCTATGAGACTATGATCAACTATAAGAATCCATGATGATACTGCTTACATTTAAACAAATATGCCTAGATAAATGACAGAGGATGATTAGTAATATATGCCATAGTCTGTACATCCAGCAAAATCTAAAGTAATTGTCTTCTCTTTCCCTTTGCTCAACAAGTAACAACCGATTGCATTGTTCCACTGTAAAGTCAAGAATCACATACTGTAAACAGATTCTTGACAAGATCCAGCAACTTGTGCCACCACTTTCTTATCTAGTTAATCTCTTGGACTCCTTGATTCACCTGGATATCCTATAATCTTGTTACAGAATTCAACTGAAACTGAATGCCATGTCTTTTTGCAATGTGTGCGCACCTAAGAGGCACTCTCCTTGAACGAGTTGTACGTGTAAATATCATCTATAAACAAAAAGAGTGATGTTTTGCTCTATTCCTGCCATCATATCTTAAGTTTGATATGACGAGGATTATCGAAATTGCATGTTGGAGGAAGAAACAAGACAAGCGCCCGAGTTATATTATATATACCAAAAGCTTTATGCTGCGTATATTCTAATGTGTTGAAATGAGTGATCCAAAGACAACCCAGAGTACTCGAGTGCCCAAATAGTTTTGTTAAGATGAAGCTAAGGGCATGTTTGGATCGCGTATTATAATACAATAGCCTAATTATAATGCACTGGGAAGTTCCACTGGGTATATGTTGTTGTTTTTGTAATTATAATACAGGATTTAAGGCAATTTTGTATTAAATTCTACATTATAATACATGCGCGATCCAAACATGCCCTAATTGGTAACCTAAGGGTAGTACTTTCGTTAAAATGAGGTTTCATTGATTAATGATTTGTTCTTTTAATTAATGATTTATTAAACATGATAATCCTGACAAAATAAGGTTGAGAATCACAAAAGAACTCAACAAATAAATTTAACATTTTACAAGTCGATATACCAAGGTAGAGGGAAAAAAAAGCAATAATTAATTACCATGATCTCATCTATGAATGTCATTTATTCCACACTATATACACTATACAGTATACACCATGGCATTCTTTGGACCAACTCTATGCATTTTTTTCCACGGCTTACAAGTTACAACCAATGACATGTAAATGTATGAAGAATCATATATACAAGTAATAATGCTATATGCTTTAGTGCAGCCACTCACAGACTCGATCTAGACGTTCAATGGCAATTAAATGAATGAAATTTCAAACACAACACAAACAACCTGTACAATTAAATTGAGCACCAGATGAAGCCTATGAACATGCAAGACAACACAAACTCCCAATCTTGGTAAAGAAATGTTGCAGAGGGTCTGTACATTCGTCATCTACAGAGGGCGAAACGCGCAGTGGTTGCTCGGGAGGTAAGTGGTGATGGAACACATCAACTGCAGCAACAGCACCGTCTTCATTCTCTATTAGTTTCGCTATTTCCATTGCTCGAGATTTTACCTGAGATAATTAAATTTAAAAAGGGTGATTCATGGTTCAAACCAGGCTGGAATGAAAAAATGGAAACCAAGTTCAGAAAAATTGAGAACAAAAAAGACTAGACAGGCTAAAGACGATTACAGGAAATCAGATAGAATTAGACCTATGGCTTAACTAAATTCAAATTCTAAACAGAAAATATAGATTCCTGTATAATCTAGAAAACTGCCAATAAACAAACTTTCATGAAACTAAATAAAATATAACTCTTCATGTTGCATTTATGCTGAATTGCTGACTGTTGAAAAGTGCAAGTCACAGAAAAACATCATCATCATCATTGACCCAGTGAGGCTCCGCTACAGCGGAATCTGGGGGTTCAAGATAGGGGTACCCCTGCCCAAGGGAAAGGGGGTACGCCCGGATAGACCCAAGAAAAACTGAAATTCAGCTATGTGACAATAATAACTGAATTTAGTTAGAATGCAACAAATTGATATAGGGACTAAATACATCTCAAAGGCAGTGTATGAAAGCCAATGAGCATGAGGATGCGCCCATAAGTCACAGAAAAACAAAACATTGATAATTACCTCTGGTTGGAGCATGAATCTTATAGCATTTGAAAGGGCTTTAACACTGAGTTGATTAATAGGTATCGGATCAGGACCCAGTCCTCTCTTATGAATGCTATCAGCCCAAAAAAACTGATCCCCGAAAAATGGTACTACAGTTGTCGGACACTGTAATTCATGACAGCATTCAATTAGGATAGTTCGCGTTGTAAGTTCTGTCTGAACTTGAAAAGCTCAGTTCGACATCAATCTAACATTTGAACCGCTAATGCTAGTCACAGAAATTATTTGTCACTCTAAATACTTAAACTAGACATACCCCAGCCTTTAATCCAGTAGCTGTTGTTCCAGCACCACCATGATGAACCTGCATTTTTCAAGAAAAGTTCTCCGAGTAATTATATGCATTATGCATCAAATTAGAATAGAAACATATGCTAAGTTTAGGATTGAATAATAACTTGCATAACTTTGAGAAAATTCATGTGAGAAATAAAATATGGTTTTCCAAAAGAAGACTGAGAATTACTATCACTGAAATGTAAATGAGGTAATATATACATATCTTTCTTCTTTCTTAATAAAAAGTGCACATTTATATGTATGTGAAGGCCAACTCACTAAATAAACTCACCACAGCAGAGCATTGCGGAAAGAGCCAATCATGAGGGCAATTTTCTAGAAGGAAGATGTTTTCTGGTACATCTGATGCTGCAGGACAACAAACCAATGAAATGAAAAGTAAATATCCAACTTGAATTAATGTGGAGAGAACTAAGAGAATCACTTGGATTCAAAGATAAATGTTTCAATGTAACAATATGTAGTCACCGTTGTAAGTTGACTCCTACTACACAGAGCACAATGCCACTGAATTTTATGGCTACGATGGAAAATACTGTAACAGGGAAACCTCAAACCAAATAAAAAAGGGGAATCTTTTTTAAGTCTAGACAGACGTGATGTCCAATCCAACTAAAGCAAATCAAAACAAATTCCATGCAATATGCAGTCAAAATCAAGCTAGCAACAAAAGTCATACAATAGAAATTAAACGAGGAGGATGTACTTACATATACCAAGATCTCCCCAGCCACGGTCAAGTATTCCCCTTTGCCCTGTTTCTTTTAAAGCTTCCATAATGATTCTTGTAGTTTCCCTAGGATTTTCAAGTGGCTGTGCAAAACAAATTAGCATCATTAAGTAACACAAGAAAGGAAATGTCTAGAAATGCTCATTGACGGGCATAATTTGATGAGCTCATATCCCAACTAGAGCATTCCAAAAGATACATTTCTAGTGAATCCAACATATCTTATAAAGTTTACAGTATTTAAGCTATATTATCGTTAAATTTTCAGAAGATAATAATAGAAGAGATTATTTTTAAAGTATCTTCAATAGGGAATGGACTTAAAGATGACTGTTGCATTAAATCTTGGTTATCCAAACAGCTATAGTATCAATAAAATAAAGAAGCTGACATCGTCAATTTGTATTAAGAAAAGATTACCATGCTTCCAAAACCTATATATATTGGTTTTGACCCTCTTTGGATCCACTGAACAAACTCTTCTCGAGGTTGATACTTTGATCCAAGATCAAGGAAACAATAACCAATGACATCAACTAAGGGGCCCCAATCTGCAAATTTGACAATATCACATCTTCAGGTGAGCAAAACAAATACTATTAGATATGCCTCAGACATGTCCCATTCTAATTGCAGGAAAAAGTTCTTACCTTCTGGCTTTGGCACCACATGTGGACTCCACATGTACCCTGTTGGCAGGTGAGATATTGAGCCATGATACATGCTGAAGTATGTAATAGGAGCCAGCTTTAATGTTCTTTTTCTGAAGTCATTGATATATCTCCCAATGCCCCACCATATGAACCAATCAACAAGTATATACGAGAGCTGCATCATTTTGAATGTGGAATTGGAGAAAAAATGAGTTAGCCAGCTAAAGAAAAGAAGGCAGCAAAACAAATAAGCAATGATGAACCATAGCTTACCCAATTACCAGCTTGAGGTACACGTGCAAATGGATGAGGATATTCATACGTTGGCCTGCCAAATTATAATGCAAGAGTAAGGAGTTTTATTCTATTTATTTGTACTCTCTATCTCATCTAGACGGAGACTGGAAATGGAGATGTCAAGAATGACAATCAAACTTGCAAGAATTAAACTCTTTCAGATTAAATACATTCTTTGAATCGAACATCATATTGATATACATTCACTTTTAATATAGACAGTTTGCAACAATTTTAGTCTCAGAATCCAACATTTAATTTAGATGTTAAAAAAGCATCTTAAAAATTGAAGGGAAAAATCCATTGATATTTGATGACAATGAAAGTAACAATACAAATGATTATTCATCCATAGCATAGCTTAATAATAACTTTTAACTCAAAATTTTTGACAGAAAAAATACTCACGTCCAAGGCATAGTGAAGAATATGTGAATTGGTACACCAAGAGATTCAGCAACATGGGTATGTCCTGCAAGAAGAGAATTAATCAGTGTAAATATAGGAGTTTCCAGAGAGATGGTTCCCAATTCAAATTAATTGAAAAACAACACATCCATTGAAAATAGCACTAGACAATTTTCTAAACAGTAAAGGGCAAAGTGGCAAAACCAAGTGAGCAACTATGGAGTCCTTATATTTTAACATACCATAAGCTGGAGGATTGGCAATAATTGCTTGAGCCCTAAAAGCTGCACCAGTCTCTGTATCTTGTTCCGTACAGGCAGGCAGAAGAGTCTGAATTATGGCCTTCACTTGCCTCCTTTGAATTGAAATGTCTCCTGGTGCTGATGGAATGAGCCCTTTATTTTTCACCATATCTGATAAGGGTGCATGGATTAAAAACTATATATTACTTCTAAATACATTATAAGCAGAATCATTGTCAAGCAAAGTAAAGATTGACAGTAACTAAAATTGAAAACCAGACCATTTGGGCTAAAATAGCAACTTTAGGCTAATTGAGGTACAAATAAATTATAAAAAGAAGAAGGATTCTTTACAACGGTGATAAAACGTTGGCTTCAATAGCAGAAAGTACCATCACACTTAAGTGACAAGAGGCTAGATGTGCTTGTAGTTCCTTTAAGGAAAAGCAATGTAGTATATCCCCACTATTGCAGACACTGTTTCTTCAGCCAATATTTCCTAACTACAATATCTTTGCACTTTTTCATCAAAACGTAACATAAATCTATATATGTAAACGTAAGGTCGCAAATTCAATTCGAAAAAACAGTCAGAGAAAAACAAAATTGATCAATTACTTATTATCAATGAAGTATAATAATAAAAGGTTCAATAAATCAGACCTAAAGTATTGTCATTTCTGCTCATTGACTACAAAAATAAAATCCTGGCATAAGTTTTAGGAATGATGGTTAATAGCATTAGGACATGTAAAAACCAGCCTTTCCAATTATCTTCACCAAGCTAGCCACCCAAGCACAAAATAAAACCACTAAACAGAAATGGCCTTTCAATACATGTCTCTTACATTCTGCTAGAACCCGGGGATCACCACCCAAAGGGTAGAACTCCACACCAGCGGATTTTACAAAGTCTTTGAAATTAATATGGGTGGCCAATCTCACACGATGACCAAATGCCTGCAAGTCCAAAAATTATCCAGTTACTGTCATTAAATGTTACTTCAAGTGCTAATATTCAGACATGCTAAATTATCAAGAAAGTTCAAGCTCCCATGAAAAAACATGCAGGTGGAAAAAAAATAGCCAAAAGCACATTTCAGGTAACTACCCGTGTCGTTCTTCCAAAGGGATGACATTTAACAACCCATGAGAACAACATATGATAATTCAACCACGCAAATAAATAAAATGAACACATCGGAAACCATTTAAATCTGAATGGAGAAGACTAAGAAAAGAAGAAACAGATGATATTAGCAACAAGAACTCAAGCAGTGTGAGATGAAGGAATGGGAATTCTTCTTTGACTTGAGACTACCCAAGGCAAAATACAAGCTATCTAGATAGTAGTTCATATATGATGCTTGCTTATTGTCATATAGACTGGGATTGTTCAGTGTTAATCTGCTTCTATTATTTGAATAAAATAGAAGGATTTCATCCTTGAATCTAATTTATTTCTATGATGTTGATTTCCTTAGAACGAGCACGACTCCTCATTTCAATAATATTTTGATAACGTTGGAACTTCAAATGGTTATAAAACTAAATTCCTCGTGAGATTTATACACAGATAAGATTTAACAAACTACAGTATGTCAAAAAAATGAAGCTACATGATTGGTTGGATCTTCCAATTATGTATTAATGCACATATTTCTATAATACTCATAGAGATAACCATAAAGTATGCCCGCAGAATGCATATCTTAAGAAAGAAAGCACATAATATCATGAAAGTTTAGTTCAATCTTTCTCTGCCTTGCAATTATTGTTGTGGATTTAAGTCTGATGAACAATTAGAACTGCAGTGTGAAAATGAAATGAGATAAGATTTGAGACACGCCTGCAATCTCTTTGCGATGGCCAAAAATGGCTGTACATCTCCTCTTGTGCCAACGACAAGCATGGCAATACTTAGCCTTGGAATAGATTTGTTAAACTCCAGAGGGGCATCCTCAATGGCAACTGGTGCACTCTCAATGGCTTGAAGCTCCAAAAGGTCTGATGCTACAGGGGCACTTTTTTCTAAATCAACTTCCACTGTTCCATCCTTTTGGACCTTGACTAAATTCACAATCAACTGCTCAAGACAAGAGGCAGAAGTTGTTATCAACAGAGGTGATAGCTAAGAGAATCTCGATCAAGTATACAAAGAGGCTTTGTATTACCTTTTCACGTTCAGACAGCCTGTCTAATATTAGATCAGGCCTTGGGCTCTCATTGAAAGTCTTGCACCTTGAGAAAGCAATCGGATGGCTTCCTAGGAGAGAATTTGATTCCACTCCAATAGTACCTATAGGTGCTGTGCTGTAGTGGTCCAATCCTTTCATGGAAATACTGTGATATCAGTACAAACAGTATATAGCAGAGACTAGAAAGTTCAAGACTTATGTGGGGCAATGACAGTTTTGATCTTTAATAATTAAATGATTAAATCATGCTGCACCATAAGAAATATAGAGTATACATGCAGATTTAGCCATAAACAAGCCAGAAATATTATTCATGATAAATGGTGATTAAGGGAGGAAAGAAAGAGAAATCCGAAAGTAAAAGCGTTTGCAGAAGAAACATAAAGGAACTAAAAAAAATACTTGCTACAGGAATACAAACAGACAGAAGAAAATACATACAAGATCATATTGTATACAATGAAGTTTACAAATTTAACTTCAACTCATTGAACAATATAATCGATTTGCCAGTCAAAAAGTAATGTTGGATTAAATATGAAAGCAATCAAAAGCATATTGCATGCAACAAAGTTTACGAGTTAATTTACGTTACCACATAAGCATTATTGTTTTGGCAATTCAACAAGGATAAACAAACTTCATTCAAACAACCCAAAGATTCATTAGTCCTTATGGAAAATCATTCATTTCACATTTGACAGTATTTGACATCAACCAGATTCTCTCTGAACCAACCAAAGCAACAAGCCAGCAACTAAAATTGCATACCTCTAAAAGGTGAAGAACTGGAGTTCTCCTCATCCAGCCCAGATATCTCAGAATCTGATGACTGCCTCAGTGGCTCCATCCCATCTTCTTCTCTGATGCAGGTACCATTATAAACCTCTTTATCTGGAGGATCACTATCTCTGCAAAACGTTTGACCTGAGGCATTATTTTCCAAATTATATCCATCCTCTGACACTTTACTGCTGGATTCAGATTGTTGGTCTGAAATACTAATCTGGTGAACAAATTGATGCTCCTCAGGCCAAATTCCCATTGCAGATGATTCTTTTTTAAGTTGGGTTTTCCCGGAAAATTGTTCTTCCAAGAACTCGGCTCTGGAAATAACTGGTTCATCAAAAACAATCTCGTTTGAACCCATTCCAATATCCAGAGTTCATATAATAACCAGCTACAGCAATATCATCCCACCAATTCGCCCCTCAAATACCCGAATTCAAGCCAGCCTGAGATATATGTACAAAGATATAGATTATAGAAAAATGCACCCAACAAGCGAAAGCCAGCTCCAAACACTGGATTAAACGAAATTAACAAGAATATAAAAATTCCGCAAATTCGGCAACCTTCCAAATGATTTGACAGAGTATTTGCCCCAAGATACAAGGCACCCTGTCAAGAGGGTTTAAAATTAGTTAAGTCGTTATAAAATATACAGAAGAAGCTGGCAAATCAACCAACCAGTCAAGGCGGAAAACGGAGAAAGACTGACTGATGAGACCTCCGAACTCCGTATGCACCCGTTAATCGATCGGCAGTTTAAATTGGCGAATTTCAAGAAGACACGAGCAGGCGCTATATCTGGCTTCTGCTTTCTGACTGCTTAGTAGTCGGAAGAGCACGGTAGAATCTGCAGATCGCAAAACCCTAGCTAGCGCCAAAGATTTGACAGCAACAAGTAATGCCCGTTTTGTATCCATATCAGGATACAATCAAATATTGATTGAATGTTTGGAATTTTTTGTCCGACATGGGCTCGAACAAACTCTTATTTCCCGACTTGATGGCTCAACCGAAAAAAATTCACGGGAATAGGCCGGATTTGAGGATTCGGACAAAGTCGCTGTAAGAATCGGCGAGTTCATTGAATAAAGTCACTGTATGATTCAGCGTCTTCAGGTTTTTCAGTCAAATTAAACATTTGCAGCTCTAGAACCTCCACACTCACCAAAAATATATTAATTCACACTTTGATTATCATTTTACATGCAATCCAAAATATACCATCATTTCATATGATGTTAGATATCATTAAGGCTTTATTTCACTTGTGTGTAGAAAGTAGTTTTTAGGTGAAAAATATGATAATTTGACTACTCAATTTGCAGCAATGATCTGGTGTTCGTGAAAATCTCGCAACGGATTGGTTTTTGGGGGGGTTGATGATCTTTCTCGCGTGTCCTCAACTGTTTGTGCTATCACAAGTGCGTGTTGGGATGCTAAAGAACGGAATGTTGATGTCTTGAGTCACCCTATTATGCGAACTGATGTTAATTACCCCAGTGGGTGGCTTCCACCACCGCTAAATTGGTTCAAATTAAATGTTGATGGGTGCTCGAAAGGCAACCTGGGGCTTGCAGTTGGTGGCGGTTTAATCCACAATTCAGATGGCGAGTTTGTTCATGGGTTTATGTTCAAGTTTGGTATCTACTCTGCGATTACAATGGAGCTTAAATCCCTTCATTATGGGTTGCAGCTGGTGTCTAATTTGGGGATTGCTCATGTGATCGTGGAGACTGATTCGTCAATTGCGGTGAACTTGCTCAACCAAACTGGTTTGGTCACTCATCCTGACCTCAATTTAATTAAGCAATGCCAAGTAATGCTCCGGAACCATGGTTGTGAAATCAAGTTGTTCCATGTTCGCATGACAACAAATAAAGTGGGTGATGGGTTAGCCCAGCTGGC
The DNA here is from genome assembly GCA_964016875.1 of Fallopia convolvulus. Classification (NCBI taxonomy): domain Eukaryota; kingdom Viridiplantae; phylum Streptophyta; class Magnoliopsida; order Caryophyllales; family Polygonaceae; genus Fallopia; species Fallopia convolvulus. Next base: position 14,443,708 of record OZ024729.1, on the reverse strand, counting down.
CATCACCTCTAGTCCTACTTATGCCACCTTTATTACTCCTCCTAATGCTATTTTAAATTTGCTGAATGATGATAATGTAGGTTGTAATAACCATGCTTAATTTCAATAAAAATCGCAGGGGCTTTTAGCCTCGTTTCCTGATGAAAAAATTTGGGTGAAAAGTGATTGTTAGCACTGTTCTAAAAATCCTTTCTAGGTCCCGCCTAGGCGCTGGAAAGTCCTATTCCGCCTAGTCGTCAAGGCCGCCTAGGCCACCGTTCAGGCCGTCTAGGTGTTAGACGGTCCCTCTCCGCCCAACGTCCGCCTAACGTTTTTTAGAACATTGATTTTTAGTGCGTTGAAAAACGTATAAAATTAAGAGAATTGCACAAATTTCAAAAATATTAAAATAGTTTTTAGATAAAAAGGATTTTTATTGGGAAAGTGAAACAAGAAATAAATTACTCCTCTTAACTACATTTACCCTTCATCGATAATTTTTTTCCAAAAAAAATACTAAAGTTGTTGCATGGTGTAGCGACTTTGGGTGTAATATCTAAAAATTAAAATAAAAAACAAAGTCAATGCAGGGATCAACGACTTTATACGGAAAACTCGCCGCCATTCCAAACAACTACTCACAGTCCATAAATATTTTTTGGACGATCCTACATCATGAAATAAAAATTTATCCGAGCCTATGTTGGAAAAAAAATCCAAATGTTTGTATCCTCACTTGATTGGTAATAAAACAGTTAAAACGTTGTCTACCAACAGAGCTGTCAAAAGTTGACCTAACTCGCAAATTCGATCCGAATCGTTTGATAATTTTTAGAATCAAGATTTGATAATTTTAACCTGAAATAAACCGAACCCGATAGAACTCGAAATTCATTGGGTTGACCGATTTAGTATATTTATGGAATTTATAAAATTTATTTGGGAAAATTACATTTAACCATCCTTTATTTTACACTTGTTGCAATTAACCACCCTTTATATTTTTTTTCTACACTTAACCACCCCTTATTTACATTTATGTGCATTTAACCACTCATTTTAACGAAAAACGTCATTTTCTCCACTAAGTAAAGTAAATTACGTTTTTTTCCTTTCTTTTTAACTTTTTTTTACAATAAATAAATAATTAAAAAAACCATAATTGACACTTTCAAGTTCCAATACGCCGATTTTTGCAACCCGACCTAATTTCCTCTATATTAATTTCTTCCTTCCATCCAAAGGCGAAAAAGAACCACGACTTCAATTCGTCGATGTAAAGACCATGAGTTTTGGATCTGATTCTGACGACTTCAAGCGTGCTTTGGAGTCGATCGTGTCTAAGTTGATGGACGACGACTCGAGACTCAAAAGGTTGAGATGTAGGCCGAAATCCAATGATAATGACATTCCAAGCTCAATTTATTCCTAAATTCTTTTATTTGTTGTAAATAAAATTAAAAAAGAAGGGAAAAAACGTAATTTACTTTACTTAACGAAGAAAATAACGTTTTTCATCAAAATGGGTGGTTAAATGCACATATTTACAAATAAGGGGTGGTTAAGTGTAGAAAAAAATATAAAGGGTGGTTAATTGCAACAAGTGTAAAATAAAGGGTGGTTAAATGCAATTTTCCCAATTTATTTTGAAACTTAAAATGAATTTTATTATTAAAATACATAAAAATAATATATTATAATTAAAAGTTATTATTTAATTAAAAATTGATTTTTATAATCATAAAATACAATATTTTAGACCTGTTGGTCAATCCGACCCGAACGAAAACCCGCAACAACCTGAACCGATTGACCCGTGACCCGTAACGAAACCGAACCCAATTTAAATCTAACCAGACATGACCGAACCCGAATCCGCCCGATAAGACCAGATTGGCCGGTCTATTAGAGCTGTCAAAAGTTGACCTAACCCATAAACCTGACCCGAAGCACCCGATAATTTTAGGGTCAAGACCCGAAAATTTGAACCCGAAACCCGAAATAAAACGAACCACATAGAACTCGAAGCTCGTTGGGTTGACCGATTTAGTATATTTATAGAATTTTTAAATTTTTTTTTGAAACTTATAATATATATTATTATTAAAATACATAAAAATAATATATTATAATTAAAAATTATTATTTATTTAAAAATTGATTTTAATAATCATAAAAATGATATTTTAGACCCGCTGGTTAACCCGACCGAAAACCCGCAACAATCTGACCCCATTGACCCGTGACGTGTAATGAAACCGAACCCAATTTAAACCGAACCCGAACCCGAACCCGAACCCGCTCAACCCAACCCGATTGACAAGTCTACTAACACTCCATTTGGTGGAGTTCATAAGATGCTGATTCTGCCAGCAATATCTTGAAGAAATATTCCCTTTAATATTTTGCATATATATATCAGGTGAGGAAGGCTCTTACCGTAGATAATTAGGAGGATCCTCAACCTTTAGATTTAAAAAGATCTAATGGATAAGATTTTTTATAATTAAAAGAAAAACAAATAAATCTATCCATATCTTTTCTCTCTCCTCTAATATCTCTCGCGTCTATATAAGCGCTGATGCTAAACTTCCCCCTTGTCTAATACATATTAAACAATTAAGAGATGGCAAATGAACAAGTAATGTATTTATCATGAACAAGTATTATTATATTATGATTGAACAATAATTTACGCAAATAATTACGTCTCTCTACAAGTGAACAACTACTCATTAACAATTGAACAACTACAACAATGAACAACTAATACCTAATAATGAACAATTCATCTCTCACGTCTATATAAGCGCTGATACTAAACTTTCTCTCTCATCTAATACATATTGAACAATTAAGAGATTGCAAATGAACAAGTAATGTATTTATCATGAACAAGTATTGTCTAATATAATGGATGAACAATATTCTAAACACTAAACCCTAAAACCCAAATACTAAACCCTAAATAATAAACCCTAAACTCTAAACTAAACCCTACAATCCTCAATACTAAACCCTAAATAGTAAACCCTAAATATAAACCATAGACCCTAACCTAAATACTAAACCCTAAACCCTGAATAGTAAACCCTAAACCCTAAATAATAAACCCTAAACCCTAAATAGCAAACCTTAAGATACTAAACCATAAACCATAAACCCTAAATATTAAACCTTAAACCCTAAGGTAGGGTTTAAGGTTTAGGGTTTAATATTTATGATATAGGGTTTAGGGTCTAGCATGTAACACCCCTATTTTACAACATTGGGTATTACCGCTAGTGACCTCAGACTTCCCCGTCCAAAGTCACCCAAGGCTTTTAGAATGATATTGAACTCATACAAATGCGGAAAATTAACATAAATGTTACATAAATAAACGGATGCTCACGAATGAGACTTGATTCTTTAATTGAAGATGAAAATGACTAAAAGCGGAATTTTATTTATTGATAAGAACTTTCGTTCATTACATTGAGAGTCGTTTTACAACTGATATAGCAGCGGAAAATGAAACCCGTATTAAAAAGGGTTAAAAAGACGTATTTAGAAATACATGTATATTTCTCCAAGACAAATCATATGATGATGATTTGCTTGGTTAAAATAGAAGAGTTTGGTGGACTATCTTCTGAATGCCTTGCTCTTATGAGAATTCCTTCCTTCCTTCGATGTCGTCTTGCCTTGACCTTCAATCCTCGCCTAACGTTTCTTGAACCTTCTAGACTTTGTCTTCAAAACTTCGGTGTACCTTCCTACAGTCTGGCATTTGTCGCGAAGGGCGAGAAATACCAGGCAAAAATGCAGAAATGGGGAATTAGTCTAAGGAGACTAAGCAAGCGGGAACGGAACTTCCCAAGGGTATTTCGGTAATTCATCAATATTGAGAGAGATATTATCGGGTTGTATTTAAGATATGGCTTGTTTATGTGAGGTTTAATCGGTACGAAGGAGAGCATATCTCGAGCGGAGATAGCTCGATAATCGAGAGAAGCGCTACTAAATTGTAGACTTCTTTTGGAGTCGAAAGTATGTTGGGAACGTTATTAATTCATACAAGTTTAAAAACCTCTCGCGCCCTGAGCGGACCGAGAGCCGAATCGATCATTTGAGATCGGTCTGATTTTGGTATCTTTTAAATGAGCATTGGGCACTTATCTGATATAGTGACGAAAATATTCGATTTCGTTAATGATTTTTAAAGGGGGGTGGGGGCTTAGATGGCCCGATCCACCAAGGGGAAACCCAGTTTCCCGCCACTTAGCTAGAGTGCGCTCATCCCTCCTTGCAATCGGAGCGGATAGGATCATGATCCTGAAAGTCGTACTTCAAACACGTAGGCGTTTACGACTTAGTAAGATTATATAGAGGCGTCGGCTATTCCGCGCCCCTCACTAGTTCGTTCGACGTTGATCTCTGAACGAGACCATAAACAACCAAGGCCACAACCATACTAGCATAAATAGTCCTATCAAAAAATAATAGCGAACTATATTAACAATGATCGTTTCATCTAACAATTGATATTTCCTAGGTTCATTCGTTACTTAGCACACAAGTTGTTCCCAACATTGAGAATTTCACGGAAATAGATATAAAAGGTCACAAGGGGAATTTCCACTTGCCTTAACTTTTACGATTGTGTACGAACGAACGAACGGAAATCGTTGACTTTACTCGGAACGGAGACTCGACCTATCGACACGAGAGGTACGAACGAACTTTAATAAGAATTTCTTTAATTCTCTTAAAGTTTTAAAAGTCTCTCATACTCCTTTTATAAGAGAATTAATACTAAATTATTATAATAATAATTTAGGTGGAGATGAATAAAATAATAATATTTCCTATTATTACTTTATGTTTGTAATATCCTTTTATTCTTTATAAAATCCTTATTTTAATTTTATTTACTATTATTTTGAAACCAAGTCATACTTCATTCATTTTTCTTAAAATATTCCTTTTAACTTAACTTATTATTATTTTCTTATTATATCCAAGCAAGGATACTATCTTTATATTATATTAAATTTTATAAGATTTCGAAAATCAAGACATACTATTATATAAATTATTACATATTTACTTATCTTAAGGTTAATAATTCATTAAAGTAATTATAACCCTTTTATTCACTTATGATCACAATTATATTTTCTATTATTATTCAAGGCATTCAAATTGATTAAAGTTCATTTAATATATATTTTTCATATTTATATTTCCAATTGATTATAAAAATCTTCTTATGATATAAATATCCATAATGCCTTTATCATCTTATATCTTTATCTTTCTTTTTATACTTCTCATAAAAGACATGCAGTAAAGATATTTAAATTAATATATCCTTTTCTAGTACTTTCCTTAAGTAGAGAGTTTGCAATTACTTAACCTAGTATACTTTCCAAGTACGAGAGATAATAATATAATACTATTATCTATTTAAATGGTTTTTCCCAACTCTCTTAGGTTATTAGTTTATAGAAACCTGCACTAATATAACTTTAGTAATATTATTTCCCATCTAGTATTATTTTAATAATATTTTCTCATTACTATAGAATATCTTCTTAAAATATATTTTTCCAATAACAAGTGTCTTTTATATCATAATATCTTTAACTAGTGTCCTTATCATAAACTCATTAATATATGTATATACTATTGGCAATGAAGACTTATCTTATTTATATCAAAATCATGACACAAGATATTAATATGCCAAGATAATTATTTTATCTTAGTATAGTACTTTGCTTATTCGATTTTATCTAACTTGACTAGCAAGATCTTTTTAACAATATAACTTACTTAACTTATTAAAAAGGGTTTTCCTTGTCTAGAAATATTATTTTATAAAGTATGGCATGCTACCCTTTATATTATATCTTTTGTCTTACTTCAACTTAATCATATAAACTTATCTTATGACAAAGATACCTTATCCATAGTATATTCAAGTTTATAATATGATTTGGCAAGATATGTAAGTATTTTTTTTCTATTAATAAAGTCTTAATTAAATAAATCCAATCATCTTGTTCTAATTCTTTTATTCATGTTATAAACTTTAGGTAATGTACACATACTATTATTATATTCTTTCCAAGTAATTAAAATTAGTGATATTACCCCATTATTTTATCTATAAGGATTTCCATGGCATATGATTTATAAAAATACTATTTTCCATCAATTTACTCTTGTTTCCTTACTTATTCAAATAAACTCTAAATAATGTAATATTATTTATGTTATACTTTGACAAGCATAAACTCATATTTTAGTCCCATAAATTTATTTTTAAATTAATTTCCTTGTCTATAAGATTTATTTTATATAGAATAAGCATGCAAGCTATTTAACTCCTTTTATGTATAAAAGAAATTATATATGCACATAAATAAATTCTGATTTTATTTTATTTTATATATTTCAGAAATTAACATGTAAAAACTGATTTTAATTAATATTTTGGGCCTAAAAATTTCAGCCCAAGTTTAATTAGAAGATTACCCAAAAATTAGGCCCAACTTCTCCTTACCTTCTTCTTCTTCTTCTGATTAACGTACAGAACCAGAGAGACGCACAGGACGGAATGACGGACGGACACCAAGGCGACTTCAGGCGGGGCAGGGCGGCTCTCCTGGTGGCCGGAGGTGGCGCGCCGAGTGGTGGTGGTGGCCGGCCGGCGACACGGTGGGTGGTTTGGTGGTGATTTGAGCAAAATTTAGGGTTTTGGGGAATTTTGTGAAAAAAATCAGAAATTAAAAAAAATGATCTAGGGCTGAATTTTGACAATTGTGAATAGCAATGTGCTAGGAAGAGAGAAGAGAGAGTTTGTGTGATTTTATTGTGAATTTTTCTGCCCTTAAATAGGCAAAGTTGAAGCTCTCTTTGATCCATGGCTATGACTTTTGACCAATGGAGGATGGGAAGATTGATCTCTATTGGGCAATTTTGTGTTTGTTTGATGGTGATGATGGATGATGCAATAGGGGTTGTCTTGCCAGCAAAGAGGAAGGAAGAAGGAGAAGCTTTGATCATGCAATGGCTGAGTGTCCTGTCAATCAGACAAGCGTCTGATTGATTTTCATAACCATTATGCATAACACACCTAAAATACTAATAAAACACAAAAATAAATTATTTTGCAAGTTAGTCCCTTGTTGGGAAACGGAAAAAACCCTTGTTGATCGCTCATCTCCCGCACCCGTTACGGTCTGCATCGCTCATCTCCCACACCCGTTATGATCTGCTCAACATGCCTTCGATGCCCCCCATTGATATTTCCACCACCGTCCGTTCCACACCGAGCAAATCAGGCTATCGTTGCACAACCCCTACACCTCCATCTATTTCCGACCTTCTCCGAACTCTCACGCCATACATCAAACTTCCCACCATCGCTCCTCCCCGCAACACATCCCCAATTACCAAGCGAAGGAAATAAAGCCTAATTTCTGAGTCAGATTGAGGTTCTTTAATAAAATTGGTGCACAAATCTGGCTAATTATAATTAATCTTCAAATTAGATGATTATTGTTGGACCTGTATGATTATTTGATATTTTTTCGTAAAATTAGAGCATTTATATGTGCAATTGGGGTTGAATTTGCTCAAGGTTTGTGCTGGCGGTGGAGGTCGACGAGGTGGCGGCGACTTGCGGAGATGACGGTGGTGACCTGGTGGGTACAAGATGTTGGATTGGTCGAAGAAGATGATGTATTTGGAAATAAGAAAATTAACATTATTTTTGTTGGAAGGGACTTTATTGTAAAATTTAAAAATTTTAGGTTTTTTTTATTATTTTCACTGGGTTATGCATAACAAACCCCTTGATTTTCGGGAGGAAGAAGAAGACTAAGTTGATATAAAAAGATAATGTTAGGTGAGGAGAATAGAAAGTTACAATGGCTTAGCGGATTGTGGGAAGGGTTTAAGGTTTATAGTTTAGGGTTTAGGGTTTATGGCTTTAGGGTTTAGGGTTTAAGATTTATGGGTTTAGGGCTTATGGTTTAGTATTTTCGGGTTTAGGGTTTAGGATTTAGGGTTTACTATTTATGGTTTAGGGTTTAGTATTTATGGGTTTAGGGTTTTCTATTTAGGGTTTAAAATTTATGGTTTAGTATTTTGGGTTTAGGGTTTAGTGTATATAGTTGTTCATTTACGAATAAGTAGTTGTAATTGTTCATGATCATTACATTACTTGTTCATTTACAATATCTTAGTTCATTTATATTAGAGGAGAGAGAAAGTTTAGCATCAGCGCTTATATAGACGCGAATGATATTAAGGTGAGAGAAATTTAGATATGAATTGTTCATTATTTTGTATTAGTTGTTCATTGTTGTAGTTGTTCAATTGTAAATGAGTAGTTGTTGACTTGTAGAGAGACGTAATTATTCAATATAATAATACTTGTTCATGATAAATACATTACTTGTTCATTTGCAAATCTCTTAATTTTTCAATTTGTATTAGATGAGAGAGAAAGTTTAGTATCAGCGCTTATATAGATGCGAGAGATGAATTGTTCATTGTTAGGTATTTGTTGTTCATTGTTGTAATTGTTCAATTGTTAATGAGTAGTTGTTCACCTATATAGATACATACTTGTTCATAATAAAGACCTTACTTGTTCATTTGTAATCTTTTAATTGTTCAATATGTATTAGATGAGGGGGAAGTTTAGCATCAGCGCATATATAGATGTGGGAGATATAGGAGAGAGAAAATTAGATATGGATAGATTTTTTAGTTTTTCTTTTAATTCAATAAAATCTTATCTATTAATTCTTTTTAAATCCAAAGGTTGAGAATCCTCCTAATTATCTATGGTAAGAGTCTTCCTCACATGATCTTAATCATATATATATATATACTGATCCACTTGAACGAATTCTACATGAACTGGACATGAAAACAGACAAAATTATTACATATGCAATATGTCGACCCAGGCCCGGCCCTGAGCAGGTGCAAGCTGTGCACCTGCACAAGGCCTCAAATTCTCTTGGGCCTCATTTTTTTGTGTTGAGTATTAGCCGAACCGTGTTGTTTCTTGGTCCAAAAACATGAGTTCACTATTGATTAGCAGAGTTTTCTTTTCCTTTTGAATTTTCAACTCTTATTGTACGAAATGGGGCCCTTATTTATGGCAGCTGAATGGAAACTTGGGCCCCACCGTTATTTACATTAAAAAAAGATTTAGTGGGTTTTTAGCTTATGCTCTTAATTTTAGCTTTTTATGGGTTGGTTTGTTATTTATTTTGTTCCTTTACTTATTTATGACATTTTGACTTGGTGTTCATTAATATAAATAATTTATTTTTATTTTTATAATTATACATAATTATATACTAGAGTGCTCCTTATAAAAATTACGGTGTAGTAATTTTTAAAGTTATAAGTTTATCTATACACTAGATTTTTATTCAAAGCACCATTTTAAATATTTTATGTTCATGTATTTAAAATACTTCATTGCACTATTTATTAAATTCAACCCTATCATTAAATAATTGGATAAAAACTCATAAACTAAAGTGATAAGTTTATATTTTTTTGGAGTTTATAAAAATTATTAGTGGTTATTTGGAAAAAAAAGAGCATAAATTATTTTACATAACTTTTATATTTATGATAAATATGGGAAAAATGCAGTAATATATAAACAATTTTTAATAATTTATTTTTAATTTTATTAATTTATTAATAATATTTAATATTTATTTTTGCGCAGGGCCTCCAAAATTAATTGAACGGCCTGTGTCGACCTATTTAATTTTCACGTCGCTCTTACTCTCACTAGAGCTTGTTAATTGGTACAAGTATTATTGTATTAACGACCATATATTATCGATCAGAGTATGCCGTGTCACCACTCACCACTATACGTTACACATCTATAGAGTACAAAAATTCTATGCCGACGATTCAACAGTGGATAGACCCACAATAAGTGAACACATTAGCTAGAGTCATGCCAGCAAAGAAGGCCTCTTTATGAGATGAATGCGATAGCTAGTTCGTTATGAGATATAGGACTTGATCTAACCACCACAATCCCATCCTCTTAATTGCCACGTACTATTACGAGGGAAGTCGGCAAGTATATATCAATAAAGAACTACATTTTAGGGAACGATCAGATAAAATGGCTCTTATATATAATGAATTATGAGTATCATAAATATTCATATATGTATATTGTCTAATTTATATGTGTGACTTTTTATTCATAAATATATACTGTTTAATTTATATGTGTGACTTGTTCTTCATATATGTGTAGTTTGTTATTCAAATTTGCGTTATTAGTTATGCATATATGCGTGTTTTGTTATTCATGTATGCGTGCTTTGTTATTTATATATGCGTGCTTTGTTATTTATATACGGAGTACATGATTTTTCATATATGCGTGTTTTGTTATTCATATATATATGATTTTTTATTCATATAGACGTGTCTTGATATTCATATATGAGTGGTTTATTATCCATATATAAAATATTTGAATATATCTATCAATTACTATGAATATGAAGACATGATTTTGAATATAAGATCATAATATTGTATAGTTGTAAAATGTTTGAATATAGCTGCCAATTAGTTTGAATATACATAGTATTGCATATTCACATACATCAAATTAAATATGCTCTAATACCAAGATGAATAACCCATATCTGACACACGATTCAACATAACAAAGAATTTACTAGAGCATAATATAATATAATATAATATATAGTGGATCTTATTGGTGAATGTATAATCTAGTTTGTTATGAACGTTTAATCGAGCTTGTTATGAACAAACGAGCTGAGTTTTTTTGTTCTCAAGCTCAGTTTATTTATCTTTCGAACCTTAAAACTATGCTTAAGTTCAACCCGTTTACAAATTGAGCTGAACACGAACAAAACTTAAGCGAGCCGAATACCAAGATGTTCATGAACGTCTCTATTCATTTACAACCCTATATATTAGTATACAATGTTCATGTTTTAGTCATTTATGTTCAAGGTTTTAAAATTCATGTATAAATCGCATATGTTTATATATTAGTATGACAAAGTCACATTTTTGGGTCTCATGTTCATACTCAATTATATTATTCTACAAACGTTAAAATACTTAAAAATATTACAAAATGTAAGAAAATAACTTATAAACGGATCGAACGGCTGAAATCTGTTCACAATTTTCATAATTAGAGCAATCCTCATTTGATCCAAAACCTTCTAAAACATAAAGTCTCTTTTAATCTACACCCTAATTAAACTCATACAACCAAACCATTTACTTGTATAGATCTTTGATCATAATATGCTTTTCAAATGAATTAGTACGGATAAAGCATAAGAAATCTAGATAATTTGTTATTGGCATTATACTTTATGCATCAAGTAGTATTATATATGGCCTCAGAACATAGAGTCACTATATTACGTCATGTTATCTATATTCACATGGAAATCTCATAATATGTCACATAACCACGTGTTACAACCTTATTAGTCTATATAATTTATAGTTTTTTTTAGCAATGGAAAGAATAGTTAGATATGAACAAACCAATTTTTTTGACCAAATCTTTTATTTAGAGTATATATCAAGCAAAAACAATCTTTTATTTTCTCTACCAAGAATAAACAAATAAAAAATTATAATAAAGTAAATAACTATAAATAAATAAGAAAATTTTAATTGAAAAGCTAATTATCCGATTCTTTTACCAAATCATATTTGAGTGCATATTAATAACATTAGCGATTTCGACCAAAAAAAAAAAATAACATTAGCGATTCTTTTACATAAACTTATTTGATAAAATAAAATAATTTTCTCAATAAAACTTTCAAGCGAGAATTTATATAATACGTAGGTAATGTAAAAAAATATTATTTATTTATAATGGGATATGTGATTTAATTTTTGAATGAAATAATATTATATAATATATAGGTAAGCAAATACTAAAAAAACTGAATAATATTCCCATACACATTAATTGAATATAATAAGTAATAGTAATGAATGAGGTAATATTATTACAATATGTAAAGAATGCTTATTAATAATATAGCTAATTGAATTTTTTTAATTGAATATGGTAAGTAATAATGATAAATGAGATAATATTATTATAATATATAGGGGTGTAAATTCAAAAAAATATTAAGGAAAAAGAGATAAATGATCATTTAAATATATCTACGTGTCATAATATTAAATTTACTATTTATCATTTAAAAAATTAAGATAAATTATCAAAAAGAACGTACATATAATATTGGAAAAAGGATAAAAATAATACTATAATTTAAGGATACAATTATATATTAATAACATTAGCATTAATAATATATTATTATTTAATTATTGAAAAGAGTATGATGTACAATTATATAATATTTAAATTTTGTCCATAAGAAAAAGTAGTAGATCATTATATATTAGATATATTATGTATGGATAGTTTCATACTTGCCATTGAAAAAAATAACGATACATATTAAAGATGATGATGTACAATTATATAATATTTAAATTACCCATAAAAGAAAATAGTAGATCATTGTATATTAATAGTAACTAGTGTAATTCCCGTAAATTTACGGATAGTTTTAAAAATTATACTATATAATTTATTATAATAAATTAAAGAGAAAAAACAAAGATAATGTATATTTTAATAATTATTCTATTATAATACTTATTAATGATATTTATATAAAATTTAACGATTTTTTGTTTTCTAATCTTTAAGATAAAACTAAATAAACATGGAAAATATTTTTCTAAATAAAACCTTCTACATTCACTTTTAAGTATAATAAATAAAAATAAATAAATAAATAAATAAAAGAAAAAATGATTGGTTCTTAAAGTGTCATGTAGCACAAATTTTATAGATAATTTATTTCTATTTTATTATGTATTAATTTAGACATAGACATAAATTTATATCAATAATCGTTTTTCAACAATCCGAAAAAAATATTTTAGCATAATCTTAAGATAGCATATATAATATTTTTTTTCAATATCAATAAACATAGATAAAAAATTTTATAGATAAAATTTTATTTTGATACATTAACTATTTTATAAAATTTAAAGTTGCCTTTTTTATATTTATGAATTTTTAAGAATAAAATCAATATATATTATCTATTTTTATAAAATCTTAAATCTTACCCTAAAAAACCTTCAATCTTTATAAATTCATTTTTTTATTTAGCAATGTTTATTACTTAATTAACTTTTTTAAAAATATAATTGCATATTAATTAATTACTATATGAAATAATCTATGCATATAATATGATATCTATCCATTATCTATTTTATAAAGTGGTTAAGAATTTAAGATAAATCGTGATTTCTAGAATTATTATTAGAGTAAAATGTGTACGGATATTTCTAGAATTATTATTTTAGTTTTTTTTTTAAGTTGAAAAAAGGTTTTTCATTAGTTTATTCAGGTTATGCCACGTGGCGCAAATTTTTACACAGACTTGGTTTCTACTTTATAATGTATTAGGGTAGATAGTAATATTATTATATTATATATTTTTAAGGATTGTAAATACTTAAAAGAAGAAAGGGTAAAGAAGTAAATTTAAAAATAAAGATGCTTATGTGAAATAGTTAGATGAGTGATAAATAGGATAGAGAGATTCGAGTTTAGTAATACTATAAGATAGATCTTATTCTTTCACCAAATCATATATCACTGCATATTCGAAGATGTATCTGATGTATATAAATTATGGTATTTTGTAAATTAATATAAAAACTATCAATTAATTATTGTTATAGTATTTAGATAACAATCTATTTAGCATCATATATTCTGCACATTAGAGTTAAAAATAATTTTTTTTTAAATATTTAAGCCATTTCTAATAACTAACTACTGATATCTAAACTAGCTCGATTTATCCTGCGTTAATTTTTATATACTAGCTCGATATACTGAACTACATGTTTAAAATCCGCTCCTATTTTTATACTTCCTCTGTTTTTTGAAACATGTTTTTTTAACTCCATACAAATATATTAAGAAATAATTTTTTTGTGAAAAAATATATTAAAAGGACATAATTTTTTTTGTAAAAAAATATGTTTTAAGGGAGGAAGTACAATCCTAGATCCACCGCAGCATGGAAGAACAAATCATTTAATACATACGCGTTTTATCCGCTCGACATCTATGAAATTCATGTCGACCCGAAAAACGTTTACTGAATAGTGTCACACAAACCACACAATTTACATTATGAGTTCTCCTTATCATCACTTCACTTGATTGGACCTTTTTAATGAACCTGAAAGTACGTGTTTGAATTAGGGAGGGTAATCTCACCCGCACTCTATAGAAATTCGATTCATCTGAATAAAAAAACGGGTGAAAATTCGAATAAAGTAGAGTGATAAATGGGTATATGGACGAAGGCCCTTTAGCCATCACCCGATCCGATACACCTGAGTTATATATATAATTATGTTATATATATGTATAAAAATTATTAATATTAAAATTTAATTTGTGATTATTGCTCCAACTTTGCAATTAAATATTACTTATGTATTATGCACCTCTTCTTATATATATATCTTATTTATATAATATTATTTACGATACAAACGAGAATTTTATATTACATCTTTTAAAATATACTAAATGCACATCAAATATTATATAAAATAATATTTTTCAATCATCTATAAACAATTAGATCCACCCGAATCACTCGACAGATAACAAATAGTACACCCAAATTAACTAACGAATGGGCATTAATCCTCATCCATTTATTCCGACCCGATCCATTACCATCCCTAATTCGAATGAATCGATCAAACAAATAAAATACCAAAAATCGAAATATATCAAACGATTCATCGTGTACGTACACGTCGAGTTATTCAAAACTTCATCGTTATTATTATTTTTTTGTTGTAAATAGCTAGATGATGAGTACTATAAATACAACACCTTGTCTTACCCCTTTCTTCATCCCACAATTATCAATCACCACTTGATTAACTAAAAGCCCTTCACTCAATCACTCGTACTTTCCATTACTCCAATTAAAATGGCGGAGGAGAGGAACCACCACCTCTTTGGAAACCGCGGCAACGACGAAGAGAACAACCCCCTCCAAACCACCGACTACTCCGAAACTAACACCGGTGAAGGTGCTGGCTACGATAAGGATGGCTACGGTGGCGGACGTGGCTTCACCGAAGGCGGCTACGAGGAGGGTTTCAAGGAATCAACTGGCGGAGATTCCGGAGAGGGCGGCGGCTACGAAAAGTCCACCGCATATGGTGGTGGCGCCACCGAGGAGCGTTTTCAGGAATCAACTGGCGGAGATTCTGTAGAGGGCGGTGGCTACGAAAAATCCACCGCATATGGTGATGGCGCCACCGAGGAGCGTTTCCAGGAATCAATTGGCGGAGATTCCGGTGAGGGCGGTGGCTACGGAAAGTCCACCGCGTATGGTGGTGGCGCCACCGAGGAGGGTTTCAAGGAATCGACTGGCGGAGATTCCGATGAGGGCGGCGGCTACGGAAAATCCACCGCGTATGGTGGTGGCGCCACCGAGGAGTACGGCAAATCTAATGCTAATTATGACGGCGGCGCCGGCGAGGTGTATGGCAAGTCAAGTGCTTATGGTGGTGGGGCCACCGAGGAGCCAGCAAATGATTATGAGAAACAACCCAACTCTTTTGAATGATCGATCAGTTGCGTTGATCATCATGCCAGAATTTTCGAACCGGTCACTTGATCGAGCTCGTATATGTAATACTGGATGAAATATTGTTATATTGTTATCGCTTTCCAGTGCTATATACATAAGTTCGTGTGCTTGATATGTAACTCCTAAATAATTTGTATTAGTCTGAGTTTCATGGTGTATTTAATTTGTATTTTGTATCATGTGTTAACCTTTCTACTCCAGTTGCGTTAGCTTAATTAAGTACTTATATATGTACAATTAAAACACTGCAATTTCAGTCTTGTCTGGCTTTCTAGAGTACGTCTCGAAAGTTTGGTTTGTCTATTTTTAATTCATGTGTTTCGATTTCTGATAACTAAATATTTAAATATAGGTACTAGACTATAAACAAATAGCGGGGATAGCTCAGTTGGGAGAGCGTCAGACTGAAGATCTGAAGGTCGCGTGTTCGATCCACGCTCACCGCATTCTTTTTAATTTTTTTTTTTACCAATTTTGGTGTTGTGCACTTTTATGAGTTGTGTTTCTGCAATTTATATTGATGCCAAACCACTCAAACGTTGCAAATGCCCCTTATGAATAAATTTATAGCTGCTTCGGAGTAAAACTGTCAAATATTTGTCTTATGCTAGATAGTCATATCATTATAGAAGGTATCCTGTCCTTCTGGATGAAAAAGATCTATTATAGAATGTGTCTTACATGATATTTGTTTACCTTGAAATTGAGTTTCTCAACAATATTGCTTCTTTCCTTTTAAAATTGTTATGATGTGAGATCGCTAGGAGCTTGTTTGCACAAGTCCCTCTATTATAGGATGTGGTTTCCACATAGTACTTCCATCAAAATAAATGATAAAAAATCGCATAGTAGAATAAGTTCAATTGCACTAGGAAGATAGATTAAGAACCGAGATTTCCTTAGTCCTACATATAATAGAATTTAATGGATAAAAAAGATGGCATATGAATTATATTAAAACTTAGGAATAGTGCAATTATTTAGATAAAATATCCAATGACATTGATTGTTTTCGAAGCAATCAAAATTCAAAGAAAATTATATCAAATAGGGGTTATTATCATTTAATCAAATAAGACTTTTGAAAACTATACAGATATAAAATCTATTTTATCATCTTCTCTTTATTAACTATGATACGTACATATGAAATTTTTAATAGAAGTAAATCCACTTAACGCAATGCAAAAAACATGTAAGTGCGAAAGTGATTAATAGTTCAAAATTTGAAATAAGGCATCATAGGCAACACATTGAAATTTAGGATAAATGAGGATATATTCTAATTGTAGTAGCTTATCAAAAAGTGCATGAATTTAACACCAATATTGATCAAGTAAAAACATATCTTTGGATTTATATTGGTTATGAAAAAGCATGCATGCACATTCCTCTTTTGTTTATGAAATACATGAAATAAAAATATTCAAATATTAGGGGATATGAGAATAATGACATAAATCTTGAAAGGTTCAACTCATGAATTTAATTATATTGAGAGAATACATTTGTCATTGCCGAATTATATTTCAACATCACCTTATAAATAATTTAGAGCCACAAGCCCCAAGTAGAAATCTCCTTGTCTAAAATCGAGACTCGAAAGTAAAGCAATGGCTTCTTCTAATACAATTTTATCTATATCACTCTTAATGACTATTTTAGTCATCAACCATCACTCTTACGCACATTCACAACTAATCTTATCACACCTAGATTGGCCTGAGAGGACAATCCCAGGAGGCCCAAATCCCCTTCACAATGGGCCACCGAAGCCACCATCAAAAAGCGACCTTGACGAGGATATATAGCCGTGGCCTGAGAGGACAATCCCAAAAGGCCCGAATCCCCTTCACAATGGGCCATCGAAGCCACCATCAAAAAGCGACCTTGAAGAGGATATGTGGGCGTGGCCTGAGAGGACAATCCCAGGAGGCCCAAATCCCCTTCACAATGGGCCATCGAAACCACCATCAAAAAGAATCCTTGATGCCGTTATGTGGGCATGGCCTAAGAGGACAATTTCAGAAGGCCCAAATCCCCTACACAATGGGCCCTCAAAACCACCCGCAAAGAGTAACCTTGATGAAGTTATGTGGGCATGGCCTGAGAGGACAACTCCAGGTGGCCCAAATCCCCTCCACAACGGGCCCCCGAAACCACCGTCAAAAAGAATCCTTAATGAGGTTGTGTGGGCATGGCCTAAGAGAACGGTTCCAAGAGGCCCAAATCCCCTTCATAATGGTCCCTCAAAGCCACCATCAAAAAGTAGCACCGTGTGGCCTAAGAGAGCGATTCCATCGGGACCAAACCCACTTCATAATAGGATCCCCCCACCTCCATCAAATAGAAACTACCTCGATTAATGTGTGTGGCTCAACAAAGCAAATGTGAGAAGCTCAAATATACGCATAAGTTATCCAAAATACCAATTAAATAATGTGAATGCTGATGGAGCCCAATCGTTAATGTTTACCTTGACATTGAAAAGATATGCTTATGCTTAACTCAATCTTGCATATTGAAGAGACACCAATGTATCTCACTTATCAAGTCTTAATGTTATATCAAAATCCCATATATCTCTCTTTTCTTTATTTGATGGTACATTATCATAACTCTCTCCAAAAGAACCACAGCTCAATGGATATATAAAATCGTTTATACATGAGGCTAGATCATACTTAATTCTACTTTGATAAGTTGTTCTTACTAAACAAGAAACATATGTAGGATAAATTTAGTACACGCTCATTTTGTCTCTACTTGGATTTTATCCAACTATACACACTAAAATTTAAAATCGAAATATCACACACACGCACACGCACACACACAAACATATACGCTTATCTATTTGGAGAATTGAACTATTCATATTCATCGACCAATGATGCTTCTTATAAATTTTCATGATAATCTGTACTATTAGAAATATTGTTGAAGTGTTTGGAGAATCAAAATATTATTCTTATGGAAGCGCATATGGAGGGTGTTGGAAAAACAATACCCAAACAATACGTGGTTCATTAAGAATTAGCATATCCACTCAACCTCACACAAGGCTTTGAACCAAACCACTCTTGATAGCGTGCAATGGTTTGCTTTATTAGCAAGTTTTTAGACTTTTAATTTCTCTAACCTTTATACGAATTTGATATTTTTCCTATTATAATACGACTTTGTAAGAACTTTTAGTTTTGTGTTTTGTTAATAGATGTTGCATTTGGTAGAGGTGAATAATTGAGTGTGAGAAAGCCTTTTTAGTCTTGAGTATTTATAAGAATATTTTAATATTTTTCATTTTATTCAAAACCGATCTCACTCGGCTTGAAATAAACCACCATTTCTTTATATAGTGGAAAAAGCCAACAATATTAATGATAAATTGACGTTCATAACTATAGCTATGATAAGATTTAAGAAATTGTAAATGTGCCTCGGCGTTAAAAAAAAAGATAAAGGTATACTTAAATTTATAACATGTCGACGATAATGCCGCTAAAGTAATACTTTTGTCATATTTGTTTACTTTTGAATCAAGTTTCTCTACTATATTGCTTTGTTTCTTTTAAAATGTTAGGATTTGAAATAGCTAAGAGCTTGTTCACATAAGTCCAATTATTCTTCAATTTTTTTTCAACATAGTAGCTCCATCAAAATAGTAGGAAAAAAATCAGATAGTAGAACAAGTTCATCCCCTCGAGAAAGAGAATTAAGAACCTATATTTTTTGTCATATTTTTCAATAGAATTTAATTAATAAAAAAGAATCACAAGTTACTTCCAAAGTTTTTTGTTGATAGGGTAAGGATTTGGGTCGCCACAAGTACTATTTGGGCTCGGCTAGAGCATTCACGAGGGATGAGAACTGGTTACTAACCAATTCTAGTGAGAAATGGGCAAACCGACGCCCGTGGGGTTCGAAAAGGTGACCTCGGGGTACTACCCCAAAGTCTTAAAGGTTGAACCAAATGCCCGAAGGCAAGTTACTTCCAAAGTTTTCTACAATGAAATGATGGCTTATGATCAAATTATATTAGCAATTAGGGATAATAGTATAATACGATTATCTAGACACAATGTCCAATGATATTGATTATTTTCGGAAAAACAAAATAAAAAGTATATCAAATATGGGTTCTGAAAACAACAATAAATAAAATAAAGTTTTTAAAAATTATAAAGATCTGAAATATGTTTAATGATTTTATCCCTATGAACTATGATATACATGAAATTTTTAATAGAAGCAAATCAACTAAATGCAATGCATAGAAATTGTACGTGCGAAAGTGATTAATATTTTTAATTTTAAATAAGACATCATAAACAATACATTGAATTTCAAGAGAAATTAGGATATATTCTGATTGCAGTAGGTTATCAAAAACAAATAAAATTAACAACAATATTGACCAACTGCAAACTAATCTTTGGAATCTTATTGATTAATAAAAATCATACATGCCCATTAATCTTTTTTTAATGAAATACATGAAGATATCAAATATTGAAATACTATAGTATTCGAGAAGAATGGCAATAATCTTAAACTTTTCAAAGTGTGAAATTAATTATAATGATAGAATACAATTGGTATTGTTGCATTATATGTCAACATTGCCCTATAAATAATTTTGTACCAAATGTGGTTTCCCCATCCTAGACCATGTTCTTCCTTTTGCTTCCAATCATCCTCAATCTTCAACCTTAGCTTCTTCTTGCTTCAAGTTCTCATTTCAACTCTTCCCTGACAACACCACCATGAACTTGGCTCAACTTATAACCTCATCGGGTCTCCAAAAACACCTAAAATTCAATAAATACGCATGTAGATCCCGATTTCACAAGAACACTAAAAATGCTAAGAAATTATCTAAACATGCAAAACAAACCACTTAAAAAGACTAAAACTAACCTAAAACTACTATGTAAATACATGATATCATTCAACACAAGAAGCATATGTAGGATACTGTTAGTACACGCTCATTTTTGTTTATAATTGGCTTTATCCAATCATACACACCAAAATTTAAAATCAACATATCATATATATGTAACACCCCGTCTTTACACCATGGTGCTACTCTGTAGTGGACCAAACATGGGTCCACAAAAGCTAATTTGACAACAAGTTCACTCGGATCTTGAAACTCGGCCAGGACGAGAAAACAAACTGAAAATTTAACACTAAACAACTATAACAACTTTAACAATAAAAATGCATGGAACCAATTCTTAGAACATAACATAACTAAAAATTTCAACCCTCCTAACACAATTCTCAATTTAACACTAAACAACTTTAACAAGGTCACCAATATAAATAGAAACAAAAACTCCCATAACCAACCTGAGCCTATTGACACGCATGTAACACCCCCATTTTTCAAATATGTGGGCATGGCCTGAGAGGACAACTCCAGGTGGCCCAAATCCCCTCCACAACAGGCCCCCGAAACCACCGTCAAAAAGAATCCTTAATGAGGTTGTGTGGGCATGGCCTAAGAGAACGGTTCCAAGAGGCCCAAATCCCCTTCATAATGGTCCCTCAAAGCCACCATCAAAAAGTAGCACCGTGTGGCCTAAGAGAGCGATTCCATCGGGACCAAACCCACTTCATAATAGGATCCCCCCACCTCCATCAAATAGAAACTACCTCGATTAATGTGTGTGGCTCAACAAAGCAAATGTGAGAAGCTCAAATATACGCATAAGTTATCCAAAATACCAATTAAATAATGTGAATGCTGATGGAGCCCAATCGTTAATGTTTACCTTGACATTGAAAAGATATGCTTATGCTTAACTCAATCTTGCATATTGAAGAGACACCAATGTATCTCACTTATCAAGTCTTAATGTTATATCAAAATCCCATATATCTCTCTTTTCTTTATTTGATCGTACATTATCATAACTCTCTCCAAAAGAACCACAGCTCAATGGATATATAAAATCGTTTATACATGAGGCTAGATCATACTTAATTCTACTTTGATAAGTTGTTCTTACTAAACAAGAAACATATGTAGGATAAATTTAGTACACGCTCATTTTGTCTCTACTTGGATTTTATCCAACTATACACACTAAAATTTCACTCGGTTTGATGAATGTGGTTCGACCATGGGAGGAGGAGGAGGAGGTGGAGGAATGGAGGGAAGAGGAGAAATAGTAGAATTGTTCGAATTGTCTCTGTCGTTAAGATTGGGGCTAGATTAATATCGTTCGGCCATGGGAGGGCTAGGAGGAAAATCATAAGCTGAAGGAGGAAGAGGTGTAGGAAGCGGGTAAGATATAGCATGAGCGACATTTAAAATATGTCTATGTATTCGTTCTACCCTGCCATTTTGTTGAGGAGTTCCCACACAAGAAGTTTCAAAATAAATACCCTTAATTAGAAAGGAAATAAGTGCATAAACTTACAAATTCCATGCCATTGTCACTCCAAAAGCAAGTAACAATCTAAATAAATTGAGTAGAGGCCATAGTAACGAAATGAGGAATGATAGTAGCAACTTTAGTTTTCTTTTTTTTTTTTTAAGTAAACCCAAACACAACCAGAATAATCATCTACTCTTGTCAAAAAATAAGAGGCAACCGAAGAGGAAGGTGTCTTATAAGGTCCCCAAACATCACAATGAACAAGTGAAAAGCAAATAGAAGTACGAGAAGTGTTAGATGGAAAACTAGAACGAGTATGTTTAGCCAAGGAACAAGCATCGCAAGGCTTTGCTTTATTTAAATTGAAATCACTAGAACTAACCCTTGCTAAAGGATGCATAATAGGCGGTAATGGATGGTCAAAATGATGGTGCAATGGTAAGTAGGAATCAACCCGTTTAGTGTGCAAGGAACGAACTATCGGTGTCACCGAATGAAACCATAGAACATCATTCCTCTCTTCACCCGCTCCAATCAACATCATGGAAGCTCGGTCCCACAATGATTACACATAGTTTTCAGTCATGGAAACAACCAAGTTCTCATCTTTAATTAATCGGATCAATGAAATAAGGTTACAAGTCAACTGTGGCACAAACAGAACATTGTGCAATCACAAATAATGTGCTAAACGAACTTTGCCGATCTGTCGGGCTGAAGTTACAATTCCATTAGGCAGTAATATGGAAGAATTAGGAACATCAGAGACATCATATAAAATTGATCGATTGATCTTCATGTGGAACGATGCATCGATATTGAGTACCCAAGTAAAACGTTTATTGTTGAGGAGGGTTTCTTGACTCGGGAAAACAAATAAATTTATAAGTCAAGACCCCGCTGTGTATAGCAAAGTCAGGATCGTTCCGCGAAAAGCAAGGTTGTTCGTTTATCGACTACTAAAAATCAAACAAAGCAAGCAAAACACTCACAAGCAGCCTTGTTAACGACGTTGTCAGGGTCGTTAATGAACCACCGTAAACAAAAAGACCAAAACTAACGACCTAAACAGAGTCGGTACCGAGCCTACAAACTCAGCAACGAATATCACTTCAAAAGAATTCAAATAAAACAAAGATTTAGGATAAGGGACAACACAACATAGTCATGCACATAAACTCATAAGAAGGTAAGATCATGCCTTTAAACAGATAAATTCATCAACTTTCGTCGACTATCGAGTAAATTAACCTATTTTCATAAACCAATCCACTCAATTGCTTGTTTTGGATCTAAAGCTTGAAATTTTCGTATTCAAACAATATCAACCTTCAAGTCTATAACTTTCTGTTTCAATCAAGTTAAAAACTCAAATCACCTTGACTTCATCTAGGTCTAAGCACAACAAACAATCTCAAAATAGATAAAAGGCAATCAACGCATACTCTTACTCCTCAAACATGCATAACTATGCCGGGTTTAACCCCGACCCTAGAAAAGAAGACTACTCACTACTCATAACTAAGAAACAAATAAATTCAACAAAAGAAATCATTGAAAATAAAACACTACTCAAATTAATAGGAAATATCGTCTTACAGAAATTCAGAAGAAACCGAAAAGAATACAAACACCGAACCAAAATCATGATTAACGACCCCGGTAACTCTCGTCCACCGAACCTTCAATCTCGACTCCGATCCTCTCTCTCCTCTATCGGCTCTTCCTCCTCTCCTCCGTCGATCCGTCCCCCTTTTTCAGACTAATAAGGGGGCTATTTATACTAAAAAGCTAGAAAATAAAAAGGCTAAAAGATAAAAACTTTCTTAAAAAGATAGAATTAAAATCCTAAAAGATAGAAATAAAATCTAGAAAGTTAACAAGACCTAAAATACATAATATAATAACCCTAAAATCATAAAAAGATACTCTACCGACACGGAAATAAATTCCCGCACAGGATCGGTGAGTTACAGAATCAAACTCTCGAAATCTTCATCTCGTGGCCTCGTTAACGACCCCTTACATCCTCGTTAACGAGCCTGGGTTTGGATTTCTTCCACACTTTATCTTCTAAAATTTAGACTTTGACTTCTTCATCTTGCATTCTTCCGTCTTTCATCATATCACTCCAAATTTAGCTCCAAATAGCATCTTTTCCTCGCTAAAACCTACAAAAACACAAAAAACGGAGTAGCTTCCATACTTTTCACAAAATATGCAAAACCATGCAAAAATACACAAAACTAATCCTAAAACTACTAAAACTAAGCCTAACAAACTAAGAAAACATACTAAAAACTATACTAAAAATACGAACATCAAAATACCCCATACTTAGACTTGCTTGTCCTCAAGCAATCACCAAATAATAACCAAAACCAAACCACATACTCATCAAGACATATCCAACATCATCACATAGAAAAATAACAAATGATTATTAATATCATCACACATATATGCACCAAATAGACATAAGAAAATACAATCCAACCTCACAAGGATAATGTGTTTCACTCAACTCTCAAGTGTTTAAGCTTATAAATTCAATCTCTCAACTCATCTTATATACAAAAACTCATAGAAATTGGAACTTATATCACCAAACTCTCCACCCAAGATTTGTCAAAACAAGCAAAAATCATCAAGAGAACTTAGGGGGCTCAATGAAAAACTTCATAGAAGCTTCCATTCGGCCGGGTCGTAATGGGGCTTGGTATTAACAAATAGGCGTGGAAATATTTTGGCCATGTGGTGCTAATAATATCCGGGAATCAAAGACTCCTAAAAACTCACACATACTCACCAAAACTCTCATAAACATATACCAAACTCACTCTCGATATGGACACTCATTTTCACTCACCCATTATATCCTAGAAAGCCTCATACAAATAATAAAAAGAATCTCTGATATTATCTCTATAAACACATGCACTTCAAACTTCTTTTCTTTTTCCCTTTCTTTCGCTGCCTCATTAACGAACCACTTCAGGGTCGTTAACGAGCTTCATCATGTACTCCTCCTTTTTCTTAACAACTTCTTTTCAACCATCAACCTTATTTCTTGCATCTTTTGTTATCAAGAGATCTTTCTTTTACAACTATTAAAAACAAGAGACTTCCAATCTACCCTTCCCAATAATTCCTCAATTTCAAACCAAAATATAAATATTGCACTCAACAAAACATACCTCTTCCAATCTACCCTAAACTTTCCTAAAAAGATAGAATTAAAATCCTAAAAGATAGAAATAAAATCTAGAAAGATAACAAGACCTAAAATACATAATATAATAACCCTAAAATCATAAAAAGATACTCTACCGACACGGAAATAAATTTCCGCACAGGATCGGTGAGTTACAGAATCAAACTCTCGAAATCTTCATCTCGTGGCCTCGTTAACGACCCCTTACATCCTCGTTAACGAGCCTGGGTTTGGCTTTCTTCCACACTTTATCTTCTAAAATTTAGACTTCGACTTCTTCATCTTGCATTCTTCCGTCTTTCATCATAGCACTCCAAATTCAGCTCCAAATAGCATCTTTTCCTCGCTAAAACCTACAAAAACACACAAAACGGAGTAGCTTCCATACTTTTAACAAAATATGCAAAACCATCCAAAAACATACAAAAATAATCCTAAAACTACTAAAACTAAGCCTAACAAACTAAGAAAACATAATAAAAATACGAACATCATTTATTACCCAATGAGTCATCAATAGATTGATTACCAATATTAGTATTTTGAAATTAACATGGATGCCAACGTACTCTGCTAAGAGTCATTTATGTTCAGAAAGGCACTTCGGTCTAGGGCAGAACCAAAGCAGTGGAATTTAGTTGAGATATGTTCTGAGCAATGTTGGCAAGCGAAGTCTTGAAGATGGTACAAGAGACATTGGTGATGGTGCGAGAGCTATCAGAATTGGAATTGCTACAAGCATCAATTTGCTCGGCATCATGGAGCCACCACTCTGAGTATCCAATCAATTGGAAACACGACTTGATTTTCTGACCAATCTAACCACATTGAGTGCAGGTTGGATGAAGACCACTGTGATTATTGTGACATCGCGAGTTACAATCTTGGTTGGAGTCACAAGCCTCACGATCACGATTGGAGTCACGATGAGATTCGATGGTGCAGGAACCCTAGAGTCTTGCCTTTCTCATTTTTCTTTTGTGACACTCTGAATTTCTAGGGTTTGGCTCCCTCTCGAGCTTGAGCCCGACGATTCCACTGTGCCTCTCGGAGAGAAGGTGAGACCGTAGAAGCAATAAAAGGGGAAAGAGAGAAAAGAGAGAGATGGGGGAGATCGGGGACTTTGTGGCGTGAGCTCATCTGAGCTCGTCTGTTCCATTCTCCATTCTTGTTGCTTTGTGCTTGCCTCTTGTTCTTTCTCTTATTTCTAGTCTTAGCTATTGCGTGTGTGCTTGCTTGTAATTGTGTGTGCTTATGGCCTTTGATGCCTAGTGGATTGGGTGAGTCTAGGCTCTGTGGGTTAAGACTTCGGTTTGAACTGTGTCAACAAATCTGTGTGTCCCCTTTTGCGATTCTTTTCAAAGTTTCAAACTTGTTTTTAGAATAATCGAAGCGAACTCGAATAGATCTAGTTCTCAACAACAAAAATACTCCTATAAGTGGATGATTTTTTTGTTCGAGCCTATAAGTGGTTGATTAACCGTACCTTCTTTGGTAGAAGAAGAATATATTTTCTTACAAAAAACAAACAGATTTTTTTAACCTATAAAAAATCGGAACTTGAGGTGATAAATATTTGTCAATCAAAATAGATTTACTACTGTGACTTTCCACCACTAGAAAGAAATACACATCTATAAAAAAAGATTATCGATTCCTTGAGGTGATAAACTTATGCATGTTTCAAGAACCGTGAATCGGGTTGCGGATGCAGTTGCTAATTTTTCTTTAGAATTATCGATTCCTTGTACTGAATTCTGTTATGTTCACCATTACTTTGCTCAACTCTTGGTTTCAGAGGTAAGGGGACTAAGCTTTGTTCTTTAATAAGATTAACCGAACGAGCTTGACCTCGT
The DNA here is from genome assembly GCA_964016875.1 of Fallopia convolvulus. Taxonomy (NCBI): domain Eukaryota; kingdom Viridiplantae; phylum Streptophyta; class Magnoliopsida; order Caryophyllales; family Polygonaceae; genus Fallopia; species Fallopia convolvulus. Next base: position 14,416,473 of record OZ024729.1, on the reverse strand, counting down.
TTTCTGATTAAAAACAAACATATTTTTTTATCAGAAAAGAGGGTTAAACCCTTGCGATTAATAAAGGAGTTCAAATTTGCTCATTAGGGGCTAAATAATCTGCAGAAAGTGCATTTAACATATGTAAAGGAAGATTGTTTAAAATTACGAAAGGAGCAACAACTTGCAAAGCCTCATTAGCTAGCATATCAGCAGGAACATTTGCCGTGCAACGAACAAGTCTAACATGAGTCTCCCACCTAGCATCATGCAACTTCTTATGACATTGTCGCATTAGAGCACAATCTGGGTAAGTGTCAACAGATCTGGCCTTCAAAAGTCTCACTACCTTTGAAGAGTCAGTTTCGACAACCAATTTCGGAATGCCGAGTTCTGTCGCAACATTCAACCCAATAAGAACCGCCTTCAGTTCAGCTGTAAGAGCAGTACAATAACCACAGGTGAACATAAAAGCCTTAACAACAGTCCCAACATGGTCTCTTATCAGTCCACCACCACTTGCATTCCCCGGGTTACCTTTAGAGCAACCATCCGTGTTCAATTTGTGCCAAAAAGGAGCCGGTGCACTCCATGAATTAGGCACCAAGTTATCATCAACAGGACCTGTCGAGATAGTCGTGATATCACTATGATTGGCTGCCCAAAAAGCCTCTGTTATGGAGCACACTGTCGATGTGAGGCGAAGGTGATCATCTTGGCCTTGGAAAACTAATTTTTTTTGACATTTCCAAACATACCACACCATATTTGCATACTAGGAGCAGCTTTTGTCTTTATGTTTAATTTCCATGGCAACCCAAGCGAGTGGGTCATTGCAACTGAAGAAATTTGGGGGCGACATATTACCAAACAAAGCCAGGCAACACGAATAGGAGCATAATCACGAAGGAGGTGCAATTCAGTTTCAAGCTGACTACATCTTGGACAAGCGTCGGTGTTAGCAATATGACGATGGAATCTATTTGCATTGCATAACACACTATTTGCATTTCGAACGCGTTGCTGCACCGGCATGGACCAAATTTATTTCCAATTAAAGCTTGGCAACCCCGGGTTTCCAGCCTCATCCCGAAGCAATCTCATCAGAGAATTGGACGAAAAATTTCCATCATGAGTTAGACTCCACGACAATTGATCTTCACCCCGCTCGTCCTCATAACGCTGAATCGACATCTGTTTCATACAGTCAGTGTGCTCCAAATAAGGCGAAATAAGACTCCAATTCCAACAGCCACCATGCCAACATTCAGCAACAATCAACCCAATAATCATATCCGAAACCTCCTGAGTTGCTGAATCAATTAGAGGTTGTTGAGAGATCTAAGGATGGAGCCAAAACAAAGTCGAGTGGCCATTACACACACTCATCTGAATGCCTTTAGACAGATATTCAACCCCATGAAGAACACCTTTCCAAAGATAAGAGGAATTTGGCCGGTTATTAAACATGTCAATGTCTGCTCGACCAGCACAATATTTGCCATGTAAAACACAGTGTAATATCCGCAATTTTCGTTAAGAAAATAAATTTTATTTCTTAATATTTGATTATTTTATTAAGTAAATAATCTCATAAATTTTTTTTATTTGAATAAATAAATTTATTAAAGACGGAATTTATAAATTCATATCGTAACGAAAATTCTTTTCTCTTAAACTTCCAACCTTTCTTTCTTAAAAAGAAAGCAATGGGCCTTAGCCCGGCCCATTTAAAAAGACCATATTTTATTAAAAGGGGTGTTTATAAAAAACAATAGAGACCAAGGGGTGAGATTTGAACCCTTGACCACTTACCCCTTCTCCCACTCCTCAACCACTTGTACTATTTGGTTTTTCTGATATATTAATACAATCAGTTGTATTTAAACTCATTCTTTCCAGTAGAATTTTGCCAAAACCGGATTCCGAACCATTTGAAGCTCGAATTGGGTAGTAAATGGGGAGATTTGGGAAGGATTTTTATGCCGAAAATCATCTCCCACATACTCTATTTTTAATAAAATTTAATCACCTCTCCCACTCACCATTGAAGGAGATTTGGGCACTCAAGAGAATATTCTCTTCTTCTCTACTCCTTCCACTAACTAGTTGGCCTATTTAAAGGACTCATTAGACCTTTAGAAGCCCTTATTCAAGCCTCAAACACTCTCTTCTCACCAATTTCTCTCCTTTGATCAAGCTGATTTTTTTCCCAAAAATCAAAGAAATTTCGTTTTAATGTTTTTTTGGGTGTTCCGACCACCTCCGATCGCACCTGGCCACCACACCGGCCGCGCCGCCCCTCCGCGTCGCCCAGGAGACCCGCCGGAGCCACCCTCCCATGGTGTCGCTTCTCCCCTGTGCGTCGTCGTCCATCCTGTAACTTCTCTGGCTTCTTGCGTGAATCAGAATAAGAGGAAGGAGAAGGGTAATTGTTTATGGGCCTTTTATTTTACACTTTTGGGCTGATTTCTATTTTTAATGAGCCCATTTTTGCCTTCAATCTCTAAAAAAATCAGATTAATTAAAATTCTACTATTGTACATGTTTTTATATGAAAATAACTTGCATGCAATGATTTTAAAGGGAATTTATTTTTACAAGTTGTAGAATAAAATTTTATAAATCCAAGATTTATAAAAATGATTATTTACTTAGAAAATTCTGATTTTATTCTATGTAAAAGGGCCTAGACCTTTTTCTCTTTTTATACATAAAAACTCTTTGATTGTAAAAGTGTGACTTGTAATTTTATAATGTAAAGTTTTCATGCATGCAATCTTCATGCATGTCCTTTATAAGCATTCAATTTGATTTTATATGAATTTTTAATATTAATAAGTCTAGTAAAGACAAATTTGATTTTTTTTAAATTAAAAGTACCTTTGTGTGTACTTTTATAAGAGTTTTTATAAATTAAATTCTCTTGCATGTATTGATAAACTTAAGAATAATCTTTTCTATGATTTTTGATCAAATAGAAGTTAATAAGAACAACATATATTATTGAAATTAAAAGTGCCTTGCATGTATTTTTAAAAGAGTTTTTATAGCTTAAAACTCTTTTGCATGTTATTTTTAACTAAAATGAATATTGATAAAATATTTTAAACCATCTAGAGTTTAAAATGAACTTATAAGGTTTTTATCCACTTAAGAAAATTAAAATAGTAGTACATGGATTTTTATAAAAATATTTATGAAAAATCCTTTCTTGCATGTTAAAATTAACCTTGTCACATAAACTTTTGAGAATAAAATAAAGTTTGACATTAGAAATAGTAAAATGCATGCAAATTATATTTTAAGTATATTTCAATTATTGCATATGGTTTAAAAGGAATTTCCTTTTTATTTAAATAAGATTTTACATATGTCTTTAAAATAAATATTTTAAAATCATAAAGAGTATTATTTTGAAAATAATAATAAGGATTATTATTTTCTATTCCATATCTAAATTGTTAACTAAAATAATTTAGATTTAACATTCATTCTCTTAGAAGAGGGAAATAAGAGAAAAGTGTAGTTAATATTAAAATAGGATTTTTATACGTTTCGTTCGTATTCCCTTTCGGTCAAATAGGTCGAAGCGCTCGACGTCTCTAAGAGCTTATAATTCCGCCTTACGAATATTCCGAAAGAAATCCAAGGCAAGTGGACATTCTACTTGAACCTTTCGATAAAGTCGATTCCGTTAACTTGTTCTATGTTGGGAACAATTTGCTTGCTAAATAAAAATAAACCTAGGAAATACCGATTGTTAGAGATAATGACCATTGATAGCATTAGTACTATTACTATCGTTAATAGGAATTATTGCTAGACTTGTGGTGTGATTTGCTTGTTTAAAATCTCTTTTCGAGATTCGTTATGAAATTCGTAGTTAGATTAATAAGGGATGCGGGCTCGGCCCGAACATCTCTATATAATATGTCGAGTGGTATGGCACCATGCCCTCTCTTCCCTCGATTGTACGGATCATGATCTATGTCTGCTCCTACCCGAAGGAGGGACGTGTGCACCCTAGCTAGGTGCCGGAACTCAGTTCCCGTAAGTGGTACGTCGGCCCATTCATGGCCCCCCACTCTTAAAAATCGTTAAATATGATGAAAGTTTTGATCACGAAAGAAAGTAAGTGCTAAAGCACATTAAAAGAAACCAAAACCGGACCGATCTCAAATGATCGATCCGGCTCTCGGTCCGAAAGGGCGTGAGAGGTTTTCTAAAAACTTATGTGTAATTAACGTTCCCAACATTCATTCTATTCTAAGACGTTCTACAATCTCGTAGTTCGCTCTTTTTCGGTTTACGAGTTATCTCATCTCGAGACTTACTCTTTCCGTTCTTAATAACTCCACTTAAACTTAAACACATCTCGAATACCTCGTAGTAAGTTCGATACTTTACCAAACTACCTTAAGATTGTCCGTTCTCGCTTGCTTAGTCTCTTTAGACTAATTCTGTTCTTCCGCAATTCTGCCTGGCATTTTCCGCCTTTCGCGCCAAATGCCAGAATCCAGGAAATCTCCATCAAAGGCGTGAAGGAAGAAGATCAATCAAGAGAAGGAAGGAAAATCGGTTTTAAATCAAATATGATATTTTGCTCACTTTCGGGTCATTCTACGCTTAAGCAAAAACAATGTTATTTTAATTTCCGCTGCTCAACAATACTTAAGGTTTTAGACTTCGCTAAACTAAACCATGGTATGTAATAAGTATTTCTAAAGTCTCGTATATGAGCAACTCTTTTGATTGTAATAATTTTATAATTCCGCATTTCTATTTAACTTAATACCTTATAAAGCCTTGGGTGACTTTGGATGGTAAAATCCGAGGTCACTGGCGGTAACACCTATCGATGCAAAATTGGGGTGTTACACACGACTTGAAAGCATGACCGGGTCCTTGAGTTTGACTAGCTCATCGATCTGAGGCCTAACCCGCCCTCATTCTTTGGCCGGGAAATTTTATGACGAGCAAGCAAATGAATTTTATGCTGATCAAAAGTTGAGCCCCAAACAAACTCACTAATATGTTGATCAATCGAATCATAAACGGCCCTGGGAATGAGGTTTGTTTGCATGGAATATATCGGAAGACTCGTCAACATATAATTGTCCAAAGTAGTTCGTCCGGCCATTGAGAGAATCTTAGTATGCCTGCCCCTGATACGTGATTGGACCTTTTCCAAGATAAATTGAAACCGGTCATTCGTGATGCGCCCACAAGACATCGAAACACCAAGATAAGTCCCAAAAGCGTCAATGGATGGCATATTCATGAAACTACTGATCTCTAATCTCAACAATGCCTTGACTTTCCAAGAGAAAAAGATAGAGCTCTTAGTGTAACTGAACTGCTCCCTGGAAATTGCACAAAAGTGTTGAAGACAGCTTTTGATGATCTCAGTCTGAGCCTTTGACGCCTCAGCAAAAAGAATTAGATCATCCGCATAAAACAGATGAGAGAGCATGACACCACCACTTTCAATCGGTTTCCAAGCACCAGCTCCCACCTAGTCTTGGATGATATGAGATAGTTTTTCCATACCGAGGACAAACAAGTACGGGGAAAGTGGGTCGCCCTAACAGACTCCCCGATGGTGTGAAGGAACCCAAAAATTCGCCATTCCACAACAAATCAACTTTCCCACTTTTCTGTGTTTTCATGACGAGTTCCACCAAATGGATTGGAATATGAGCCTCAATCAGCATCAATTCCAAAAAATCCTAGCGTATACGATCTTACGCTTTCGCCAATTCAATCTTAAGCATCATCCACCTAGTAGAGCCTTGATTCGCCAACATCGTGTGAATGACTTCCCGTACAATCACAACATTATCCACAATTTGTCTTCCCGGTATAAAGCTAGCTTGCGCCAGATGAATTAATAAAGGAAGAACATGTTTGAGACGGTTCACAAGGATTTTTGTGATCAGTTTATAGACAACATTCAACAAAGAAATTGGTCTATAATGTGCTGGTAAAGTAGGACCATCCACCTTTGCAATCAAAGTCATCAAAGTGTCACATAAGCCGTCTGGAATAGCGCCTGTATTCAAAACCTCAAGGACAAAATTCGTCGTTTGGGCTCCTACTACATTCCAATTTTTTTGATAGAAAATAGCAGGGAACCCATCCAGCCTTGGAGCTTTATAAGGTCCCATTGAATTAATAGCCATCTCGACATCAATAACAGAGAATTCAGAACATAATTGGTTAGCAAAATTTTCCTCCAAAACTAGGAAGTTGGTGAAAATAGGCGATGAGAAACATCAGCAAGCGGTTCAGCAGTGAAAAGAGCAGTAAAAAATTCAAAACCAGCTTCTGTAATTTCGCCTCAGTAGACACCCAACAATCGATAGAATCTTTCAACATTGTGACACGAGCAGAACGACGACGAATCTTTCAACCGTTGTGAGGGTCTAGAAGCAAGTGCTTTTCGGGCATCATTAAGGCGAGCCCACAACTTTCGCTTCCGAAAAAAGATATTACCAAATATCTCTTTGTTCCACTGTTTCAAATCAACATATAGATTTGAGAGTGAGCTATTTAAATCAGTATCTGAGTGCCACTTCAAAGTCAGAAAAGAGTGAAAATTTTCATGAAGTAGCCAAGAAGCTTGAAAGCGGAAAGGTTTATTGCCTTTTGAAGCTGTATTCTCATTTGACGTTCTGATCAATAAAGGTAAATGATTTGAATATGGGGCCACCAAGTGCTGGACGGACGCATTTCGAAACCAATCCGGTCAAGTTTTCGAGTAGAGGGCCCGATCAAGACGGGCAGCTGATCTCGTGTTCATTGTTTTCCCAACAGTCCAAGTAAACATCGGACCCGAGAAACCCAAGTCCATTAAACGAAGATCATCAATCCAGCGGCTGAAGGTCTTTGATGAGTGATTTGAGCCAACCGAAGACGACGACCTCTCATTGGGACCAATAGTTGCATTGAAATCACCGGCCAACAACCAAGGCCGGTTATTTGTACTCGCAAAGCTCCTTAAGTGGTCCCAAAGATCCATATGCCTCGTCGGGTTAGGAGCTGCATAGATCGCTGATAGAAGCCAAGGTTCCTCACCCCTACGGTAGATCTCAACAGTAATGTGTTGTCGATGAAGCGAGACTGGGATGACATTGAATTCAGCGGTATTCCAAAATAACCAAATACCTCCAGCAAAACCATCAGCCTCAATTCTGATCATCCCATCAAACTGAATGCGTTGACAGATTTCATCCGCCTGGATACCGCTAACCCGAGGTTCCAAAATAGCAAGCACACTAGGGTGGTGAATTCTAATCAGTCCCGAAGAGAATTTAGGAAACGAGTGTTCCCTGCCCCCCCCCCCCCCCGAACATTCCAGATCATTATGCTAAGATTATTAATAGACATAAAATAGTTGATAAGAGGTCCAAACACAGGTTGCAATGGGTGAGCAACTTCAAGCATATAAGAAACAACAACTTCAGCAAGTCTACCGAAGGCATTAGTGATCATGGGGGCATTGAAATCATGCACAAGAGCGGGTTTAGTTTCACTCTAATTGGCAAGAATTCGATAATCATCTTGTTTGCTAGCTTGGGGAGGGTCCGTAGAAAAGGACCCGGGTGTCTGCCCGTTATCAGGAGGCTCTGTTGTTGTGGACAATTTCCGGGATGACCAACATAACTGGTGGGTGTGGTGGAGATGCCATCGGTCAGAACGGTACTAGGGGTGATGTATTGTGGGGTCTCAGAGATAGTAGAAGAGTTTATCACCGGTGTTGGGGCACTCTTCAACGGTATTGGAACAGTCGCGTTTTTGGCCAAGGATATAGCTTGTTGTGCAAGTAGATTGGCTTTTTTTATTCTAGTATCTTTGGTTACCATAACCGACTTGGTTGAGGATTTGGTTTGGGATTTTTTTGTGGGGGAAAGTGAGAGATTCTTGAGATCTTTTTAATCTTTTTTCTCTTTATTTTTTGGAAAGTGCGTGCCATCATTATCATTCTTTCTGGGAATACCTATTTGCCTTATAACAGCATTTGAGCTCATGATGTTCGTATTTTTGGTATAGTTTTTAGTATGTTTTCTTAGTTTATTAGGATTAGTTTTAGTAGTTTTAGGATTAGTTTTGTGTGTCTTTTTGGATAGTTTTGCATATTTTGTGGAAAGTATGGAAGCTACTCCGTTTTGTGTATTTTTGTAGGTTTTAGCAAGGAAAAGGTGTTGTTTGGAGCTGAATTTGGAGCACTATGATGAAGGATGGAGGAATACAAGATGAAGAAGTTGAAGTCTAAATTTTTGGAGTTGAAGTGTTGAAAAAGACAAGCCCAGGCTCGTTAACGAGGCTGTAAGGGCTCGTTAACGAGGCTGTAAGGGCTCGTTAACGAGGCTACGAGATAAAGTTTTCGAGAGTTTGATTCTGTGACTCACCGATCCTGTGCGAGAATTTATTTCCGTGTCGGTAGAGCGTCTCTTTTAGGGTTATTATATTATGTATTTTAGGTCTTGTTATCTTTCTAGATTTTATTTCTATCTTTTAGGATTTTATTTCTGTCTTTTTAGGAAAGTTTTTATCTTTTAGCCTTTTTATTTTCTAGCCTTATTAGTATAAATAACCCTCTTATTTAGCCTAGAAAGGGGGAGATGAAGTAGAAAAGCAAGCAGTAGAGAGAAGAGGAAGAGCCGAGAGAGGGAGAGAGGATCGGAGTCGAGATCAAGAGCTCGGTGGACGAGAGTTACCGGGGTCGTTAGTCAGTATTTCGGTTCGGTGCTTTGTATTTTTCGGTTTCTTCTGAATTTCTGTAAGACGATATTTCTTATTAGTTTGAGTAGTGTTTTGTTTTCAATGATTTCTTTTTTTGAATTTATTTGTTTCTTAGTTACTAGTTATGAGTAGTGAGTAGTCTTCTTTTCTAGGGTCAGGGGTTTAACCCGGCATAGTTATGCATGTTTGATGAGTAAGATTATGTGTTGATTGCCTTCTATTTATTTTTGAGATTGTTTGTTGTGCTTAGACCTAGATGAAAGTCAAGGTGATTTGAGTTTTTAACTTGATTGAGAGAGAAAGTTATAGACTTGAAGGTTGATATTGTTCGAATACGAAAGTTTCGAGCTTTGGATCCAAAACAAGCAATTGAGTGAATTGGTTTATGAAAGTAGATTAATTTACTTGTGAGTCAACGAAAGTTGATAATTTATCTATTTAAAGGCATGATCTTATCTTCTTGCAAGTTTATATGCATGACTATGTTGTGGTATCCCTTGTCCTAGATCTTTGTTTTTATTTGAATTCTTTTTTAGAAATATTCGTTACTGAGTTCGTAGCCTCGGTACCGAACCTGTTTAGGTCGTTAGTGTTTAGTCTTTTGTTTACGGTGGTTCGTTAACGACCCTGACAACGTCGTTAACAAGGCTGCTTGTTAGTGTTTTGCTTGTTATTGTTTGATTTTTAGTAGTCGATAAACATACAACCTTGCTTCTCGTGGAACGATCCTGACTCCCCTATACTCAACGGGGTCTTGACTTATAAATTTATTTGTTGTACTGAGTGAAGGCCCATCAACAAATTGGCGCCGTTGCCGGGGAAGCATTGAGTTTGTTTGTTTATCTGTGGGTCTGGGAATAGCCCGACCCCGTTTTTGTTTTTAACTTTTGTTTTCTTTGTGTGTTTTCTCAGTGCATGCCGGTAGGACGTCGAAGGCTCAAATTTGACAACGCTGGTTATTATTCAGAACCTGAACGTTCCCTGCACCGTAGACACCGAGAGAACCGAGCCATGGCCACACCTGAAGAGCTGGCTCGTCAGCTAGAAGTCCTCCAAACACAGATGGAGGCATTAAAAAATGAGAAGGAAGGCGTTGCTGCCGAGGCTAAGCGTCAACGAGCTTCCAATGCTCGTCTACAAGAAGAGCCGAATGCCTATCCGAGGAATGCCAAACAATACATGCATCCAGAATTGAGGGTGCCAGAGTCCCCAATCGTGCTTCCGGAGATAGAGAAACCCTTTGAGATTAAGTCTCAATTTATATCCTTAATTAAACGGGCTCAGTTTGAAGGGAAACCTACTGAGTGCCCTATGGAGCATATTAGAAATTTTCTTGATCTATGTGACACCATAGCTGCTGAAGGTGTCTCACTTGAATATGTTCTGTTAAAAGCTTTCAGGTGGTCTCTAGCTGGAAAGGCCCTGAGCTGGTTGGAGAGCCTACCTCCTAAGTCTATCAGGACTTGGAAGAACTTGTATGATCAATTTCTTACAAAATTCTTCCCTCCTGCCAAGACAACAGAGTTGAGGAAATGCATCACCTCGTATCACCAGCTGCCTAATGAGACTTTTGTTGAAACATGAGAAAGATTCAAAGAGATGCTTAGACAGTGCCCCACTCATGGGCAACCTTTATATGTTCTGCAAGAAATCTTTTTCCAGGGTATCAACGCAGAGACCAAGAACCGCATCAACACGCATACTGCGTGCAGTTTTATAGAGATGGACCCTACGGTCGCATGGGAATTGCTGGATAAGTTGTCCAATTATGATGCCATGTATGGAACCCAGCAGACCCCCCAGCCCCAGAAACGTCTCTACATGCCTAACCGAGAAGAAGTTGACCCAGACGTTAAGAATCAATTTCTACAAGACGAGGTCAACCGCCTGAAGAAGCAGGTAAGTTTTCTGAAATCCTCTCAATCTTGTCAAGAGTGTGGTTCTTTTGCCCATAGTACTTCTGCTTGCACTAACATAGAGCAGGTAAGAGCCGCTGAGACAATTGCTGAGATGAATTACATGAGAGGCCCATACAGGAACCAACCTAGCGATTTTGACAGGTCGAACAACTATCGGACGTGGGGCAATCAAAATCCAAATCCAAGCTATGCAGCGCCTCCACCAGATAGACGACCTGCGCCTTATCGACCTCCAGGCCATCAGGAGCCACCATCTTGGGTACAGGGGTTACAGGAAAGCATCAATAGAGTCCACAACAAGGTCAATGAAGTTCAAGCTAACCTTAACCACCAGAATAAAAGATGGGGAGAATTCGATGTATGGAAGAAGAATGTCGATTCCTAACTAGGGAACCTTGCTGCACAAATTCCAAGGCCACAATGGCAACTTTCGGTCCGCCCCGAAGAAAACCCTAAAGGACAAATAGCAGCGGTACACCTTAGGAGCGGAAAGACATTACCGGAGCGAGTCCAAGCTGAGGACAAGAAGGAAGAGGACGCCACGGTTCAGCTCGGTAACGAGCCAACGAGGGCGATTACCGAACCAGCGTACCATGGTGACGAGGCTCCGAGAGTACCTAACGACCCCAGCCCAGGTAAGTTTTCGAATCCGAGCCTTCCTCTCAATCCCAGGGTAGTTAACGACCCTATCAGGGCCGGTAACGACCCGCCGAGCGTACCTAACGACCCTAGTGTCGACCCGGTAGCATCACCCCTCGAGCCTAACTTGGTTCCGAGGATGGTGAAATCTCTTCCATTTCCCACTAAGAAATCCATGGACTCTACAAAGAGTAAGTTCAAGCGTTTCGTAAAGATTCTTCAGGGCATTAATATTTCCATCCCATTCGCTGAAGCCCTAAGCGAAATGCCGGCTTACACAAAATTCTTGAAAGATATTCTTAGCAGGAAAAGATCCATTACAGAGCTGCAGGATGAAGTCAGATCTATAGCTCTACCAGAAAAGTTGGGAGATCCAGGGAGATTTGCAATAACTATAGGTATAGGCGACCACAAGTTCAAAGCTTTATGTGATTTGGGAGCCAGTACTAGTTTGCTTCCTCTCTCAATTTGGTCTAAAGGCAACATGGGACCACTAGATCCCATCAACATGCGGCTTTACATGGCAGATGGTTCTTGCATCAAACCTCTAGGGGTTGTCGAAGACTTTCCGGTTCAAGTGGGCAAATTCTTTGTTCCAAACGATTTCATCATCATGACAATGCGCGAAGATCCGGTAGTTCCCATTATTTTGGGAAGACTGTTCCTCGCCACAGTTGGAGCCATAATTGATGTGAGGAGGGGACTCCTAACTTTCAAAATTGGGGATGAGGTGACAGAATTCCGATTCAAACAATCAATTAAGGAGACCGATAGAGCCGAAGTCAAGATGCTCTACACCCACAAGGAGATCATTGAATGTGGAGACCCTATTGGAAGATTGGCGTCAGATGATGAAATTTCAGGTCAAAGATGGGCGGAAATAGCTCCTATAGTTTCGGTAACGAGACCTCCATCTTCCGTACCGACTCTAATGGCAGAAGAAGCAGGCTTGTTAACGACCCACCAGCATCGTTAACGACCTTGGCCGAAGAGAATAAAATTTCAGCATTTGAATACCTCGAGGAGGTGTTGAAGACGGAGCCAGAAGAACCGATTATAATACCAGCTGAACCGTCCCCAACACTTAAACCCCTTCCAGACTCCCTCAGGTATGAATTCCTTGGTCCTAATTCTACTTTGCCGGTCATCATTAATGCTAAATTAAAAGATGAGAAAGTAGGAAAACTACTGAATGTGCTTAGGATGCATAGGAAAGCCATAGGCTACTCCCTAGATGATATAACTGGCTTATCTCCTTCCCTTTGCATGCATAGGATATACATGAAGGATAATCATAAACCCACCATAGAGCATCAACGTAGGTTAAATCCTAACATGAAAGATGTGGTTAAAAAGGAAATCATTAAATTACTTGATGCTGGGATCATATTTCCTATATCGGACAGTCAATGGGTGAGTCCGGTCCATGTAGTCCCAAAGAAAGGGGGGATGACTGTCATAGAAAATGAAAAGGGAGAGCTTATTCCGACTAGGACCACCACTAGTTGGAGGATGTGCATTGATTATAGGAAGCTTAATAGTGCCACTAGAAAAGATCATTTTCCGCTTCCTTTCATTGATCAGGTGTTAGAACGCTTAGCCCAGCATGATTATTTCTGTTATTTAGATGGCTATAGCGGTTTTTGGAAAATTCCCATTCATCCCGATGACCAGGAGAAGACAACCTTTACATGTCCTTATGGAACCTTTGCTTATAAAAGAATGCCATTTGGGCTTTGCAATGCCCCTGCCACCTTTCAAAGGTGTATGATGGCCATTTTTTCGGATATGATAGAGGAGATTGTAGAGGTTTTCATGGATGACTTTTCTGTTTATGGTTCTTCATTTGATTCATGTCTTGCTAACCTTGCACGAGTGCTTAAAAGATGTGAAGAAACCAATCTTGTGTTAAATTGAGAAAAGTGTCATTTCATGGTTCAAGAGGGGATAGTACTAGGGCATCTTGTCTCTAAGAGAGTAATAGAGGTAGATAAAGCAAAGATTGAGCTTATTGAAAAACTACCTCCCCCTTCCTCTGTAAGAGACATAAGGAGTTTCCTAGGGCATGCTGGCTTTTACAGACGATTTATTCAGGATTTTTCTAAGATAGCTAAACCCTTGACTAACCTACTAATGAAAGATGTAGTGTTTGAGCTGTCTCCAGAATGTCTTGAAGCATTTTACAGGTTAAGAGCTGCCCTCGTGTCCGCCCCCATTATGCAGTCCCCGGATTGGACATTACCCTTCGAGATTATGTGCGATGCCAGTGACTATGCAGTCGGTGCAGTCTTAGGACAACGAAAGGACAAGAAACTCCACGCCATGTACTACGCTAGTAAGACGCTGGATGAGGTGCAGAGTAAGTATACCACAACGGAGAAGGAGTTCCTTGATGTGGTATTTGCCTTTGAAAAATTCCGGTCCTACCTTGTTGGATCCAAAGTGATTGTTTATACTGACCATGAGGCTGTTAGATACCTAATGGCCAAAAAGGATGCCAAGCCTAGATTGCTTCGTTGGATGCTCTTACTGCAGGAATTTGACCATGAAATAAGAGACAAAAAGGGAGCAGAGAACCTAGTGGCGGATCACTTATCCAGATTGCCGGTTGAACACATCACTGAATCCAATAATGAGGTGCCAATAAACGATTCCAGACTTGACGAACACCTCCTGCTGAACGAGGTCGAACTCAACAAAACCCTCGTTACCGACCCCTTTAGGGTCGTTAACGAGGCACCGAGGCTGGAACGCATGGATCACGAAGGTAAAATTCCATGGTGGATCGACATATTAGTTGGGCAGGTCGTTACCAAGCCACGGGAGGTCGTTACCGAGGATAATACTGCATCCCCAGGCTCGTCAACGACCCACTCGGGTCTTATGACAACCAAGGCAGGTAAGATTTCTGAACCCGAACTTGCTCAATTCCATTCAATTCCATCTCCTCCTTCTACTTCTTCAATATCAATCCATGCTGCTAGAGGGTCGAAAGCCCCTTGGTTTGCGGATTTCGCTAACTATCTTGTAGGAGCCGTAATTCCCGAGGGTTTATCCCCACAAAAGAAGAAGAAGTTCCTCCACGATGTAAAACAGTACTATTGGAATGATCCTTACTTGTTTAAACAAGCAAGTGATCACCTCTTTAGACGCTGTGTCCCAGAAGAGGAGATAGAGAACGTGATTGGTCAATGTCACACACTTCCTACTGGAGGTCATGCATAAGGGTTCAAAACCACAACGAAGATTCTTCAAAGTGGTCTCTATTGGCCAACCATGTTCAAGGATGTACAAGCTTATGTGACAACATGTGATGGGTGCCAACGCTCAAGCAACATCACTTGGAGACATGAGAATCCACTAACCGAGATATTAGAGGTCGAGTTATTCGATGTATGGGGCATAGACTTCATGGGACCGTTTCCCGCATCAGACCCCTACAAATACATCCTAGTGGCGGTTGATTATGTCTCTAAGTGGGTAGAAGCCGTTGCTACAAGGACTAACGACGCTAAAACTGTGGCTAAGTTCATCAAGACCAACATTTTCTCCAGGTTCGGCGTTCCAAGAGTCCTCATTAGTGATGGTGGTTCTCATTTCATTGAGCGGAGTTTTGAAGCACTTTTGGCTAAGTATGGGGTATCCCATCGGGTGGCAACACCATATTATCCCCAAACCAGTGGCCAGGTTGAAGTTTCAAACAGGCAAATAAAGAGCATATTGGAGAAGACAGTGTCCCGTTCTAGGAAGGATTGGTCTTCCAAATTGGATGACACTCTATGGGCATACAGGACAACATACAAGACGCCTCTACGCAGAACTCCTTATAATCTAGTGTATGGCAAGGCATGTCATTTACCGGTTGAGATGGAGCATAAAGCATTATGGGCTCTTAAGGAGCTCAACATGAACCTCGACGTGGCAGGAGCAAAAAGATTCATGGACTTGCAAGCATTAGAAGAATTGAGGCTGAAGGCGTACGAAAATGTTGAAATTTACAAAGAGCGCACCAAGCGGTCGCATGATCGGAAATTAGTGCCCAAAACTTATGAAGTTGGCGATAAGGTACTTCTTTTCAACTCTAGACTCCGATTATTCCCAGGGAAGCTTAGGACACGATGGAGTGGGCCATTCGTGGTTCATCACATCTATCCTCACGGTGCAGTGGAGTTGATCGATAACCAAGGCGTAATCTTCAAAGTTAACGGCCACCCGCTGAAGAAGTTTCACGAGCAACCCGACCCGGATGAAGAGATTAGAGTCACTATGGCTCTTACAACGTCGGACTAGCCAAGGAGTAGGTCGGGCTGACGACGTTAAAAATAGCGCTTACGGGAGGCAACCCGCTTTTAGTATAGACTAGATTTTTCTTTTCTTTTTTGATTCTTTTTCCTAGCTTTCTTTTGAGTTATAATTAGTAGTTTTTTAGGATAGAAATTAGGATAAATTTAGAGCTAACAAGATGCAGAAAAAGGGGCTCGAAAATCACTCAAGGAGGCTACGGTGGCTCGTTAACGACCCACCCAGGCTCGTTAACGACCCGGTTTGGCGAATCGACTCGGGCAGGTAAGTTTAATTTCTAACCCTAATCTATCTTCTATCTTCTACCCTATTTCTTACCCCCCAACCGCCATTACCTACCCCCTCCTATTTCTACCCCCTTCTATTTAACCCTTCTAAAACTCTCAAAAATCCTACCCACAAATCTCAAACTCCAAATCCCTCAAACCTCCACCGAATACCCTCACCACCGATCGGAATCCTTCACTCTACCGACCGTCGGAGACGCCTTCGTTACCGAAGCCCGGAACCCCTTTTTCCCACCGACGAGATCCAAGCTCGTTACTCACCAAATCCGATCTCTTGTTCTTCAATTTCGCGATTTTCTTGTATGATTTCTAAACCCTAACTCTTAATTGCATGATTCATGGTTTTTAGGGTAGAAATTGCATATTGGGATTATGTTTATAGAGAGGGTCGATTTGCATGTTTGGATTTTGCTCATGAAACTTTGATTGTGCTTAGTTGTTCTTGATCTTGGGAAGGATATTCATGTTAGATGTCTCCATTGTGAAAATTTGATTAGAAAAGCATGAATTTTTCTTGTTCTAGTATTAAGTTCAATCTTGGCCATATCAATTTTGGGTAAATTAAAGCATGTTCGGGATGGGTAATTGAGCAAGTATGGGGTACATAAACCCGATTGTGAGTCTAGTGAAGGATTATAGAGGATTGCATGCTTGATTTTTAAAGTTGATAAAACTCGGAATTATTTGAACTAGCTCTTAGCAGCTCGTTAACGACCCTGCACAAATTCAAAATGCAATAACCAGTCTAGATTCGTAAACGACCCAATTGGGTAGTTAACGAATAAATCTGAGGATTATTTCGAGACCAAGTATGGGGTCTCTTGCCTAATCTACTTGAGTGGATCTTATCTTGGAAAAATCATAATTGCTTTGTAGATCACATGGCAAGTTCAAGCAGACCCGCTACCCGAGCCCAAAAGAAGAGAAGGAACCAGAGGTCCCCATCTCCACCTCGCATGGACAATGTGATCTTGCGTACTCAAGGGCAAACAGATCGTTACAATGCCATCCTAGACAAAGACCACAACACTCGGTGGTTTTCAAGGACGAGTGCCAAGCAAATGGGGATTTATACGGATGTCAAGGAGGCCTTTGCTATTCTCGGTGTACCTTTTTTTATGAAATTGTTTTTAGGAAGGAATAGCATTTGATGAAATTGAACACATATACTTTATAGCATAAGTGATGCAATCCAACAAAATAGACCCAGTGAGTTATTTTTTTGGCCTTATAGGGAGAACATAAAAAATCCATCTTCTTTTCTTGTGTGATTTACTCTCTATATGCATATTATCTCTTGGAATTGTGATGGTTATCTATTTCTTGAGACCCGTATAAGATTTATAGTTCATTACTTGTGAAGATCATATGATGGAGAACTTATTTTTATAAGCCCTATTGTTCCTTATCCACCCTTGCATTATCCTCTTTTTGAAGCGAATTTGAGACCTGAAGCCTTTTATCTTTAGCTCCACAAAATTGTTCCCTAGCCGAGATAAGCTTGACCCTGTCTGGGGATTGGGACTTAAATTGGAGAGGTATTCTTTGTTGAGTGTAAAAAAAGAGTGAAATATTATGTTTGGTTTGAATTTAAGGGTCATTGGGAAGGGTAGAGTGGAAGTCTTTTGATTTTTAAGTTATGTAAAAAGAAAGATCTCTTGATAGTAAAAAAAAATGCACGAAATAAGGTTGATGGTTGGAAGAAAGTTGTTAAAGAGAAAGAGGAGTACACGATGTAGTTCGTTAACGACCCTGAAGTGGTTCGTTAACGAGGCAGCGAAGGAAAGAAAGGGAAAAAATGAAGAAAAAGAGAAGGAGTGCATTTGTGTTTAATAGGTATATCAGAGATTTTTTTATTTTTATAAGGCTTTCTAGGATATATAGGGTGAGTGAATGAGTTTGAGCATAAAGAAAAGAGTGAGTTTGGTGAAGTTGTTCTTATGAGAGTTTTTTGGTGAGATGTGTGAGTTTTTAGGAGTCTTTGATTCCCGGATATTATTAGCACCACATGACCAAAATATTTTCCATGCCTATTTGTCTATACAAAGCACCATTACAACCCGACCGAATGGAAGCTTCTATGAAATTTTTCATTGAGCCCCCTAAGTTCTCTTGATGATTTTTGCTTGTTTTTGACAAATCTTGGGTGGAGAGTATTGGAGATATAAGTTCCAATTTCTATGAGTTTTTGTATATTGGATTGAGTTGAGAGATTGAATTTATAAGCCCATACACTTGAGAGTTGAGTGAAGCACATTATTATCCCTTGTGAGGTTGGATTGTACTTTCTTATGTCTATTTGGTGCATCTGTGTGTGATGACGTTAATAATCATTTGTTATTTTTCTTCTATATGTTGATGTTGCTTTTTAGAAGATGGCTATGTCTTGATAAGTATGTTGTTTGGTTTTGATTATTGTTTAGTGATTGCTTGAGGACAAGCAAGTCTAAGTATGGGGTATTTTGATGTTCGTATTTTTGGTATAGTTTTTAGTATGTTTTCTTAGTTTATTAGGATTAGTTTTAGTAGTTTTAGGATTAGTTTTGTGTGTTTTTTGGATAGTTTTGCATATTTTGTGGAAAGTATGGAAGCTACTCCGTTTTGTGTATTTTTGTAGGTTTTAGCAAGGAAAAGTTGTTGTTTGGAGCTGAATTTGGAGCACTATGATGAAGGATGGAGGAATACAAGATGAAGAAGTTGAAGTCTAAATTTTTGGAGTTGAAGTGTTGAAAAAGCCAAGCCCAGGCTCGTTAACGAGGCTGTAAGGGCTCGTTAACGAGGCTACGAGATAAAGTTTTCGAGAGTTTGATTCTGTGACTCACCGATCCTGTGTGGGAATTTATTTCCGTGTCGGTAGAGCGTCTCTTTATAATTTTAGGGTTATTATATTATGTATTTTAGGTCTTGTTATCTTTCTAGATTTTATTTCTATCTTTTAGGATTTTATTTCTATCTTTTTAGAAAAGTTTTTCTCTTTTAGCCTTTTTATTTTCTAGCCTTATTAGTATAAATAACCTTCTTATTTAGCCTAGAAAGGGGGGAGAGGAAGTAGAAAAGCAAGTAATAGAGAGAAGATGAAGAGCCGAGAGAGGGAGAGAGGATCGAAGCCGAGATCAAGAGCTCGGTGGACGAGAGTTACCGGGGTCGTTAGTCAGTATTTCGGTTCGGTGCTTTGTATTTTTCGGTTTCTTCTGAATTTTTGTAAGACGATATTTCTTATTAATTTGAGTAGTGTTTTGTTTTCAATGATTTCTTTTGTTGAATTTATTTGTTTCTTTGTTATGAGTAGTGATTGCCTTCTATTTATTTTTGAGATTGTTTGTTGTTCTTAGACCTAGATGAAAGTCAAGGTGATTTGAGTTTTTAACTTGATTGAGAGAGAAAGTTATAGACTTGAAGGTTGATATTGTTCGAATACGAAAGTTTCGAGCTTTGGATCCAAAACAAGCAATTGAGTGAATTGGTTTATGAAAGTAGATTAATTTACTTGTGAGTCAACGAAAGTTGATAATTTATCTATTTAAAGGCATGATCTTATCTTCTTGCTTGTTTATATGCATGACTATGTTGTGGTATCCCTTGTCCTAGATCTTTGTTTTTATTTGAATTCTTTTTTAGTAATATTCGTTACTGAGTTCGTAGCCTCGGTACCGAACCTGTTTAGGTCGTTAGTTTTTGTCTTTTGTTTACGGTGGTTCGTTAACGACCCTGACAACGTCGTTAACGAGGCTGCTTGTTAGTGTTTTGCTTGTTTTTGTTTGATATTTAGTAGTCGATAAACAGACAACCTTGCTTCTCGTGGAACGATCCTGACTCCCCTATACTCAGCGGGGTCTTGACTTATAAATTTATATGTTGTCCTGAGTGAAGGCCCGTCAACAGCTCACCGAATCACGAGCCACGATATCCTTGGTGATATTTCCTACATTAGCGAAAGCCATGATCACCAGATCTTCCGGGTTGGATTTATTGCTAGTATTTGCAATCTCCACTAAAACCGCCTTGATGGGCTGGGGCTGAACCGGGTTTTGTGAGGCCGGGTTCTGTTGGCCGGATTCTTGTGCAGCAACGACTGTATCATCATCATGCACCGTCTCTTCCTCATTAGCTAGGACAACAAATCACGATCCAGGCCCCTAGTTGTTGGTTTTGGCACTTCGACCAGACTTTTCTTTGCCTGGTGATGTGTGTTTGGTTACATCCCCAGCAAAGGGCGAATCGTTGCCATCATTTTCATTTGTACCAGACTGCTCGGACTCTTAAGTGTGTTTTGGCTTGCGATTATTCAAGTTTAGTTTTCGCATCGGCTTCATAACTTTCATCCAAGGGACATAACTTTCAATCGCCAGTTGTTCATCAAGTGTTGGTGGTTTCTCTGCCACCTCGTTTGACTCAGTCTCCTCCTCTGGCTTTTCTGTCAAAGCAATAGTGTCCGTGCACTCCTCTTTTACACGTCCAATACGACCACAATCAAAGCGTAGCATACGAACACCCTCATATTGTATCGGCCAGTTATGTCCTCGATAGCGAAACTTTGGTAGAAGACGTTTAGTAAGATCAAGCTCCACACTAAATCGAACAAACTGTCCCCGATCATTCGTGACCGTAGTTCGATCTATTCTCGTTACTTGGCCAATTTGTTCTCTAATTCTCCGAATGCATGTAGCATTGAAGAATTCCATGCCAAGCCCCGGGATACGAACCCATGCAGTCAGGAGTTGCTGTTTGTCGATGAAAGGATTGAAATTTGGGCGCCAACGTTGCATTATTAGGTAGTTGTCCCTAACATATAAAGGGCCCTGAGTAAGCACGTGTAGTCGTCATCATTGGCAACTCTTGCAATATAATGGGCATTTCCAATGTCAACCAGGGTAAGCTTGCCCTTTAGCTCCCATTTCTGTTGAAGTCAGCTTCTTAAGAGTAATATATCCCGGTCCACGATTGAGCATATAAATGATGATCGATTTGGCCCAAGTACGCCTCATTGCACGTTTTTCGTCTGCAGTGAATCTAATAGCTGGGCAAAGAGGATCTTGAGTATCCTCCTCCCGTCATCATCAGTGTCATAAAGATCTGGTCGTTCCTTCCAAATCGAATCTTCTTGTCTCTCGCTTGGTTGAGCATTAGCTTGTGAAGGACTACCAACGACCATTTCTTTGAAAGAAAGTGGTTGGACAGCAGGTTTGACCGAGTTTTGAGATGTAGAAGCAAACTGTTTCGCCTCTGCTTCGGCTGGAGTTGGATTTTCCAGAGATTGTTGTGTTTCATTGTCGTTCCCTTGAAATAAAAGAGGATTCATGATACCTTCCGCATTAGATTGTGATGTTGATTCAGGATTGGCTATTGGCGGGTGTGAACCGGGGTCGCCGGGCCGGCGAGATTCCGTTCAGTGGTTTTGAAATTGCTATAGGCGGGGAAGCCCTAGAGAGCGTTTTAAAGGATAGACGAGCCTACGTGTCAAGAAATGTCGGCCTTGTTTCACTTTCCCTACAAAACCCCTTTCTACCCAAAAATCACTTTTAACACTCTTGAAATTCGTGCAACTTTCTCTCCTTTTTACGTTTTTCAAGACACTAAAAATCACTTTTCACCCAAAAATCCCTTTCTACCCACAAGTGAAACAACCCCTTTATGAGGTCTACCACAAAGAAATGATGGCCATGAACAAAAACATTTATTTTTTTGGTAGAAGAAACAAACAAATTTTTTTAACCTATAAAAAACTGAACTTGAGGTGATGATATTTGTCAATCAAAATAGATTTACTACTGTGACTTTTCAGCACTAGAAAGAAATACACATCTTTATTTTCATTTTATTTTAGGATGAAACAAGTACAACCTTATTCAAAACAAGCAATAAATACATCCTCACTCCAAAGAGCTTCAAACATACGCTTGTTTTTCACCAACAAGTAGCAGTACTAACAACTTCCACTTTATCATATATCATCATCAGTTGATAACATAATCCACCTCAACTCGGGCTTCGCTCCGTCGACCACTCGGAGGAACAACAATGTTGCAGAAAGCATTCTCCGGGTGACACTGACAATACCCTAAATTGGGCGGGCAGCCATAGTCCAGTGGAGCCGAGCAACCGCACACGCGTCCGTCACACCTACAACTCGGGTCACAAGGGCACGCCCAAGTCGGCTGCTGGCCCCACGACATCCACCCTCCGCCGGTGCAGCCACAGCCCATGTTGTCGCACCCACAGCGATTGCCATCGCAAGGGCAGCCCCACCAGAAGCCCTGGATCAGCGGGACGTTGCTTCCATATGGCATTGGAATGGTGTTTGAATCCGAGTTTCGGGATTTCCTTGGCTGCACGGGATCTTCTTCGCTTTCGCGGTCATTTTCGTGTAGTTTTGCGAGGCAGAGGTGGTTGCAAATCAGGGCTAGGAGGAGCCAAGTGACAAGTGTGGTGGTAGATGAAGAAGCCATTTTGAGGTAGAGTTTTGAATGTTGAGTTTTGAGTTGAGTGGGTAAGTAGTGTATATATATGGCTCTGAGGTTGTCTTGAATCTTGGAAACATGTAATTTTGATGGACTCTAATTTTATCGGTCACGCTATACTTGTGAAATTAGCAGAATTAGTGCCAGACAAATGCGCTAGTTTTCCCCTGGCAGCTGTTGCATTTTCCAATTGTGTTTAAATCTGCAATAAAAACTCAGCGGGACGTTGCTTCCATAAAGAGTACATTTGGAATGAACGGTTTTTTCTGTTGTTGTTCATGATCGACGTCACGTGCTGAAATTGACCAATTTAGTAGGTAGCGTTATAAAAATGTATTTCATTGGATATTTATTATAGGTTTAGAAACTAAGTGATTCGAATTAATGAAATCCCAATTCGAGTTAATCAAGAGACAACAAAACAAAACTGATAGATTACAACTGTTTGAGAACATTTTCCAGGGTTGAACAGAATATTTGTTTTATTTTATGCGCACTCTCCTTATTAGATAAAAGATTTTTCTAATGTGTGCGGCCATGAGTATATAATTAGAATTCTAATCTTGGTAAATGTGGATATTGTTTGTTAATTTTTATTTTTTTTAAAGGGTTCATTAATTTCAATTTATGGAATAGTTTTGAAATAATTTCTCAAATTAACACTTTTATTGTGTGCCCATATCACACATTAGCCGAACCCTTAGATAAAATTGCAAAATAATGCTATTGATATACAAGAACAGGCTAGTTAGCCAATAGAGCAAGAGCAACAAGAGAGACCTACAGAGATCAATTTTCCATTTTCAACCTATCATAAGGGGAGAAAATCACATGATACAAGTTTTTCTCAATTTTTTGATGCATAATATAACCTACAATTTCATAGTTGAAGGTTTGAAGCTACCTCACACCCTGATTTCAATAAAACCTTGCGACAGTTGCCCGAAAAAACAACGGAAAATCTATGATCGATACAAACTTATGTAATCTCATTTTACTTGTACTAGGTACATGCCGCGTGTATACATGTTGTAAATGACTTTTTGTAGTTATTTTAATTAATTTTAAATTATTTATACCTTTTTAAGGAAATAAATAAAATATTAGAGTTAAAATAAAAAATACTATTTTTTATTTATTTTTATGAACCAATAAATACCCATTTTTTATATGTTTTAGTTAAAAACTATATATCAATATACAAGTAAAAACCCATTTTTAAATGCAAAAAATTAGTTTAGGAAATGCTTCAGCCATAAAACGATTTTTTATTTTAAAAAAATGTTTTTAATATTTTATTTTTTTTTTATATACCCATAAATACCCATTTTGTATATGTTTTGATTAAAAATAAAAAATAATATACATTCTAAATATAAGTAATATGATTAATTAAAAATAAGCTTTATATTTTTTGGATATTAAATTTATTTATTATGCAAAATAATATAATTAACATATTGCATGACATAAGAGGTGAGTTTGGGGTAGAGGAATTGGTTGAGTCGTTAAGCTCTTATTTGATGCAGAATTAATTTATTTTATTCCTTTTTTTTTATAAATACACAAAAAAAAACCCAAAAAAGAGGTATTACATCATAAAATGTTACATTTATTTCACTATGCCATTTCATCACTACCCTATTTGCATAATTTTGTTCCAAATTTTGCATACAACTTTTTCCCATTCAAAATATTTATTTTCACCACTTGCCCTTCAAAAGACCATTGACACTAAATTGTGGTGTCATAATTGTCAAAAGAAAATAAAAGCATTGTTAAAACTTGTTATCGAATACTTGTGATTAGTTGATAACCTAATTACATTAACCTGACCTATGTCATGCACTTGAAAACATATATACACAAAGGCATTTTTTTTAATAAAATTCGCCCGTTCCAAATATTTAATTTAAATAAAAGTGTGATGAAATGAACCACTCACCGCGCAGCCCCCGCCCCCGACCCGTGATCGCCGACCACCTTCTCCAATCACCCATGGTGTTATTTCCGATCACGCGAGCTATAATGGTATGCAAATGCCATAGGTTGTAGGGTTAGAGAAATTGGTTGGCTTGTTGAGCTCATATTTGATGCAGATTTAATTTATTTTGTCTTTTTTATAAATATAGTGTGATTCATTGATAACCCAATTACATTAACTTGACTTATGTCACGCACTTGAAAAAATATATAAACAAACAAAATTTTTGAATATTGTTCCCCCATTCCAAATATTTAATTTAAATAAAAGTATGACGAAATGAACCACTTACCGCATCCACCCCTGGCCCGTCATCGCCGACCACCTTCTCCAATCATCCATGGTGTATTTTTCGATCTCTTTGATTAACAGAAGATGGAATCAGCTACTGGAGCGCCAAAAACCTCTTCTCTTGCATAGTGACTATAGAAAATCAATCAAAAAAGACTTATGCAATCAAAATAAAAACACCAAAATAATTGAAGGGATGATTTACAAATTCATAGTGAAACACAAATAATAATATTGTTAAAAAATATAACAATCATTTTACATATAAACAATCATCGGTTTTGTGCACAATATTGGACAATGTACGATCCGGTAGCCTAGCTTTGGGGTATTTTCAACGGGCTCCAAATTAATAGAGAAAATAAATGTGTTTCACTTTATCGATTATAAATATGACCAAGTAAAAATTCCACCCAAAGAGATTTTTTTAGCTTACCCAAGTGAAGAATAGTTTCACATTTGTTCATTTATGTTTTTCAATTCCCTAAATAAAACCGAACCCGCTGACCCAACCCGAACCGCCCGATAATTTTAGGGTCAAGACCCGAAAATTTGAACTCGAAACCCGAAATCAACCGAACCCGAAACCCGTTGGGTTGAAACACGAAACCCGTTGGGTTGACCGATTTAGAATATTTATAGAAATTTTCAAATTTATTTTGAAAATTATAATATATTTTATTATTAAAATAAATAAAAATAATATATTATAATTAAATAATATTATTTAATTAAAAATTGATTTTAATAAGGAAAAATTACTCAAAATAATACCAACTTTTACCTATTAACCCAAAATAGTACCAACTTTTAAATTGACTAAAAACAATATCAACTTTCATCGTACTAACTAACCTTCATTGCATCAACTAAAAATAGTACAACGATGTCTTTTTGTGAAAATGTTGGCAAAATATGTAATTTGGTCATTGAAAAATGTTGATTGGTCATTAATAATACCGACTTTTGTTAATGTCACAAGCTGAAATGATAATTTATATAATGTAATCGATACTATTTATATACGAAATGGTAATTTGTATGATGATAATAAGTAATAATCACCTCAAAATCTTAGCCATCAATATTTTTAATGTTTAGTCAACAAATTTTGATAGACACGTCATATGTTTTGCCGAAATCTCCACCAAAAATGTCTTTGTACTATTTTTGGTTAATACAATGAAAGTTGGTATTATTTTTGGTCAATTTAAAAGTTCGTATTATTTTGAGTTAATCGACAAAAGTTGGTATTATTTTGAGTAATTTTTCCTTTTAATAATCATAAAAAAAGGATATTTTAGACCCGTTGGTCAACCCGAACCGACAGAAAACCCGCTACAACCCGACCCGATTGACCCGTGACCCATAACGAAACCGAACCCGATTTAACCCGAACCCGAACCCGCCCGACCCGACCCGATTAACAGGTCTACATGTGCGTGTTAGTTTACGTTTTCAACTACCGAAGTGAGGAAAGGATAAAGGCAAGGCATATAGGTGACAAAGACAAGCGGAGATCGACAATAATAAAAAAACATTTATTTAATCTAACATTTATAGGTGACAAAGACACGCTCTCCACTGCCAGCGAGCCGTTGCTCTTGTCGGACTGCCGCTTCCTCGCTCTCTCCTCAATCCCGAAGCGTCACCGCCGAACTCAGCCTCGGCCTGCTCCAAATACCACGCCAACCGCGTCTTGCCACCTATGTCGTCGTCTGACTGATCGGACAGGTTTGACCTCTTTCTCCCTCTGCCAAATTGATGATTTGGATGAGTTGAGTGGCTCGATGGAACTAATTCTCTGTATGGCATTCGTGATACAAATCTCTGCTGAAATTTTTCTATTGAAATTAGTACTTTCCTGAATATGTGCTTTGATTTGGCTTGTTATGTTCGGTGTTTATCTATGCACAATTTTGCATTTGTTATTCATGATCCAGAGCAAACAGATTTTAGATTCTTTGTTGCCTGTATAAATCTAAAATCTAAACTGTTGCATTTCTCCATAGTTTATGCAAGGATAAGAAAAATTTCATAGTTTATGTGATTTGGCTTTGTGAGGCTACATCATGTTTATATTACACCAAGATCTTTCAACCAGTTTTCTGTTATCCAGAAATAAAGTGGTAGCACAATTATCGTTTCAAACTATTTGCTCAAATCATCTGTTTATGTAAATAGTTTCTCTTTGGAAAACTTTGATTGTAGGAAGTATCAACTTCAGGACTAAACTCTGAGAATGAGATACTCTGTTCAATGAAGCTAAGCAGTGATGAAGATGGTTATAAAGGGGCTTGGTTTGCTACAACTATGGTGGTAATGCTTGGGAAGGGAAATTACCTTATTCAGTACAAGGAGCTATAAGGACAGATGATGATACGGAATTCTTGAAAGAGGAAGGCGATACTAAACACATTAGGCTAACTCCTCCCAAAACAGAGATGATAGATCGCTTCAGCCTTTATGAAGAAGTTGATGCTCTCTACAACGACGGATGGTGGGTCGGGGCCTTACTAAAGTGCTTGCTAATTCTATGTATATGGTATATTTCATGAATTCTAATGAAGAAATGAAGTTCAGTCTGATCAACTGAGGCGACATCAAGATTGGATATATGGTAAATGGGTCACTCCTTTTAAGGTATAGAATATGATCTTTACTTCCATTTTTTCACTTTTTTTGGATACACATGGCTCATTAAGCTTTAGTGTATCTCTTATGCTTCAAGTTATATTTTTGCCTTAAGTTATCTCTTTTAATGAAGCTATTCTGCATATTATCTTATCTAGAAAGGGAGCTTAATGGCCTAAATGAGCTAAGTTTTTCCGGTTTTCCTTCATTAGAGTACTCAAACCTTGCAAACTTAGACCTAAAAGATCTCCCTTTTTTTAACGTTTCGCTTTTGTCTTGTTTCGGCTTTGCTTTTGGTAGACTTGTTCTTTATCTTGTCCTGTGGTCCAGTCGGGTCTTTTGGTCGCTCCCTCATTTCTATAAGCTCGGGGCGCCTCCATCTTGACCCCCCAGATTTCCCGTATGGGAAGCTCCACTGGGTAAATGTTGTTGTTGCTGTTGTATATTGTGTGATTTAGAAATGCTTTAAGCTGATAAGAAATTGTAAAATACAGTATGTAAAAACAAAATATCTGGTTGTTTATGTTAAGAAATATTGATTGAATTTTTTATTTTAGTGTTGATGTTGTGCTTTGATTGACATCAACATATAAGAGTGTAGATGATAGACAATTTTTGTGCAGTATCTTTTCTGTACAGAAGCTGACAATAATCCATTGAGTTCTGTGATTAGGTGAAAATTATTGAGGGATCAAAAGAAAGTTTTGAATATCAAAGGTGAAATTAAGAAATGAAAAATTCATGGATTCAACAAACCTCTTCTATTTTTTTTTTGTACTGCATATGTATACTAATCTGGATAGCATTGAAGTGAATCAACCACACTGTCCTTAATGAACATGTTCTGGATATTTGCAGGATTTGAAATCATCAAACTGAAGAATTTGGGAGTTGTTTGTCACAAGATCAACCACATTGACACATGTATGTACAAACTGAAGGATTAAGGTAATTTTGATTTTTTTTTAGGTTATTGATGCTTTAAGAGAAGCTGGATTAAGTCATGAAACTTAATCCTTGTAGTTGATTTCACAAAAAGTAATGAGTGGACAGGTAAGATTAAATTGGCATTTAATTTTCATCATCCTATTTATAGTAGTTTTATCATCTAATTGCATTTGTTGCTAATTTGAGATAATTTTTTACGTGAGGGAAAATACTCATTCCACAGAAGAAGTTTACACGCTATTGGAATCAAACCGAATCCAGACGAGCAAGAGATTTCGATTATCGGATGCACTTTTTTTTTTTTTTGATACTGGTAAGAATTAGGATTCCCCTACGGGGGGCGTCCTAGAGCATCCTTGCGGATGAGAACACAAAGTTCTTCATTGTCCATCAGGAGGTTGCTAGGGATACTGTGGCCCATCTTAGCAATTTTATCGGCTACAACATTGCAATCCCTAACAACATGACGAATAAATGTATTATTGAATTGGTGTAGTGATACCATGATATCCGATATCAACATCTCAATTTCCCATCGGATGCACTTTGTCTCCCTGAGGATGACAACTTGATTCCTTGTTTTGGATTTGGTGATACTGAGTTAATTACTTACTTAATTTCCATTAACCATATTTTCATTTTGTTGTTGGGATTTACCCCTTAATTTTGGTTTTGCAGTTACAACAAGAGATGAGCATGTATTCAACTTTCACCCTGGTCACCGTCCTTTTAATGGCTTTGAGGAAGCACTTGTAAGGTACAAGGAAATACTTGCTCATGTAAAATTATCAAATACTTAATTCAAGAGAAGGAAGGTAAAGTTGACTGTTTAATGGCCTGATTAAACCTGCCTTCTTCTTGCTTTCATTTTTTAATGGGAGGCTGATGAAAAATTTGCTTGAAATCCCCTGATGTACATGTGCCTTCTTTTTTTATTTTGTTTCTTCTTTCTTATCCCATGATGCAGATGCTGAATATATTATGATCATGCTTAAACAAGAACGAAATAACATGAAATTTGCTTGAAACCCCTTGACTTGGTTATTTTTTCTAGTTTTTATTTCATTTTGTGATTCCAAGTTTTTTTTTGGAACCCTCTCATTTTTGGTAATTGGTTCTTATTGTTATTTAAGGTTTAATTGTTAGTATATAGTCTTATCTATGATTTACCATAAAACAAGTCAATTTCATTTGATAGTTTTTGATTTACCATAATTTCATTTGCATTGCAATTTTTTAAGCTCTTTTTGAAGTATCTGAACTATTGCATTTTTTTTGCGTAGTTTTAAAGTCTGCATTATATTTTATATAAAACAAGTCAATTTTTCAAACTCGTAGATCATCCACGCGTTCTCTTACAATTGGGACAATGGGACTAAGAGATAAGAAAAAGGATAGAAAGACAAAGAAACTTGCGACCAAATTAAAACAAAATAAATGTGACTCTTCTGACAACAAAAAATTGTGGCTCAATCAAAATAAATTTAGAAACAACCAAACATGAAATTTACACATAAAAGTTCCAAAATAATTAGAAATGCATGCCCTGTACAAAACATAGAGCTTATATGCACAAGTTTCAAAATTGACGTGTGCCAACCATAAAATACATCTCAACTAATACAAATCTTATCTTATTTGCACAAGTTCCAAAATGATATGTGTCAACAATATACAATAATGTTATTGTGCCGACTCTCAAACAAAGAAGTTTCGAAAAAAATTAACACATGCCAGCCCTCCACAAAACATAGAGCCCTCCAAAATGATTTAATTAAGGATAATTAGGCAATTTTCTTATTAGAAAATATTTATTTTTTTAAAATTTTATGTATATCTTTTTTTGTAGGAATTTTACATATATCTTATTCTAAATTTACCATAGGCATTCTTAATTTTGATCAAAATTGCGTAAACATTTAAAATTCTCTAACTAATTCAATACAAATAAAATTTGGATGCATCCAACAAAAGGGAAAGAAATAGCATTCAAATAGAATGAACCGATTAGGTATTAGACACCAACAGAAGGGCAAAAGTCAAACAAAGGATAATGCATCTAATAAAAGGGAAAAAGTCAAAAATAATGGCCACAAATACCGTCCTCAAATACAAAACAATTGTTCATTTACTTCAATGTAATCATTGGGTGATAATTAATTTATCTATTGTACACTTGCCAACAATACATATATGATGATAAAAAACGTATACGGCCAAAAAACTTTTGCCTTCAAACTTATGGCCGTCATTTCTTAAGTTCGTGTATGTTGCCTTTTTTGTTTTTTTTTGGACTACTGCATTTATATAGAGCTATTGTTGCTCAATCGTTTCTAAATAGCCCTTGTTATTCACTTTTTAGTAAGCTGTTACATTTACAAAAAGGAAGTTATTTAAAATAATTGACATACAAATATAAAGATTTTAAATTCATACCACAATTATTATCTTCAAATCATATAATGCCAAAAAAATATATAGAAGACAATAGATAATGGTTTCAATGGTTGAACTAAATCTATAACTGTTAGTTCTATTATGCCCACAAATTATTTGTAAAAATATCTCAGAGAGAGAACATGTGAAACTTCATGTATAATTTATCTTTGCAAGATAATTATAACAAATTCAGTTCATGTTTTGAATAATTAATTAATCAATAAAATATAAACATGTAACAACAGACTGATATGAAATGAAATTGTGTTTGAGGTTTGACAATATATTATTACTTGAAATAAAATAAAATATGGAATCTTGAAAGCATATTCCTACTACATAATACACCATTAACAAAATTGTTCGAACAAAGTGTGCATGGGAAACAAAATGTTGTTACAAAATATTTTATTATAACATACATAACAATATTGAGAATAAAAAATATTAATATGTTAATGTTGTAAACAATCAATAAATTAAATATGGAAGACCAAGAATCCAGAAATTGAATTTAAGATATTCTCAACAATAACTTCCCATTCTTCTTGCACCTGCAAATCAACTGTAGCATCTATATACAAACAACAAATCCTGATCTCAATGGATTCAGAAAGCAATCAAATGGCATTCTTGTTTTTGCATACTAATAAGTAAGAACACGATGTGATGTTAGAATCATACAGAGTTATACATAGCTTAACAGTTGAGAAGAAACAAACTTGTACAGTGAGGTTGAACATCCATTGAGATGATTCCACCCCTTAATGAAATATTCATGACCGCTCCACACTTCCCTGCACTTGCAAGAATCAACATCAAAATGAAAGAAAGAATAATGAAATCAAAGAAGCTCAATATACAAAATAAAATGAGATGCAACGAATGAGATGCAATGAATGAACAATTATGAGAAACATGCAATGTCTTAAATACTAATACTAAAATTTGAAAGATACGTCGACATTTATTGTGTTGTGAAATATTTGAGAGAGAAACGTGAGAAAGGTGATTTCGTTGATTCTTTATAATGAATTGTACACCCTATTTATAGCCAAAGTTTGGCTTACATGACAAGTTCAGCCGTATAAAGCTGAAAGTAATTGCAGCCAGTAATTGACGTAAGGATTGTCAGCCTAATAAAACAAAAGGCGTGTACAATGATGACAACAATTTCATAATGTATCAAACATGTCAACATAGAATACTATAATGACAGCAACACCAATTTGTCCTCTTCATTTCGATGCTTCTATCATTGTAAAGTGTGCGGCCGTTTTTTTATCAACCAAGTCAACAAAAACATGCATAAGTGATAAATGCAATCATTGCATAAGTAATAAATGCAATCATTGAGTAAGTTAATAAACAAGATGAATTAGCAAAATCATATTTATTTTATCACGATTGTTTAGGATTGATTTATATGATTACTGTTCATGCATGATCATCCCTTTTATAGTATTATAGATGTCACACTCTCTCACTACCCAAAAGTTTGTATTTTTCAATTTCTTATTCTGCAGAACTAACCTCAAGTAGCTGTGCAAACCTGTGATTAGGTTTGTTCAAAATGACCGATGATCCATAATCCGACCTGGCCCGACCCATAAATTATAGGTCGGGCCACCGGTCAAGATTTTTGGGATTACGGTTCGGGTTACGGGTCGACCCGTAAAACCCGTAACCCGTAATATTGATTTTTTATAATAATTTATTAACAACCTAAGGGTCAAACGGGTCAATGGGCCAAATGGATCATTTTGACCTGGTCAAATGCATCAACGGGTTAACTCGTGACTCGACCCGTAAAACACGTAACTCATAATCCGGATTACGTGTCGGGTCACGAGTCGATTACTTTTTTTATGGGTCAACGGGTCGACCCGTTGAACAACCCCACCTGTGATAACATTGTAAGGATTTGAACAACAAATTAATACTTTCTTGAACAGCTTGTAATTTACCGTGTCAGGATAAATCAATCTTAATTGGTTTGTTCTCAAATTATGTTGACGGGAAAAGACAGAGACATATCAATCACAAACCTTCGTAAATAAAACTCATAGATCCTTTTAATCTTCACTGCAACGATATGAAGATCCAGATTTTATTACTAATTGCATATCAGCATCCTAAAACACATTTCTCAATTCAAAACAAGCAATGCATTCTATCTTGTTGCAAGGAACTTCATCTGTTTAACACATGCTTATTTTCATACAGTAACATCTTATGGTTAAGTTCATTATCTCATAAGCTCACTCTTAAGCTTCAATTGTTCCCTATAGCTGAAGGAACACCAATGCAGGTAGCCCTCAAACAAGTCGGATTGAGCATCCACACCCTGAATAATCACACCCACATCTTTGATCACATGGACACTCCCAAGGAGGTTGTCCATATATATATATATGGCAATTTGGACACCTTTGAAGCAATCATATGAAAATTAAATCCTCGGTTTTTGGAAAAGTCTACCTATATAAAGTACAGCCACAACCCGAGAAGTCACAAGTTCACGACCACAACTCATGGAATCACAAGGGCAACGCCAACTGAATCTTGGCATTAGTGGAGTTTTTCTGCCATATGGCATTGGGAGAATGTTTGAATCCTATCTTCCAAATTTCCCGTCATTGTGGAAATTCATCGGTGTCCTAAGATTTTTGGTAATTTAGGGATCATTTTCATTTCCTTTTGCAGGGCAAGGGCATAGGTGAAGGTGACAAGGCTAGTAGCTAAGAAGCCATTTTGATTAGAGGGGAAAGGTTAAGTTTTGAATGTTAATATTGAGTTGGTATACAAATATTGTTGGAATGGTCAGGTTATGGCCTTGCTTAGAGGAGAAGTTGCGTTAGAATTTATGAAAACGCATTTTTTCTGTTCTTCGTTATGGTCTTCATGATTTCACATGTTTCATCAATTTTAGATTATGGGACACATCAATTTCAGATTATGGTACAAGTTAGGAATTAAGTCATGTATATAAGTATAAATGACATAGAGATTGGTAGAGCAATGTATACATAGTTAAATGGTAGAGAATACATAGATTCAGGAACCGGGTTTAGAACACTGGTTCGAGTCCTATTTATTAGTGAACCAGATCGAGGAAAGCCACCCCGGTTTACCGGTTTGGAGGCTGAATCGGTCGAGGCTTACTAATGGGCTGGTTGACTTGGAATGAAAAGGCCCAAAATAAGGCATTTGGCCCAACAAGCTCAAAGCTCGGTTCTGCTTTGATGAAACACAACGTATTGAAGCTGGACACTTACTATAAAAGCCTTGCTTAGCTCTCGAGAGAGCTCATTCCGAACCCTATAGCTAGCGGCGCTTCGAGAGAGTTCTCAGGAAAGTGAGAGAGAGAGCGAAGTCGGAGAAGGAGATCTCCGGTGAGGCCAAGCGGTGGAGTTCAAGGTCGGAGTTGAAGGCGACGATCCTTGCTCGTTGAGATCTGCGGTGGCATCTTCCTAAAGCTTCATCCAGAAGCTTTGTGTAGCCTTTCAGGGGGCCGAAACCCTAAATCTTCTCTTCTTCTCTAAATCTCCTTGTAGTTCCTTGTTTTTGAGTTTCTTTGCCTTGCTGTGTGTATGATTGTAACCTCTCTTGAACTTGATCTTTGGATAGTGGATTTGAGACGAGTCTCCTCACTGAGGCTCCGCGGATGTAGAGCTTGCTCGAACCGCGTAAACAAGATCATGTGTCCTTTACTATTTTTTCTACAATTTCTGCTTGATTGCTTGTGTTCTTGAGGTGTTTGAGGGTTCAAATCTCTTCAAAGTGGTATCAGAGCTTTTGGTTTTGATTTCTGCTTTAGATCTTGCTTCTGTTGTTGTGTTTTCTTTGATCTGTTGTTTTTTGTTGAAGAGTCAAGCTTAAGCAGGGTTTCTTGTAAACTGGAGTAACGGATTGTTTCGGTGTAACTCCTTGCAGGCCCTATAGTAGAAGAGTCTAGGGTTTTCTCTTCTATTTTTGTGTGTTCTTGCTTGATTCTTTGTGTTTCTCAGTCACTGTAATCCAAGTAAGCAATTACTTGGAGAAGCAGGGGAACCTTGATAGATTGGGTTTCGACTTGTGTCGACTACTTCCCTCTGTCGGGTCCTACAGTAGAGTCTAGGTTCTATATCTTGACTTGCTTAGATCTTGCTATTGTTGTTACTAAGATCTAGTTTCTGTTTTTCCCTTTCTTGAAGTTAAGACTAACTTCTTGATTGTATCAGGTACAATCATGGGAGATGCTTACAGAATAAAGCCTTACGATGGGCATTCAGACTATGCTATGTGGAAAGTTAAGATGAAGGCTATCCTCACTAAAGAAAAATTGTGGCATGCTGTCACGGATACTTGGGATGCTACAACTACAAAGTTCCAGAAAAAACAAGCCCAAGACCTGGCACACGCAGAGATCATGCTTAGGCTATCTGATGAGGTAGCTAGGCAGGTTGTAAGTATTACTCTACCTAAACTCCTATGGGATGCCTTGGATGAGAAATATCTTTCCAAATCTCTGCTGTGTCTCATCTCTCTTCTGTCTAAGTTGTTCAGTTTTAAAATGGACACCAGTCAGACTATAGAGAAAAATCTTGATAGGTTTCTTAGAATAATTCAAGACCTAGAAAGATGTGATGATAAAATTAAAGACTCTCATCAGTTTATGCTTCTCATGAATTCCTTGCCTGCTTAGTTTGATGTGCTGAAAGATGTCTGTCAGTTTGGCCGTGATGGTATGACTGCTGCTAGGTTGTCTAAGTTTATAATTCAGAAAAATGATTCTTTGAAAGTTTTCAAGATTAAGAATGGTATCTCTAAGACTTCTGAAAAAACTGAGACTAAAAATGAAGTGATGATGGCTAAGGGAAAAGGGAAATTCAAGAAAAATAAGAAGAAAAACTATAAGCAAGGAGAGTCTAGTAATAATGACAAGAAAGATATGTCAAAAGTGAAGTGCTATTACTGTGGTATAGTTGGTCACTATTCCAATGACTGCACTAAAAAGAAAAAGGATGAGAAAAATAAAATGCATGATAATAATGGTGCTTCAAATGTGTTTGAATCTTATCATGATTTTCCTATATATTCTCATGAACTTCTTGTTGTTGCCTCTCCTACCTTTGAGCATGAATGGATTCTTGACTCTGGTTGTACAATGCATGCTACTCCAAATAGGAGTGTCTTTGATTCTTTGTCTTTATGTGATGATGGCATTGTCATGTTAGGAGATCATACAACTTTACCTATTAAGGGCATAGGAAATGTGCCCATGAGAATGCATGATGGTAAGATTAGGATTTTGCAAAAGGTTAGATGGGTTCCAAATTTAAGAAGAAACCTGTTGTCTGAGTCTGTGTTTGATGATCTACATTGCCAAATTATAACCTAAAATGGAATAAGGGATGTGATCAGAAATGGAACAATTCTTATTAGGAGCATTAAGAAAGGAGGTCTATCATAGGATCTCCTTAACTTAATGTCTCCAAGGGGATACTTAATATTGACAATATAGAACATACAAAACTCTTGCATGCTAGATTAGGTCACATAGGCAACAAGGGTCTCATGCATTTGCATAAACATGTTATGATTAATGTGAATCCTTGCAATATAGACTTCTGTGAAAACTGTGTGCTGGGAAAGAAAACTGCACATGCATTTAGTAAATCAACTGTGTGCTGGGAAAGAAAACCCTTGAATATGTACATTCAGACTTATGGGGACCTGCACATGTGGACACAATAGGTGGTAGAAAGTATTTTCTGTCACTTATAGACCACTATTCAAGACAAGTATGGGTTTATTTACTAAAATCCAAGGATGAATCTTTTATTAACTTCAAAACTTGGAAAAATATGGTTGAATCACAGACTGATCTTAAACTAAAATGCCTAAAGACTGATAATGGACTAGAATTCTGTAATAACTTGTTTGATGAGTTTTGCAGGAATGAGGGTATTAGGAGACATTTAACTGTCCCTGGTACTCCACAACAGAATGGGACTGCAGAGAGAATGAATAGCACTCTACTAGAAAAGGCAAGGTGTATGTTGATAAGTGCAGGCATGAAAAGCTCCTTATGGGGTGAAGCTGTAATTACAGCAACGTACCTTGTCAACAGATCCCCATCCTCTGTGATAGGGTTCAAAACCCCACAAGAGATGTGGACAGGTAAGAAGCCAAGCCTTGCACACCTTAAGCCTTTTGGATGCACAACATTTGCCCAGGTTTCACAGGGCAAATTGTAACCAAGGGCACTAAAAGGTGTGATGTTAGGCTACCCCCCGGGGGGTAAAAGGGTATAAAATCTTGCTTATACAACCTGGAGGTTATAAGGTCATAACATCCAGGTCTGTCACATTTAATGAGAAAGAGTTTTATTTTAAAAATAAACTGACTGGGTCCACTGTTGAGTCCACAAGAACCATACCTGAAGAGCAACAAAACACATCACCATTATCTCATCCTGGGAACTTCTTCAATAATGATCAACTCCCTCATAATGATGAAGAGGAGTTTGATATAGGTCATTATTCTGCTTCAATATCCTCTTTACACCAAATTGTCAATGAAGAGGGCATGGAAACTGATAAAGAAAACAATGAAAATGAAGAGAAAATGTTCAAGATCAAGGAAATCAAACTCACCAATTTGGAGGGGGAGAGATAAGTAACTCTAACTCAAATTCAGTTTCTGTTTCTAATTCTTCTCCTTCCTCCTCATCTCCTTCTACCTCTCTGGCCTCCTCAGTCTCTTAGCAAGCTCCCATGCCAGAGCATGATCTTGCTGATTATCAGTTGACTAAGGATAGAGAGCCTAGGATTAGAATTCCAAACAGAAGGTTTGAGGTGAATTTGTTAGAGTCCTTTGACAAAATTGTTGAATTTGCTTTCATTGTTTCTGAGTTAATAAAGAACTTTACACCTGAGTCATATGAACAAGCTATTAGGTGTAAGGAAGCCAGTGAGTGGATAAAAGCTATGCATGAAGAGATTCAGTCTATGATAGTAAACAATACCTGGGTCTTATTTTCCAAACCTAAAAAAGCTAGGCTTATTGATTGCAAGTGGATATATAAGCTTAAGGATGGGGTTAATAAAGCTGATCCTCCTAGGTTTAAAGCTAGACTGGTTGCTAAGGGTTTTACTCAGAAGGA
This sequence comes from Fallopia convolvulus, assembly GCA_964016875.1. NCBI lineage: Eukaryota > Viridiplantae > Streptophyta > Magnoliopsida > Caryophyllales > Polygonaceae > Fallopia > Fallopia convolvulus. The sequence goes on along the minus strand of OZ024729.1, from coordinate 14,378,695 downwards.
AGGTGTAGATTACAATGATATTTTTGCACCTGTTGTGAAATATAAAACCATGCGCTTGTTACTTGCTATGATTGTTGTGTATGATTGGGAACTAGAACAGATGGATGTTAAGACTGCTTTCCTTCATGGTGATTTGGATGAGACTATATATATGAGACAACCTAAGGGTTTTATAGATAAAAATCATCCTAATTATGCTTGCATGCTTAAGAAATCGATATATGGCTTAAAATAGTCACCTAGACAATGGAATAGGAAGTTTGATTCTTGCATGATATCCCTTGGTTTCTCTAGAAGCAGTTATGACACTTGCCTGTATTTTAAAGGTGTTAAAACTAAGTCTCCTTTATATGTGCTCTTGTATGTTGATGACATCTTGCTAATCTGTAACTCAAGAGTTATTATTTCTGGTGTCAAACATGACTTGCAAAAACACTTTGACATGAAGGACTTAGGCACTGCTAAGAAAATCTTGGGTGTTAATATAATTAGAAATTATGCTAAGAAAACAATCTATTTGTCTCAAAGTGACTACCTGCTTAAAGTTGTTGACAGGTTTGCAATGAAGAATGCAAAACCATCTCCAATACCTCTGGGAGGGCACTTGGAGCTCAGTAAAAAGGATTGTCCTACTACCTTTGAAGACAAGAAGAAAATGGAGAATGTTCCTTATGATGTTGTGTAGGATCTATCATGTATTCTATGATTTGCACTAGGCCAGATTTAGCATTTGTCATAAGTGTATTAAGTAGATATATGAGCAATCCTAGAGAAACTCACTGGGCAGGAATGAAATACCTGCTCAAATATGTAACAAGGATTGTTAATACAGGGTTAGTGTATGCTGAGCACAATCCAAGGACCACTTTGTGTGGTTATGTGGACTCGGACTTTGCCAGCAACAAGGACAATAGGACATCAACAACTGCATATTTCTACTGGTGGGAAGGAAACTGTGTTTCCTGGAAATCCCAACAGCAGTCCATAGTTGCACTCTCCTCAACCGAGGCAGAGTATATAGCAGCTACTGAGGCTTCGAAAGAAGCTACTTGTTTACGAGGCATCTTACATGAGATAGAGGGCAAGTCTTACTTGCCTACACTTTATATGGATAGCTAGAGTGCCTTGTACCTTTGCAAGGACCCTGTCTACCATGAAAAAACCAAACATATTGATGTCCGATACCATTATATAAGACAAAAAGTGGAGGACCAGGAAATAACCGTGAAGAAAATACCTGGGGAAACCAATCCTGCTGACTTTGGGACTAAAATTGTTCCCACTAACAAATCTGTCTTTTGCAGGAAGGAACTCCACATCGATGATGTCACTTGAGATGTGGCCTTGAATCAATGAAGAAGGAAAACTCGTTTTAAATCCACACTATTCATTTTGATAGTTCTTCTAAACTTCTATACGTGACTTAAGAGGGCATATGTTAGGAATTAAGTCATGTATATAAGTATAAGTGACATAGAGATTGGTAGAGCAATGTATACATAGTTAAATGGTAGAGAATACATAGATTCAGGAACCGGGTTTAGAACACTGGTTCGAGTCCTATTTATTAGTGAATCGGATCGAGGAAAGCCACCCCGGTTTACCGGTTTAGAGGCGGAATCGGTCGAGGCTTACTAATGGGTTGGTTGACTTGGACCGTGCTCGACTCCGGATATTGAAAAGGCCCAAAATCAAGCATTTGGCCCAATAAGCTCAAAGCTCGCTTCTACTTTGATGAAACGCAGCGTATTGAAGCTCGACACTTACTGTAAAAGCCTTGCTTAGCTCTCGAGAGAGCTCATTCCGAACCCTAGAGCTAGCGGCGCTTCGAGAGAGTTCTCAGGAAAGTGAGAGAAAGAAAGAAAGAGAGAGAGAGAGAGAGAGCGAAGTCGGAGAAGGAGATCTCTGGTGAGGCCAAGCGGTGGAGTTCAAGGTCGGAGTTGAAGGCGACGATCCTTGCTCGTTGAGATCTGCGGTGGCATCTTCCTAAAGCTTCATCCAGAAGCTTTGTGTAGCCTTTTAGGGGGCCGAAACCCTAAATCTTCTCTTCTTCTCTAAATCTCCTTGTAGTTCCTTGTTTTTGAGTTTCTTTGCCTTGCTGTGTGTATGATTGTAACCTCTCTTGAACTTGATCTTTGGATAGTGGATTTGAGACGAGTCTCCTCACTGAGGCTCCGCGGATGTAGAGCTTGCTCGAACCGCGTAAACAAGATCCTGTGTCCTTTACTGTTTTTTCTACAATTTCTGCTTGATTGCTTGTGTTCTTGAGGTGTTTGAGGGTTCAAATCTCTTCAAAGTGGTATTAGAGCTTTTGGTTTTGATTTCTGCTTTAGATCTTGCTTCTGTTGTTGTGTTTTCTTTGATCTGTTGTTTTTTGTTGAAGAGTCAAGCTTAAGCAGGGTTTCTTGTAAACTGGAGTAACGGATTGTTTCGGTGTAACTCCTTGCAGGCCCTATAGTAGAAGAGTCTAGGGTTTTCTCTTCTATTTTTGTGTGTTCTTGCTTGATTCTTTGTGTTTCTCATTCACTGTAATCCAAGTAAGCAATTACTTGGAGAAGCAGGGGAACCTTGATAGATTGGGTTTCGACTTGTGTCGACTACTTCCCTCTGTCGGGTCCTACAGTAGAGTCTAGGTTCTATATCTTGACTTGCTTAGATCTTGCTATTGTTGTTACTAAGATCTAGTTTCTGTTTTTCCCTTTCTTGAAGTTAAGACTAACTTCTTGATTGTATCAGGTACAATCATGGGAGATGCTTACAGAATCAAGCCTTACGATGGGCATTCAGACTATGCTATGTGGAAAGTTAAGATGAAGGCTATCCTCACTAAAGAAAAATTGTGGCATGCTGTCACGGATACTTGGGATGCTACAACTACAAAGTTCCAGAAAAAACAAGCCCAAGACCTGGCACACGCAGAGATCATGCTTAGGCTATCTGATGAGGTAGCTAGGCAGGTTGTAAGTATTACTCTACCTAAACTCCTATGGGATGCCTTGGATGAGAAATATCTTTCCAAATCTCTGCTGTGTCTCATCTCTCTTCTGTCTAAGTTGTTCAGTTTTAAAATGGACACCAGTCAGACTATAGAGAAAAATCTTGATAGGTTTCTTAGAATAATTCAAGACCTAGAAAGATGTGATGATAAAATTAAAGACTCTCATCAGTTTATGCTTCTCATGAATTCCTTGCCTGCTTAGTTTGATGTGCTGAAAGATGTCTGTCAGTTTGGCCGTGATGGTATGACTGCTGCTAGGTTGTCTAAGTTTATAATTCAGAAAAATGATTCTTTGAAAGTTTTCAAGATTAAGAATGGTATCTCTAAGACTTCTGAAAAAACTGAGACTAAAAATGAAGTGATGATGGCTAAGGGAAAAGGGAAATTCAAGAAAAATAAGAAGAAAAACTATAAGCAAGGAGAGTCTAGTAATAATGACAAGAAAGATATGTCAAAAGTGAAGTGCTATTACTGTGGTATAGTTGGTCACTATTCCAATGACTGCACTAAAAAGAAAAAGGATGAGAAAAATAAAATGCATGATAATAATGGTGCTTCAAATGTGTTTGAATCTTATCATGATTTTCCTATATATTCTCATGAACTTCTTGTTGTTGCCTCTCCTACCTTTGAGCATGAATGGATTCTTGACTCTGGTTGTACAATGCATGCTACTCCAAATAGGAGTGTCTTTGATTCTTTGTCTTTATGTGATGATGGCATTGTCATGTTAGGAGATCATACAACTTTACCTATTAAGGGCATAGGAAATGTGCCCATGAGAATGCATGATGGTAAGATTAGGATTTTGCAAAAGGTTAGATGGGTTCCAAATTTAAGAAGAAACCTGTTGTCTGAGTCTGTGTTTGATGATCTACATTGCCAAATTATAACCTAAAATGGAATAAGGGATGTGATCAGAAATGGAACAATTCTTATTAGGAGCATTAAGAAAGGAGGTCTATCATAGGATCTCCTTAACTTAATGTCTCCAAGGGGATACTTAATATTGACAATATAGAACATACAAAACTCTTGCATGCTAGATTAGGTCACATAGGCAACAAGGGTCTCATGCATTTGCATAAACATGTTATGATTAATGTGAATCCTTGCAATATAGACTTCTGTGAAAACTGTGTGCTGGGAAAGAAAACTGCACATGCATTTAGTAAATCAACTGTGTGCTGGGAAAGAAAACCCTTGAATATGTACATTCAGACTTATGGGGACCTGCACATGTGGACACAATAGGTGGTAGAAAGTATTTTCTGTCACTTATAGACCACTATTCAAGACAAGTATGGGTTTATTTACTAAAATCCAAGGATGAATCTTTTATTAACTTCAAAACTTGGAAAAATATGGTTGAATCACAGACTGATCTTAAACTAAAATGCCTAAAGACTGATAATGGACTAGAATTCTGTAATAACTTGTTTGATGAGTTTTGCAGGAATGAGGGTATTAGGAGACATTTAACTGTCCCTGGTACTCCACAACAGAATGGGACTGCAGAGAGAATGAATAGCACTCTACTAGAAAAGGCAAGGTGTATGTTGATAAGTGCAGGCATGAAAAGCTCCTTATGGGGTGAAGCTGTAATTACAGCAACGTACCTTGTCAACAGATCCCCATCCTCTGTGATAGGGTTCAAAACCCCACAAGAGATGTGGACAGGTAAGAAGCCAAGCCTTGCACACCTTAAGCCTTTTGGATGCACAACATTTGCCCAGGTTTCACAGGGCAAATTGTAACCAAGGGCACTAAAAGGTGTGATGTTAGGCTACCCCCCGGGGGGTAAAAGGGTATAAAATCTTGCTTATACAACCTGGAGGTTATAAGGTCATAACATTATCTCATCCTGGGAACTTCTTCAATAATGATCAACTCCCACATAATGATGAAGAGGAGTTTGATATAGGTCATTATTCTGCTTCAACATCCTCTTTACACCAAATTGTCAATGAAGAGGGCATGGAAGCTGATCAAGAAAACAATGAAAATGAAGAGCAAAATGTTCAAGATCAAGGAAATCAAACTCACCAATTTGGAGGGGGAGAGATAAGTAACTCTAACTCAAATTCAGTTTCTGTTTCTAATTCTTCTCCTTCCTCCTCATCTCCTTCCACCTCTCTGGCCTCCTCAGTCTCTGAGCAAGCTCCCATGCCAGAGCATGATCTTGCTGATTATCAGTTGACTAAGGATAGAGAGCCTAGGATTAGAATTCCAAACAGAAGGTTTGAGGTGAATTTGTTAGAGTCCTTTGACAAAATTGTTGAATTTGCTTTCACTGTTTCTGAGTTAATAAAGAACTTTACACTTGAGTCATATGAACAAGCTATTAGGTGTAAGGAAGCTGTTGTTGGGCGCAACTATGGACTGCTGTTGGGATTTCCAGGAAACTGTGTTTCCTGGAAATCCCAACAACAGTCCATAGTTGCGCTCTCCTCAACCGAGGCAGAGTATATAGCAGCTACTGAGGCTTCGAAAGAAGCTACTTGTTTACGAGGCATCTTACATGAGATAGAGGGCAAGTCTTACTTGCCTACACTTTATATGGATAGCTAGAGTGCCTTGTACCTTTGCAAGGACCCTGTCTACCATGAAAAAACCAAACATATTGATGTCCGATACCATTATATAAGACAAAAAGTGGAGGACCAGGAAATAACCGTGAAGAAAATACCTGGGGAAACCAATCCTGCTGACTTTGGGACTAAAATTGTTCCCACTAACAAATCTGTCTTTTGCAGGAAGGAACTCCACATCGATGATGTCACTTGAGATGTGGCCTTGAATCAATGAAGAAGGAAAACTCGTTTTAAATCCACACTATTCATTTTGATAGTTCTTCTAAACTTCTATACGTGACTTAAGAGGGCATATGTTAGGAATTAAGTCATGTATATAAGTATAAGTGACATAGAGATTGGTAGAGCAATGTATACATAGTTAAATGGTAGAGAATACATAGATTCAGGAACCGGGTTTAGAACACTGGTTCGAGTCCTATTTATTAGTGAACCGGATCGAGGAAAGCCACCCCGGTTTACCGGTTTAGAGGCGGAATCGGTCGAGGCTTACTAATGGGTTGGTTGACTTGGACCGTGCTCGACTCCGGATATTGAAAAGGCCCAAAATCAAGCATTTGGCCCAATAAGCTCAAAGCTCGCTTCTACTTTGATGAAACGCAGCGTATTGAAGCTCGACACTTTGTCTATTTGTTGCACTCTGGTTGGAGTCCTATTTATTAGTGAATCGGATCGAGGAAAGCCACCCCGGTTTACCGGTTTAGAGGCTGAATTTGGCCCAACAAGCTCAAAGCTCGCTTCTGCTATGATGAAACGCAACGTATTGAAGCTCGACACTTACTATAAAAGCCTTGCTTATCTCTCAAGAGAGCTCATTCCCAACCCTAGAGCTAGCTGCGCTTCGAGAGAGTTCTCAAGAAAGTGATAGAGAGAAAGAAAGAGAGAGAGAGAGAGAGAGAGAGAGAGCAAAGTCGGAGAAGGAGATCTCCGATGAGGCCAAGCGGTGGAGTTCAAGGTCGTAGTTGAAGGCGACGATCTTTGCTCGTTGAGATCTGCGGTGGCATCTTCCTAAAGCTTCATCCAGAAGCTTTGTGTAGCCTTTCAGGGGGGTGAAACCCTAAATCTTCTCTTCTTCTCTAAATCTCCTTGTAGTTCCTTGTTTCTGAGTTTCTTTGCTTTGATGTGTGTATGATTGTAACCTCTCTTGAACTTGATCTTTGGATAGTGGATTTGAGACGAGTCTCTTCACTGAGGCTCCGCGGATGTAGAGCTTGCTCGAACCGCGTAAACAAGATCCTGTGTCCTTTACTGTTTTTTCTACAATTTCTGCTTGATTGCTTGTGTTCTTGAGGTGTTTGAGGGTTCAAATCTCTTCAGTACACATCAATTTCAGGGAGAAGAGTTCATGGTTCCAACTATTGACAAGTTTTAAAGAAGAGGATAATGAATAACATTTGAAATTGATGTGTCTTTTGTGTTCTTCATGATCTCACATGTTTCATTTAATCAATTAAGCAACAACATACAAATTCTTGTTTTTTATTTGTATTATTTTGTTGTAAGATTTGATCCCAACTTGAGGAACTAAGAGACCTTAATTGATGATCTTTTGTTATATATGCAATTTTGGACCAGAGGAAAAGAAGCATCATTTTATATTTTTATTACCATTATACAGCAATACAAGTAGGAACCTTATTTTTATCTATTCCTTATAATCATAACAACACTACAAGCTCATGGTTCCTATATATAATACAAGACTCCTTTTACATAAAAATACAAACTTAATTTCCATCTAGATCAGGCTCCGCAGCCATAACTACTCCCTTTAGAGGAGGCTCGGGCTCCTCAGCCATAACTACTCCATTGGGCCGACCCTCGGTCCCTCTAGATCCAACCATATACCGACCCACAGGGGGCTTGATAGGAAGCAAGTGTCTATCTCCGTTAGGCATGTGGCTAGACGTGGGAACATCCATATACATGCCATGGACGTCGATATAATCCGTTCCAGTGGCAGCAACCGAGTCTTTGTCAACAACACCATCGCTTCTGGCTGCTTCTGGGTTCATTGACCAACGCATGCTCGCACGAGGACGGATGGTAAAATGGCGAGCAATGCTAAGGTTCACACAAAGCAGGAGGAAGAAGAGGAAGGTCACTTGGTTTGCTTTACCCATGTTGTTAAATGTATCTTTTTTTGTTGGGTTTTGGTTTAAATTATGAAGAGGGATGTGGGTGTTTATATAGTGGTGAGAATCTAACACTTGAAGCCTATACGTTTCTTGTATGGTGCTCATACAATTGGTGTGAGCAAGAAAACTAAGTCTGCTTCTTAACATGTTGAGAGTTATCCTATATCTAAATTTGGGAACTACAATTACATACTATATAAGTTCAGGAGTTAATCCACCTATTATCATATGGTTTAGAGTTGGAACCTCATTAAACTTGTATGCTAGGTCCGTTACCGCATATAAGTCCCAAAAAATGGTAGTTGGCGAGCCTTGAAAAATTTATCCAGACTTGTCGGCCTTATGAGCCATATTCAAGCAGCCCGCCCAACCGATCCAACTGGCTCAAGCAGTTGCACTTAGGGGACTTGTTGAGAGTTATCACACATCTAAAATTGGGAACTACAATTGCCTAATATATAAGCTTAGGAGTTACTCCACCCATCGTCATTGTATGATATTTATGTTACCACACGACTACAATTGCCTAATATATAAGCTTAGGAGTTACTCCACCCATTGTCATTGTTAGGGCCTGTCAAAATTTAACCCGACCCGAAAAATCCACCCGACTCCGAACCCGATCCGACCCGAGAAAAATATAAAAAGTTTTATACACGAAACATGTTTCACCCGAAATGATTTGACCCGAATCCGAAAACACCCGAAACCGAGATTAACCCAAAACCGATTATACCCGAATGGACTAGCCTGGTGCAACCCGATATCCGATGCTACCCGACCCGAAGTCATCCGAAAATCCGAAGTTACCCGATCCGAAATCATCCGAAAATTACATTATGTTTTAAAATATTAATAATAGTGAATATTTATTATAATTATGTATTTAATTAAAATGTTATATTAAATACTTAGACCCTAGAGTAGTTAAACTACAAAAAATAATCATTCGATATATGGTGTGAATCAAAATCCGGCTTACTCGAAATCAGATTAACCCGAAATCCGAAAAACCCAAAACTCGACTCACCCGAAATTCGACTAAATCTGAAATCTAAATAAACCCGAAACCGGACTTATCCGAAATCTAGTTAGACCGAAAACCGAATGACCCGACCGAAATTGACCCCAAACCCGACTTTGCCCGATTAATTGAGCACCCGACCCAAAATGATCCAACCCAATATGACCTGATTTTCAAAATATCCGAATTTGACCTGAATCCAAACTTACCCGAAACTGAATTGACCCGACCCGAACCCGACTCGACCCGCCCGATTGACACCCCTAGTCATTGTATGATATGCATGTTACCGCATGACTCCCAGAATATCGGCCCACAGAACTTTATCATAAAACATTACTCCCTTCGTCCCATTAAGTTTGTCCAATTTCCATTTTGGTTGTTCCAAAATATTTGTCCAATTTTTTTTACATTCTTACAATATTATCCCAACCTTTTATCCATATTATCCAATAAAAAAATCTACACACATACTCTTTTTATTCATTTCCTTTATTTCTCTTTCTTCTTCCACTTTTTCTTAATTTGTGTGCTTAGTTGTCTTTTTGGAGGAACTTAATGGGAAGAGAGAGTAATATATACATGTCAAGTCAATCCTGAATCATCTTGTTTCACAATATCAGCTTCGTATCCGTTGTGCCAACAAGTAAACATACACCACCTTCTACACAAACAAACTAGAAGATGAATCGGTAAATTAATCAAAAGTAACAGCCACTGCAACAAAACATGCATCTTACAAGAGATGCTAAACTTCGATCCAGCAACACTTTATTAAGAAAGGTCAACAAAACATGCATGGATTGTTTCATGTAAATTGTAATGGTGTGGCGTACAACACCCATGGGCCACGGTGCACCATGCATCTTGAGCAATTTTGAATTCAGCGGCGAGACCTGGGTGTCACCTTAGCACGAAGCGGGTGCTTCATAACAATGGTAAACTCCTGCTTCTCAGAGAACTCCACTGGATATTCCTCGGTTTCTGTCCACTCAAACTCCCAAACCAAATTGGCAAGAAAATACTGGAGATGAAGCATAGCCAAGCCAAGTCCAGGACAAATTCTCCTTCCAGCTCCGAAGGGCATCATCTTAATCTCCCTGGTACCAGTAATGTCCACGTCCACGTCCGCTTCCAACAACCTCTCGGGTCTGAATTCCATGGGGTCCGCCCACACCTCTGGGTCCCGCCCCATCTCTGCCACCATGAAGTTCAATACGGCGTCGCTTGGGATACGGTAGCCCTCCAATTCCACTTCTCTAGTCACAGCGTGCGGGAGGACGAAGTGCCCCGGCGGATGCAGCCTCAGCCCCTCCATCACCACCGCCTTCAGATACTCCATCTCTGACAGAACCTCTTCTTCAATTTCTCCTCCTTTTGCGCCAACAACTCCGACGATTTCATCCAGGAGCTTGGTTTGGATCTGCTGGTTCTTGACCAAATTCGCCAAGATCCATTGGAGAACCGCGGCGGTTGAGTCGGTTCCGGCAGTTAGGAACTCCGAGCAAGCGGCGACGATCTCCCTCTCTTCCATCTTTCTCTTGATTGTCCCGCCGTCGTCCTCCGGAAGCTCGAGGTCCAGCAACGAGTCTACGTATGATGGAGCGGCGTCGTTTTGGGGCTTCCGCGCTTTAATGAGGGGGATGACAATGTCGTTTATGGAGTTCTTGATGTCAAAGAGGCCCCTCTCCACGGCTCCACCTGCTGCGGAACATTAATTTGGTAATCGGGGGACACACATTCAGGATCCGGACGCGCACCGACAGAAGGCGTAGATGAACAGCTTCCACTTGGCGGATCTGCTTTTCGTCGAGACCGTCGCCGAAGCACATGAAACAGAGAAGACAGAACATGGCGTGCCGAAGGTGTTCGATGACGTTGACCGGCGGTTCGGAGTCTCGGAGCCGCTGGATGAGGATCCGAAGCGTCCTGGATCGTGCGCCGGAGAACGATTTAATCTGCGACGGGTGGAGGATCTGAGATGTGAGGTTGCGCCGGAGGATGCGCCACTTGTCGCCGTAGCCGTTGGAGTTGATGTTGTGCTGGTTGCAGCTTATGATCTTTCCGGCAAGGAGCTGCTTCGGACGGTCCGCGAAAACGGCACCGTTTTCGACCAGAGCCTTGTGCGCGATTGAGCGGCTCGAGATGAATATCGCCGGCGTCGAACCGATACGGAGTGTCACGATTGGCCCCAGCTTTGCGTGGATCGATCGGAGGCTTGCTTCCATTTCCAGCGAGGATTTGCGGAACCATAGGAAGCCGGAAATTAGTGGTGAGAAGGAGGAAGGAGCCTCCGGCGGCAGCGGAAGTTGCTGAACATGGCCGGGATCCGATTTTGAATTTGATTGAGCATGGGAAGAGAAGAGATTGATGATAGCTCTGAGGAGAGCAGCTAGACACATTGAAACCACTACTAATAACCAAATCTCCATTGTTAAAGCCTAGGGTTTGAGTTCTTCTCTCCTGAGCAAATCGTACTGATTGAGTACTTAAAAGTGCCTGTAATTCCAACCTATATCCATGGATAAAAAAGGTCGAATTGAGAAAGAAAAATTCAGCGGACAATGAAAATCATCAATCGAAAGGGAAAAAATGAGAGAGAACAAGTTTTGGAATGAAATTAGAAAGATCACAATCTGTCTCTTATAATTTGACCAAAAAAAAACAATCTGTCTCTTATATATAAAGTGATGATAATTGATAATGCTAGTATTAGTAAACTAGTGTCAGATGCATGGCGTACGTTTTATATAAAGTCACCGTTGCATGGCGTCAGAAAAATATATTAAAATCAGTCTCATTTTACATGTATGGACAAAAAATGGTTTATGTTAGGAACCAAAGAATCCCAGGGATCGCTGGAAAAGAACGTGGCCGCGCGTTTAGGGGAACAAAATACAGCGTTTTGAATATATATAAGGGCATAGGGACGCTCAACTGGTCGGATCGCGGGACGACTCGCACTAACCCGTCCCACAATTTGTCGGTCGTGTTTCAGCTACGGGTCAATTTTTTAAAGAATTTGGGTTGCGGGTCGGGTCGGGTAAAACTCACCTGGTTGCGAGTTGACCCACACCCTTTTTAAAAAAAAAATCACCTTTTTTTTACTGTTTTTATCAGGGAGTGTCACTAATGTCATTTATTATCATTTATGAGTTTTTCTTTTGAAGTTTAGATTGAAAGAATCTAACCCTGACTCGCGTGAAACCAAAGAAAGTATCAAACCCTAGATCTAGATCTACACACCCTGCTAAGCCCTCGCACGCCGCCGGCTCCCGCTTCATTCCTCCAGATCTCCATGCTCGGCGCTCGCTCTCTGCCTCATTACTTGGCGCTCGCTCTCCGTGCTCGACGCTCGCTCGGCCTCACCCGCTGACGTATGGCAGCGCTCCTCCTCTTCCTCCGCTCCTTCCCCGACTCCATGCTCGGTGCTTGCAAATTGTGTTTACACTTTACAGTGTTACATTGTTAGTTTTTATTACAGAGTTACATTACAGATAAGTGATATTGTGATTTACTGATTTGTGAATCTTGTTGTTAATTGTAAATTTTACTGTTCATTTACTAATTTAGGGTATTTCTCCAATTTATTTTTTACAATGACAAGTTGCTCTTTTTTATGCTTGAGTTCTAATTTGTTGTTACAGTTGGATTGGTTCTCGCGGGTCAAACAGGCTGGGTCGTGGATCAAAAAGTTTTTTTGCAGGTTGCGCGTCGACCCGACCCAACTCGTTGAGCATCCCTATAAGGACATCTTTAATAATGAATCTTGATACAATTTTTTTTTAATTTTTTCAACTCTCTCTGTCACATTACTATAAGAACTTTTATCCTATATTTATAAGTTTTGGTGTAAATTTTTTATCTACTTTTTAAATTCTTTTTCTACCACATCATCATATCTAATTTATATATATCTATATTGAGAAAGAGTTACACGAGAATGGACACTCAGGTGAGAAATAAGAATAAATCTTGCTCACATGTTCCAAAAAAATAAATGTCCCTGATTAGACATTCATTTAAAAAAATAAAATACGATACAAACGAATTTTTCCCATATTATTCGCGTATTTTTAATAAAAAAAAGCATGGACGAATTTGTCCGTTATTATTCACGTATTTTTCGAAAAATACGTTTTTATGAGACGCACCTAGTTTCTTCATCAAAACTAGCCAATTGTTCATCAATATTGACCAATTGTTCATCAATACTAAGTATTTCTACATCGGGTTTTTGATAACATTGTTCATCGATTTCAAACTTTTTTAATTTTTAATTTTATTTTTAACCTTACTTATGTGTATGAATACAACAGTATCTAGTTTTTGATGCACATATAATTAGTTTCAATATACTCCTATTTGTTCATTGATATAATCTTGTTTGTTCATTGATATGCCCTTATTTGTTCATTGGTCTCTACAAAACAACGCAGATTTAGCGACCATATTGGTCGCTAAAAGGTCGGACGCTAACCAGGTGGCGACCATGTGGTCGCTAGCACTAGCGACCACATCGACCATATGGTCGCTCTATAGCGACCATGGACGCCAATGGTTGCCATATTAGTGGCGACCACTTTTGTGACCATAGCGACCACAATGGTCTCCAAACTCAGCGACTAGTTGGTCGCCACTAGTCGCCCAATATAGCAACCAGGTGGTCGCGAAAATAAAAAAAACGCAGGGCCTAATCTTTCTCTGAGCGTAAACAGCACGATCGTGCGCTTATAGGTGCATGATCGTTCAAAATGTAGCGACCATATGGTCGCCACTATTTATTTAATAAAAATAATAAAAAATATTTGCGCTTAATTTAGATTAATTTAAAAATATTTGAAATGCAGAATTTAGATATTTTACAAAAAGATTTACAAAAAGATTTAACCTAAACTAGTTGTTTCCGTCGGGGTTGGCCGGATCACTCCCGTCGGGACCATGGGACCCACCCTGCTGCGGGTCGAATCCTTGCTGCATCCGGGCCATGAACTCCTCGAGCCGAGCAACCCTACTACGCAAGTCCGTCACTTCGGTCGTAAGCTCGGTGTTGCGCTGCGTGAAATGCTCCACTCGAGGAGGTTCTCGACACGGCGCCGTCAATCGCGACCCGTAGTACTCGGAGCGGCGCTGCCAAGCCTGAAGAAAGCGCCGCCCAGGCCCACCCCTCCAGCGGCCGTTAGAAAGACATCGCACTTGTCCTGAAAGGACAGAGGGGTGCCCGACTCCGAGGACCTCTGGGAGAGGATTTCCTGGGTCTGAGCTTAATAAAATATGTAAATAATATAAATAAAAAATTATAATAATATACGAAATTAAATAAGATATAAAATAAGTTAATACTTACAGCGATCTGGGCGGACCGGTCGTCTATAAAATGCCGGTCCGGGCCTTGCTTGTGCGTCTCGATGAGAAGCTCGAGAAGCGTAATCGGACGACCCCGGTTCGAGGTGGGACCTCGAACCGCTACTGTGGTTCGCCAGATTGGTATGCCAGATTCTCTTCTGACGCTCACACTTGGCCTTGTACTCGGGCCCGCCGCCCAAAGGTCCCAAGCGGCGGAATTGATCCAGTTCGGCTTCTTCCCTGCCCGACGACTCTTCCCAACCTTGTCGCTGTATCGCTTCTTGGTGATCTTCTCCCACAGTAACCGGATCGTCTCGACGTCCATACCTGGCTTGGTGGGATCCCATCGGAGGTGCGTCTAAATAAAAGCGAAAACAAAATAATTAATCAAACATATTAGTCGATAAATACGAAATATGTAAAACTTAATGCGAAATAAAATAAATGTACCCTCCAAGCCTCAAACCACCGAGCCTTTGATGCGGCGGAGGCAAAGTCGAACTCCGACGCCCTATCGTCGGGTTGGCCGGTAATGATGTGCGTGGACCACCGCGAAACCATTCCCGATGGCTGCAAGCTGCGAGATTTCGTAAAATGTCTTATAACATGTTTTCATAATATACAAATTGAAAATAAATTGAGTTTTCGTGTGTTACGTACCTCCCTCCGCGGATGGAAAGGTCCCATACGCGGTTGGGATCGAGCCCATTGCTCGATCCCGCCGAGGACGCCGGAGTAGAGGTCGTGGACCCCTTAGCGGGGGCTACCTCGTCATCGGACAAGTGAGGTGTGTCCGTGCGGGTCGCCTCAGAATCATGCTCCTTGTCCGAAAGAGGATCTCGTGCACGGCGTCGACCTCCGGACATACTAAAACAACAAAAACAACAACACTGACAATAACTACAACCACAACATCAACAACAACTTAAACAACAACGACTACAACATCAACAACATTATCAACAACAACAACAACAAAACTCAACTACAACAACTACAACTACAACATTAACAACATCAACAACTGAATCATCATCATCATCATCAACAACAATAATAACAACAATAATAACAACTTCAACAACAACAATCAAATTTAGGTGGAGGCCAATCCACAATCAACAACAACAAATCCCAAAAATCAACAAATTCAACCTAATTCAATCAAAAAATCAACCTAAATTAAACAAACTCAATCCGAAAAACCCTAAATACAAACCCTAAACCAACAAATTCAATCAAAAAATCAACCTAAATTCAACAAATTCAATCCAAAAATCAACCTAAATTCAACAATTCAACCAAAAATCAACCTACATTCAACAAATTAAACCAAATTGAGTCAAGTTTCGGGTTCTAACCTTAAACGGCGGCGGCGCGATGGGTGGGGGAAGGGGTCGGTGGCGACAAGATGACGCGAAAGGCGCGCGGGTCAGTGGAGGGCGGCGCAACTAGCGGCGAGGCTGGCGGCGGAGGGAGATCGCCGAGAAGAATTGCCACGGAGAGAGAACATGCGGAGGAGTCGAGGGAAATGAAGGGGAAGAAGACGAAATGCGTCTTTATGTTAGATTTAGCGACCAAATGGTCGCAGAATCCGATTAAAGACCATATGGTCGCTAATCGGATTCTGCAACCGATTAGCGACCATATGGTCGCTAATCCGATTAGAGAAGAATCCTTCCATTTTTTGGATTTTTCCCCCATATTTTTCATTTTAGCGACCATGTGGTCGCTATTTAGTGACCATATGGTCGCCATTCCTAAAAAAATTGAATTTCACGCAATAAAGTTTGAGTTTTGCTATCAAATTTCGAGTTAGAGACCACATGGACGCAAATATAGAGACCATATGGTCGCAAATCCGGAAAATATGTCCGATCTAGCGACCAGATGGTCGCCAATCCGGATAAAATGTAAGCATTAGCGAGCATATGGTCGACGAAGTTTGTCAAAATCCGGAAAGATTTGTCTTAGACTTCGAGGTGACCGAAATTAACTTATGTGACAAAAAACTCAATTGTGCCAAAACAAACAACTGAATTGCTTCGAAACTAAAACAAGTTACAAACAACTTCATTGATTCCAAACGAAACCAAGTTACAAACAAATTCATTGCTTCCAATGTAAATTAAACGAAGTTACAAACAACTAAACGAACAACACTTTCTTCCTTTTAAGTGGAAACATAAACAAACAACTACAATTAATGGACTCTCATGTTGTACGTGGAGTATCAACTGCCCGGATCTCAACACCTTCGAGCACGCGAAGCTGCATAGCCGTTTCCCTGGCCGCAATGCGATCAGTGATGTCGTCGCCGTTCAAGAAGAAACGGCAAAATCCTGGTGGTGCTCCCCCGTCAGATAATGTCCAATCAGCGATCACTACTCTTAATTGGCAATTTGGTGTGGTGCTCCATTCCGTTCTTGTCTCCCTATCCCCACACACACGCACAATGGAGAAGTTGATGACTTCTGGCGCAAAGGCAATCGTGCGCCTGGTACACGCTCTCCTTTGAGCCATTGATCGAAGGATTTGGGGATGGAAGCTTTAGGTGGGATTTGATGTTGGAATTCGAGATGAAGATGGAGCTTTTGCTGGGATTTGATGTTGGAATTGGAGATGGAAATCTCCTTTTATGGTTGGAAATGGATGACCACTTGTGATGTGCATGCATGACTCTTGTCATGGTAATAGTGTTATCAGAATAGTAAATGTTAATAGTATTATCAGAATAGTAAAAGAAAATAGTGTATCAAAATAGTAAATGTTAATAGTATTATCAAAATAGTAAATGTTAATAGTATTATCAAAATAGTAAATGTTAATAGTATTATCAGAATAGTATTATCAGCATAGTAAAAGAAAATAGTGAATCAGAATAGTAAATGTTAATTAATAGTGTTATCATAAAAGTGAATGGCAATACAATAGTAGTATTCTGATTACATGTCTTCCTCATTTGTATCCATCTCACTCTCAAACTCCCCCTCAGACGTTTCAGTAGACGTCTCTTCTTGATCCTCAACGACATGATCCTCTCCGTTTGGGTCATTTAGCGGAACAAGTGGATCATTATCATGTGTGTTGTCGAAAACTCGTGGAAGGGAAGGATCATGTTGAAATGCCTCTTCAACGACAACCCCCCGTGAACCAATCTCATTAGGTCTACACACGTACCTTCATCGGGCCACACACGTGACTTCACTTTACATATCGCTATCCATTCAGCATCTGCAAGCCTCATCTTGGGGTAATCTATGAAATAAACTTGAGTCTCTTGATGGGCTAAGATGTAATGGTCTTTTGTTCTCAACATTTTATGTCTATGAACATCAACCGACTTTAGTTAAGGGTGAATGCGTGTTCCTCCACGACTTCGAGTGTCAAACCACGAACAATTGAAGACAATAGGGCACTTGACTGTTGGAGATATGTAATTCAGCTCAATTATTTCCTCTAGCACACCATAGAAGTCCTCCTTGTCAGTGCCGAAGCTTTGTCCTAGAACACAAACTCCACTACTGTGGGTAGCCCTAGTTGATGCGTGTGCCTTCGTGTGGAATCGATAACCGTTGACAACATAACCAGGATATGTCTTCACTTTTTTAGAGGGTCCACGAGTTAATGTTGCAATGTTAGGATCTATAATTGTCGGACTGTCAGCCTGCATATACATTGATCGAGGACACAATTAACATTTATGAACAATTTCAAATTAAACTGAAAACAATAGTAGGAAATCCTTACATGGGAGTAGAACCATAGGCGAAAGTGTCATTCCAAAATCTTTTGCTCTTCAGCTTTGTTTATTCTTGGATTTGACGGGCACACGAAGTTTGTGAAATAGTATCTATTAAAGAGAATAATTGATCGAGTCAAGTACTTATATATATTATTCAAATCAACATAAAGAGAAACTTACTCGATATAGGGCTCCACTTCGACGCAGTTCATGAGTATGTAAGTTTGGATCACATGGAATTCATCATCTGTGAGCATACGACCACTTGATCTGCTACCCAACGTTCGCCCAATTGTTGTAAAAATAGATAAATCGCCTGGATCAACCCCAACTGGAAGTGTGCAACTAACGTTGCGGGAGACATCCATATGATTACTCGCGACATGCGAGTTAAAATAATACGAGCAAAATGTGGACGTCTCCTGAACGAGATAGGCACTACAAATTGAGCCCTTAACTTTAGCTTTATTGCCAATTGTGCCCTTCAACCTTTTTAAGAACCTACAATATATATATATATTGAAGATCATGTGTTATACAAGTTAATTAGATAAAACCAAATTAACTACAAATTATCAAAAAATATAATTGTACATACCTTTCTTCTGGATACATCCATCTATAATTGACAGGGCCACAAAGTGAAGCTTCCCGTGGCAAATGAATAGCCAAGTGCTCCATTGAATCAAATAATGCTGGGGGAAATATACGCTCCAGCTTGCACAAAATAATTGGTATTTCCTTGTGCAACTGCATAACCACCTCATGCTTAAGCTTGTAACACGTAGGGTCCCTGAAGAACGCACTTAGCTGAGCAATAGGCTCCCAGACTTTGTCATCAATAAATGCTCGAAATGCAACAGGCATCAACCTTTGCATGAACACATGACAATCATGACTCTTCATCCCAAAGAGTCTAAGCTTGTGCAAGTCAATGCAGCGGCTCAAGTTGGACACGTAGTCATCCGGAAATTTTACGGATCTCAGCCACTGCAGAAGCAATTGTTTTTCATGACGATCTAGTGCATAGCATGCCTTTGGGTACCTATTGTCCTCCTCGTCATGTTCCAACTCCGGACGCTTGCACAATTCCTTTAGATCCTTTCTAGCCGACCACTTGTCTTTCGATTTCCCCGGAACATCGAGAACGGTGAAGAAAACAATATCAATGAAATTCTTTTCAATGTCCATGACATCTAAATTATGTCTTACCAACAGATTGGGCCAATAAGGTAGGTCCCAAAAAATGGTTTTCTTCTTCCAACCCGAACCTCTACGGACCGTCTTATTATGTTGTTCGGCTCCCACTTCAGTTATCTTCATCAAACCCATATTGTTGATCTGGTCTAATATTTCATATGGGTCACGGAGTACAGGGGGAGCACGGCGTTCCCTTCTACCCTTCTTGAAATCGTTCTTATTGTTTTGGAAGCAATGATCATGTTCTGTAAACCTCCTGTGACAATCGAACAAGCACATTTTGTGTCCATGAGTTAGATAAAATGCATCAATGTCTTCCATGCAATAAGGACACGCGTATTTCCCAGAAGTGCTCTAGCCTACACAAACATATATTTGGTACAACACATTAAATTTCACGGCTTCATGATATATATATGCATGATTATATATAATATACTTGACATTAATTAAGTTGAGTCTAGAACAACATACCTGACAACATCGAATATGCCGGGAAGTCACTGATAGTCCATATTACAGCTGCACACAAGACAAAATTTTGCTTCCTCCAAGCATCATATGTGCACGCCCTATTAAGCCACAAATTCTCGAGCTCGGATATCAACGGTTGCAAATACACATCCAACTTTTGCTTCAGACTATTCGGTCCAGGAATAATAACCGTCAAAAACTCAACCTCTTCTCGCATATACATCGACGGCGGAAGGTTGTAGGGTGTTAGAATCACAGGCCAACATGAGTATTGGCGCTTGGACACCCCAAACGGATTGAAACCATTTGTGCACAAGCCTAGTCTTATATTTCGTGTTTCTGTTGCAAAATCTGGCCACATAGCATTGAAGTGCCTCCATACCTCTGCATCTGACGGATGTCTCATCACCCCATCTTGTACGTGCTCTTCACACCATCTCATGTGCTCGACAGTCACCATCGATGCGTACAACCTCTGCAACCGTGGAGTTATTGGCAAGTAAAACATATGAGAATAGGGAATGAGCTTTGACTTGCCTTGCCTCCATCTTGGATACTCACATATCTTGTAGGCCGCGTATTCTGCATATGCACCCCAATATATCATGCAAGAGTTTGGGCAACAATCAATGGCCTCGTACGGAAGCCCGAGACCCTCGACCAGTTTTTTGTGTCGTAAGACGTGGCTGGTAATGTGGTCTCCGGGTGTGAAACGCGTTCGCAGAAATCCGAGATCATGTCGTATCCGCGCTCCGCCATCCTTAGCTTTGACTTTATGCTAAGTAGCTCAATCACCGCCTCCAACTGGGTCATATCACATCCAGGCCACAACGACCTATTTGCGGCCGACAACATGTCATACATACGATGTGCATCGGGATTGGGCGCTTCATGATAATATTGCTCGCCCTGCTCATGCCTTATACCGTCATTTTGCATGGGATCGTTAGTAGTGTAATGACTTCGGGCATTAAAACCATCATAGACCATCTGCTCCATTGATTATCATTCCCAAATACTGGTAGTGCTGGATTAGTACTGCTACAGCCTTCATATTGTCTAGACTCTGCCAACAAGACAACGAACCTTTCATCAGTCTCTCCGTGCGAAACTCATTGGTAATAGTTCGGAACAAACCCATCCTTAACAATATGATAATGCACATCATCTACAAGAATCAGTTTCCTATTCTTGCACCTCCGACACGGAAACCTTAATTCGGATGGGTCATATGTCGGCATAGCTTTACAGAAGTCAATCAATTGCTGAACGCCAGCTAAAAACTCGTTGTTCAAAAAACCATCTATATGACGCACATACATCCATTCACGCATTTTTCCTTCCTGCAATTCAATATAAGACTATAATTAATTTAATTCAGGCTCATATAATCCTGGATGTGGCGACCACATGGACGCAACATAGCGACCAACTGGACACTATTTGTAGTTCGCGACCATTTGGTCGCTAATTTGCGTCCAGTTGGTCGCTGATTAGCGTCCATTTGGTCGCTATATACAGTATATGTAAACAAAAAATTTCTCGAACCGATTGTTATGTTATATGAATTTAACAATTACTTAACACAATCTCTTATAATTAGATAAACGAATACTTTTTACAAACAATTTTTGTGTAAAAACGATAGCATGACGGAATTAAATGTGGCGAATAAGTTTTAATTACATACCATGGATGAAATTGTTGGAAAAATTGACGTAATTTCTTCCTATGACCAACTTAGTTTTGTGAATGATTGTTTGTTTCTTTTTTGATTTTTTTTGGAAAGAGCTATATATGTATGAGGTTGTGTGAAGGTGGCGGAATGAGAATGAAGTTTTTACACATCTAGGTATATATGCTGAATTGGCGCGAATTTTACCAAATACTTTTTTTAGCGACCATGTGGTCGCACAAAAAGCGAGATTTCACCGCCAAAATTGATGTTGCCCGCCAAAACATATGGTCCATATCAGCGACCATATGGTCTCTATATTGCGCGACCATATGGTCGCAGACGCGCCAACGTCAATCCGGTCGCTAACTATGGCGACCATATGGTCGCACAGATATGTTTGGTAGCTTGCGACCATCGGGTCGCTAAATTTAGCAACCGGATGGACGCTACATGTAGCGGGAAAATTGCCCGCGCAATTTATTGCGACCAAATTGCTTTGGCGACCATATGGTCGCTATTGTTTTTTAATATTTCCCCTAGTTTATCGTCCACATTAGCGACCAAGTGCGAGTGTAACACCCCTATTTTACAACATTGGGTATTACCGCCAGTGGCCTCAGACTCTATCGTCCAAAGTCACCCAAGGCTCACGAAAGAGACTCTGTTCGTACAACTTTTCATTACAACACTTTAACAAAATGGAGTTTGATAATAAAGATTGTAAACTTGTTCGTGCAACATAAATAGAAATAAACCAAAAGGTACGGAAAATACATCTTCACGAGTCTCGCCCTTCCTTCTTGCTTCGACTTCACCTACGCCTTGCTTGGGTTCCTAGGTTCTGACATAATTCGCAAGGAGCGAGAAAATGCCAGACAAACATGCGGAAAAGAAGAATTAGTCTAAGAGACTAAACAAGCGAAAACGGAACTTCCCAAGGGTATTTCGGTAATTTAAGAAATTCGAGAGAGATATTATCGGGATGTGTTTTAAGGTATGGTTCTTTTATGTGGGGTTTAACAGGACGGAGAAGGGTGTATCTCGAGAGGAGATAGCTCGTTAATCGAGAGAAGAACTACGAGATTGTAGACTTCTTTAGAATAGAAAGTATGTTGGGAACGTTATTAATTCATACAAGTTTGAAAGCCTCTCGCGCCCTTGCGGACCGAGAGCCAGATCGATCATTTGAGACCGGTCCGGTTTTGATTTCTTTTAATTGTGCTTTGGCACTTATCTTATATGGTGATGAAAACTTTTACTTTACATTAGTGATTTTTAATGAGTGTGGGGGGCATGCATAGGCCCGGACCACTTAAGGGAACCCAATTCCTACACTTAGCTACTGATGAGGTATTTTCGTGGTCGTTATACCTATCAAAGAAACCTTAGCTTAACCAACTAAGTAGAGCGGCAAGTAAGGGTCGATCCCACAGAGACTCTTTTCGTGGTCATCTTCTTTAGCTCGTTGAGCCTTGTAGCAGGGAAGTACTTTTCTAGAAAAGCTTGCTTCATCTTAGCCCATGTATCAATACTTCCCGGAGCCAAGTAATAAAACCAGTCTTTAGCGTGATCCTTGAGAGAGAAGGGAAAGGCTCTCAGCGCGATGTGGTCGTGAGTCACATCAGCAGGCTTCATGCTTGAGCACACAACATGAAATTCAGAAAGATGCTTGTTGGGGTCTTCACCACTAAGCCCATGTAATGAAGGCAAGAGATGAATCAACCCCGATTTTAGATCAAACTTGACTCCTTCAGCAAGAGCAGGAAATTGCACCGCCAGCGGTTGTTGCTCCAGATTTGGTGCAGTTAACTGTCTCAATGTTTGATCAGCCATCTCTACTATTTCTGTAATTCACGAGTAGTCGCACGAGCTTGCCTGCGCAACCTAGAGAGTGTCCTTTCTATTTCTGAATCAAAAACAACAAGAGAGGGATCAGTAGCACGAGTATGAACCATATAACAGGTTCACACCCAAAACAGCACGAAAGAAATAAACACAAATAGCGACGAGTCCCTGGCAACGGCGCCAAATTTGATGAGGTATTTTCGTGGTCGTTATACCTATCAAAGAAACCTTAGCTTAACCAACTAAGTAGAGCGGCAAGTAAGGGTCGATCCCACAGAGACTCTTGTAAATGTGTTATTACTTGTATGCTAAGTAACCAAAAAGGTTTTTTTTTGGAATGATTAATCTAAACTAATATGCAAACTGAAAAGTAAATATGAATGCAAAAGATGATTTGAATCAATTAAGGAACAAGCGTGTTCAACTAGTTACATCCGTCATAGATATGCGTATTGATCATTGATTCTTTCGATTCTTAATTACCTTGAATAATCTATTGTGGATTATATTCCTACTAAGGATTATGACCCAAACTTAATAAATAGTTGAAAGAACTAACAGTCTAAACAACCCTAATCATTTAACAACCTAAAACAACGTCTAGATTCATTTAAACGACAGCTTTACGAATCAAGTTATCAATAGAAACAAACACTTAGAGCAAACAGACATCTAAGTTATTTATGGATTTATTCCCTTCTACAATTGAATAGCCCGAACGGGTCCAAACAATTATAGATGCTACTTTATCTAATCAACCCCGAATGGGCATCAATCAGATTAGTTGTAAATTAACCTAGAAATTCTATTAGGTGATCAATCTAACAAAACCCTAGAATAATTCTGATTCAATTAAGCACAAGGAATAAAACCTATTCAAGTTGATGAGAATCAATCAAACCTCACAATATTATTCAATCTATGATTTCAATAACTAGTCAAACACAAGGAAATTAGCAATGCATAATTAAATTGAAATCAAACTTACAAAGGTTTCAAAGTCTGCCTCTAAAGAGAAAAACCCTAGCCTCCAAAGTTGATCAAAGTTATGAAAATTAAACTAACATAAAGTATTTATATGTCTACTAAAAATATCCCTCAAAATATCATATCTTAAACATACATCTCGGCCAAAATACAAGCCCATAAACCCAAATATCAAAGCCCAAAACCAAGACTCGGCCCAAAACCACGTCCGCTGAAAACTCCAGATTGCGCGGCTTGACACAATTGCGCGGCCACGCAATCTTTCTTCCCCGCGCAATTGGCTTTCAGTTGTGATTGCTCGGGCAGGTTGCGCGACTTGCATCTCGAGCATTCTCCTTAGCTTCTTCTTGGCTTTTCTTGTCTTTGCTCTTCTCCATCTATGCTCCTAGCACTCCTAGCTTCATTTAGCTCGTCCACCACCACCATGGTCAATCTGTATTCGCCCCGCTATTGCTCCTGAACCTAAAAACCTGTAAAACCGAGCAAACCAGCGCATAATACCCGAAAACACAAAAACCTAAAAACTACATAAAAACTAACCTAGAACTAACTAAAACATATATAAAACATGCATCTAAACTACTCCTATATGCAAGCTATCAAATTCCCCCATGCTTAACCCTTGCTTGTCCTCAAGCAAGTCATAAATCCAAGTCACACCACAAAAATGCAATCATACATCCATCTCAAATCAAACAAGCATTTCACATATAATTAAAAACCTGACCAAGATTTCCTAACATGCATTATAATAAGCAACAAGTAAAGACCATTCATCCACTCTAGACCTCACCAAGGTAATTGTTTTTGCACTCCAACTCTCAAGTGTTTAAGGACGTGTTTCACTCAAAATCAACCATGAAAACTAGACTACCATATGCTTGCATCAGAGTTCTAAATCTCCACCGCTGGGGATCAAATACGTAACAAAAATCATGAGGTCTTTTTCCGGCTTGTAATGGGGCCAAGGTAAAGAGAAATTTGGAAGGGATAACATTTGGCATGTGGTGCTAAACCCGGGATAAAAGACTAATCCTAACCCGAACTTCACACTTCCTTCTCATAACACTTTCCAAACTTCCACTCTACCAACTCCTTACATTTACACTTAAGCACTTTGCTTCTCTTTTTTTTCCCTTTGCCTCTTATTCTTCCTCAACTCTTTTCTTGCTTTATAATGAAGACTACTAACAAATTAAGCTCAACTTTTCTTTCTTGCTTTGCACATATTTTTCATCTTCAATTTTTTTCTTTTCACTTTGCTCACACAAGAGTTGTATTTCCTCTTTTTCCACCTTTTCTTCCAATTCCCCCATACTTATACATAACTCACACAAAACAAAAACACAACCTAAAGTCCTAAATCCCGGATCCTGGGTCGAGCTTACTAGGCTAGGAAAATTTTGTGGAGCTATCAAAAATAGGCTTAAAGCTTAAAAGAAATGGGGTGTCAAGAACATGGATCTTGTAAGGGTAGGAAGGAAAATAATAGGTTTATAAAGAAACATTGCCTCAATCATTTTAATGTCATGCATTCAATCATATAAAGCAGTCTTGACAAAGAGTATTAACGCAAGTTCTAGAGCTAGATAATCATGGTGATACACTCAAGAAATTTAGAGAACAAATAATCATGAAAGGCCAAAAATATCTCACAAGGCTAATTTTTGTCTAGAACTTCAGAATGAATCAAATACTCAAGCTAAATACATGCTCCATCCTATAATCAAGGTAATTAATCAATGATCATGCTCATATCATATCAACTTCAGCAAATCATGCAAATCAAGGGTTAGAATTCATACTCAACTTAGAAACACAAGAGGAATCAAACATTGGGGAAATAAGAACCTAAATGCAATATTTTTGTATTTTTTTTTCCAAATTTTCTGATTTTTTTTCATTTTTCGGGATTTTAAACAATTTTTAAATATGACCTAATCTAATGCAACTACATGCAATGCAAACAAGTAATTCCCTTCCCCCATGCTTAAAACATACTTTGTCCCCAAAGTATAGTAAAAAGGTAAAGGAAAGAGAAAAACTCACAACAAAACTAGTTGCCTGGCGGGTAATAGGGCGGAAAATCCTGTGGTGGTGGTGGCTGGTACTCCGTGTGATACTCTGGCTATGGTGGCTGGTACGGGGGAAACTCCTGTGTTGGTGGTGGCTGATATGGCGGAAACTGAGGATACGAAGGATCGGAAAAGCATACTGAGGGTAAGACTGATGAGGTGGATAACCCACTGAGCTCCATCCATCCAGTCTAGTGTTGAGCAGTCTGAACTGCTCATCCTGGCGGGCTTGAAAAACAGCAAGTTGTTGATCCTGATGAGTCTGATATGTAGTGAACCTCTGATCCACATATCCCCTCATACTCTGGAAGCTCTGATCAATGTGAGACGACATGTCATTGTATCTCTGCGTGTTGTCCAGCTGCATCTGTCTCATCATCTCCATCATCTGATTGTATTGTGCATCAGAGTACTGGTGACCACCCCCAGCAGGTATAGACGGATCAAACTGTCTCTGCTGACCGTCTTCCTCAAACTCCTCATCCTCATCAGTGTCTTCATCCTCAGCAGATTCTTCTTCTTCTTCTTCAGCCATGATAAAATCCTCATCCATCTCCACTTCATCAGAATCCTCAATAACAATTGGAGCCGTCTTTTTACCCCCTAACCGGCCCCTTTACAGTAACTACATCCAAATCTTCAGCCTGAACCTTAATGAACCAGTTAGCTGGACTGTCCCCAATCTGCACTCGGTGTCCATCAGGAAGCTTCATTACTCTCCCAAAATCACCAATCACCCAGAAATAGGAGTTCATGTACTTTAAGAGAGCGCCCATCTTCTTCAACATGGTGAAATCTATAGGCAAGGGCGGAATGTTTACCTGTAATCTGCTAAGATCGACTCCAAAGTGCTTGGCTAGAAAAGTCACAATCCCATCAATACAAATAGCTCCACCGCCTTTGTTCCCAACATGAGCCATGTGGTGCATCAGCATAGCACCCACATTCAACTTCTTCCTCTTCAAACTAGCAGCCAACACAGTGACATCCTTCTTGGGGCAGTTGTTTCCACCATCACCGCGCCCATTCAGGGTGCTAGCAATAAATCTCTGGAAAACCTTAATAGCGGGATGAGTAATCGGAGAAGCTTTTTCTTTAGAAGGCTCATATTTGGCCCTCCCTGTGATGGCTATCCAGAAGTGCTTATCAGCCCATGTAGCACCTGTCTCAGTAAGCACTATATCTCTACTAGGAGGGAAATTGCAGAAACCAAATACTCGGTTGACCTCTTTCAAGGTCATCTTCCTCCTTACTCCTTCTAGCCAGAACTTGATCTCTCCTTCTCCTTTGAAATCAGTGGACAAAGTACTCAGAAACTCCAGTGTTAACCCCTTGAAGGTGGGTTCACACAGCTTCAAGAACTCGCCCATATGCAAATATGCCCCTATCTCATTCAACAGATGAGCTATCCCGATCTCATTCATCAGGTTCCAGTCTATGAACCAAGTTGCTTTCCATTCCCTTTCCTTCAGAAGCTCAAACCGGATTACGTGATTGTACTTTGTCAGAGTGATCCCAAAAGTCTCTTGGGTGATCTCTCCCACCACAGCAGGGGGAGCTAAAGCAGCTCGGGATGATGAAGCTCCATCTGTTCTACCTCTCTTGTTACCCATTATTTCAGAATTTCAATTAATCCTGCACAAACACGACAAACGAACCAAGCAAACACAATTCTGTTGTCCCGGCAAGGACAGCCACAACAATATTTCACAGATAAGCGCTCAAACACTCTCTTCCCCCACTACATAGAACAATTTAATCAAAATTTAATTAAAATTTAATCAAATTTCTAGGTGATTTTCGGATTTGCATGCAAAGCTCAAATAAAACACGAATCTAGACTAGAATCATGCAATAAACAAACTTTTGTAAAGGACTTAAGCCTAAATACGAGCCTAAAGGGGTGAATTTCGGGTTTTTAGAACAAAACCTAGGTTTAGATTTAATCCAATAAAACCGAAATTTAGAGGGAGATTTGAGAAATCTTACTTGAATTGTGCTTGATTTGGAGTTCCTTGCTTGATTTTGGTTAAAAATCCGATTAAAAGAGCTTGAATGGAGCTTGAGTTTGCGGTCTTCAATGGAGGTGAAAGAGAGGTTGAAGGAGGTGGAATAAGGAATGGGGGAAATTACACTCAAGGCTCGGGTTTTATTTTTATGATCGCTGAAAACGGCAAATTGCGCGGGATCGCACGGAATTGCGCGGCCGCGCAATTGCAAAGCCGCGTAATCCACTTTCAGTTGCGATTGCGCGGTGTGGTGCCTGGGATTGTGCGGCCGCACAATTGCAAAGCCGCGTAATCCCCTTTCAGTTGCGATTGCACGGTGTGGTGCCTGGGATTGTGCGACCGCGCATTTAGCAGCTCATGCCGTGCAATCTTCTCTAAGCTTGCATTACTCGGGTTGGCTTCTGATTCATGACCACGCAATTTTTTCCAAATACCTAGTTTTTAGCTACTGTACTTCAAGGCTTGCCCGAGCTCTCTGTAATTTTGAGGATTATTTCTACCAAAACTAACTAACAAAAACAAAAAATTGTAAAACTGAAAACAAATATCAAAGCAAATCTATCCTAAACCATGGGTTGCCTCCCAAGAAGCGCTTGTTTAACGTCTTTAGCTTGACGTAAAAGGATATCACCGAGCTATGGAATTCGATCTCCTTCCCATCAAATCCCATCTTCAGTGTGCCTTGCGGAATGTCGATCCTTGTATTAGCTGTCTTCAAGAATGGTCGTCCTAGCAACATAGACGTTTTCCCAGCTCCAGATCCCATGTCCATTACCAGAAAATCAGCCGGAAATTTCAAGGAATCCCCTGTAACCCATACATCTTCAATTTTTCCTTTGGACCTCACAGTGGAATGATCAGCCAACTCAACTATTGTTCGGGTCTCTTTCAATGGTCCCATACCGAGTTTCTCATATAACGAGGAGGAGAGCACATTGACAGATGCACCTAAATCTATTAAAGCCTCCTTTACCTTGGTGCTTCCAATCATGCAAGGAATAGTGAACATGCTAGGGTCGTTGCACTTCTCAGGTAAACGCTTTTGAAACACAGCAGACACATGTTCTTTTTCTTTAACTTGCTTCTGACTTTTCTCCTTCTGTCCCCTTTTCAGAGTGCACAACTCCTTTAAAAACATAGCATAACGAGGTACACTCTTGATCAATTTCAACAACGGGACATTTACTATGCATGTACTGAAGACCTCGAACAGCTCTTTATCATTCTTCAATTTCCGAGTGTCTTTCAAGGCTTCAGGAAAGGGTGGAACAAGTGCATAGGCTTTCAGACGATTTTCAGAAGTATTTTCCAAGTCCCCCAGATTGCGCGGCTTCGCATCCAATTGCGCGGCCGCGCTTTCCTCCTCGTTCCCGCGCAATCGCAACTGAGACGTAATTGCGCGGGGTGCAGATTGCTCGGCCGCGCTTTTAGCAGCCAAGTCGAGCAATTTGCCTTCGTTCTGTTCCTCTATTTCTTCATTCTTGCTCAACTGGTACACTTGTCCCACCTCAAAGCCTTTATAAACGGAGATAAAACTGACATTCGCCCTCGGGTTAAGCTCTGTCTGAGATGGTAACTTACTTGAATCTCTAGCTTCCAATTTGCTTACTGCCTCAGCAATCTGACTAACTTGGCTCTCCAAGTTCTTAATACTAGACTTGGTTTCTTGTTGAAGCTGAGTTAGAGATCCATGTATTGTAGAAACAGTCTGAGTCAGATTTCTGATCATCTCCTCAATGGACATAGCATTTTGATTCACTCCTTGAGCTTGAGGTTGGAAAGGCGGTCTGTACTGAGCTTGGCCACCTTGATGGTTGAATTGTTGATTGCTAGAATTGCCATACCTCAGATTAGGATGATCTCTCCAGCCTGGATTGTAGGTGTTGGAGAAGGGGTCATACCTCGGCCTAGGTGGTCCATGTCCTCCCACTGCATTCACCTCAGCATTTTGATCTTGAAGTGTAGGGCAGGAATCAGTGGGATGCATGTTATCAAAACAAATCTCACAGGATTTCACCTGTTGTCTACCACCTTGTTGTAAAAGCTGCTTCATCATCGTTTTCAACTCAGTGACTTCGTCTTGGATTCTTGAGTTAGCCACCACAGAATTTGCAGCTTTCGAGCTAGTCTCTTTTCTGAACTATCTTGTGCCCTCTGACAGTTGTGTGAATAGTTCAAACGCAACTGCAGGTGTTTTGTTGAGAATGTTACCTTGGCAAGCTGCATTGGCCATTCTTCTCTCATCATCCAAGAGGCCATTAAACAAATATAAAATCAGGTCTTGATCAGTGTAGCCATGGAAAGGACAGCTAGCTATCAACCTCTTGAATCTTTCATAGTATGCATACAAGGTCTCATTAGCTTCTTGCTCGATGTTGCTCATCATCTTCTTTAGTTCGTTGAGCCTTGTATCAGAGAAGTACTTTTCTAGAAAAGCTTGCTTCATCTTAGCCCATGTATCAATACTTCCCGGAGCCAAGTAATAAAACCAGTCTTTAGCTTGATCCTTGAGAGAGAAGGGAAAGGCTCTCAGCGCGATCTGGTCGTGAGTCACATCAGCAGGCTTCATGCTTGAGCACACAGCATGAAATTCAGAAAGATGCTTGTTGGGGTCTTCACCACTAAGCCCATGGAATGAAGGCAAAAGATGAATCAACCTCGATTTTAGCTCAAACTTGACTCCTTCAGCAAGAGCAGGAAATTGCACCGCCAGCGGTTGTTGCTCCAGATTTGGTGCAGTTAACTGTCTCAATGTTTGATCAACCATCTCTACTATTTCAGGAATGCTCTTAGTGTCAGAATCAGATGAGGAAGACGCCAGGTTGAGCTGTAATTCACGAACAGTCGCACGAGCTTGCCTGCGCAACCTAGAGAGTGTCCTTTCTATTTCTGAATCAAAAACAACAAGAGATGGATCAGTAGCACGGGTATGAACCATATAACAGGTTCACACCCAAAACAGCACGAAAGAAATAAACACAAATAGCGACGAGTCCCCGGCAACGGCGCCAAATTTGATGAGGTATTTTCGTGGTCGTTATACCTATCAAAGAAACCTTAGCTTAACCAACTAAGTAGAGCGGCAAGTAAGGGTCGATCCCACAGAGACTCTTGTAAATGTGTTATTACTTGTATGCTAAGTAACCAAAAAGGGGGGTTTTTGGAATGATTAATCTAAACTAATATGCAAACTGAAAAGTAAATATGAATGCAAAAGATGATTTGAATCAATTAAGGAACAAGCATGTTCAACTAGTTACATCCGTCATAGATATGCGTATTGATCATTGATTCTTTCGATTCTCAATTCCCTTGAATAATCTATGTGGATTATATTCCTACTAAGGATTATGACCCAAACTTCATAAATAGTTGAAAGAACTAACAGTCTAAACAACCCTAATCATTTAACAACCTAAAACAACGTCTAGATTCAATTAAACGACAACTTTACGAATCAAGTTATCAATAGAAACAAACACTTAGAGCAAACAGACATCTAAGTTATTTATGGATTTATTCTCTTCTACAATTGAATAGCCCGAACGGGTCCAAACAATTATAGATGCTACTTTATCTAATCAACCCCGAAAAGGGAATCAATCAGATTGGTTGTAAATTAACCTAGAAATTCTATTAGGTGATCAATCTAATAATACCCTAGAATAATTGTGATTCAATTAAGCACAGGGAATAAAACCTATTCAAGTTGATGAGAATCAATCAAACCTCACAATATTATTCAATCTATGATTTCAATAACTAGTCAAACACAAGGAAATTAGCAATGCATAATTAAATTGAAATCAAACTTACAAAGGTTTCAAAGTCTGCCTCTAAAGAGAAAAACCCTAGCCTCCAAAGTTGATCAAAGTTATGAAAATTAAACTAACATAAAGTATTTATATGTCTACTAAAAATATCCCTCAAAATATCATATCGTAAACATACATCTCGGCCAAAATACAAGCCCATAAACCCAAATATCAAAGCCCAAAACCAAGACTCGGTCCAAAACCACGTCCACTGAAAACTCCAGATTGCGCGGCTTGACACAATTGCGTGGCCACGCAATCTTGCTTCCCCGCGCAATTGGCTTTCAGTTGTGATTGCTCAGGCAGGTTGCGCGACTTGCATCCCGAGCATTCTCCTTAGATTCTTCTTGGCTTTTCTTGTCTTGGCTCTTCTCCATCTATGCTCCTAGCACTCCTAGCTTCCTTTAGCTCGTCCACCACCGCCATGGTCAATCTGTACTCACCCCGTTGTTGCTCCTGAACCTAAAAACCTATAAAACTGAGCAAACCAGCGCATAATACCCGACAACACAAAAACCTAAAAACTACATAAAAACTAACCTAGAACTAACTAAAACATATATAAAACATGCATCTAAACTACTCCTATGTGCAAGCTATCAGCTACGGTGCCACTCATCCCTCTGTTGCGTAGGAGCGGACATGGATCATGATTCTTAAAGTCGTACTTTAAGCGCGGAGGCATACGACTTAGTAGGTTATATAGAGGTGTCGGGTTAGTCTCGCACCCCTTACTAATTCATTCAAACCAATCTCTAAACGAGACCGTAAACAATCAAGGTCACAAACAAGACTAGCATAATATTCCTATCAAGTATCAAATATTGAATAACGGAATAACGATAACAGTGGGGTCATTAATTCTAATAATCGATATTCTTAGGTTCGTTTATTATTAGCAAACAAGTTGTTCCCAACATCGAGAAATTTCACAAAACGAATTTATTAAGGCTACAAGGAGAAATTCCACTTGCCTTAGCGTGTAAGATTTTGTATTATCAATCGAGCGGAATGTGATGTTCTCATGACAGAACGGAGGCTCCACCTAAAGACACGAGATATACGGATAACTTTATTAAGAATTTTTTAATTCTTCTAAAGTTTTAGAAATCTCTTTTATTCTTCTTAAGAGATTAATTTACTAAATTATTATTTTAATAATTTAGTTGGATGGGAATAAAATAATAATATTCCTTATTATTATTTTAAATATTGTAATATCCTTTTATTCCTTATAAAATCCTCATTTTAATACTATTCATTATCATTCTTGAAAACCAAGTAATAGCTTTATTTAATTTATTAAAATATTCCTTTATAACTTAACTTGTTATTTTATTAATATAAGTAAGAAAGGAATATCCTTAAAAAATCATATGATATAGTTTTCAACATTATAAGAAATATTGTTTTTATAAAGTCTTCTTAGGATTGTGAAAAGTCTAAAAATGCCCTTGATATATAATATCTCTTACTCTTAGCATCATTATAATATTATCTTTTTATCAAACAATATCTTTTTATAACATGGTATTATTATAATATCTTCTCATTATATCCTCATTTAAAAGACATGTAATATTTAATAGGGATTAAAATATTAATAGGTCCTTTTCTAGTACTTCCCATAAATAGAAATCTCTAGTCAAATCTATATAGTATGCTTTCCATAAATATGATATGATGATAAAATAATTTTATTATCTTAAAAAAAAATATTCCCTATACCTTTAGTTTATAATATGGAAACAAGTCTTATAATATTATCTTATAACCAAGAGTAGACAATTTATTTATTTATAACTTAGATCATAATATTATCTTCTCTATCTTTTATATCTTTTTAAGCAAGATATCTTTTAACAAACTAGCATGCTCCATATTTATAACAATAATAATTTGTATAAAGTACTTTTAACATAAGTACTTATGTTTATTTAATAAATCTATGTCTTGAGTTTTATACTATTATTAAATTGATATGCATTATAAAAGCTCTATCTAAGTATTATAAAATTTATTTGAATTTATCTTGTTCAACTAACAAGATAAATTGGTCTTTTTAAGTTATAACTGTCGGGGATTGAGGAAGGCCCGAGCAGTTAATAGACTCACGACTTTAGTGAGAAGAGAGGCCCCAAAATTGGTCTTTTTAATGGAGACCAAATGTGACAGACGAAGAATGGAGGGAATAAGAGAAAAATTAGGGTATGAGGGTTGCTTTGCGGTTGATTGTGTTGGAAGGGCGGGAGGTTTATGTTTACTCTGGGAGAAAGACGTTGAGGTGGCTGTTCAATCCTATACCTCTCACCATGTGGATGCAAAAATCAAATGTGTGGAAGGGGGAGGTGTTTGGAGAATGACCGGTTTTTATGGGTGGCCAAGGAAGGAAGATAAACATCATTCGTAGGCATTACTTGATCGACTAGGCCAGGAAGCTCATGATGGTTGGTTGTGTGTAGGTGATTTTAATCAGATTTTGAGTGAGGAGGATAAAATTGGGGGGAATTGCCTTGATGTTAGTGAAATTGCTGGCCTAAGAAGTGCACTGGAGGGCTGTCATTTGAATGAGTTATCTTTTTCGGGCTCTCGGTTTACTTGGGACAATGGAAGGGAGGAGAGAGATTTCATTGCTGAGCGGATTGATATGGGCTTTGCAAATTCATTATGGTTCGATGTTTTCCCTGGTGCAAATGTGCGCCATTTGTATAGAATGGGTTCGGACCACATTCCGATTGTTGTTGATCTTTTTCGGGAGGAGGTGGTTTTTGATGAGGGTAGGAAAGGGAAACTGTTGGAACATTGGTTGTTCCGTGGTTTCTCTTAGTTTTGATGATAACAAACCTAGTTAATATAACTTGCTTCTACATGTACGTGTTTCAGGAAAACAGGTACATGGTCACAAGTGACGGAACATCGTGAGGAACGATGGAGGGAACGAGTGACAGATTTAGGAAGCGCGTCTCGGAAGGAACGCGTCATTCTATAAATGGCAAGTTACCATATCTTCTTCAAGCGATCTTCCACGAAGATTTACCGCTGTAGGCGGTTGCTTAAGGAGATAAAAGAGAAGATAAGATCAATCTTCACACGATCTTATCTTGGGAAATCCGAGATCATTCGGTTTTTGGGGAGAATCGGCATGGTTGAGGATATGAAATCACAAACAATACTTTTCCTTATTGTGTGGGATTTGTTAAGTGGAATATCAGCGTAATTAGGCAAGAATTACGTGTGAGATCAGACTTAACTTATCTTATAAATAGTTAGGCTTAGCTAGGGTAAAAAGGTGTGGTTTTCGAGTGGTTGAAGACGACGAACTTGAAGAGAGAGCTTTTCAAGTGTATGAGTGTGTGGCTTTTTCCGATGAAGAATCCACAAGTAAGTCAGTAGTTTACTTCCATTTAGGTTTACGTTTAGGGTTGTAGAAGTCTAGTTGGTTGAACTTCGGTTGGTGCCGTAGTTACCAGGAACTTTGGTTGGTGCCTTAGTTACTTGACTTGCCTTGTAATCGTTGAAACAGAATAAAGGTATTCTATTGAAAATCCTCTGAGAAGGAGTCTCAGGGGTAGAGGTTTTTCTTTCTACGACTTTTTGGTCGGACAGAAAGTTTTCCTCTCTAAATTCTGTGTTCTACTATTTATTTTCGCTGCCCAGGGAACCTTACTAGTTCCATGTATTGTTACTAACGCGTCACGATACGACAATTGGTATTAGAGCAGGTTTGCTCTAGATTGTGTGTTAGTGCAGGAATACAGAATGTCTTCAAACAACACTCACAACGTCGGAATTGGAAATAACAAGCCTCCACTGCTTGTTGCTGGGGAGTATGATCACTGGAAGAAGCTCTTCACCACATGGCTCAGAAGCAATGACTACCAAGCCTGGTCAGTTATTAAAGATGGAGACTATGTCATTCCCGCAGACAAGAAGAACAAAAAATCTGAATGGGGGCCAACAGAATGGACGGGAATGGAGAAGAAGTACAAGGCACAAATGCTACTAAACAATGCCTTGGGTGCTGAAGATCTTCTAAGAGTTGTCAACTGCGAAACTGCTAAGGATGCATGGGAAGCCATTGAGCAAATGCATATCGGCAGTGCAGATCTGAAAGAAAGCCATCAGAAAGACGCCAAAAAGGAATTCTACAATTTTAAGATGAAAGATGGAGAAACCATTGCCACATACCAATCTCGGTTTGAAGGCTTGGTTAATCGCATTAATCATCTTGGAATTGGGGATTCTATCAAACATGCTGAGAAAGTCTCTACAATTGTTGATGGTCTAGGACCCAAGTACGTGGTCACTAGAGGACTCCTCAAGGAAAATCCAATAACAAAGACTTGCAAACTTCATGAAATCTTTGGAAAGTTGACTGACTATGAGCGATATGAGAAAGACAATAGTGGTGCTTCGAGCTCTAGCAAGGGTATTGCTCTTAAGGTGGAGAAGGCCATTGAAAACATCACTGCTGGAAATGATGATGAGCTAGAGAAAGATTCTGATGTGGCTCTCATAACCAAAGCGATGAGATCTTTCTACAAGAGAGGCAAGAAGCAAGGTGCCATGAAGGAAAGAGTCAACTTTGAGAAGAAGGAAATCAAGGACGTTACCTGCTTCAACTGTCAGGAAAAGGGTCACTATGCAAAGAGTTGTCCCAAAGGTAACGACACTGGGAACGAGAAGAAGAAGGCCTACATCGCTGCATGGGATCTTGACTCAGATGATGAATCTGAATCGAAGATCTGCGCCATGACTCTGAAAACCGAAGATGTCGACCAAGAGGTAACTCCTGAACAATTTCTTTCTAGGATAGAGAATGTTAAACAATCTGATCTCGTTATCCTTGTCAAAAAGCTTTTTGAAGATAACTTAAATATGCAAGATGAAATAGAAGCTTCTGATGAGAAATGTCTTAATCTTGAAGAAAAATTATCAGAAACTATTGTCACTAATGTTGCTCCTTGTTCAGAGTGTGAAGATTTAAAGAAAGATATTAAGACTCTCACTGAAACCAATAATGAACTTAGATCGGATCTGCTTATCTTTAAACTCAAAGGAGAGGAATTAGAGAATGAGCTTAATAAACGAACTCAAATTGAGTTTAAGCCTTCTAGGTGTGGTATTGGTTATGGTAAAAACAAATCTGAATATCCTCTTGATGACCTTACCTTTGAAGAGAAAATGGAAAGAAAAGCTAGGGAATTGCAATCCGCTAGAGATAAGGTAACTCATCTAGAGAGTAGAGTCAAGATTCTTGATAGTAATCTGAACAATAATTCTGAATGGTATTCTGGAAAAACGGCTCACAAAATTTACCTAAAACAGTCTCAAGGGAACTAACATAAAGTTCCTTCCAAGGAACGATCAAAGGAACGTACTCTCCAGAAACCACATCCTAAACGCTATCTTGGAGAATACTTTAGGGTGTGCTATCACTGTGGTGAGGGAGGTCATGTTCAAAAAGACTGTAAAGTTAGGTTAGAAGAGTCTAACAAAAGAAGTCAAAACCAGAATACAGGGAACAACAAGAAACAGTGGTCTGGTAAGAAAAATCAAGGGTATAACAAATCTCATCAGAATAAAAAGAAACCAGCTCCACAACCACAAAAGAAGCAAGATTTGAAAACTGACAAAGGGAAAAACCATGTTGATCTCTCAAATATTGCTTCTAGTTCCAAGAGTCCACAAAAAGCTACTTTAGTTCAATCACAAATCTATCATTCTGTGAGCTATGCTAACCGACCCGGGAAGGCTAAGCAGGCCTGGGTCGTTAAAACGTGATTTCTTTCTTTCAAGTTGAAGTGAGGGGGAACATCCGCTGGATCCTTGACAGCGGGTGTTCATGACAGGGAACGAGAGTATTCTGTCCTCACTTCAGGTCAATGCTGGAGGAAACGTTTCCTTTGGCAATAACAATCAAGGAGAAATCATTGGAACAGGTGAAGTCAAGCTAAATGATAAAACAAGCGTGAAAGACGTAAGCTTGGTAAAAGGTCTTGGTTACAATCTGCTGAGTATTGCTCAGCTTTGTGATCAAGGGAACAACGAGGTATCCTTTACCTCAGATGGTTGTATGATCAAGAACCTGAAATCAAATCTTGTGGTCCTGAAAGGAAAGAGATGTAACAATGTGTACTTTGTCGACTCAAGTTTCCAACCACAAGAAGAATTTGCTTTGTAACAGTAGCTGACAAGACTGATCTCTGGCATAGGAGGTTTGGTCATGCAAATCATCGAGGAATTCACAAACTCTACTCACAAAATCTGGTGATAGGACTTCCCAAAGTTCTTACAAAAAAGGAAAGCTTGTGTGAAGAATATGTGAAGGGAAAACAAAGCAAATCATCCTTTCAGCCAAAGTTGTCAGTTAGCACCTCTCATCCTCTTGAGTTGATACACATGGACTTGTGTGGTCCCATGTGGGTGAGAAGTCATGGAGGTAGCAGGTACATTTTTGTTATTGTTGATGACTTTACTAGATATACATGGACTCTCTTTAAAGGTTCCAAAGATGAGATGTTCATGGCATTCAAAAGCTGGATCAAGAAGGTAGAAGCATCAATAGGACAGAAATTGAAGTCTATCAAGTCTGACAACGGAACAGAGTTCAAGAATTCCATGTTTCATAGCTACTGTGATGAACATGGAGTATCTCAGAACTTTTCTGCGCCTAGGACTCCTCAACAAAACGGCGTAGCAGAGAGAAAGAATGGAACTCTACAAAACATGGCTCG
Source organism: Fallopia convolvulus (assembly GCA_964016875.1). Lineage (NCBI taxonomy): Eukaryota > Viridiplantae > Streptophyta > Magnoliopsida > Caryophyllales > Polygonaceae > Fallopia > Fallopia convolvulus. The sequence continues at coordinate 14,340,030 of OZ024729.1, read as the reverse complement.
TACTATGATGTTGGCAAGTAACTTGCCTCGGTCCTTTTGGGCTGAGGCAGTCAGTACCGCTTGCTACATCATTAATCGAGTCACCATACGTTCCACCTTCTCCAAAACTCCATATGAACTAATCAAGGGTAGAAAGCCGAATATTTTCCACTTGAAAGTCTTTGGATGCAGGTGCTTTATTCACAAGAACGGAAAAGACGAGCTAGGCAAGTTTGATCCAAGGAGTGACGAAGGCATCTTTCTGGGGTATGCATCCAACAACAAGGCTTACAAGGTGTTCAATAAAAGGACTAAGAAGTTTGAAGAAAGCATTCATGTTGTCTTTGACGAGTCCAAAAATGGAGGGAACCTGGCTAGTAACGAGGATGTACTGAAGGTTCTAGATACAGATTCAGATGATGAAGTTGATCCAGCATTGAATGAACAGGCTCCAAATTTAGGTTCACAAGCTCCAAATGACGATGTTATGCCTCAGAATCAGGATCTGGATGGAGATGACACTGAAAATGTTCTGGTTCCTGATGATGATACTTCACAAAATGAAGAAATTGAAGAAGATCATGGGGAAGGAACATCCCAAGGAACGACAAGCCAACAGGAACAAGAGGAGTCAAGAACAGATCCCACTCAGATTGAAGTTAGAAATTATCATCAAAAGAGGGATCATCCTGTTGACAACATCATCACTCCATACGATAAAGGTGTGCTTACTCGTTCCTGTATTAAGAATTTTTGTGCTTTCAATGCGTTTATCTCTCTTGCAGAGCCGAAGAATGTGAAGGAAGCATTAAAAGACCCTGACTGGATAGTTTCTATGCAAGAGGAACTACACCAGTTTGAGAGGAACAAAGTGTGGAGATTAGTTCCCAAGCCAAAGCACAAGATGGCTATAGGAACAAAGTGGGTTTTCAGGAATAAACTTGATGACACCGGAGCAGTCACAAGGAACAAGGCGAGACTTGTAGCAAAAGGATACAATCAACAAGAAGGGATTGATTACGATGAAACGTATGCTCTTGTTGCAAGAATAGAAGCCATCCGTCTTCTAATCGCCTATGCTGCTCACAAGGGATTCAAGTTGTATCAAATGGATTTGAAGACAGCATTCCTGAATGGTTACCTACAAGAGGAGGTTTATGTGTTGCAACCTCCAGGATTCGAAGATGTCGATCACCCTGATCATGTCTACATACTAGATAAAGCCCTTTATGGTCTTAAACAGGCTCCTCGTGCTTGGTATGATAGATTCGCTCAGTTTCTATTAGCCAATGGATATAGACGTGGTGTGATCGACAAGACATTGTTCCTAAGGGAACAAGACGGTGAGGTTTTAGTAGTTCAAGTCTATGTTGATGATATTATTTTTGGTTCTACTAACCCCAAACTTGTAGAAAGCTTCAAGAACCTAATTAGCAGTGAGTTTGAGATGAGCATGATCGGTGAACTCACTTTCTTTCTTGGTCTACAAGTGGTGCAAAATGATGAGGGAACAAAGGTGCATCAACAAAAGTACATCAAGGAGCTATTGAAGAAGTATGGTATGGATTCTACAAAAAGTTTTGATACTCCTATTTCTCCTAATACTCGTCTTGATGCTGATCCTAATGGTATTGATGTTGATCAAACGATGTACCGTGGAATGATTGGTTCCCTATTGTACCTAACGGCCAGTAGGCCAGATATTATGTTCAGTGTGTGTCTTTGTGCTAGATTCCAGGCTAATCCAAAAGAAACACATCTGAAAGAAGTGAAGAGAATTCTGCGCTACTTGAAAGGGAACGATGGGTTATGTCTATGGTATCCAAGACACAACTCGTTCCAACTTGTCGGATTCTCAGATGAAGATTTTGCAGGTCACTTGGTGGATAGGAAGAGCACATCAGGCATGGCCCAATTCCTTGGTCCTTGTTTGGTGTCTTGGGGATCGAAAAAGCAAAATTCGGTTGCTCTTTCAACGGCTGAGGCGGAGTATGTCGCAGCAGCTGCCTGTTGTTCCCAGGTATTGTGGTTAAAACAGCAACTGGTGGATTTTGGTATGTCTCTTGGAACTATTCCTATCTTATGTGACAATACAAGTGCAATCAATATATCCAAAAATCCAATGTATCATTCTAGAACCAAACATATAGATATTCGACATCATTTCTTAAGAGATAATGTTGAAAAAGGTTTTATCAAGATGGATCATTGTAGGACTGAAAATCAAGTGGCAGATATTTTTACTAAGGCTTTGGACAGAAAACCCTATGAGCATTTGTGGATGTTGCTAGGAATGATTTCCTTGGAGTAAACAAGTCCCGATCCTCTATTCCCTCAGTGCTTGACTAAAGAGGTCACTTCTCAGGTAACTACATATCATTTGACAAGTTTTCTAATGGCTTATATCCTTCCTCTATGCATAGATGTTGTATATATTAGAAATTGTCAGGTATTGCATGCTAAAAGGAACTAAAACTAATTTGCTTACATCCAAGATTTTCTTTTGGCCCAAAATAACCAACTTGATCTATTCTATCCCTCACTTCAAGCCGAAATGATGGTTGGTTATAAGCTGTCCCTCAAGCCTGGTCCAAAAAAAAGTTCCCTATGAAACCCCCTTTATTACCTTGAAACGGGGAATAATTGTTTGGATGTCAAAAATGATCCTAGCGCACAAAAGTTTGAATGGAACTTCTCTAGTCCCTTTTCTGTTCAAACATAGCCTTTTATCCACTTATGGTAACGAGGTATGGAACTAGTGGTTGAGAATAGTGTCACTTTAAAGGAATGTCTTTGATTACAATTGAAGGTTTTTCTGCCAAAATACAGACGTCAATCAACGCAGGGATCGCAGTTATGTTATAGCCGTTGTGACTACTTGTTAGAATTTTTCTAGCCGTTGCACAGTAATTCTGCATGGAACGATAGGACATCTGCGCAGTCAAAACTTAATGGCGGTGAAAATTCATCATTATGGCAACTCTTTGCCGTTAAGATTTGGATAGAAGATCTTTGGGAAGATCATGATCTTTGTAAACAAGGAAAGAGGTGTGCTTTATAAACTCTTATCTCGGTCATTTTTTTACCGCACCTCTGTCTTTACCTCTCAAACCCTAATCTTCCTCAAAGCTTCAATCTTCTCTCTTTTCTACTACAATGGCTTCCTCCTCAAACACCCCAATCCTTAACTTTGAGGGTCTCGACGCCGCTGAGATCAATGCTATTCAAGCCTAACTTGAAATCCTCAAAAAGGCCAATTTTTCCTCTCCTACCCCAATTTCCAAACTCGAAACAAAATTTGATGTTGTCTCCGACACTGGTATGGCCACCGCTGACAAGGTCTCATGGGAGAAGGAGACTGTGGGTGAAAAATCTGAGAAGGATCAATCCACGATTCCCTCAGAAAACCCCTCTGACAAGCCTACTGAAACAGGGGAGGTACATGAGAGCAAGGAGGCAAAGGAGAAGGAAGAGGTGAACTCTCCTCCGAAGGGAACCTCGGATGATCCGGCAAAGACAGAATCTTTGCCTGTGAATAAGTGACCAGGATGGGTCAAGACAACGAGTCGTGGTAAGCGAAAGGCGAGAAAGAGTGTTCCTCCCCTTCCATCTCAGATTCTTCACATCTCTGATTCGGAACGCACTCCCTCCCCTGTCAACAAAAAGCCGAAGGTTACTCCTTCTGGATCCAAGTACGGCCTTCGCTCCACCGTTCCAAAGGAACCGTTGGCTCAGGAATCCTCTGAAGAAGAAGAAGATCCCGAGGAAGATGAGGAGGAAGTTGGCTCGGAGTCTGAAGAGGGCGTGGAAGAAGAAAAGAAGGAGTCTGGTGGAGAAGGAGACGAAGAAGAGGAGGAGTTGGAAGAAGAAGTTGAAAAGGACCTCAAGTCTGCCAAGGCAAAAGGCAAACTGCCAATGGAACCAGCATCCAAGAAGGGTTCAAAGAAAGTCGTCGCTCCTCTGGTGATCGACGAAGAATTCCTGAAGAGCCATGACTTGGAAGAGTTCTGGGAACTTCTCAAGTTTCAGGGATGGGAGAAAATTTGTGACTCTGGGGTCAAAGTAGATGTATCGGTTCTTGCTCAATTCTTTAGTTCCTATCAACTTGTTGATCTCTCAACTGGTCCAATGGGTTTTGCTACTGTTTGTGGGATAGAAATTTCCTTTTCTCTGGGATCTGTTGCTACAATTCTGAAGGTTCTTGCTGAGGGTTACGGGAATGTCCACACTTCAAGCAAATGGCCAAGAAACAAGGCTCAACTGATCAAGCGTGTTATGGGCCACACTGCTGAAGCTGGTCCTTACTCTACAAATGCTTTGAGCTACACTGCAAGGATTGCTCATCAGTTTCTGATCAAGGTTGTTGTTCCTAGGATGGAAAAGAGAACTACGCTCACTATCAATGATATGATTCTATTGGACAAGTTTCCAAGGAGGGAACGTATTAGTCTTCCAGAAATAATGATGAGGCAAATGGATAAGTGTACTGGGAAAAATAATATCTTGCCCTATCCTCGATTTGTGAAGGCTATACTGAAGGAGAGTAAGGCTTATAAGCCTTCAAGAGAGGAGTTCTTTGGATTACCCCTGGAGATGCGCAATATCTCGAGGATGAACTTTCAAGGTGATTCAAAGGGCACAGCTGCAAAGAAGACTGCCCAGATGGATGTTGGGAGCTCTTCGATGAGTGAAAGCGTTACTACCAAGATGTTCTCTGAGCTTCAAAAGATTTCCTCTCAGCTGAGTACCATCATTGGTTACCTGGCTAAGAGAGACGCCGACACTGCTGCTGTTGATTCCACCTCCTCCGAACCATGATGTGGACCCTCTCTAGTTCCTTAGCCTGTCTATCCCCAGTTTAATATGTTTCTTTTGTTTATTGGATGTTAAGACTTTCATGTTTTTATGTTTTCTCTAGGCTGTGACCCCTACAACAATTATCTATAATAATGACTATCTTTTGCTTATGGATGGTTTAAGTTTCAAATGGATTTGTTCATTTGCTCTATGTTTTTGCTTGATGATTGTTGATCTTTTGATGATGTCAAAAGGGGAAAGTTAGGAAAAATGCAGTGATGCGTTCTATCCAGGAAGTACAGAGGGAACTTTGGCTAAGGGGGAATATGTTGTTAACTCTGAAGAGTAGGAACAACAGTGCATCTGTTAAGGGGGAACCACATGAATTTTTTTCTGATCTATGTTTCTATTGGTTTCTAGACATGCATTTTTGTATAGGTTTGTCATCATCAAAAAGGGGGAAATTGTTGGAACATTGGTTGTTCCGTGGTTTCTCTTAGTTTTGATGATAACAAACCTAGTTAATATAACTTGCTTCTACATGTAAGTGTTTCAAGAAAACAGATACATGGTCACAAGTGACGGAACATCGTGAGGAACGATGGAGGGAACGAGTGACAGATTTAGGAAGCGCATCTCGGAAGGAACGCGTCATTCTATAAATGGCAAGTTACTATATCTTCTTCAAGCGATCTTCCACTAAGATTTACAACTGTAGGCGGTTGCTTAAGGAGATAAAAGAGAAGATAAGATCAATCTTCACACGATCTTATCTTGGGAAATCCGAGATCATTCAGTTTTTGGGAAGAATCGGCATGGTTGAGGATACGAAATCACAAACAATACTTTTCCTTATTGTGTGGGATTTGTTAAGTGGAATATCAGCGTAATTAGGCAAGAATTATGTGTGAGATCAGACTTAACTTATCTTATAAATAGCTAGGCTTAGCTAGGGTAAAAAGGTGTGGTTTTCGAGTGGTTGAAGACGACGAACTTGAAGAGAGAGCTTTTCAAGTGTATGAGTGTGTGGCTTTTTCCGGTGAAGAATCCACAAGTAAGTCAGTAGTTTACTTCCATTTAGGTTTACGTTTAGGGTTGTAGAAGTCTAGTTGGTTGAACTTCGGTTGGTGCCGTAGTTACCAGGAGCTTTGGTTGGTGCCTTAGTTACTTGACTTGCCTTGTAATCGTTGAAACTTAATAAAGGTATTCTATTGAAAATCCTCTGAGAAGGAGTCTCAGGGGTAGAGGTTTTTCTTTCTACGACTTGTTGGTCGGACAGAAAGTTTTCCTCTCTAAATTCTGTGTTCTACTATTTATTTCCGCTGCCCAGGGAACCTAACTAGTTCCCTGTATTGTTACTAACGCGTCACGATCCAACAGAAACGACGTTCCGTTTTGAAGCTATGTGGACGTTACATAATGGGTGTAATCACATCGTTGATAACGAGTGGAGAAATCCGAGTTCTATAGTGGCAGATGGGGGTGTTATGGGGGAAATTGAGAGATGTGTTGAATCTTTGAAAGATTGGAATAAAACTGAGTTTGGGAATATTTTGGTACGGTTGAATAGTGTTCGTGAACAACTCAGAATGCTGAACAGTCGGGTGAGTTGGTTGCAAAGAGAAGGGCTTTGGAGAGAGAAGAGAGAGAGCTGATGGACAAAGAGGAGGTTCTATGGTTCCAAAGGGCCAAAGCAAATGAATTTAAATGGGGGGATAGAAATTCGGCTTTTTTCCATCAAAAAGCGAATGGACGGAAAAAAAAGAAACAAAATTCGAAAGCTTGTGGATTCTGAGGGGATGGCTTGGAGGAGTGTGGAAGGAAAATCAAAGGTGGCGGTTGATTATTTTTACAAACTTTTTGCCTCGGATAATAATGCACTTTCTACCACGGTTCCTCAAGGAATCCCGCCTATCATATCGGAGGAGGACAACTTGGAGCTGTTACGTCCCTTTTCGGGAGAGGAGATACATTGTGCCCTTTTTTCTATGCATCCCACAAAATCTCCCGGGCCTGACGGCATGTCTGCTTTATTTTTTCAGCACCATTGGAATATTATATGATCTGATATTATTAATTTTTGTCTTGATATCCTTAATGGTGCTCCTTTTCCTGAAAATCTAAACCATACCTTCATTTCTCTCATTCCAAAAATACATGACCCAATTAAAATGCAAGATCTGTGTCCTATTAGTTTATGCAATGTGCTTTACAAGATTATTTCCAAGGTACTTGCTAACAAGTTGAAGACAGTGTTGCATAAGGTTATTTCTCCAAAGCAGAGTGTTTTTGTTCCTGGCCAGCTGATTATAGACAATGTTCTCTCCGACTTCGAGGTTTTTCATTATATGAAAACTAAGAAAACGGGAAGGATGGGATTTATGGCTCTCAAGTTGGACATGGCAAAGGCTTATGATCGGGTGGAATGGCATTATTTGGAAGGGTGTATGCGGCAGCTCGACTTTGACAGTAGGTGGTCTGATTTGATTATGAGGTGTGTCAGAAGTGTCTCCTTCTCTGTCCTGTGATACGCTCTATTTAGTATAGGTTAACTCTTGTATTTTAGGCATGATTTGAGTGTGTTTAGGTTAGTTTTGAGCATAATTGTAATTTGAGTGTGTTTAGGTTAGTTTTGAAGCCGAGGAGTACGAGTGGATCCGCACCAGCAGATTATTTCCGCGACCGCGGATTTTGGTTTTTAGCGCCGCCTTCGTCTCGTTTTATTCTATCTTTTTATATTATTATATCTCAGGGTTTCGTATTTATTCTACTATTTAAGTTTAGTTTCGTGTTTCACTTTAGGGGAAAACATTCTAGCATAACTTTCAGAGATTATTCTAGTTTTTAGTTTTATTATGGAGAACTAATTTCCCTTGGAGTTTGTTTAATTAAGGAAGCCTTTTTATGTAATTCGTGAGATTTTGGTAACTTTTCTATCCCTTGGTTAATATCAAAACTCTTGTGCTTAATTTTATGATTATCAATTGATTTCTCTTGGTGCGCAACTTGTTGAATTTGATTGATATTCTATTGTTTGGATTAGTTTGATTGTTATGTGTGAAATCTTATTTATCCTTGAAACAACTCTTTTCTAGGATCGTGGACTAGAATTGAGAAAGAGTGTTTGATTGTTATTTTATGCATGAGACTCGTAGCTTGATTGCATGAACTAATATCCTTCTATCCTTAATATTTTTCATGATTTGAATTAAGCGTTCCTGTTCATATCATAATTCTGCTTGGACCGTGGACAAGCGGAAATCTTTTATAAGGATTGGAATTTACCTGGGAATTAATAGAAAAGTGGATGAATTGATGATCGAATGATTAAAAAGGTAGAATTGATTGAATAAACTCTGCTTTTCCTTAATTGATTTAATCCCCAACAATATATGCTTGTTTGTTTGTTTGCCTGAACTCCCAAAATCCCTGTCTTTGCTCTTTGCTGATTAATCAGAATTCCGATTCTCTTGGGTTCGACCCCTTGCTTGCTCACTATACTAGTTAGTAGTTTAGGGTTATTTATTTTTGATCTTGGCAACAACGATTTTAGCCGAGTCAAATTTTGGCGCCGTTGCCGGGGAATCGGTTTTTAATTTACTGTTTAATCGGCGTTTCTGACGAAACCGCGCTCTCAGATTATTTCCGCGCCCGCGGAAGTTCCGCGCCCTCGGATTATTTTCGCGCCCGCGGTGTCTGTTCGTCCAGAAATCCTGAATCTCTTGTGTAGACCTATCTTACGGTCTACACTTATATATACTAATGTCTGCATTTAGGTTTCTTCAGTTACAGGATGAACCCTTTCATGCGTACTTCACTAGGTGCCAGGAAATCTTGCATGATCTCTCTGTCTGGGGGTTAACCATAGGGCTTGACGATGCTTGCAATCACATCTTTAGTGGGATGACTCTTGAGTACCAACTAAGGATGTACCGCGAGAGCGATGCAAAATACGTCGTTAGGAAACCCATTGACCGATGGGATTTCTTTTGTTATATCCGAGCCAAAGAGATCGAGATGCAGAAATTGGAGAACCAAATTTTTGAACAAAGAAAACTAGAGGAGGTGTTGGCCATAAAGACGGAAATTCTCGAAGATCAACCAACAGATCCCCTTGAAGAGCCTGTTCCATCCTTTCCAGAGGCACCCATAGACCTTTCGTTGGATGAAGAGATGGATGATCATAGTCATGTAATGACGAAGGAGGAGTATTTCCTTAAGTTAGACAGCTCCTGGAGTGATTACGACGAGCCTGATGACTCGAAGAAGGAGCCAGATGATGATATGTAGACCTCCATTCCACTTGAGGAGATGTCTATGTCTCCTACCATGGAGTCCTTTGTTATGATCGATCATGATCCTTGTATCCTTCCCTCTTCTTCCTTACTCTCTATTGATATATGTTTGCCTGATATGTGTCCTGAGCATGATAGTTTACCTAATGATTTCTCAAATTTTAAGGGTGGTAGTGCTAACATGAAAATCATTACTCTTGATTTATATTTTGAAAAACTACCTCATTCTTTCAACTAGTTATATCCTAAACCATCTAACAATGATTTTTCTAGTGGGTTTGATAAACTGAAACGGTGTCTGAATGCTATATTATTTAGTTTCAAGTTATCATTGTGCTATATTTGCCTGCATGACAGTTGCTCGCGGGATTTTGATAGACTTCTTAGGGCTTTGACAATGTTTGAGTCTTGAGATAATAGGTGGACGTCGGGCCAAACAACGTTAAACAAAGGCGCTGCTCGGGAGGCAACCCGAGGTAAGTTTTTCTTTTCTTTTCTTTTTTTAGCTTAGTTTTAGTTTTAGTATTCGTTTTGGTTTTGTCGGGCTAACTTGCAGGTACAAATTTTACCATCAAAAGAAGCCAGCCCGAGGCGAGGCCGAGCCCGTGGATCGGCCGGACAAAATTAATTTTCGTTTTATTCAGAAAAAAATAAAAAAATAAAAAAAAGGTTTTTGGGGGAAACCCCTAAAATAAAAGGCTTTCAGGTGAAACCCCTGAAATACATCAGAGAAAAAAAAAGAGTGTTCTTCCATATTCTACCATCATCCACCAATTCATTTTTCTATATCTTTCCATGTCTAGTTCCTTGGAATTGTTTGGTACTATTATCTGGTTCCATTCCATTATGGTTTAGTACGCGTCTACAACATCTTTGTGGCATTGTTCAAGTATGGGGGTATTGTCGTCGTTAGAGTTTTTATTATTTTGAGAAGTCCAGTTCCTTTTCATTGGAGACGTCCTATGGTGTGGATCTGGTTGCTGAGTTGTGAAGACGACATTTGTGGTTCGTTCCCAGAAAGATCAGTTTGATTCTTGAGTTTGGTGCTTATAATTCCGGGAGTTCATTCCTCTCTTCTTTCGTATGTGAGTCTTCTGATTTTCCTCTTCCTTGCTTAATTCCTTTCTCTTTACTTCATTGAGGACAATGAAGGATTTAAGTATGGGGGAGAAAGTACTCACTACGCTTATCTTAGTTAGTTGCTTTTTAGTTTATTTTTCGTTATTTTTATGGGATCCTTATTCCATGTTTTGTATAGAGAAATTTTTAAAAAAAGGAAAAAAAAAAGAAAAAGCCATAAAAAATAGAGAAAAAGGCATATAAAATCATGGGATGAGTTGAAAACCCGAAAGGGCGGCTCAGGTAATAAGCAGGTAACCCGGACCAGCATTAGGCTGGGGTAATATGAGGTTTATGAGATATGTGAGTATTTGTGAGCAAACCTAAGAAAAATGAAAAGAGTGATTAGGTGAAAACCCGAAAGGGCGCCTAAGTAGAATGAGTGGTAAAATCAGAGTGATTAGGATCATATTCTACTTTGGGGTCTGGGGATTACACTTTAGATGTTGGGTAGATCCTAGGTTGCTTTATACTTTTTGGAGCTTGAGTGTTATATTCTGTATCTTGTGAGGTGTGTGATTTGAGCTTTCATGTTGTTGCTCATTATTTCTCTATTTGGGTTCGGGTTGGTGAGGTGAGTTATTTTTTTCTTCCCTTGTACTATATTGTAAACCTTTGATAGGATTTCTTATTAGATTTATTTTTAGCTTACTCGAGGACGAGCAAGGTTTAAGTATGGGGGAATTTGATACGCTCTATTTAGTATAGGTTAACTCTTGTATTTTAGGCATGATTTGAGTGTGTTTAGGTTAGTTTTGAGCATAATTGTAATATGAAGACTGAAGACACGATTTGAAGAATTGCAAGAGTTTTGAAGACAAGTGTTGATTTGGAGTTGTTTCGACACCACTTTCTTGTAATGCTTATTCCGGGAGCTACGGTGATCGGATGAAGCTGAATTTGGTATCATTGGAAAGCTAACTCGAAGAGATACAATTCCTGTTTTTACGACGAGTTCAAATTCCAACTCTAAGTGGGTCAAAACCACCTCCGAAGTTGACGCCAGAATGCTGTCAGAAGATCCGCACCCGCGGATCTAAACCGCGCCCACGGATCGAGGTGATTCCGCGGCCGAGGAGTACGAGTGGATCCGCACCAGCGGATTATTTCCGCGACCGCAGATTTGGGTTTTTCAGCGCCGCCTTCGTCTTGTTTTATTCTATCTTGTTATATTATTATATCTCAGGGTTTCGGATTTATTCTACTATTTAAGTTTAGTTTCGTGTTTCACTTTAGGGGAAAACATTCTAGCATAACTTTCAGAGATTATTCTAGTTTTTAGTTTTATTATGGAGAACTAATTTCCCTTGGAGTTTGTTTAATTAAGGAAGTCGTTTTATGTAATTCGTGAGATTCTGGTAACTTTTCTGTCCCTTGGTTAATATCAAAACTCTTGTGCTTAATTTTATGATTATCAATTGATTTCTCTTGGTGCGCAACTTGTTGAATTTGATTGATATTCTATTGTTTGGATTAGTTTGATTGTTGTGTGTGCAATCTTATTTATCCTTGAAACAACTCTTTTCTAGGATCGTGGACTAGAATTGAGAAAGAGTGTTTGATTGTTATTTTATGCATGAGACTCGTAGCTTGATTGCATGAACTAATATCCTTCTATCCTTAATATTTTGCGTGATTTGAATTAAGCGTTCTTGTTCATATCATAATTCTGCTTGCACCGTGGACAAGCAGAAATCTTTTATAAGGATTGGAATTAACCTGGGAATTAATAGAAAAGTGGATGAATTGATGATCGAATGATTAAAAAGGTGGAATTGATTGAATAAACTCTGCTTTTCCTTAATTGATTTAATCCCCAACAATATTTGCTTGTTTGTTTGTTTGCCTGAACTCCCAAAATCCCTGTCTTTGTTCTTTGCTGATTAATCAAAATTCTGATTCTCTTGGGTTCGACCCCTTGCTTGCTCACTATACTAGTTAGTAGTTTAGAGTTATTTATTTTTGATCTTGGCAACAACGATTTTAGCCGAGTCATCCTGATTGATGGTTTTCCGACTAGACCTTTTGTGCCTTTTAGAGGGTTACGTTAGGGTGATCCGCTATCTCCCTATTTGTTCCTCTTATGTGATGAAGGTTTGGCTGGAATTATTAGACAGAGTGAAAGAGAAGGTCGATTCCATGGGATAAAAATCGCCCGGAGTGCTCCCTCTGTATCTCATATGTTCTTTGCTGATGATAGTGTTCTTTTTGCTAGAGCAACTTGTCAACAAGCTCAGGAAATTGTTCATATTCTCCAGGTTTATAGAGCAGTGTCAGGTCAACAAGTCAACTTAGCAAAATCTGAACTATCTTTCAGTAAAAATGTGCAGGCTGAAAGAAGAAGGGAGATCCAGGCCATTATGCAAGTTCGAGAAGTTGAGAAACATGAGCGCTATTTGGGTCTTCCGACGATGATTTGGAGATCAAAAAAAGTTATTTTCCAACAAGTTAAGGAGCGAGTTTGGAAAAAACTAAAAGGTTGGAAGGAAAGTACGTTATCGAGAGCCGGAAAAGAGGTGTTGATCAAAGATGTGGTTCAGGCAATTCCGATGTACACTATGTCATGCTTTCTATTGCCCAATGAGCTTTGTCATGAGATTGAACAGATGATTTGTGATTTTTTCTAGGGTTTCAATGGAAGCAAGAAAGAGATGCACTAGTTAAGCTAGAAGAGAATGGGAATATCATAAGAGCTAGGTGGTCTTGGTTTTCGGAATCTTCATGCTTTCAATCTTGCTCTTCTCGCTAAACAAGGTTGGAGATTGATTCAAAATCCTGACTCACTCCTAGCCAAGCTGTTGAAGGCCAGATATTTCCAAGGGAGCGATTTCTTGAATGCTAAAATAGGTTTCAATCCTAGTTTCACTTGGTGTAGTATTTGGAACGCTAGGAAGGTACTGGAATCTGGTTCTTATTGGCAAGTGGGGAATGGCAACTTAATTGAAGCGTTTAATGATCGTTGGATTCCCCGGCCTAATTCATTTAGAGTCTTGTCTAGGCCGAATGATAATAACAAAAATTTGAGAGTTGTTGATTGTATTGATTGGAATTCTGGTGGCTGGAAAGAAGAGGCACTCTGTGATGCTCTTCTTTATGATGATGTGAAGGAAATTCTCAAAATTCACCTCATTGACCCTAGTATTGAAGATTGCTTATGTTGGTTCTATGATAAAAGTGGTGAGTACACGGTCAAATCAGCGTACCACATGATTATACAATCGGCTGATATTTATTCGAGCAGGGGTGAGGTTTCTGATTCAATGGCTCAGCGCTCTTTCTAGAAGCATGTGTGGAAGATACATGTGGTGCCAAGAATTCGAAATTTTGATTGGAGAGCTGTTAGGGATATTCTTCCATGTAAAAGTCGACTATGTGATCGTAAAGTTTCTGATGATCCTTTTTGTAGTCAATGTGGAGTAGTGGAATCTGCAGTTCATGTTCTGTTGGAATGTAAATTATCAAAGGTGGTTTGGAAGCATCACAAGACCATGGCCTCTTCTGGTAGAGGCATGAGGAATTTTGCTGACTGGGCTGAAATTGTTTTCAGATCTTTCGAGACTTATGATATTGTGCTTTGGATTTGCATTTGCTGGAATCTGTGGAGAGCTCAAAACCTTCGGATTTTTTCGGATATTGACACAACAGTTGAAGAAGTGCTACACAATTCTTCTAGTATGGCGGAAGAAGCTTGCTCGACGTTGCCTGAAAGAGATTCTGCAGCTTCTTCTACTGTCCACTGTTGGATGAAACCGAACGTAGGGATCATCAAGATCAATTATGATGAGTCGGTTAAGCAAGACAGATGCGGCATTGGAGTCATCGGAAGAAATTCAAATGGCTCACTGGTGTTTGTTGGTGCAAGACCAATTCAGGCTGGATCGAGTGTGGAAATCGCTGAGGCGGAGGCGGTATTGTGGGGGCTCGAGCTGGCTAGCCAATCTGGTGTTCACATAGTTGTGTTGGAGTCCGACTGTCTCTCGTTGATTACAAAAATTAAATCGGTGATGTTGAATAGGTCGATCCTTGGCGTGCTAGTGGCCCGAATTCAGGCGAAAGCATGGGATTTCAGCTCTTGTGACTGGTCTTTTGTGTGCAGAGATGCAAATGTTGCGGCCCATTGGCTGGCAACAAATCACTTTTTTGTTCCTGTTTTATTTGATTTAAATTCTAGCCTTCCTGGTACTTTTCTAAGTATTGTACTGGATGAAATTTGAGTTAATGAAGTTTTTTATCAAAAAAAACAAGATCCCTAGGTCATTATTTTTATTAGATTAACTTTGTAAATCTACAAATATTATTGTGAGGCTATTTAATTTATATTAAAAAGGACTAAAATAATTTAATAAAATTTTGGATAGAATTTTAGACCTTTCTCTACAGGATGAAGTGTTGTAGAATACAGAACACTGGAGAAGACACCAGGGGAAGGGGGCGGCGGTCACCAGGGAGGACGGCGGCGGCTCGGCGGGCGTCCAATGGCCGGCGGTGGTCCGAAGGGGAAGAGGTGAGTGTTTGCTGGAGCTTTGGGAGATCAACAATGGTGTTTTTGGGGCCAAAAATTCAGAAATTAAGAGGGCTTTTGTGGCTGATTTTTGGAGGATTCAACTAGAACAAATTGCTAGAGAGGAAGAGAGAATGGATTTGTGAAATTGGTGAGGAGATCAGCCCTTTATATAGGCAAGGGAGACCAAATTGGTGATCCATGTCTATGGAATCTCACCAATGGAAGAAGGGTAGATTGAAGAGGATTGGCCATGGTTGTTGTTTTGGGCAGAATAATCACACGAACGTGTTAACTGCTAAAATGAGGGATTCCTAACCAAATAGTGAGTGCAATGCGTTATCAAAGACAAACAAGGAGGAAAATGGAAAAAAGAAAAGAGAGCAAGAGCAAGAAAAGAGTTATGATTGTATTATAATCGATATAGCGGATGATTCCTCTATGATTACAAGCGAGCACTTGAATAGATTTGATAAACAAGAATGAATTGAGCTTAAGGATTGATTTCGGGTGTAATTGGCGATGCCCCTCTATCTTTGCCTCGTCCTTATTTTATAGCCTCCTCCTCCATTTGGACCATTGATGAAACGTTTGGTGTATCCCGGAGATCTCGCTACTGGCGTGAATGGGGTAGCCGTTGAGTTGGTTGATTACAAAATCCGAGATTTCCGCCACGCCTTGATTGCTTCTTCAACTCTCCCCCATAACGAACAACCCGGATTGATCGTTCTGGGCTTACGATGTTCTCCTAGGCTGGATTTTAGAGAGGCCCAACAATACCCCCATCAAAACCCCGGGAAAGTTCCCTCCATCCGCCTTTCTAGGGTTTTGTATTTACTACCTTGTAAGTTGTAGCGAGTAAAGATGTGTCCCATCAATCCCTATTTATAGCAGTCATGATGATCTCTTGAGACTTCGACTGCGCTTCTCGGAGTCCAGGTACGTCTCCCTTCTCTTCATTTTCCATCTTCTTCCTCTTCTCTTTCTCTCGGTTATGGCAACTTCTAGTTCTCCAAAGCCCGTTCTCTGTTGCCTTGAACCTGTCATACCCCCTTCTCTGACTTCATCCAAAATCCTCACCCCATACCACCAGAAAACTAGTAGTTCGGAAGATCCTCATACTTTTGCCTTTTTCGTTGGATTTCCTTCGTCCGCAGAGATATTCCTTCCCCCTCCTGGGATCTGGGTGGATTTCTACGCTGACGACTAGGTATGCTTGTACGAGTATCCCTTTCGCATCGGTCATCGCTTCCCCTTCTCCCCACTGGTTATCGATTTCCTTACCATCCTCAATGTATCTCCTGGGCAAATACTACCTCAAGTTTGGAGGCTTTTACTATTTGTTCACCTCTTGTGCTCCTCTCATTGTCTTCCTTTCAAAGTTGTCGACTTTTTTCTTAACTATCACCTTCCAAAGGTGGGCCCGACCGTTTGACCTTGAAAACCTTCACAAACAAATCTGACCTGATTTTTAACATATCGAAGTTTGACCGGGGTTGGGTTGATAAATTCTTCTTCGTAAAGCTATCTTCTTTGGGAGTAGGCATGGCAATGGGTCGGGTCGGGTGCGGGTGGACTACTTCCACCACCCGACCCGCAGTTGTAAACCGCCCACCCGACCCGGTATTTTCACCCGACAGGTGTCACCCGAAACCGACCCATCTAAAACCCGTCGGTTTTCGGGTCGGGTCGGGTTTTTTTCGGGTGTTATAAAAAAATGTTAAACTTAATTTCATTTGTTCAACAAGTCAACCCAAGGACTCGTAAACAAAATAAACTTAACTCGTAACCCGTGTTGACGGGTCGTATTACGGGTCAACCCGTTTAATCCATCTATCTAATAAAATTTTAAATTTTAAACTAAAATTTAAACCTATTTATATAGAGCCTACATAATGGATTATCCCAAAAATAGATTTAATTATAAAGCCTTAAAGTCCATCTCTATTCTCTATGGTTAGGCTTCAAACACTTAACCCCTTCTTCTCATCTCCTTCCCTTTTTATAAGCTCCCCTTCTCCTCTCCTTCTACTAATTTTTCGATGTGGGACAAAAAACCGGGTGATCGGGTCGGGTCGGGTCGGGTCGGGTGAGGCCATACCTAAAACCGTACCCGCTCCATCACCCGATCACCCAAAACCCGTTTTCACCCGGATTTGATCGGGTTTTTTCGGGTCGGATTTTCGGGGACCCATCGGGTGCGGGTGAAATTGCCAAGCCTATTTGGGAGTTGATACGTCTTTCTTGAAAACTCCATGGCGTCCAACAAGTGGTGTTTCTCTTTTTACTTGTTACGCCTTGTTCAATCAATCTTAACCTCCGGTTGTCTTTTGTGCAGAGAATCTTACTACCCCCCAACCTCGCAAGGTGTCATCCCAAGTCATTTCTCACATAGAGGCTCTCTCGCTGGAAGAAAGATCTTACCCAAAACTGGTGAAAGCGTGCTTTGTCGAGTAAGTTTTCCTTTTCCTTTACTCCTTATCTTGATGTCTTTGCTCTCTGTTACCCCCATCACTTGCATGTTGCCAGGTTCGAGAACTACTGGATCTACTGCTGCTTTATCTACCTTGGAAAGAATCGAGGCCAGGAAGAAGAGGAAAGCTGAGACAACTTTTATCGTGGATACTTCATTGATGGTAGCTCTTCCTCCAAAAACTGCAGGCGATGCTTCCAAAGTTTCCTCATCGAAGAAAAGCGCATCCTCTCGTATGAACGACCTTCCCAGCACTATGATGTCTCTGGACATGGATGCGGAGAAATGTCTGAAGTCTCTGATGCCTTTTCACGTGGACTGTCTCCATGATTCAGGAAACCGTTCCACCTTGCAAGAATTCTTTGGCGAGATGTTAGCAGCTCAATGGCAGGTACTTCGTTGAATAATTTGCCATCCTAATTTGCATTTTCAAGTGTTCTTGATATGTGACGTCATACTGTTGTTTTCTCAGTGTCTTCAACTCGCGTTATCTGCATTTGACGCCTTCAAGGATTATCCTGACCAATTTGCTCAAAGCAGGATCAGCGTGCAGCTCGAGAAAGATAGAGCCGTCATCTTGGGACAAGAGAAAAAAGCTTTGGAGAAAAGGGTCAGAGATCTGCAAGATGCGCTCGAGAAGGCTTCTGAGGAATCCAAAGAATGGGATATCATATTCAACGCTGCATCGAAGAAAACCGCAGCCCTTGCTCAAGAGATTGAGGATACAGCTGACTACTGGTCGCTTAGAGCTCGAGTTGAAACAATAGAAGAATTTGCTGCGTGAAAGCATTCTTCCTGGGACGCCGTGAAGGAGAGGGAGCAATTTGAAAACTTGTTTCCTGATGAGGCAAGCGCGCTCAAGAAGTCCTCTCTTGTTGATGATATCTCCCAAGTCGCCAAGGAAGTAGCTCAAGTGGAGAAACCAGAAGGTTGTCGAAGATGCCTCTAAGGAATGACCTTTCTCGTTTCTGCTACTATCTAAACTCTGAATGTTTCATTGCCCTCGGTGTGTCGGGGTTTAACACTTTATTTTGTATGGCCGCTTGTTTTTAGGGCCTTGGTGTGGACAACTTTTACCCCTTGATTTTGCTGGTTTTTAGGGGTTTTATTATGAATGTTATTTTGGTACATGTATGGTTTTGGATCCGGTTTTGTCTTTTTTGCTGGTGATACAGGTTTGCTATTGAGGAATGAGGACCGACGCGTTCTAAGAAGATTGTTAGTAGTTTTGATTGAATCTCGTAGTAATAGCGCTTTTGTATAGGATGTTGAGAGAGAGAGAGAGAGAGATTAATGTACTTGATAGAATGTAAACACTTGTGTTTTATAAAATTGTGCATTGATTACAAGCATCTTGTGAAACTCCACTTGCTCTAGAGTTAGCTTTACGCGTTCTCATCTCTCGCACCTTGTGACTAGTCGTTGTGTGCACAGCGTTGCCTGATCGTAAGGCGAGGGCCTATTCTTTGGCCTGTAACGTCACAAGGCGTCCCCTGTTAGTTTTCGTAAGACCGTCGTTGCTTTAAGTGTGTAAAATGATGTAAGGATAAAATATAAAAAGAATGGAGTAGGTAGTATATACCTTGTTGCGACTTGTTTGTTTAAAACTGATACAACTTCAAATTCGTCACGTTCCAACTCCTTGGGACTGTCTTCCCATCATGTGATACCAACTCATAAGCCCCTTGTCCTACGACCTTCGTAATCTGGTAAGGTCCTTCCCAATTGGCTCCTAACTTACCAACATTCAACTCTTGCGTGTTTTGAAAGACTTTTCTCAACACCCAATCTCCTACTTGAAACGCCTTTGCGTTGACACGTTTATTGTAACTCCGAGCCACCCCCTGTCTCTACGCCGCCATATGAACTGATGCTTCATCTCGTAACTCGTCAACTGTGTCTAGATGATGTAACAAGTTAGGCAGATTCGACTCATCGGTGGTAAGTCCGTATCGAACTGTGGGCAAAGTTACTTCTACTGGCAACACGGCTTTGCACCCATAGACTAAGGAGAAAGGTGTATGCCCCGTGGCAGTCTTGGGAGTAGTTCGATCTGACCACAGGATAAGGGGTAACTCGTTTTCCCATTTTCCCTTAGCTTCCTTGAGACGTTTCTTCAAGTTGTTGATGATTAATTTATTGCTTGCTTTTGCCTAACCGTTGGCTTGAGGATAGCGTGGTGTCGACATCACCAACTGAATATTGTATTGCTGGCAAAATGATCTTGTTTTGTCACTGATGAATTGAGATCCATTGTCGCACACTATGGTGGATGGTATTCCAAATCTACTCAGGATATTCCTTTTTATGAAGGAAATGACCTGGGTGTCTTTGACTTCTTTGAAAGCTTCGACTTCAATCCATTTAGAGAAGTAGTCGGTCATTGCTAAGATGTAGACACGTTGTACTGAAGCTGGAGGATGTTTTCCTACACTATCCATTCCCCATTTCATGAATGGCCAAGGGGAAGTTATGCGATGTAGTAATTCTGAAGGTTGATGTGGTATAGGTCCATGACGCTAGCACGCGTCACACTTTCGGGCAAACTCCACTGCGTCTTTATTCATGGTGGGCCAATAATAACTCATCATGCTTGCTTTCCTCGCCAAGTTGCGACCCCCTGTATGATTTCCGTATTCTCCATCGTGTATGTCTTGCAATACTTCCTGTACTTCTTCCTCCCTTACGCATCGTGCATATATCCCTGATGGCATGCACTTGAATAGAATGTTATTCTTAATAGCGAAAGTGGAAGCTTTTACCTTAAGTCGTCGGGCTTCTTCCTTGTCATCTAGTAAGATCCCATCTCGTAACCATCTTAAGTAAGGAGTTACCCATGAAGCGTCTTCATCAGGATCTCGAATCTCGAACACATCTGCTTCTTTGATTATGGAAGGCGCATCAAGGTACACGAAAGGTATCTTGTCGTACTCTCTTGGGTCGATTGCGGATTCGAGGTTTGCTAAGGCGTCTGCTTGTGTGTTAGCATCTCGAGGAACTTGCTTCATCTCAAAATGCTTAAAGTGTTTAATAATTTCTTGGACTTTTTCTAAGTACGCCTTCGTCTTTGTATCCCTGGCAACATATGAGTTCGTAACTTGATTTACAATAAGTAACGAATCACAAATTACCTCAATTTCTTGTACGTTCAAGTCTTTAGCAATAAGTAACCCTGCTATAAGCGCCTCATATTCTGCTTCATTGTTGGTGGCTTTGAATGTACATCGAACAGCCTGGGCTATCTTATCCCCCTGTGGTGACTTCAGGACTACCCCCAGTCCTACACCTATCTGATTTTACGCTCCATCTGTATGTATTAACCACTTGCCGCCACCAATTGAGCTGGTTATCTGTAATACGTCTCGATTCTCTTCTTCCAAAGTGGTAGGAGTGAAGTCGACCACAAAATTTGCCAAGGCTTGAGATTTCATCGCCGTTCGTGGCTCGTAAGCAATATCGTAACCATTAAGGTGGATCAACCACCTCATTAATCGACCTGACAATTCTGGTTTCGACATGACACTCTTCATTGGATAGTTAGTCCTCAAAATAATAGAATGACTTTCAAAATAAGGATGTAACTTTATGGAAGCCATTACCAAAGATAATATGAGTTTCTCCACGGGTGAATACCTGGTTTCCGCATCAAGCAATGTTTTACTTACATAGTAAATGGGTAACTGGTCTCCATTCTCCGCTCGGATCAAGACGGCACTTACAGCTACTTCTGTTATGGCCAAGTATACGTACAACTTCTCGTCTGGCTTGGGTTTGGAAAGCACATGCGGGTTAGATAAATAATTTTTTAATTCTTTAAAAGCTTTCATGTGCTTCCGTCCACACGAATGATTTGTTCTTCTTCAAGACATCATAAAACAACTTTCTCCTGTCCGAAGATTGAGATATGAATCGATTCAATGCTGTTACTCGTCCAGTCAGCTTCTGGACGTCTTTGACGCATTTTGGCGATTGTAACTCCATTATTGCCTTGATCTGGTCTGGGCTCGATTCAATGCTCTTTGCGTCACTATGTATCCGAGGAACTTCCCTGACGTAACCCCGAAAGAGCATTTGGTTGGATTTAACTTCATTTTGTAACTCCGTAGGATCCGGAACCCGTCCTCCAAGTGGGTAATGTGGTCCTCCGCCTTCAATGACTTGACTAACATGTCGTCAATATAAACCTCCATTGTATCCCCCAGTTTTTCCTGAAACATCTTATTAACCAATCTCTGATAAGTAGCACTTGCGTTATTTAACCCGAAAGGCATAACTTTGTAACAATAACTTCCTTGATTGGTTACGAATGCAACTTTTTCTTGGTCGTCGGGATGCATCATTATCTGATGATATCCACTAAACCCATCCATGAAAGTTAAAAGCTCATGCCCTGTCGTCGCATCCACCATTGCGTCGATACGAGGCAATGGGAATGAATCTTTAAGACATGCTTTATTTAAATCGGTAAAATCCACGCAAACGCGCCATTTACCGTTTTTCTTCTTTACCACAACTACATTTGCAAGCCAATCAGGGTATTTTACCTCTCTAATTTTTCTGGATTCAAGCAAAGATTTTACCTCGTCATTGATTACCCGATTTCGTTGGGGTGCAAACTTACGCCTTTTCTGCTTTACTGGTGGCATCTTCTTGTTGACATTAAGGGTGTGTGTGATCACGTTAGGATAAATGCCTACCATATCTTCATTTGACCATGCAAAACAATCAATGTAGGACCGTAAGAAGTTCACCAATTATCTACGTAAAGTCGGCTCCAGATCTGCTCCTATTCTGATCTTTCTTGATGGGTCAAGTGGATCAAGGGCTACCTCTTCAAGTTCTGGCGTTTCTGGCTTTACGTAATAAGTGGTTGTTCTACAGTCCTTTAATTGCTAATCTGATGACTTCCTCCTCGCTTCAATTTGTAGATTTTTTGAAGTCGTTGCTTTCATCGTCACGGAGTAGCACTCTCTTGCTAATTTCTGTTCCCCCTTGATTTCTTGAATTCCCCATGGTGTTGGGAACTTTACACATTGACGGTAAGTGGAAGGAATAGCCTTCATCCCATGGATCCATGGCCTGCCCAAGATGACATTAAAAGGTGATGGGCAATCAAGTATTTGAAATTTTACCTGGTAATTTATTCCTCCTGCGATGGTCGGTAAAGATATCTCTCCCAGCGTGTTACAAGATTCGCCACTGAAACGTACTAAAGTCGTAGACTTCTTGACGATGTCATCCAATCCAAGGCCTAAGCTGTATAAAGCGTCCAACATGAGCAAGTTAGTGGAACTTCCATTATCTACTAATATTCTTTTAACAAGGAAATTTGCTATTGTTAAAGAAATTATTAAGCAGTCATGGTGAACTTCCTCTTCTTCGATATCATCGAAGGTAATTGGCATCATGTCGTGACCCGTTCGTGGATGAACTTTGGGACATTCTCTCCTGGTATCCCTTGCGATTCTCTTTGCTGCGGAGTATGTTATGCCAAAAATTTCGGATCCCCCGGTGATGACGTTGATTACTCCAGTATGCTTCGAAGGCGGAGGAGGGCTAGCTTTCCCTTTGTTGCGCTCTAATTGCTCCTTTGCTTTTTCTGACATCAAGTCCTTTAGGTACCCCCTGCGTAACAGTTCGCTTACCTCTTTTCGCAACGCGATTCATTCGTCTGTTCGGTGACCGTGGTCGAAGTGGAAATCAAACCATCTGGACTTGTCTTTCTAATACGAAGGTACATTACTCTTTCGGGTCCATTTGACAGTACCCCCCATGCTGTTGAGAGTTCGGACTACTTCCGTTGCATCTACACAGAAATTGTAATGGGAAAGTCTAGGAGGCAGCTTGGGATTTTCGTATCGCTCGCCTTGCCTAGCAAACGTCATATTAACAATTGTTTTGGCAGGAGATGAAGTGGGGTATGGAGCATATCTAGGTTCTCGCCTTCCTTGTCTTCGTTCTGGCCGGTGAGGGCTAATTGCTTTTCCGGTGAAGAGATCATCTTCCTCCAATCGCACATGTGCTAACGCCTTCACTTGTACCTCGATCATCGAAATTTGAACAAGGATACTTAGTTAATTCACGATATAATTCAGGGTTATAAACCAAGATGCCCCTTCGGAATGCTTCCACGGTTGTAGCGGCGTCGCATCCTTCTATAGTAACCAGCTCCTCGTTGTAACGGTTAAGGAAGGCTTTCAAGGATTCACCGGCTTTCTGAACCATACGGTATAAGTCGCTTGATCGTTTTTTAGCGTGTCGACTGCTTGCAAACCTTACCCTGAACTTGTCAATCAACTCAGCAAAGGATGAAATACTTCCAAGAGGTAAATGAGAGTGCCAATTAAGTGCGGATCCGGATAACGTGTTTCCGAACCAACGACACATAACAATCTCCTTCATGTCGAAAGGGATTGTGCTAATGTTCATAGCCTGCTTAAATGCAGCTATGTATTGATCAAGATCCGTAACTCCCTCGTACTTAGGTACATCAGGGATGTGATACTTTCGACAGATGTCGACCCTTGCGATAGCGGGCACGAAGGGAGAGTCTGTGTAGCCATCACTTCTTTCCATTGTTATCGGTTGGGGTGCTCCTGGGACCTGAGTGATTCGGTCCTCTAGAGCTTTGAGGCGTTCCCATAATTGGGAAACCTCAGCATCTTCTCGGACAACCCTTAGTGAATTGCCATTTACCTGATACCCAGTTATTGGTCTAACGCCATCAGGAGTTACGAGACTTGGATCATCCATATCTAATCGTCTGGCGACGCCTTCAACTGCGTCTGTTCCATGCGGACGGCTGGGAGCCGATTGTACCTGAGATCGAAGCAAATTGCGTTCATTAGTTAAAGTTTCAATTTGCTTTTCATGTACCTCGGTGAATTTAGCATGAGCCTCCTTTTGATTTTCCAAGTCTTTTTGGAGGGCGATCATTGTTGCGCGGAGCTCCATGATGACGTCAGAATCACCCCCTCCTCCTCATTCCGCGGAGGTGGCAGGGTTGCCATTTGCATTCCCGGAGTCTTGATCAACTCCTTCTACGTTCCCAACTCCATCAGCATTTCCTGTTCATTGGTTGTCACCTTCCTGATTGATCTCATGGTTCTCGGGATCTCCTACGTGACTGTAAGTAGTTTGAATTCCATCCATCTTGTTGATAGAACATGTAGCTCCTTTTAGTGTGACTCCGTTTTGGCTAGGGCCCCACGATGGGCGCCAATTATTTTGGGCAGAATAATCACACGAACGTGTTATCTGCTAAAATGAGGGATTCCTAACCAAATAGTGAGTGCAACGCGTTATCAACAACAAACAAGGAGAAAAATGGAAAAAAGAAAAGAGAGCAAGAGCAAGAGCAAGAAAAGAGTTATGATTGTATTATAATCGATATAGCGGATGATTCCTCTGTGATTACAAGCGAGCACTTGGATAGATTTGATAAACAAGAATGAATTGAGCTTAAGGATTGATTTCGGGTGTAATTGGCGATGCCCCTCTATCTCTGCCTCGTTCTTATTTTATAGCCTCCTCCTCCATTTGGACCGTTGATGAAACGTCTAGTGTATCCCGGAGATCTCGCTACTGGTGTGCATGGGGTAGCCGTTGAGTTGGTTGATTACGGAATCCGAGATTTCCGCGACGCCTTGATTGCTTCTTCAGCTCTCCCCCATAATGAACAACCCGGATTGATCGTTATAGGCTTACGATGTTCTCTTGGGCCGGATTTTAGAGAGTCCCAACAGTTGTGCTTGTTGATGATGATGTAAGATGGGATGTCATTAGGGTGGTCTTGCAAGAATGAGTGAAGAGGGAGGAGAAACCATGGGCATGCAATGGAGCTACGTCAAATCAATCAGACAAAGTCTGATGTGTTTTGGGAAGAAGAAGATTAGGATAATTTAAAATTAAAAGGGTGGGTTTATGTATTGATGAGTTAAAATAGCCTAGCGGTTTGAGGAGTGTGTGTGAGAGAGGGAGATGCAAGAGGTCTCGGGTTCGAGTCCCGGCTCTTGACTCCCTTTTTATTTAAATGCCTTGTACTTATTTTTAGCTTGTTGTACTCTTTTATTTAATAAAATTCGAAATTAATAATGCATTATTTTTATTTAAATGCTTTTATTCCTTCATAATCCTTTATAGTACACTCTTGACTTTATTTATTCAATTTATTTAAAATCTCTTTTTATAGAGAAAAAGGATTATAAATTATATTATAAATTCTCTTTTTATAGAGAAAAAGGATTATAAATTATATTATAATGGTTTTTAAAAACTTGAAATATTGCGGATATTACAATACCACCCCCTTAAAATTAGTTTCGTCCCCGAAACTAGGAAAACGTAGAGCGGTACCGAGATGGAAGAGAAAGATAGCTACAAAACTCACAACTGTGAGGACACAACGAGGGGTCTAGTACCCCTTTAAAGGATCTTACTAACTGTACTTAAGGTGACATGAATTAGGGAAAACGTCTTTGCATATCTTGCTCGGTTTCCCATGTTGTCCCTTCATTGCCATCTTTGGACCAAAGTACCCGAACTTGAGGTACTTCTTTGTTGCGTAGCTGCTTTACTCGGTGCTCTACTATTCTAAGCGGTATCTCCTCATAGGTGTCATCCGACTGGATTTCCACGTCATCGAAATTGATCACATGGGATTCGTCTGGCACATATTTCCTAAGGAGTGACACGTAGAAAACATTATGAACGGGGTGAGCTGATGGCAGAAAGGCAACCCGATAAGCTAGGTTGCCGACTCTTTCTAGGATCTCAAAGGGTCCTACGTATCGAAGGTTAAGCTTGCCTCGCTTTCCGAAGAGGAAAACGCCCTTCGAGTGAGATACTTTGACGAAAACCTTGTCTCCCACTACGAACTCGATGTCTCGCCTCTTCAAGTCTGCATAGGATTTCTGTCGACTTTGAGCAGTCAACATTCTTTGACGGATTAAAGAAACCTCTGTGGCAGTTCTCTCTACTAATTCTGATCTGAGAAGTATCTTGTCAACATTGTCGTCCCAACAGATCGGAGAACGACATTTCCGGTCGTACAAGGCCTCGAAGGGAGCCATCTTGATGGTGGAGTGACAGCTATTGTTGTAGGTGAATTCCACTAAGCTCAAGTTGTCATCCCAACTTGTTGTGCGGTCCAGCACACAGGCTCGAAGCATGTCCTCAAGAGTCTGAATGGTTCTTTCAGACTGACAATCAGTTTGAGGATGGAATGTCGTGCTAAACTTCAGTTCCATGCCCATGGCCTTATGCAATTCTTTCCAGAATTTTGCCATGAATCGACCGTCTCGGTCGGAGATGATTATCTTTGGTGTACCATGGAGGTGGACTATCTCCTTAATGAAGACTGCTACTAGCTTTGGAGTTCCCCACTTATTTTGGATGGGAACGAAGTGAGCGCTCTTGGTGAGCCGATCCACGATAACCCAAATAGAATCCTTTTGTTTTTGAGTCCTGGGTAGGTCGGTCACGAAGACCATTGCGATATCCTCCCATTTCCATTCCGGCACGGGAAGGGATTGCAATTTTCCTCCAAGTCTTATGTGCTCAATTTTCACTTTCTGACAAACTAAGCACTTGGATATGAACACTGCGACTTCTTGTTTCATGTTTGGCCACCAGAAGTTTCTTCGTACATCCTTGTACATCTTAATTGCTCCTGGGTGTACGGAATAGGCAGATGCGCGGGCTTTCTTCAGAATGATCGTTCGAAGCTCGTCCACGGCTGGCACACAAATCCGGTTTTGAAACCAAAGGGATCTGTCATCCTGAATGACGAAACCAGGTGCCTTGCCTTCTTGTCTTCACCACTGATTTTGATCAGCATGATGTCATCAGTTTGCTTCTCTTTGATTTCCGCTAACAAGTCGGACTGGATTTCAAAGGTGTTTAGGCAACCTTGTTGTCTTCCAAACCAGACCTCGATGCCTTCTCTTATCAGTTCTTGTTGTAGCTTTGGCTGAACTGTTAGCATTGCGATTAAGCCCTCTTGTTGTGTCTTACAACTGAGAGCATCGGCCAAGACGTTAGCTTTGCCCGGGTGATAGAGCAGCTCGATGTCGTAGTCTTTCAGTAGTTCAAGCCATCTTCTTTGTCTCATGTTCAATTCCTTCTAAGTGAACACGTACTTCAGACTCTTGTGGTCGGTGAAAATCTGACACTTTACCCCGTACAAGTAGTGTTGCCAAATCTTTATGGAAAACACCACTGCTACTAGTTCGAGGTCGTGCGTCGGATAGTTCACTTCATAGACCTTGAGTTGTCGGGATGCATAAGCGATTACTTTCCCATTCTACATTAGCACGCATCCCAAGCCTTGCTTGGAGGGATCATTGTACACCACATAACCTTCTTGTCCGTCTGGCAGAGCCAGTACTAGTGCACTTGTGAGACGCTTCTTGAGTTCCTGGAAGCTTTCTTCACATTTCTCGTCCCACACAAACTTATTGTGGGTCTTTTTGAGAAGCTTTGTCATGGGTAAGGCGATTTTGGAGAATCCTTCGACGAACCTTCGGTAGTACCATTCTGAGACTGCTTCAATCTGAGACTGTTTTGTCATGAGTCCTAGGAAGCTGCGAATTTCTTTTACATTTCGCAGTTGCTTCCATTCTGAGACTGCTTCAATCTTCTTCGGGTCCACCATTACTCCGTCTTGGTTGATGAAGTGACCGAGGAAAGCGACTTCCTTAAGCCATAGGTCACACTTTGATAGCTTGGCATACAACTGGTTGTGCCTTAGAATTTGTAGTACAGTTTTGAGATGTGCCTCGTGATCTGCTAGATTTTCGGAGTAGATTAAGATGTCATCGATGAAGACAATCACGAACTTGTCGAGGTATTCATGGAGGCATCTATGCATCAAGTCCATGAAAACCGTCGGTGCATTGGTCAACCCAAATGGCATCACTACAAATTCGTAGTGGTCGTAGCGAGTTCGGAAGGCCGTCTTTGGTATATCTTATTCGCGGATCCGGAGTTGGTGATACCCGGACCTTAGGTCGATTTTTGAAAACACCTTGGCTCCTCGAAGCTTGTCTAAGAGGTCGTCTATCCTTGGCAGAGGATATTTGTTCTTGATGGTGACTTTGTTCAACTCCCTGTAGTCGATGCATAAGCGGAAAGTCCCATCTTTCTTTTTCACGAACAATACAGGTGCTCCCCAGGGTGAGGCGCTTGGTCGGATGAAACCCTTCTCTAGCAGCTCTTCGAGCTGACTCTTGAGTTCTTTCATCTCTATCGGAGCCATCCTTTAGGGTGCCTTGGAGATTGGCGCAGTTCTTGGCTCGAGGCTTACTAAGAACTCGACTTCTCATCGAGGAGATAATCCGGGGAGCTCTTCTAGGAAGACGTCGGGAAATTCTCTGGCTACAAGAATCTCTTAAATATCCACGACCTTTTTCTTCGTTGGCTCGAGGTAGAAAAGGTACCCAACACAGCCTTGTCGGAGCAGCTTCCCGGCCTTCATGGCGTTGATCACCTTCCCATTTTCTTCTTCTCGTTTTCCCTTGAACTTGCAAACGTGTTTCCCTCCTGAGTTGATGGTTACCGTTCGGGTGTAGAAATCGATTATCGCTCCATGACAAGACAACCAATCTCTTCCGAGAATGATGTCATAGGGATCCATTGGAATGCATATCAAGTTGGAGTTGAAGCTTCCTCCTTGGATGCTTAAAGGAAAGCTACCTAATTGTTTTTCTCCTATTATTCTTTCTCCGTTTGGAAGATTCACAACAAACGGTTCACACTCTTCAAAGTTATCTATTTCTAGAAGTTCAACACATTTATCGGATATGAACAAATGCGAAGCACCGGAATCGAAGAGTATGAAAACATCTTTAGAACAGATATGGAGGGTACCTTGACAGATAGACTCCTCTGGTTTGTCGATGGTGCGCATCTCGTATAACCGTTGCCCTTGTCCTTGGGGATGCACTGGTCCTTTTCCCTTGTTGTGAGCTATAGATTGGACCGACCCAATTCCCGCTGTTCTGTTTGATGCTTGAGGGCGCTGAGAGACTAAGTTAGAATGGGTTTGGCCTGACTTTTTTGCTGGTTGCCTACAGAATTGGCTGAGATGTCCGTCTTTCCCACAGTTGAAGCACTTCTTTAGATCCTTGGTACAGTTCCGGTTGAGATGTCCAGGTTCTTCACAGTTGTGGTAGACTATCGGAGCTCTCCTTAATTTTGAGCTTTGGAAGGATTTAGGCCCAGCTGACACGGCCTTGTTCTTGCTTCTCTTGGACCATTGGGATCCTTGTGGGGAAGCCGGCCTCTTGAATCCACTTTGGCTGGAGTGGTGAGGCTTTCCTCCACCATTCTTTCTGCGCTCGGGGCCCTTGAGAGTCACTTCCATCTTATATGTTGCATCCACATACTCCTCTAAGGTCTTGAAAGTGCGATTCACCATCCATGGTTTGATGGTATCGCTCATCCAGCGGTGAAAGCGCTTGATCTTTTGTTGCTCGGTGGTGATCTCGTCCTCGGCGTACTGGAGAAGATGATTGAACTTTTTGGCGCATTCAAGCACACTTAACCCATGGACCTTCGGGGAGTGGAGTTCGTTAAGCTTTTCATCCTTCATTGCTTCAGAGAAGAACCGGTGCATTATTTTATCTTTGAACATAGCCCAGCTCAGATCGGGGTGAGTAGCCAGGCTAGAACTTTCGCACCATTCCCCGGCTTCATCTTTAAGCCTCAAAGCGGCCATGTGCCCTTTATCTTCTTCCGAGCAGTGCACGTTCCTTAAAAGTCTCTCCACGTGGGAGAACCAGTACTGGATTCCTGAAGGGTCGCCTATCCCGTCGTATGAGTCTGGCTTCATAGCATTGAAGGTTTTGATTCCCTCCGCGAAGCTGACTTCCTTCGGTTTTTCGGGAATGACCTCAGCTACTTGAGCTCCTTCCTGCACTTCCTCTGGTACTTCTATGTTTGTTGGGTTAGGTAGCACAGAAGGGATGGCCTCTTGTACTAGTTGTTGTACGAGAGTGCGTAAGGTTGCCACTGTACCCTCGTCGAGTACAACTGGAGCCACAGGTGCAGGGGGAGGGTTAGCTTGAGGCCCACCTCTGACCTCAGATTGGCTCTCATCATGACCTTCCCCAGCGGCGCTAGGATTGACTCGGCGATTGTTTCCTCTTGTGTTGACCATCTGAAGGTTTAAAGTTGGTTGATTCGTTAATTCAATAACATAAGCAAGCATTAACGCGCAAGTTTTTTAGAGAAGAAAGGGAATGAAAGCCGAGAGAAGTGGTCTAAGCTCACTTCTTTGGAAGGGAAAGTACAAACTAAGACAAATCTAGGTGCAATCGGGGTAGGTGTACTCGTCGAGGAAGCCTTCCTCGAAGAGGGTCTCGTCTAAGATCCCGCTATCATTGTTGAGAAGAAGGTTGGCCTGCTCGATTCGCCTGCTGCGACGGTTCTCGTGAGCCTGGAGCTCGGCGATACAGATCCGATGTTGGATCCTCTCCTCTTGTTCCGTCATTGACTCGTTGACCCAGTCCTCCTTGTGCCTTTGTAGTAGGCCATAGTTCACCTTGCGGGTCCAAGAGGGTACAACACTTGGGGGTGGTGGGGCGTTCACCAGTGGTTGGCATGCTCGCCGGTTGGAGGACTCTCCTTCCATCCATCTGGAAAGTCCCTCCATTTGGCATTGTAAGGGCGCTTGACTTGCCCTCTCATAGAGCGTTGGCCGACCGGTAGGTCCCCAAGGTCGGGTTCCAGGGAACCTTTCTTTGGAGCGGTCATGGTTGATGGGTCCGAGGCGAAGTCGCCGAAGAAGCTCTTCATCTTGTTGATCCCAAAACTCGGTCAAAGGCATGGGCCCTTCAGGCTCGGGCACTCTTGGAGGTGAGACCACCTCCACTCTCGGAATCAGGGGTGGTGGTGGTGCAATTGGGTCGATGACCTCCCCGTCGGAGTCATCTTCCTCGGATTCTTCGAACTTTGGCCTCTCTTGATGCCATGCATCCCATTCCGCTTGGGCATCCCACTCTAGTTCAAAATCTCCACCTTCTTCTCCCTCATCGAAGTTGAGGTCGAGAAGTATGCCTCCCTCCTCCTCAGGTTGGTACTCGGGTATCATTTCTCATCCTCATCAGCTGGATAGTCTTCAGGCTCATATACGGGTGCCATCTCTTCATCCCTAGAAGGATACTCCTCGGGTTCATATACCGGGGATGGGGGAGGTGCTATTGGCTCTGGTACTTCCGGCTGTGCCTCGTTGTGGAATTCGGGATCCTCCTCGGGATCCACCTCCATGTCTTCCATAGGGATTGCCTCTTCGGGCTCATGAAAAGGGTCATCTTGAGCGTTTTTGTAGGGCCAATGAGGGTTATGGGCTTCTAGGACTTAAAGTGCCTCCCGGAGTTGGTTCCTGAGGCGGGTAGTTTGTCGTGTCTCAACCATTCTGGGGAAAGGGAAGAAAAGAAGCGTTAATATAGAATATCCTTATATCCTATTAGGTGAAGACATGATGAAGGAAGTTAAGGCATTGTTTATAAAGTTTATATATAAAACATTTAATTTAAGACTTTTCATTTTCTTGGCCCTATTAAGAAGTCTAGGATTCCTTTTTGAACATGTTTCTTAGAAAAAAAATTCTAACTTTGCTCAAAAATTTCTAAGATAAGGGTTAAGTTTAAAGGAAAGTTTTAACTAAAATAATTAAGTTTAGAAAGTTGAAATAATTATGTTACTTAAGTCTTTAGAAGGTAAAAAATGAGTTTCTAAAAATAGAAGTTCTAGAAATAAATACTTAATATTAAAGTTTTAAATTTAAAGGAAGATTCTTAGCTAAGATATTCAAGTTTAGAAAGTTGATACTTGTAAGTTTCCTAGAGGATATAAAAAGGAACTTTCTATAAGTAAGTTTTGGTTTGCAGAAGAAAAACTTTAGGTTTTAAAAGTTCTCGGGTTTTGAAAATTTTCGATTTTGAAAGTTTTCGGTTTTGAAAACAAAACGTTCGGCTCTGATACCTTAATTGTAACACCCCTATTTTACAACATTGGGTATTACAGCCAGTGGCCTCGGACTTTACCATCCAAAATCACCCAAGGCTTTTAGAATGATATTGAACTCATAAAATGCGGAAATTGACATAATTATACAATAAAAAGGATGCTCTCAAAAGAGACTTTGTTCGTATAACTTTTCATTACAACACTTTAACAAAATGGAGTTTGATAATAAAGATCGTAAACTTGTTCGTGCAACATAAATATAAATAAACCAAAAGGTACGGAAAATACATCTTCACGAATCTTGCCCTTCCTTCTTGCTTCGACTTCACCTACGCCTTGCTTGGGTTCCTAGGTTCTGACATAATTCGCCAGGGGCGAGAAAATGCCAAGCAAACATGCGGAAAAGAAGAATTAGTCTAAGAGACTAAGCAAGCGGGAACGGAACTTCCCAAGGGTATTTCGGTAATTTAAGAAATTCGAGAGAGATATCATCGGGATGTGTTTTAAGGTATGGCTCTTTTATGTGGGGTTTAACGGGACGGAGAAGGGTGTATCTCGAGAGGAGATAGCTCGTTAATCGAGAGAAGAACTACGAGATTGTAGACTTCTTTAGAATAGAATGTATGTTGGGAACGTTGTTAATTCATACAAGTTTGAAAACCTCTCGCGCCCTTGCGGACCGAAAGCCGGATCGATCATTTGAGACCGGTCCAGTTTTGATTTCTTTTAATTGTGTTTTGGCACTTATCTTATATGGTGATGAAAACTTTCACTTTACATTAGTGATTTTTAATGAGTGTGGGGGGCATGCATAGGCTCGGACCACTTAAGGGAACCCAGTTCCGACACTTAGCTACGGTGCCACTCATCCCTCTGTTGCGTAGGAGCGGACATGGATCATAATCCTTCAAGTCGTACTTTAAGCGCGGAGGCATACGACTTAGTAGGTTATATAAAGGTGTCGGGTTAGTCCCGCACCCCTTACTAATTCATTCAAACCAATCTCTAAACGAGATCGTAAACAACCAAGGTCACAAACAAGACTAGCATAATAGTCCTATCAAATATTGAATAATGGAATAACGATAACAGTGGGGTCATTAATTCTAACAATCGATATTCCTAGGTTCGTTTATTATTAGCAAACAAGTTGTTCCCAACATCGAGAAATTTCACGAAACGAATTTATTAAGGCTAAAATGAGAAATTCCACTTGCCTTAGCGTGTAAGATTTTGTATTATCAATCGAGCGGAATGTGATGTTCTCGTGACGGAACGGAGGCTCGACCTAAAGACATGAGATATACGGATAACTTTATTAAGAATTTTTTAATTCTTCTAAAGTTTTAGAAATCTCTTTTATTCTTCTTAAGAGATTAATTTACTAAATTATTATTTTAATAATTTAGTTGGATGGGAATAAAATAATACTATTCCTTATTATTATTTTAAATATTGTAATATCCTTTTATTCCTTATAAAATCCTCATTTTAATACTATTCATTATCATTCTTGAAAACCAAGTAATAGCTTTATTTAATTTATTAAAATATTCCTTTATAACTTAACTTGTTATTTTATTAATATAAGTAAGCAAGGAACATCCTTATAAAATCATATGATATAGTTTTCAACATTATAGAAATATTGTTTTTATAAAGTCTTCTTAGGATTGTGAAAAGTCTAAAAATGCCCTTGATATATAATATCCCTTACTCTTAGCATCATTATAATATTATCTTTTTATCAAACAATATCTTTTTATAACATGGTCTTATTATAATATTTTCTCATTATATCCTCATTTAAAAGACATGTAATATTTAATAGGGATTAAAATATTAATAGGTCCTTTTCTAGTACTTCCCATAAATAGAAATCTCTAGTCAAATTTATATAGTATGCTTTCCATAAATATGATATGATGATAAAATAATTTTATTATCTTAAAAAAAATATTCCCTATACCTTTAGTTTATAATATGGAAACAAGTCTTATAATATTATCTTATAACCAAGAGTAGATAATTTATTTATTTATAACTTAGATCATAATATTATCTTCTCTATCTTTTATATCTTTTTAAGCAAGATATCTTTTAACAAACTAGCATGCTCCATATTTATAACAATAATAATATGTATAAAGTACTTTTAACATAAGTACTTATGTTTATTTAATAAATCTATGTCTTGAGTTTTATACTATTATTAAATTGATATGCATTATAAAAGCTCTATCTAAGTATTATAAAATTTATTTGAATTTATCTTGTTCAACTAACAAGATCCCTTGGTCATTATTTTTATTAGATTAACTTTGTAAATCTACAAATATTATTGTGAGCATATTTAATTTATATTAAAAAGGACTAAAATAATTTAATAAAATTTTGGATAGAATTTTAGACCTTTCTCTACAGGATGAAGTTCTGTAGAATACAGAACACTGGAGAAGACACCAGGGGAAGGGGGCGGCGGTCACCAAGGAGGACGGCGGCGGCTCGGCGGTGGGCGGCG
This sequence comes from Fallopia convolvulus, assembly GCA_964016875.1. NCBI lineage: Eukaryota > Viridiplantae > Streptophyta > Magnoliopsida > Caryophyllales > Polygonaceae > Fallopia > Fallopia convolvulus. Next base: position 14,305,375 of record OZ024729.1, on the reverse strand, counting down.
AGTACTCTAGCGGGCGTCCAATGGCCGGCGGTGGTCCGAAGGGGAAGAGGTGGTGATTTGGTGGAGCTTTGGGAGATCAACAATGGTGTTTTTGGGGCCAAAAATTCAGAAATTAAGAGGGCTTTTGTGGCTGATTTTTGGAGGATTCAACTAGAACAATTGCTAGAGAGGAAGAGAGAATGGATGTGTGAAATTGGTGAGGAGATCAGCCCTTTATAGAGGCAAGGGAGGCCAAATTGGTGATCCATGTCTATGGAATCTCGCCAATGGAAGAAGGGTAGATTGAAGAGGATTGGCCATGGTTGTGCTTGTTGATGATGATGTAAGATGGGATGTCATTAGGGTGGTCTTGCAAGGAAGAGTGAAGAGGGAGGAGAAACCATGGGCATGCAATGGAGCTACGTCAAATCAATCAGACAAAGTCTGATGTGTTTTGGGAAGAAGAAGATTAGGATAATTTAAAATTAAAAGGGTGTGTTTATGTATTGATGAGTTAAAATAGCCTAGCGGTTTGAGGAGTGTGTGTGTGTGAGAGAGGGAGATACAAGAGGTCTCGGGTTCGAGTCCCGGCTCTTGACTCCCTTTTTATTTAAATTGCCTTGTACTTATTTTTAGCTTGTTGTACTCTTTTATTTAATAAAATTCGAAATTAATAATGCACTTAAATTAGTAGGATTTGACTATTAAAACACTTAAATTCATAACCAAACTACATCAATTTGAATTTTTAAACAATCCTCTATTTTAAGGGGTTGTTTACAAAATTGTTTAAAAATTCAAATTGATGTAGTTTGGCTATGAATTTAGATGTTTTAATAGTCAAATCCTACTAATTTAAGGGTGATGAACATAATGGTAAGCTTGAAATTGGATAATTTGAACCGGAGAGGGGCGTCAACGGGAAAAGCCAAAACCTTAGGGGTACCAAAAGGAATAAGTTTTTTTCTTGGGCACCAAAAGGAAAAGGCAAAAACTTAGGGGCGCCAAAAGGAATTTCTCTTATTTTTATTTAAATGCTTTTATTCCTTCATAATCCTTTATAGTACACTCTTGACTTTATTTATTCAATTTATTTAAATTCTCTTTTTATAGAGAAAAAGGATTATAAATTATATTATAAATTCTCTTTTTATAGAAAAAAAGGATTATAAATTACATTATAATGGTTTTAAAAACCTTGGAATATTGCGGATATTACAGCGACCATATGGTCGCTAATTAGCGTCCATATTTCGTGGTCGCTAAATCTTCAGAATGTTGTAGTGGGTATAGAAAAAACGACGTATTGTTATTCTTCTCTATTGGGAAATAACTATATACCCAATTTTGATTCCATTAAAGATTTTCTTCTATGTTGGGAACTACTTGTTTGTTAAATAAAAAAACTTAGGTTTATTTATTTGCTTATAAATAATGACATATTGTTATTATTATTATTCGTACTACGCTAGTACTGAACTTTAGATTTGATTATTGTGGTCTCGATTGTTCAATCTCTTTTTGAGATTTGTTATGGATTAGTATAGGACTAGGGATGCGGGTTGCCATAACATCTCTTTATAACCTATAGAGGGGTATGACTAACTAGCCTCTCTTCCCTCGATATTTAGATCATGATCTCTTATCTGCTCTTACTTAGAGGAGGGATATTGCACCTTAGCTAGGTGCTAGAACTTCGTTCCCATTCGTGGATCAAGCTCTTTCACAACCATCACACCTAAAAATCGTCAATTGAATACAACGGTTTATGACTTAATAAAGAGAAGTGCCTAATGCACAATAATAATTGAACTAGGATGGATCGAGTACAACTTGGAAAGTCCATTCTTGTTCCCTGTTTTTGAACTGTCGCCTTTCCAATCTGAATGCTTATTCGGGCTTGTCAAGTTGCATGGTCTTGGTACTTAAGTGCCTTTACGGACACTCCTTATCTGAAGCTCCGAATCTGATGAGGTTGGTTGAGATTCGATAAAGTCTGTGGAGGCTTTTTGAAACTTGATGTGAAATAAACATTCCCAACAATAATCATACTCCAAAAAGAACTACAATTTCATAGTATCCTTCTTCTCTTAAAATAGTTTTCTATCTTCAAGATAAACAAATTTTCGTTCTTATAAGCTCCACATAAATGTTCTTACACTCAAAATAAGCTCATATATTACTTTGTTGATAACTGTTGATATTACCAACCCTTACCCTTGATATTTATCTATTCTCCCGTGCTTAGTCTCCTTATACTAATTCCATTATTTTTGCACTTTTGCTTGGTATTTCTCGCCCTTTGCGAAAATATCAAACACTAGAAGAGTTTTCCATAAGGTTGAAGACGAAGGCTAGAAGGTTTAAGAAGAGTTATTCAAGGATAGAAGATCAAGGGAAGATGACATTAAAGGAATGAAAGAATTTTCTTAGAGCAAAGCATCTAGAAGGTGGTGCGCCAACTCTTCCATTATAAGTCTAGCAATTCATCATCATATGAGTTGTCTTGGAAAAAATAATTGTATTTTTTGTATGTCTTTTGAAATGACCATTTTATAATATGGGCTTTATTTTCCTCTGCTACATCTTATGCAAAACAACTACCATTGCAATGAACGCTTGTTCTTATTAATGAATGAAAAATCTGCTTTTAATTCATTTATACTTAATTATATAATTTAAAGCATTGGATGACTTTGGACAGGAAAAATCCGAGGTCACTGACGGTAATAACCATCATTGTAAAATAAGGTATTACACTCCATACCTATTGAAGAGGTTAGTGATAATGATTTCATTTAATCTCTTAAAACCATTGAAAATGCTAGCTTAATTGTGTTGATTAAACAACTTCATAAGGAGAATCAAGATTTTCAAATTGAATTTACTAAGGATGATGATTAATGCAATGCCTTGAAACAAACCCTCAAGAACATGACTGTAAATTCCTTTCTTCCTTGTGGAACATGTGATGAGGCTCAACATGAATTAAACTTTTTAAAAAAGATTAACGATGACCTTAGAACTAATGTGATGGCTTTACAAATTGAAAGAGATTACGAAACTAAACAAGGAAAGGGTATTTTTGAGGAGGGCCACTAGGAAAGGACCCTAAGTTTATTCCTTAGAGATTTGGGATAGGCCTCATAGATGATTTCTCTAAGGATACTAAACATCAAGAGTTTAATGTTGTTGAGCTTTATGAGATGCGCTCTAGGGAACTTCAGAGTCTAAAAGATAAAAACATCCATTTAAACATAAGGATTCAAGTCTTAGTGGGTAGACAAGGGGGTGAACATGAAAACTTCTAGTATTGGGGACAAGTTTTTCACAAAATCTTTATCATGCAATCCAAAGGTAATGAACCAAAAGACGTTGATCCCCTAATGAACGAAGAATGAAGGGTGTTGAAGAATCATCCTAAGTATTTCATGGGGGTTATCTTAAGTTTTTTGTGTATTTGAGAAGGGCAAACATGTTAAGAAAGAATGCAAGAAAAGTCAAGACCAATAGAAAAGCAAAGGGCAATAAAGATAATTCTAACCAACAACATGCTCCCATGTTCCATAGGAACGTACAAAAAGCCTAATCCTAGGTCTAATAGCAATGTCGTAAACTTAGTTGAATACTATCCCTAGGGAACAACATCAGTCCTATCATCGAAATCGACCAAGTAAAGAGAAACTTACTTGGGTCGTTAAAACTTAATTCTTTCTTTGCAGGTTGAAGTGGGCGAGAATAAGAGATGGTACTTGGATAGTGGATGCTCAAGTCACATGACCGAAAATAGAAATAATCTCATCTCACTTCATGACAATGTCAAATGAAAGATGTCTTTTTGTAATAAGAAGGAAGGATCACTTGTATGAGCAAGAGTACTGATGACAATTGACAATGATAAGGTAAGTGATGTGTCTTTTGTTGATGGTCTTGGTTTCCATTTGTTGAGTATTTTGCATATTTGTGACCAAGGAAATAATGTGGTGACATTCTCTCCTATGTCTCATGAAAGACCCATTTGGTGCAATTCTAATGAAAGAAAAAAGACATCACAACGTCTATGTGTTAGATGTTGACTACAAATCAACAAAGCACTTATGCTTAGTAACAATTGCACATAAAGAAGATTTGTGTCACAGGAGAGTTGGTCATGCAAATTCTCATCTTCTTTACAAGTTGTTCCAACAGGATCATATGGATAGTCTACCATGCATACAACCAGACTTTGGTAATGTGTGTGGTGCGTGTGTGACATATAAGCAATCACAAACTTCTTTCAAGTCTAAGCACGTAGTGAGCACTTCTCGTTCTTTAGAACTGATCCACATGGATCTGTGTGGTCCTATGATGGTTAAGAATTTTTCTGGTAGTAGGCATGTGCTTATTGTTAATGACTATCCAAGTTCACATGGACAATATTTCTCAAATCTAAGAGTAAAGCTTTCCAATAATTTGAATATTTCATTAAGAAGGTGGAAGTCAATGTGGATCACAAGCTATGTGCCACACGCTCAAAATATGTTCCATACGCTTAGCCAACAAAGTAAAAAACATTTCATCTGTCTCCACATGAGAAATTCACTGGTAATAGTGAGGAACAAAACCCTTGGAAATAATATGATACCACACATCATATACAGAAATGAGTTCCCTATTCTTGCACTTCCGATAGTGACACCTTAATTCATTAGAGTAAAATCTCGGCATAGACTTACAGAACTCAATAAATTGAGCAACGCGAGCAAAAAACTGGTTGTTTAAAAATCCGTCTATAATACGCAAATACATCCATTCACACATTTTTACTTGTAAAACCCAATATAATCTTTGTTTTAATTAAAAGTTGTAATTAGTGAACATGTGTTCGTTACCTTGCGACCATATGGTCGCTTAATCCACTCAAATGTTAAAAATGCTCAGTTTTGCTATCAATTCTATATGTATTCTACACTTGTTGTACCATCTTAGATATATTTTCAACAACATGAAAGAAAATTAATTTAAACATGTATAACACAATCTCATATAATTATTTAAAATATCAATTATGATAACAATAATATTTTTTTAAATGACTAACCTTTTACTATATTATGCAAAAAATTTATAATTACTTATCTCTAAGCTGCATGGGGCAAAATCAATCAGACAAAATATCTCTCCTGCTACAAATGAGATGCTGAAATGATTATTGTTCTTTACTTTTTTGTGGATATCTTTGTATACAAATGAATGAGGAGGAGTGTTATAGATATAGGAAATGAGTAGTGACCATATGGATGCTAAATTGGCGGCAATTTTCCCACATTTTAGGCAATGATTGTATTTAGCGACCAAGTGGTCGCTAAACCCGCGGTACAAATCGCGCCATCAGGAGTGAATTTGGCGCGGGTAGTTAGAGACTAAGTGGTCATTGTATTTAACGACCAAGTGGTCGCTAAATACTCGCGCCAAATTCACCTGCAAACTTTTAGCGACCATGGACTCGATAATCGCTACTTAAGCGACCACATGGTCGCCAAATCTTTTTATATTTTTTGCATGTATTTCGTGACCACTTGGTTAAGATTTATCGACCACATTACGTGGTTACTAAATCTTGGTCGCTAAATCAACAAAATGGTGTAGTGCACCCCTCACGAGATATCAACACTTCTAACCCCGGTCAAACCTCCACTAGAGCGCGCTCTAGCCAAAACAATTAATATTTTCAAGGGGAACGCCTGCCATACAACCATGCCTAGACGCCCCTTTGCCACCAACAATCATCACATATGGTCGTACCGAAAATGATGTCAACCTAGAGAAAACTGTTCGAAATCAATATCCGAGAAAATAAAATTTGAATTCCGTTTACACACATACAACACACAAGCAATATAAATTCTTCAAACAATTATTTAGGGACTATTTCCCCGAAACAAATCTTATGAACATGGCACGAAGTCTAACAAAAATTAAATAGAAACTAAGCAAGTCATAAACGACTTACCTCAAGTGAAGATTCCTATGAGCACGTAGAGATAAGAACCGACTGAACAAGATTTCTTAAACGATCATAACGGTAGGTTTTAATAAAACGAAATTTAATAATTAAGAAGGTCGTCAACTCGGAATCCGACATCCCAAACTTATTTACCTTACATACATACATAGGGGAGCGCTTAGGTACAATAGTATTTAGAGTGCAATGTGTGGTTGAAAGGGGCGTTGGATTTCATTCAATTAAAGGGTGAAAAATAGAAAACATAATAGTAACAATAGGGAAGGGGGGAGGGATAAATACACGATCCATTCAAAATGGAAACAGGCGAAATTAGGGGGGATTTAAATTAACAAACGAGAAAAATATACACCAGAATCTGAGAAAATCTTTTATACCCCGATAGAAAATCCAATCCTACTAAATCGTCATTCATTATCCACGTATTCTTCTTCAACAACCGTCGTTCATCATTTCAAGCTACTCGACAACCCGTTTCTTCAATCGAATCAATTTGATTTGAAGAATTCGGAATATTATTATATCAAAACTTGCAATGGAAAGAGGTTAGCTATTCATATTTGGAATAATTGTTCTTGTTTGTTATATCATAATTGTAAAAATTATTATATTTCGTTTTGTGAATGAATCTTTTTCTTAAACGATTGATGTAGTATGATGCATGAAATTATTGAATCCGATGTTTCTCATATGGCGCATTAGGTTCCTTGTTAATGATAGTGTTTGTTGAATAATAATTGTTTAGTAATTGCATAAGTGAAGTGTTATAAGTGAAAAATATAAGCGGAATTGAATTCGTCATGTCTGATAACAAGCACTGAATACATCGAATAATTTATCGTCATTAGTTGAATAATATGAATATACAATTATACGTTGAATAATAACTATTCATTATTTGCATAAGTGTGACTAAATGAATGAAAAATATAATTTGTAATTAAATGTTATAATTCTCTTGAATAATAATGATAAATAATTTTAATAATTTATCATCATCTCAAGAATAACATTAAAATGTTGCATATATTGAAAAATTGTTATACAAGTGTTGCAAAAGTGCAACTTAATATTTGAAATTATTATTGTAATTGAATTTGTTATACCTTTTTTAATAATATTGGTTAATAGTTCGAATAATTTATCATCATGTGATGAATAATATGAGTTGGCTTTTATGATGAAAAGGTTTGTGAATAATATAAATAAAGTAGTATTAATTGAATAAGAATTGGTAATGAGTTGAATAAGTGATATCTAATATCTGAATACTATAAACGGAATATTGATAAGATTTTTATTGAATAATATTGCGATGTAGCTTGAATAAACTATTATCATGTAATGAATAATATAAAAGCATAGATTTATGACTTATTACTTTATGATTTTAGGGTTTATTAGTGTAGGGTTTAGGGTTCATGAGTATATTATTGTTCATTTTGTGAGGCTTATTATTCTCTTATGACTAGCTTGTTAGATAATCATATATTAGTGGATAGTTATTTAAAACTGTATGTAGAGTTATTGACATATACATGGATTATTTTTCATATTCGCGTGACGTGTACATAATGTGATTGGTTATTTATAAAAGCATAGATTTTTATTCATATACTCATGAAGTGTTATTCAAAAATTTGTGTTTGTATATTCATAATGTCGTGCTTTCTTAACTCAAACAGTTCAAGGAAGCAAGTGGAATGAATATGTTTTTGAGGATGACATGGACATTTTCGATGTAGAAAAGCTATAAATGTCAAGACCAAGACAATGATGAGCATGTTTTTGAATTTGTGTAATGTGCGGATTGCATAATTGATAATAATAAAAAGGACAGGAATATGATATATTGGGTTACTCGGAATCCAATGGGATTGAAGACTGTCAATGGTATAACATTTGAGTCAATTGAAGCTTGGGGTCATTTACTCATTTTACAACAATCAAATGAATAATTTATTCTCTATATATGAATATCACATATAATCAACTTCAAAAATACAACATGCATACTTGAATAAGACAACTTTGTCATTCAATATTCAATTGAAGTTAAACATCAAATCATACTAACTTGAAATAAACAATATGCATACGTGAATAATCTATTCTGTTCATATGAATATCATATATATCAACTTGAAAAATATAGCATGCATACATGAATAAGACAACTATGTCATGCAATATTCAAGTTAATTATCACATCATACTAACTTAAAAAAGACACCATGCATATTGTACAACATTGAATGTTATTGAAGTTTAACATCACATCATACTAACTTGAAAAATAATACATGTTTATGAGAATAAATGAACCACTGAACAAGAATAAACATAAAACCCCATACAAACACCTACAACCTATCAATTACTAACAATGATATGAATAACACGACCTAAGTTATTTTTTTTTTTGCACATTCTTCAATCTTTCTTCTTCATCATCTTTAATTATTCTCTATCTTCTTTCACGTCTCTAAGCTCATTTATCTTCAACCTGGTTAGAAATAAACCACACATATATGAATAACGAGACACACATATATGAATAACAAAACACACAAATAAGCGTAAAAATACACACATATATGAATAACAAGACACACATAGACCCTAAATCCTAAACTAATAAACCATAACCATAAACTATTAAACCCTAATAAATCCAAAAAAAATAACCAGACACATATTTGAATAACAAAAACACATGTATTGAATAATACTATTATATCACTTGAATAAGTTGAATTCACTTGAAATAACAATTATGCTTATAAATAAGTTATAATTATCGAACGGAATAACTATGAATATTGTAAAATCATTATACCTCTAGTTGAATAACAATTCTATTATACAAGAATAACCACTAGTACTTATTCATCCTCTTTATAAAATTGAATTGTTAACCAACTGATGTTGAATAATAGGTACATGTTCATTCAATAATCATTCATGTAAAGTTGAATAATTTTTTAATCTACACTATATGTAATTGACAATTCTATTTTTCGTATTCAGATATTTAAAATTTCGTACACATTCTCATCAAAATAATATAAAATCCTTAGATCTACAATTGAATATATTCATTATATGGGTTGAATAACAACAACTCATATAATGAATATTTCAAGCTCATATAATGAATATTTCAAGTTAGAAGTGTGCGGATTGTGATTCTTTGTTCATTTTCTAGCTTATGCTATGTAATGTTGCTTTCTTTCTTTTTCCTATGCTTGTGGCTTTTCCTACTTTAATCTTCTTCTTTTTTTTGTTTTAAAAACATTCTTATCCTACGCAGTAGATTAGATAGTAGTATAATCATGTTCTACATCATAGTGTATGGTATGGTGATATATTATTGAGTTGATTATTACTTGAAATAACTCTTTTTTTATGATTTTCCTTCTTATGTTGTGGATCAAGACTTATTAGTGAGCCTCTATATGAGAATGGGCATCACTGCATCGGTGAATTGTTCTCGATGTTTTACAATCCGTTCTCAGTAGGGAAATATTCTTATGTTGTTTCTTTTTCCTATTCTAATTTCAGTGGGTCAAATTAAATAAACTCATAATATGAAACATTATTGTCAAAATCACGTTGAAATTGAATCTTTGTACGTGTGCGTACGCAATCTTAAAATTGACATTAGAAGTAGAGCCCTTCCATATACAGTGTTAGTAATAAATTAGAATTGAACGAATGGAACCAATTACCAAAGATTGAATGTTGTAGGATCGGAAAAACATTGAAAACAGAAAGTTGTGTCGTGGTATGAGAGTGCTGTCTTAGAAGCGATTTCGCCTTGACCGGTGGTGCAAGTCAACAAAGGCGTCGACCCCCCCCCCCCCTCAATAATCACACAGGAACTCCCGAAGGCGTGCACTCGCCTAAGGAAGTTTGGAATCCACCCGAGAATGCTCAGAACCAGAGAGTTTTTGAGAGAGGAGAGAAAACTGTATTTCTTCAGTGTATCAAAAATTGCGGTTCACGTTCAAATTTATGGACAAAAAAAATCAAAGCAGTTACATCAACGTGGAGAAAAAGCAGCAAGAAATCAGCCAAGTCAAAGATAGTAATCTGAATTTTCAAAACAGTTGAAACCGAAATCGGATTTTGCGGACAAGCAATTAATTTGCGTATCCGTAATTCCGAGGCCCAAAAAATTAATAGAGTCCATAAAAAGCTGCCACACCGATCACGTGCCACAAAGCCAGACAGCGATGACACGCGCAGAAGAAAATTCCCCTCTCAACTCATCTAACCTATCATAAAAAAAGAGCATTTATAAACACACAAAATTTATACTACATTTCCGATGTGGGATGCAAAAGCTTCAATGCAAAATTGTCAGTAAGGACAAAAGTCTACCAAACCCCAAAACCTTCTTTTTTTGCATTTATAAAAACTCCAACATACACGGCTTTAGTGAATGTAGTTAAAACAGGCTAGATTGCCTCTATGGAATGTGTATTATGCATTTAGCTGCTCATTTCGATTAGAACCATACTGCTCAACATCAGTTATCTGATTCTTGGGACTTAAAATCTGATGTTTTCCCTTCTTTTTATGATCAAGATACGTTAAATAATGATAACTATGACTAGTAAGGTGAGAACTACAATAATTATATCCAATTGTTGATTATGATTATTGTTTTTACACTTCATGCTTACAAATATTCTTGTTTCCTTTGATCAAGCCTACAATTGTTGTTATGGACTTTACTTTGTTTCTATGTCCTTTTTTATAAAAAAATTCTTATACAGTTGTTTCAAGATTTGGACTTACAAAGTCCACGTTAGTGAGTACATTGTATGAGCTACTTACAGATCGCCCAACAACAGAAACACACACAAATACCGCAAGGAAAGAAGGAAATGAGACTGGAAATTCAAAGCACGACTTATGTATTTTATTATTCATTATGTTAAAATGAAGTCTCCGTCTTATAATCGTCTCAAAGAACAGTGCAGAATTAATTTCCTTGAATCTCCAAATCCAAAATTCATCCGATGGGGACAGTATGCATGTGCAAAAGCACGCATATGCTATTATTCTTCTGGTTTACTTCTTGTTACCAGTAAACTGTAAACCAACTGGAATGGTGATGGTACGTACGTGGCAAGTGGTAACCCATTAACAAATCGGTTGATGGGAGATATAACATGAATACAAAGTTCACACTTTCACGTGGAGTCGAGTTCTTCTTCTGAGTCATGATTTTCAATTAATTGATTAGTAAACATGGAGCCTACATATAAGTTTTTTTTAAATAAAGTTAAATGTATGTATCTATCGAATAATAGAACAAGGTTCTTACTAGATCAAATATTGCCCTCAACAAACTACTACTGCCTTGATGCAGTCAATAGCCAACTGATGATAAGAAACTGAGAAAATTCAGTAGCAACAATCACCAGTCCCTAGCTAGAACAACTCTTTCCAATTCAAGATGACTGCTTCATCAGCACCGCATTTTTACCAACTGTAGTAGTAATGGTGAAATTGAGCTAGTGGTATGTAGACTTGTCATTATACAAGTAGCAAATCATTCTCTAGAGCTTAGTCGGAATATAGCCGACCCGGGGCAATAAATACATGTTCCCAGATCCACAAGGCAAGGGAAATTATATACAAGAAGAGGGCGTCAAAAATGGGCTAAGAACAGGACATGCGATGGGGATGTTCAAACAAAAAGATACACATGCAAAAGAAGAAGAATAAGAAAACTATCTACATATATGTAATATGTATTCCAATCCAACAGAGTGGAATGGGATCACTTGCGGCTCAATTGCTGTCGACTCCTTCTAAAGAAACTGAATGTCCTCCCAAGCTTCCTTGTGGAAGCCGACTTACTGAGAGACTGAGGTTCAGCTTCTGACACTGGAAGCGGCACTGGTGGAGGTTGAAGTTGAGGTTCTAGTTGAGGCTGAGGCTGCCTATGCTGTCTGAAAAGCATGAGAAGCTTGTGGGACTTGTCTCTGCCCCTGGGGGTCCCATTCACTGATAAGGCCATACAAGAGAAGGGATGACCCCTTCTTGCAGCACCATCTCTGTGCACTCCTCATTTCCACTGCATATCATCAGGAGGCATGCCGCTGCATGCTCCTGCTCAATAGCCTCGCCCACGTCCAGTATGGTTGCCAGCTCACTGATCAGGCTCTGGTTTGCTATTATGGCCTCTTTCCCAGCACTGCCCATCGCCAAGTTTATCAGTACTGCTATAGACTTCTCGGTCCAAGCGTGGTCCCGCGGTTCTTTCAGGTGGGAATGGAGCCCCGTGATGATCCCCGACTCCACCAGCCTCGGAATGTTGCGAGGGCAAGTGGAAAGGTTAAAGACGGCGTGCAGCGCGTCTAACTTGGATTGTGGGTCCGCTCCACCTTGGTGGAGGAGGAGATCCATCAGAACGAAATCACCTTGCTTGATGACCCCAGAATGGGCTTCCCCTTCTCCAGACACGACAAATTCAGGGGGAGGGCAGCCACCAGTGCATGTGACTCTGCTTCAAGAATCATCTCTTCCAACAATGGAACAACCCCAGCTGATAGCATTAATTCCTTGTTTCTGTACCCACAAGAAAAACACGTAACGCCACACTACCAACTTGCATATATAAATAATAATAATAAAAACAAAGAGGAAAAGAAAAAACACCTTATCATAATAAGCAGCATATTAAAAATTGTACCAGAAACATTAAAATATGTCAATCAAGGAAAATAACCTGTTGTTATTCACAGCAATGTTAAATAGAGCCATACCACCAACTTCCTGAGCTAATCCGTTCCTTTCATGAACAGCTGACTTCAGAAACTGCACTAGCGCTTCAACAAGCCCATTTGCACCCATATGTATTCGGGCTTCCTCGTCATCCTTTAGCAAGCTCCTAGCCTGCTCATTGCTCAACCACAATGCATTTTTTTCTCAAGCTGTCTTCTCCATTCAACACACTTAAGAATTTATCACATGTTCCAAACTCATTGCCTTCACTTTCTTCATCCTGTTCAAAAGTAATTTCAGCTTCATTATCATGCAACTCTTCAACACTCACACTCTCCTGCAACGGGGCCACTTTTACCGCTTTCAATTTGCAGGATTTATGGTCATCCGTTGTTGACCTAGACTGTGCGGATTCACTATCAGACAAAGCGAGCCTCCAGTAGTTAAGATCAAGAGACTCAGGCGGGCTATCTGTCACCTGAACACCATGCTGCTCACACCAACTAGCAATGAGACCCTTTACACAATAGTTTGGAGTCAAGAAAAGGTGAGATAAGTGCTGCTGGGTCTTAGGGCACGTACCGTGTCCATCACTGAACCACTTCTCAATGCAAACCCTTTCATATGTCTGCCCCGAAGATATAATGACTGGATCATACATGAGCTGCAATGAAATAGGGCACCTCAACTCTTCAGGTGGAATGGGTGGTATGTGTCTTGGTTTCCTATCACTTTGCTTAAAGCTAAAAGAAGGCTTCAAATTAAAAGAGCTAAGCTTAGAAAGCTGGCGGTCAAAGGCCTGACCATTGATGGCAGCATCACTGCCATACTCACAGGAGCCTTGGACAGTGGGTGAACAAGGTGAAGAGCCCTGGGAATCATTATCATCTGTTAACTCACTCCTAAATAACTTGGAGTACTTCCTCATAAGATGTAGGAGATAAGCTACAATTGATTCTTTCCGCTTATCTTCCTCCATACGTGCTCTTTCTATGAGTTTTCTGAGAGCTCTTCTTTCCACAAGGGCAGCTCGTGAAGAATTAATCCCAAGTTTTGAAGCAGCCTGGTGAAAAGATTCCAACTCATTGTAGTTAGTGCATGTATCATCAAATCTTTTTCCTTGTTGGAAGAGGGCAACAACGTCATCACCTAATTCTGATTCTGCCACATAACGCATAACCTATACTTCACGCTAAGCTGCAATCTAATGCCAGGTTCCCATCGCATTCCCTTTTTAAGGGGAATGGATGCTTCTCTGATGGATCCAAAGAAAAAACAGTCCCCTCTAGCTCAGTTACAATGTCCAAGATCTGCAATGGACAAAGCCACATACTTAAATGCTTTGTTAACAAGCCAAATTGATAGGTTGCATTCAAATGCGAAAAGCTGGACTAAGCAAGTTCAACAAGTTCAAAGGCAGGATTTTGAAACGATTGCAACAGGCAACAACGTCAATTGTTTGAATACTACAATGTCCATGTTGGCATCTCTTTAACTTCCCTCAGGCAACAACGTCAAATTTATTAAAGTCACTCACAAGGAGACAAGGAAAAAAAATTATTGGAGGTTATAAAACCATTAAACACTAATAAAAATAAAACAAGAACAAGACAAAATTTTCTTAGGTTTTTCAAGAATGCTCATTAAGAACTTAGTCAGCCAACAAGAACAAGTTAGCCAATTTTAATACCACTTGATCACATGCAGTTAAACTAAAAACATTAAAACTGTGCAAGTCTGGAACTTAATTCAATTTACCTGACAACCAATAGATTGCAGAACAATGTCTTCAACACGCCTAAGACTTTCTATGAGTGAACCTTTTGCTCTCTCAAACTTCAAGAGGATAGAATCTCCTGTAATAGCCTGCATAAAATGTATGTACTTCATAGAAAATAAAAAAAATAAAAAATAAAAAAAAGTTGAAGGGGCGGAAATTGGTTTGGTCTCCCCCGCGGACAGTTAAAAAAATTCAGCACAAAATATATAGAATTAAGAGTTAAAACCATAAATAGAGAACGCAACAGAGTAAAAAACAAGACCTCTAAATCCAGTCAAGAGTTCCATTTTGTGATAAAAGGATGCTCAGCATTTTCACATAACCAGAAAACAACCAATTTGGAATATATATTTCAACAACCAAAGGATGCTCAGCATTTTCACATAACCAGTTGACTCAGTCAGTTTCTACAATGCATGGTTCTCTAACTCAGCTTCAACAGGAAACCAAGTCAAGTATAAAGAATTTAGAGAACCAAGTTAGTCAGATTGCTGAGGCAGTGAGTAAACTGGAAGCTAGAGATTCAAGTAAGCTACCGTCTCAGACAGAGCTTGACCCGAGGGCAAATGTAAGTTTTATCTCCATTTATGGTGGTTCTGAGGCGGGACAAGTATACCAGCTGAGCAAGGTTACAGAAACCGAGGAACAGAACGAAGGCCGATTGCTCGGCTTGGCTGCTAAAAGCGCGGCCGAGCAATGTTCATCACGCGCAATACAGTCCCAGTTGGGATTGCGCGGGATCGAGGAGGAAAGCGCAGCCGCGCACTTGGATGCAAAGCCGCGCATTCTGGGCGAGCTGGAAGATACGTCTGCACCTCTTCTGAAAGCTTATGTACCTGTTCCACCCTTTCCGGAAGCCTTGAAAGAAACCCGGAAATTGAAGAATGATAAAGAGCTGTTCGAGGTCTTCAGTACATGCAGAGTTAATGTCCCATTACTGAATCTGATCAAGAGTGTACCTCGTTACGCTAAGTTTTTGAAGGAGTTGTGCACTCTGAAAAGGGGACAGAAGGAGAAATGTCAGAAGCAAGTTAAAGAGAAAGAACATGTGTCTGCTGTGTTTCAGAAGCGTTTGCCTGAGAAGTGCAGTGACCCTGGCATGTTCACCATTCCTTGCATGATTGGAAGCACCAAGGTGAATGAAGCTTTGATTGATTTAGGTGCGTCTGTGAATGCGATTTCTTCATCCTTATATGAGAAGCTCGATATGGGACCATTGAAAGAGACCCGAACCATAGTGGAGTTGGTTGATCATTCCATTGTGAGGCCCAAAGGAAAAATTGAAGATGTATGGGTCACAGTGGATTCCTTGCAATTTTCGGCTGACTTTCTAGTAATGGACATGGGATCGGGAGTTGGAAAGATGTCTATGTTGCTAGGACGACCATTCTTGAAGACTGCAAATACAAGGATTGACATACCGCAAGGCACACTGAAGATGGGATTCGATGGGAAGGAGATCGAATTCCATAGCTCGTATCCTTCTTAGTATCCTTTTACGTCAAGCTAATGACGTTAAACAAGCGCTTCTTGGGAGGCAACCCATGTTTTAGGATAGATTTGCTTTGATTTTTGCTTTCTGTTTTACAGTTTTTATTAGTTAGTTTAGATAGAAATAATCCTCAAATTTTCAGATAGCTCAGGCAAGCCTTGAAGTGCAGAAAAACTCGGAAGGGGGACAACAATTGCGTTGCCAAAAGATCTGTATCCAAGTCGAGCAATGCACGCTCAGAGAAGAAAGCGCGGTTTGGGGCTACCAAATGCGCAGCCGCGCAATTTCAGTGCAATCCCGCGCTTTGGCCCGTCTTCAGCGAAATAACCTTAAAAAAACCCGAGGCCTTATTTTCCTTCCCCCATTCGTGCAGCCCCTCTTTCTCCTTCCTTACCTCTCCTCTCAAACCTCCATTGAAGGCAAGCTTTCCACGCCCTTTCAAGCTTCTAAAGGCGGGATTTTCAACCTCAATCAAGCAAACAACTCACATTCAAGCGGGATTCAAGTAAGTCCACTCTATATCTCTCTAAAATTTTGGTTTTTGATAGTTTGAATCTAGATCTAGGTTTGACTAGAAAAACCCGAATTTGACCCCTTTAGGCTCGGATTTAGGCTTAAGTTCTTTACAAAAGTTTGTTTATTGCATGATTCTAGTCTAGATTCGTGTTTTATTTGAACTTTGCATGCAAATCCGAAAATTCCCTAGAATTTGATTAGAATTTGATTAATTGATTAAAATTGTTCTAGGTAGTGGGGGAAGATAGTGTTTGAGTGATTATCTGTGAAATATTGTTGTGGTTGTCCTTGCCAGGACAACGGAATTGCGTTTGTTTGGTTTGTGTGTGGTGTTTGAGCAGGTTTAATTGAGATTCTGAAATCATGGGTAACAAGAGAGGCAGAACTGATGGATCTTCATCATCCCGAGCTGCTTTAGCTCCCCCTGCTGTGGTGGGAGAGACCACCCAAGAGACTTTTGGGATCACTCTGACAAAGAATAATCATGTGATCCGGTTTGAGTTTCTGAAAGAAAGGGAATGGAAAGCAACTCGTTTCATAGACTGGATTTGATGAATGAAATCGGCATAGCTCATCTGTTGAATGAGATTGGGGCGTATTTGCATATGGGTGAGTTTTTGAAGCTGTGTGAACCCACCTTCAAGGGGTTAACACTAGAGTTTCTGAGTACCTTGTCCACAGATTTCAAAGGAGAAGGAGAAATAAAGTTCTGGCTAGGAGGAGTTAGGAGGAAGATGACCTTGAAAGAGGTCAACCGAGTGTTTGGTTTCTGCAATTTCCCTATTAGTAGAGATTTAGTGCTTACTGAGGCAGGTGCTACATGGGCTGACAGGCACTTCTGGAAAGCCATCACAGGGAGACCCCAGTATAATCCATCTAGAGAAAAGGCTTCTCCCATCACTCATCCCGCTATTAAAGTTTTCCAGCGGTTTATTGCTAGTACTCTGAATGGGAGAGGTGATGGGGGAAACAATTGTCCAAAGAAATTTGTAACTGTGTTGGCTGCGAGTTTGAAGAGGAAGTCGTTGAATATGGGTGCTATGCTGATGCACCACATGGTTCATGTTGGGAACAAAGGCGGTGGATCCATTTGTGTTGGCGGGATTGTGACTTTCCTAGCCAAGCATTTTGGTATCGATCTTAGCAGGTTACATGTTGATATCCCGCCTTCACCTATTGACTTCATCATGTTGAAGAAAATGGGCGCTCTCTACAAGTACAGGAACTCTTATTTCTGGGTGATTGGTGATTCTGGGAGAGTAATGAAGCTTCCGGATGGACACCGAGTGCAGATTGGGGATAGTCCAGCTAAATGGTTCATTGAAGTTCAGGCTGGAGATTTAGATGTGGCTACCGTTAAAGACCCAGTTAGGGGTAAAAAGACGGTTTCAGTTCCTATTGTGGTGGATTCTGATGAAGAGGAGATGGATGAGGATTTCACCATGGCTGAAGAAGAAGAGGAGGAAGAATCTGCTGAAGATGTAGACACTGATGAGGATGATGAGTCTGAGGAGGAGGATCAGCAGAGGCAGTTTGATCCATCTCGACCTGCTGAAGGTGTACATTACTCTGATGTTTAGTATAACCAGATGATGGAGATGATGAGACAGATGCAGCTAGACAACACGCAGCGATACAATGATATGTCTTCTCACATCGATCAGAGCTTTCAGGGCATGAGAGGTTATGTGGATCAGAGGTTCACATCGTATCAGACTCATCAGGATCAGCAGCTTGCTGCTTTTCAGGCCCGTCAGGATGAGCAGTTCAGACTGCTCATCCTCAGATTGGATGGATGGAGCTCAGCGGGCTATCCGCCTCATCAGTCGTATCCTCAGTATGCCTTCCCAGATCCTCTGTACCCTCAGTTCCCGCCATATCAGCCACCACCAGCACAGGAGATCCCACCGTACCATCCATAGCCAAAGTATCCAGCAGAGTACCAACCACCGCCACCACAAGATTTTCCGCCTTACTACCCGCCACACAACTAGAGTTTTGTGAGTTTTTCTCTTTCCTTTACCTTTTTACTATACTTTGGGGACAAAGTATGTTTTAAGCATGGGGGAAGGGAATTACTTGTTTGCATTGCATATAGTTTGCATTAGTTGCATTAGATGCATTGATTAAAATCTTGAGAAATGAAAAAAATTTGAAAATTTGAAAAAATACAAAAATATTGCATTTAGGTTCTTATTTCCCCATTGTTTGATTCCTCTTGTTTCTCTAAGTTAAGTATAAGTTCTAACCCATGATTTGCATGATATACTGAAGTTGATATGATATGAGCATGATCATTGATTGATTACCTTGATTATAGGATGGAGCATGTATTTAGCTTGAGTATTTGATTCATTCTGAAGTTCTAGACAACAATTAGCCTTGTGAGATTTTTTGCCTTTCATGATATATTTGTTCTCTACATTCTTGAGTGTATCACCATGATTATCTAGCTCTAGAACTTGCGTTAATACTCTTTATCAAGGCTGTTAAATATGATTGAATGCATGACATTAAAATGATTGAGGCAATGTTTCTATAAGCCTATTATTTTCCCTTCCTACCTTGACAAGATCCATGTTTTGACACCCCTATTTCTTTGAGCTTTTAGCCTGTTTTTATTAGCTCCACAAAATGATTCCTAGCCTAATAAGCTTGACCCATCCGGGATTTAGGACTTTAGGTTGGTTTTGTTTTATGTGAGTTTGGTATAAGTATGGGGGAATTGGAGGAAAGGTGGAAAAAAGAGAAAATACAACTCTTAGTTTCAAAGTGAAAAAAAATGAAGATGAAGATGTTTGTTGCAAAGCAAAAAAGAAAAATTGCTTGAATTGTGTGTAGTCTTCATTAGCAAAGTAAGAAAGAGTTGAAGAGGCAAAAGAAGAAAAAAAAAAAGAAAAGAAGCAAAGTGTTTTGAATGTAAATGTAAGGAGTTGGTAGAGTGAAGTTGGAAGTGTTATGAAAAGTGTTGAGTTGGGTTTAGGATTAGTTCTTTATCTCGAATTTAGCACCACATGCCAAATGTTATCCCTTCCAAATTTCTCTTTACCTTGGCCCCATTACAAGCCTTAAAAAAACCTCATGATTTTTGTTATGTATTTGATTCCCAGCGGTGGAGATTTAGAACTCTGATGCAAGCATATGGTAGTCTAGTTTTCATGGTTGATTTTGAGTGAAACACATACCCTTAAACACTTAAGAGTTAAGTGCAAACACAATTACCTTGGTGAGGTCTAGAATGAATGAATGGTTTTTGCTCTATGCTTATGATAATGCATGCTAGGAAGTCTTGGTTGAGTTTTTGATTATATGTGAAATGCTTGTTTGACTTGAGATGGATGCAAGATTGCATTTCTATGGTGTGATTGGATTTATGTCTTGCTTGAGGACAAGCAAGGGTTAAGCATGGGGGAATTTGATAGCTTGCATATAGGAGTAGTTAAGATGCATGTTTTATATATGTTTTAGTTAGTTTTAGGTTAGCTTTTATGTAGTTTTTAGGTTTTTGTGTTGTCGGGTATTATGCGCTAGTTTGCTCGGTTTTACAGGTTTTTAGGTTCAGGAGCAACAGCGGGGCGAGTACAGATGGATCATGGTGGTGATGGACGAGGCAAAGGAGCTAAAGGAAGCTAGGACATGCTAGGAGAAGAGACAAGACAAGGAAGACAAGCCAAAGAAGCCAAGTCAAGTGCTCGGGCTGATCCCGAGCAACCGAAGCCGCGCATTCCTCACTGATGGACAAGTGCGCGGGATGGCAAAAGTGCGGCCGCGCATTTCGGGGACGATCCCGCGCAATTGGAATTTCAGCGAAGCGTGGATTTTGGGCCGAGTTTTGGGTTGGGCTTTGGTATTTGTTCAAATGGGCTTTTGTCATCCGAGTGTATGGGGTTTGATATATCTTTTGAGGGATATTTTTAGTAGACATATAAATACTTTATGTTAGATTATTTTCTCATAACTTTTGATCAACTTTGGAGGCTGGGGTTTTCTCTTTGGAGGCAGACATTGAACCTTTGTAAGTTTTATTTTAATTCAATTATGCATTGCTAATTTCTCTAGTGTTTGGCTAGTTATTGAAGTCATGATTTGTATGTAGTTGTGAGGTTTGATTGATTCTCAACAAACTTGAATAGAAATTATTCCATGTGCTTAACTGAATCAGAATTATTCTAGGGTTTTGTTAGATTAGCTACCTAATAGAATTTCTAGGTTAATTTACAACTGAATCTAATTAATTACCGGTTGGAGTTAATTAGATCAAGAGTAGACTTTAATTAATTTAGTATCGGTTGGACAAGTTGGTTAAAGTAGGGAATAAATTCACAAGTCACTTAGATGTCTGGTTGCTCTAAGTGTTTGTTTCTATTGATAACTTGAATCGTCATGATGTTATTTAATTTAATCTAGAAAGTCTTCTAGGTTATTATTTAATTAGGATTGTTAGACTGGTTGTTCTATCAACTATATATGAAGTTTGGGTTTTAATCCTTAGTAGGATCACTATCCACAATAGATTATTCAAGTGAGAAGAGAATCAAAAGAATCGATGATCAACGAATCAATATCATGATGGATCTAACTAGTTGAACACGTTTGTCTCTCATATATTCAAATCATCTTTTGCATTCATAGTTAGTTTTATTCTTGCATATTAGTTTAGATAATCATTCTAAAAAAAACCTTTGGTTACTTGGCATACAAGTAATAACACAAATACACAAGTCTTTGTGGGATCGACCCTTACTTACCGCTCTACTGAGTTGGTTAAGCTAAGGTTTCTTTGATAGGTATAAACGACTACGAAAAATACCTCATCAGAGTGTGGCAAAATAGGAAACAAAAAAGAATCATGACCTCACCTGCAATCAGAACATGTCGATGAGGAAGAAGATCTACCACACTCACAAACTACATTTACTCCTACGGGAGATCTTGGAATGGGTGATGATATGTTCGGCTCTTGGATGCATGTCAAAAAACCAATCCAAAAGCCTCGACCGGCCTTCAAGCCCGCCAAGAAACCCTAAAAGTATAGCAGCGAGGATGGCGAGTGGAAGTCGTGTGACTGAAGAGAGGAGGAAAAAGGAAGCATGCTCAAATGATCAGATTCGGGCAAGAAGAGGAAAAGTTAGGGAAATGCCGAAAACTAACAATGGCTCACGTTTCCAAGCCCCAATGGCCATGGAGACAAACGAGGGACCATCGAAGACTAACAAAGAGACGACTCATGAGATTTCAGGACGCGTGCAGGTGGTTGCCGATTCATCCAAGCGGGCAGTCGACGACCACGATGTTGGGGTAGAAAATGTCATTTCATCAGTTGTGGTCAAATCCGCCAATCTTGACTCAAAAGATCTTGAAGCCAAGATTATGGATATTAACAACAACAATAAATCTCAAAAAGAACAAAATCAGAATCCAAAGTAGCCTGAAAGGAAGGGGAAAAAAGATAGCAAAGCTTTGGCCCTATCCTTAAAAACAAAATCTCAAAAAAAATCCTCCTCCATGCATAGCATTGTCTCGAAAGAATCGGAAATCCAAAGAGCTCTTTTGATCTCAAAAAGTGTGTCCCACAAGCAACCCACGCAAACGCCTTAGTCAAAGCCCTTGACTTCGCCAAACCTTCCAAATCACACGCTAAAACACAACATCCCCATCGCCCAACCCACAGAGACCCATCCTCCAACCCCACTTCCACGGGATCCTCCAATTAATCAACCGCCAGAGTTTTTTAATTTCTACTAGTAGAAACGGAGATCACACAACTCCTATGTCGAGTCTCGCTTCCTCTGAGACTCAATAATGCCTTGGACCAACTTTTCGAGTTGGATAGGTCAATGCCTTTCCCCATGTCTACTTCTTTGGAAGCAGTTTTGGATACTATGAACTCAACCATTGTGTTTATGGATAGAATGAAACTTTTAATATGGAATGTTCGAGGTGCAGGGGCCACCCACTTCCTTGTCACGGTTCGCGATCTGATTTGTTTTCACCAGCCGATTGTTCTTACTTTGGTGAAGCCTCGCATTTGTGGTGACAGAGTTGATGAGGTTAGTCGAGAGATTGGTTTTGACGTCATTCTTCGGGTTGAAGCTAGAGGCTTCTCTGGGGGTATTTAGCTATTCTGTGAACGAATGAGGTGGTGTTGGTTCCTATTTCTCTCCATCAACAACATATCATTGTGGAGTTCTTTCGTAGAGGCGAGGAGCCCTAGGTTTTAATGGCGGTCTATGCATCTCCACAATCAAATTCACGTACCCAACTCTGGCAATCGCTGGAGTCTTTCGCACAAATTAATCAACGACCTTGGATGATTACAGGGGACTTTACTGATAGCTTGCATTTAGGTATAGCTTAGGATGCATATTTATGTTTATATTGCTTGGTTTTAGCTAAGTTTAGTCTAGTTCTTAGGTTTTTAGGTTTTCTAGGAAATTCGGGTTTTGCGTTTCTTTTGTTCGGTTTTGCAGATCTTTAAGTAAACAAGTATGGACGGGATAAATATTAGAGGACTATGGTGGAGTTTGATGAATCTTAGAGTGATATGAGTGAAGATTAGAAGAGTTAAGGCCCAAGAGCTTGAGGGATAAAAACGCGTAAATCCGGGCTATGCATTGGAGTTCTTGTTACGACACCTCTATCTTGCAATGCTTGGTTTGGGAGCTACAGTGGTCGGATGAAGCTGAATTTGGTATCAATGGAAAGCTAACTCGAAGAGATACAATTCATATTTTACTCCGAGTCCAAATTCCAAATCAAAGGGGGTCAAAATAGCCTCTCAAGTGTCACTTGAATGCTGAACCGAGGTAATTGCGCGGGATAACAGTAAAAAGCGCGGCCGCGCAATTTAGCACCTAACCCGCGTAATTTCACCAGAAGCCAATTATGCGGTTTGGGAAACAATTACGCAGCCGCGTAATTTGGAGGCAACCCGCGCAATTGGGATTTTACGCGGAGACATGGGCCGACGATATTTGGGCTTTGCTTTTTGGGCCTGGCTTTATTAATTCCAAGATTATGTTTGTTTGTTGGGATATTCTATCTTTTGAATGTGTTGAGATATTTAAACTCTTGTTAGTTTATCTTTTTCATAACTTGCAAGACAATTTTGGAGGCTAGGGTTTTGGAGAGAGTTTTCTCAAAAGAGCTACCTTTGAACCTCTTGTAAGTTTGCATTTAATTTAATCATGCATTGCTAATTCCATTATGTTTGACTAGTTATTGAAATCATAGATTGCGTTATATTGTGAGGTTTGATTGATTCTCAACAACTTGGATAGGTTTTATTCCATGTGCTTAATTGAATCAAAGTTTTTCTAGGGTTTTGTTAGCTTGATCACCTAATAGAATTTCTAGGTTAGTTTACAACTAATCTTATTAAGTCCCATTCGGGATTGATTAGATAAAGTAGCAACTATAATTGTTTAGACTCATTCGGGCTGTTGAACCAAAAAATGTATGTATATGTATATATATAAAATATGGGAATGCTAATTATATCTATATACATACATAGATGTACATGGATAAAAAAAATGGAAAGTAAAGTGTACGTACATGATAGCAAGGAAAACTTGTTTTGGGCTAGTTAAAATTTGGGCTAACATTCATTCATAAAAGCCCATGTTGCATCGACTAGTTAAGTCTTCATCCTGATAAACATGTTAAATTGTGTGTAAAGGTTGTGCTTTATTCCTGTGTACGTAACGTTTCCATGCTTAATTAGCTACGTAACGTTTTAAAATTAAGGGGGCATGATTAAGCCAAATTGAATGTGCTAATTAAGAGGCATAAATAAAACGTCTCTAGGGTGTGCTTGTCCTCCACGTTCAAGGATTTTATATAAAGGGTGGAGGGAAATACAGAGGCACAAAAAGTTCAACAAAGAGGGAAAAAGAAAGTACAAGAGGAAACAGTAGCTAAACATATCAAGATTTACGTGTGTTTGCAAGACCAAATCCCATCAATGGTAATTTTCCTCTCTTAAAACTCTCTCTTATATGCTAAATGTTTGTTCTTTGTCTTTGGATCATATACTAGTAAAGCAGGTTGAGATTCAAAGATCCGTATTCCGATCGAAACCGGTCGGTTCGGTGTCCTCTTCATGAAGGCATGTGATCAATTGTCTTCTACCGTATATACCTGAGAGCTCGTGGTGACTATTCTCGAAGCCCACAGGAGTTTATTCGAGGTGCGGCCGTTCGTTTGAGGCGAAACCTTCCGTTTCGAGCCTCATACGGATGATCACGTCTACAACACGGTTACGTACAATGAGGGCTCTTTTCATGACTACCTTTGAAGCCTGCCGAGATGATTCGAGGTCATTCGTTTGAGGAGAAACCTTCCGTTTCGAGCCTCTTACGGGTGATCGCGTCTACAACGCGCCTACAATGATGGTTCATGATCATCTGGAACGCATTGCACCGAGATAGATGCTGCGTTTGGTTTAGGTGACTACCGACAGCCCGAAACGGAGTGTTTCGCCAATCCGAAGTTCAATTCGGTGATGTGTATGCCCATGTCTATAGGGTACTCAATCAAAAAACTATGGAGTATATGGTGCATTAGTTCCATGAAAAGGCAGATTAATGTGTCAATCTATTTACTGTCATGAAGAGAAGAAACGTACATGTACATACATGTTGGCTAGTTAAAGCAATGAACTTGTTCAAATATAGGACAAAAATTACATGAAGGCATGTGTGTTTTTCCAGGATACATATACAAAAGTGATCAAGGTTATACATAAATTACCTTTGTCATGGTAACGTGGAGAAGTCGCGATCCAATCTCGATCGAGTCCGAAAGTACAACCTGTTAAAGTTCAACACATACAACCTACTTTAGTGCTATTTAACACTAATTAAGGTATGTAGGAAAGAAGAAATCAAGTGGTGAAGATTTGCCAATGACCGTGAACAAGGGGTGTTGGTCGGACTTCGATCGAGTCCAAAAACAAAGCCTTCAATCAAGATAAAAATGAAGCGGCTTACTAGCTAGTGTGGAGAGAAGACGGCAATCACCCGCGTACGATCGCAAGAGTCGAGTCAACCCTTCACCGGGGACCCTCTGGGTCAATAACTCCATGAACAAGTCCGGAATTACCTCTAGTTAATTATGCAAATTGAGGGTGGTCTGACAAATTTGCCCACTATTTAATTATGCAAACTACTTAGTAATCACATAAAGGATATGATATTCAAGTCCATGGAGAAAGAAAAAAGGTTGCTTGCCTCATGCGTAAACATCAGACTAAACATATATAAATTTAGTTTGGTGGTTTACATGTTGGTATTTTGATGCTAAAAAAGGGAAAAGCAAAGCCACATAAAAGTGGTAACCTACGTGCATATAGTGCACACTATATATTGTTGGGTTGATTTGTAACGTGAAAAAAGGAGCACGAAAGATATCATATATAAGGAAAAATAAACTCCATTGTACCAACATAATATGAAGTTTATTGGGCAATGTACAGGGAAAAAGAGTGTTGACACTCTAGCCTGTGAAAACGCAGTTGATTATAGTTAAGAGTGTCAAAATCCAGCCAAGCCAAAAGCCCTTGTCATAAATGGAGAAAATTACTAAACGACGGAGGGAATCAGAGGCATGCTTTGGGGTTATATAGCACTGATAGAAGTCAAAGAGGAGAGAGGGTCAGATCCGATCGGATTTTCGATTGTTCAAACGATCGTTGCATTAAAATCAGCACGTCATTAAGACTCATGGATATCGAATTTGTATAGTCTAAACTATCTGAGTTGTGATCGATATATACAATGGACCTTGTCTTCACATCTTGGAGCGTCAAGTTGCTGAATTGCAAAGAGGGGCGATCGAGAACACCACGAGGAGTGCCCAAACTTCAGTTCTCTGTAGACTCCTAGCACATACAAGGAGGAACATATAGTTGCAAGTTAAGACAAGCAACATTCAAATTGCCCTTCAAAATATAATGATCAACAGTACATGTAAAAGCACAAAAAAAGAGGAAGAAAAAGAAACCAGTTGGTGCAAATAAAGTTAATCATGTACGTTGCTGGGTGTTGTGTTGGCAAACGCAAAAGTATATATAGTAAATATATATGCATGGTATTCATACTAGAATGAGACTTGCGTACGTAAAATTGGAGACGGAGGATAGACAAATGCATCATACAAGAGTCTTCAAACGTACTTCGAAAGGCCGACCCATATAAAGCCCATACATATTTTTGGATTACATTCAAATGGTCCATTAAGTTTTTTTCAGAACTACGTTATGACTTGATGTCCTTTCATGGACTACGTAGGAAACTTGGTAAAAATCAAATACATATCATGTTCAGTCGCACATATAAAAATCAAATAAAAAAATAATAACTTATGGAACTACGAAGATTTGATCCCATTAAGGGTACGTAGGAAGCTCGACATATAGCGCAAATGCTCGTCGGGTTCAATCACAACTTCAAATTACAAAGTGTTCTCTGAAAACCGAACTACGGTGATGTGATCCCATCAAGGGTACGTAGGAAGCTTGACGTATAGCGCAAATGCTCGTCGAGTTCAATCACAACCATAAATCAAAAAAGAATCAAAATCAAGTCCCAGTGGGAAGTTTAGACAACCCTTCATAGAAGGTGGGTCTAATTTTCTCCACGCCATGCAAATGATAGTTGAACCGAGCTTAGGCAACCCTTCCTAGAAGGTGGGTTTAGGCTCGTTTCTCTGATGCATGAAAATCCAACCAAAAATTAAAACATCTGAACTACGTAAGGCTTGATTCTCTTTAAAGAGATACGTAGGCAACCCGTTATAACTCGGGTGCAGCTCAAATTAAAAATTAACTCCAAAAGTAACGTGTCTATATTATTAATAGAGTTGTAAAGATGTACAGATAAGGGTCGAACTTAAAAACTAAATTAGATGTGTTTGTACAAAATTGTTTTCCTTTAACAAATTTTGTCTAACACGGGCTATTCGGTTGTAGAAGGGAATAAACCACAGATAACTTGATTAGTTGTTTGCGTTGAATATTTGTTTCTATCGATACTTTGAACTTAAAGCTGTTGTTTAATTGAATCTAGGCGTTGTTCTAGGTTGTTAGACGATTAGGGCTATTCAGACTGTTAGTTCTTTCAACTAAATATAAAGTTTTGGACAATAATCAACGATAAATTATTCAAGTGAATTGAAAATAAGAGAATCAATGATCAATAAGCATATCTATGATGGATCGGATTTAACTAGTTGAACACGCTTTTCTCATATTTGTTAAACACAATAATCCTTGCATTCATAGTTAGTTTTAGTTTTGCATCTTAGAATTAGAAAATCATTCATAAACCCCTCCCCCATCTTTAGTTACTTAGCACGCAAGTAATAACATAAATACACAAGTCTCTGTGGGATCGACCCTCACATACCATTCTACTAAGTTTGGTTAAGTTAGGTTCTTTGATTGGTAAAACGACTGAAAAATACCTCATCAAATTTGGCGACATTGTCGGGGACTCGTCTCTATTTGTGTTTTTACTTTGTGTGCTATTCTTGGTGTTATGAACCTATCTTACGGTTCATAACACCCGTGCTACTAATTAATGGCTTTGTTTGAATGTAGACTGTTGCAAGATGAACACTTCCATGGCTATTTTTCAAGATATCAAGACCATGTGTTTGAAATTGGTGCTTGGGGACAACAATACAGTGATAGAGAGGTGAACATGGGAGTTATCCATGGTATGAATCTTGAGACAAGGCGATTGGCAGATTACATGAGCAATGAGAGGCTTTTATTTATGGGACTTGAGGATTGTTGGGATTTCTTATGTTTCATGAGCCATCAAAGCTTTTTGGTCGAGTCATCTTCTCAATCACCCCAACCGGTTAATAAGTCTCTTGAGGATATAATCAGGGATCTCTCCAAAGGGGCGGATACTATAATCAAGGAGTATTGTGAGTCTTGTTATTCATATTTTCATTCCACAATCTCATGCCCTTTTGAGTTGTGTGAAAGGAGTGGTGGAATCACATTGGAGTCAAACGATCATGAGTCAGACACTCATATTCAAGTTGAGGAGCAATCTACTACACTTGATGAGAGTTATGAAGATGAATTTGATGCCCAACATGAATTCACACCTATAAGGTAAGTTGAGCAGATCATCACAGAGCCAAAGGAAGTCTATGCAGGCATAGAGATTCTTACAAAGCCTAGGGAGCATGAGTCATCTTTACCCATGTAGAGCAAATTGTTACAGGGTTTTGTGGTTTTGGAAGAAGACTCTTTTGTTGACCATAATGACTTCTTCGCTGATGAAGTAGACAACCATGAGGGAGAAAAACAACATGATATGTTTGTTAAGACTCTCGATGTCATGGTGCACCCTATGTTAGGCCTTCACATCCCTTGCTTCAGTTTCCCCACCTTCTCACACCCAGAGCTTATGAAGTTCCAAGATGAGGAGCCAAGCCTACAACACAAGGTGGAAGATGAAAAATATATGGAGTTCATCTTGGATAAAAGTGGTACTGTTGACAAGTGCTTGGACTCATACTGTAAGTATTTTCTAAAGTCACCATTAGTGCTGAATTTATTTGAGCACATGTCGTCTTATTCCAACTGGGCACACATGTTTGATAAGTTAAAACGGTTTTTGAAAGTTATATTATGCATCTTTAATTTATCATTGTGTTACTTATGTTTTTCTGAGATGTGTGCACAAGGCTTTGACAGGTTATTAAGGGTATTGACAATGTCTAATCTTGTCAATTCATGTTAAGGGTCAAGCTAATGACATTAAACACGCGCTTCTTGGGAGGCAACCCAAGGCTTAGAGTAGTTTTGTTTTTCAGTTATAATCTTTTGCTTTTTAGGTAGTTTTTGTGTGTGTTTAGATATCCCAGGTCCGAAGATTAATAACCCGAAGAAGCCTCCACCACAACAGGATTACCCGCCGCACTACCCTAACAGCTAGAGATCCTAGTGAGTTTTTCTCTTTCCTTTACTTTTTACTATACTTTGGGGACAAAGTATGTTTTAAGCATGGGGGAAGGGAATTACTTGTTTGCATTGCATATAGTTGCATTAGATTAGGCATATTTAAAAATTTTGCATGCATTGATTAAAAATCCTTGAAAAACGAAAAAAATAAAAAAATCATAAAAATAAAAAAATATTGCATTTAGGTTCGTATTTCCCCATTGTTTAATACCTCTTGTGTTTCTATACTAAGTATAAATCCTAACCCATGATTTGCATGATTTGCTGAAATCTCTATGATATGAGCATGATCTTTGATTGTTTACTTTGACTATAGGACTGAGCATGTGAATTAGCTTGAGTTTAAGATTCATTATGAAGTTCTAGACAAAATTTGCCTTGTGAGATTTTGGCCTTTCATTGATTATATTTGTTCTCTATATTCTTAAGTGTATCACTATGATTATCTATCTCTAGAACTTGCGTTATGACTCTTTTTCAAGACTGCTTTATATGATTGAATGCATGACATTAAAATGATTAAGGCAATGTTTCTTTATAGCCTATTATTTCTCTTCCTACCTTACAAGATTCATGTTTTGACACCTCATTTCTTTATGCTTTAAGCCTATTTTTATAGCTCCACAAAATTTCCTAGCCTAATAAGCTTGACCCATCCGGGATTTAGGACTTTAGGTTGTGTTTTTGTTTTGTGGGAGTTTTGTTTAAGTATGGGGGAAGTTGAAAAGAGAGGTGGAAAAGAGTAAATACAACTCTAGTGTGTAAAGTGAAAAAAATAAAGGTGAAATATATATGTTGCAAAGCAAAGAAAAATTTGAGTTTAAATGTTAGTAATCTTCATGTGTGAAAAAAAAGAGTTGAAAAGGAGGCAAAGTGGAAAAGAAGAAGTAAGAAACAAAGAGCTTTGATGTGTAAATGGAGTTGGTGAAGGAAGTTGGGAAACATTATGAAAAGTGAAGTGTGTTGATTTTGGGTTTAGGATTAATTCTGAGATTATGTTTGTTTGTTGGGATATTCTATCTTTGGATGTGTTGAAATATTTAAACTCTTGTTAGTTTATCTTTTTCATAACTTGCAAGACAATTTTGGAGGCTAGGGTTTTGGAGAGCAATGTTATCAGAACCCCGATCCGACTCTACGATTCAAGCGATCCTACGATCCATAACATGCGAAACGATCCACGATCCCAAGTAGAATCTTATCGGAGTGGGATCTTAAATGATTTAGAATACAATCTCGACCCGATCCCGAATTTACATACGATTCTAAAGATCCTATAAACGATTCTAACGATCATACACACGATTCTAACGATCCTATAAAATGACAATTTTAACTATATATTATTAATAATTTCACGGTTAATGTATCATTTCCATTAAAATAGTTGACTAGTCCATCCTACAACATTTTTAATAATCAAATTAATAATGTTTATTATTTTCTTATTTCATTTATAACAAAATATACAATATATTAGGTTATTCTTGCATACTTTTAGTTACTAGTTTGGCTTGGACAATGTACATGTACAAACTCAAATGAAAACGAACTAATGTGAGAAATAATGATTAAGAGTATACAAGATGAACCAGCATATTAATTTTGAACTTTATATGGAGGAGGACATATAATAGCTTCATTTTTTTCCTACATTTTAATTCAAACAAAAATCAATCAATTGTTTGAAACTAAAAATGAATGTTTATACTCGGTTAATGTATTTCATACAAGATATTCAACAGTGTACATAAATCAGTCTGTGAACATTTCAACAAAAAAAAGAAGAGAAAATTACGTTGGTTAAGGTAGTGACATAAAATGTTGAAATAGAAAGGCATGAAATCACCCACAAAATCAATTAGAAATTTCGCACGGGAGCCAAAAGGATTGAAGTTTAATGTCTGAGAAGAGCAACAAAGATATATAATAAATAAAAGTAGCTCAACAAAGGAGCTAGCCACTCTTAAACTTTCTCCAAAGCCCAGCATAGTATTATGAAATGAGTTATATCCATTCTAATACGCAATGCAAAGTCGAAGGCCACTATTCTGGTGAATCGTCACAATTTAGTAAATCTAAATAGTTCATCAATCCAGAAATAGAGGGAGAAATTTTATGCGCAAACCTACCAAAGTCTTCCTATAAACCTCGCTGCCAAAAGCTATTTTGTTCCCCATCCACCATGAGAACTTGAAAAGTGTAATATGTACATCCAGCATGAACCTTGATCCTTTGAAAGCATTTCCTTATAAGTAGTACTTATGAGGGCAGGGGTTGTTTTCTGAGTTCATGGATTGTTTCAAAAGCTATGTATCTCTTCTCGGCAACTGAAGGCAAATGCCTGAAAATGTTTAGGTAATATCAATGAAATAAACCATAGTATATTACTGAATATATTATGAATTTTGTAACTAAAAGAGACAGAGATTACCTCTCATAGCCAGTGTAAGCAACCATTTTGTTTGATATGGATCAAATTGGTATTCGATGGTAATGCTAGGTAAATCAGCTGAGCAAAAACAAAAAATATGAGCCAAAAAACATATGGAAAGTGAGAGCTTTAGCGTAAGGTAAATTTGTAAGCAACCAGTAACCTTGATGATGTTGGTGTGCCAAGGCCTCTTCCCTGTGAATTTTAGTAGAAAAACACTTGGTTAAAACATAGATGACATTCCAAAATATAGTGATGAAATAATTTACGTCTTGAAAGGTACTGAATATGAAGAAAAGGAAGACATTTACTTAAAAGCCAATAAGATTCCATTAAATATATGCTTATAGATATAAAGAATAAATAATCTACGTATGTAAAAGCCAAAAGCCATTAAACGCTTAGAAAGTCGTTCCAGAATATTAGTTGAGAAGCCATTAAAATCCTCATGGAAAAAAGGTATAATGTTGCATATACAAAGATTCATTTCAGTTTAGACAAAAACTAAGAACTTCACTCAGCATTAATAGTGGAAATCTGGTTATTTTTATAACTCACAAGCAAATTTGAGACCAGAAAACGATTATTCTAGTTCGTAGCAACACTCCTTCACAAAGTTTGAACAAGATAAGGACATATTTGTTGAATGAGATTGAAAAAGAAGAAGCATGGGACTTACAGGTTGGGACTTGATGTGCTCAATCCCTGTTGAATATAACAGTGACTCCTTCAGCTGAAGCGGGGACATTTACATCCCATTCTCCAAACTCGGGCAATGGTGTACCTTTAAAGGAATATAGTAGCAAGAACCAAGGACCAACTTAGATGACAAACTCCCATTATCATCACCAATTACTCAAACTACCTTCATAAAAAAGGTTAATCTAATTTTCTTTAATCATCAACCCTACTATCAACACCTAATATGCAAACTAATTTCGTTAGAAGATGAAGTTACACTTAACGGAAAAAACATAAGCCAGAACCGACCACAAGAAAAGAACGAGCCGTAATAGGTGTCTCACCAAAGACCAGTTCTGCTAAAATATATAGCAAAGCTTTTATCTTCTCAGAAATATATAGCATAGCCTACACCCATAAAAGGGAGGTGCAAGTGTGTCAAAACAATGAATATCATACATGAACCTATTGAAGCAATAACATGCAGTCACTAAATTTAGATACAAGGTTCAAGACTAATTAGCCATTAAAAAAGAAAAGTGCATTAGCAGTGCTAAAAAATTAAGACAATAGATTGGACATCATGACAGCATACCTATCAATTTCTCAATTACCTTCCAAAATCTCCATTATGGACAATAATATTCAAAGGTATTAACATAAACATCATAATTTCTAGGAGCCACTAAGCATGAATCTTAGAAAAATATATATACCCCTATCAACACCTAGCTGAGTATAATTTCCAGTTGATATGTGTGCACTAAGATATGGAAACTGCTTTAAATGAGTAATTGAAGCACAAGAAAAGCCTATAAATATATAATGATTGCATAGTGTCCACAAAAGTCAAATGAAGAGATTAATTATAGTCAAATTAACGTTCTCTTCCATGAAAGACATGATGAAATCCCCTTGTGCAAGCACCCGTACATAAGAAGTAAATCATTCTCCTCTGTGCAATACCGTGCAATACCCAACTAACTTAATGGAGATTTGGATGC
This sequence comes from Fallopia convolvulus, assembly GCA_964016875.1. Classification (NCBI taxonomy): domain Eukaryota; kingdom Viridiplantae; phylum Streptophyta; class Magnoliopsida; order Caryophyllales; family Polygonaceae; genus Fallopia; species Fallopia convolvulus. The sequence continues at coordinate 14,271,756 of OZ024729.1, read as the reverse complement.
TTATCAGAAAACTGATCGAACAATTATGCACCAATCATTTAAACCTAAAAATTCAAAGACAACTGGACTCCAAACAGAGCCTTAATTAAATAGCAGAACAAAAATCACAAATATAAACCCTAATAAGAAAGGCCTACAAATGCAAGCCCAATTAAGATTGAAACTAAATAATAATTCAGTAGCTCAATTGAAATATCTTTTGAAACCCTAATTCAAAGCAAAAGAGGTAATATAATTTAAGATCCAGCCATGATAGACCAATTAAGAGTAGGTATTTGAAACCCTAAACTACAATTTTGAATTGAAGGATGAAATTGAAACAAAAATTATTGATCCAAGGAGAAATTAGGGGATAGGATTACCAGCAAAGAAGCGCAACAATACGTGTCACCGAATCAAACGCAAAGAAGGCTGATGGCGACGAATCAAACACAAAGAAGATTGAGTCTGCAAATCCCCATCGATGGCGAGAGAACGAAGAGAGAGAAGAGAGCGCTATGTTCTGGTAGTGCAATCACGTAATGGAAAAGATAAGGGAAAAACCGAGAAAGAGGCATAACAAAGGGGAAAAAAATGAACGGCCAGATAGCACCCATTAATCGGATTTAATTAACGGCCAGATAGTGACGCCCTTAGCCCCTTACCAAAATTTTATAGTAGGGTAGATAATGTAGGATCTTACGATTCAGCGATCCGATCTTACGATCCGATCCAAAAGATCATCAACGATCCAACCTAGAATCCCGATCCTGATAACATTGTTGGAGAGAGTTTTCTCAAAAGAGCTACCTTTGAACCTCTTGTAAGTTTGCGTTTAATTTAATCATGCATTGCTAATTCCATTGTGTTTGACTAGTTATTGAAATCAAAGATTGTGTTATATTGTGAGGTTTGATCTATTCTCAACAACTTGGATAGGTTTTATTCCCTGTGGTTAATTGAATCAAAGTTTTTCTAGGGTTTTGTTAGCTTGATCACCTAATAGAATTTCTAGGTTAATTTACAACTAATCTGATTAAGTCCCGTTTGGGATTGATTAGATAAAGTAGCAACTATAATTGTTTAGACCCATTCGGGCTATTCGGTTGTAGAAGGGAATAAACCACAGATAACTTGATTAGCTGTTTGCGTTGAGTATTTGTTTCTATCGATACTTTGAACTTAAAGATGTTGTTTAATTGAATCTAGGAGTTGTTCTAGGTTGTTAGATGATTAGGGTTGTTCAGACTGTTAGTTCTTTCAACTACATATAAAGTTTTGGATAATAATCCACGATAGATTATTCAAGTGAATTGAGAATCAAGAGAATCAATGATCAATAAGCATATCTATGATGGATTTAACTAGTTGAACACGCTTTTCTCATATTTGTTAAACACAATAATCCTTGCATTCATAGTTAGTTTTAGTTTTGCATCTTAGAATTAGAAAATCATTCATAAAAACCCCACCATCTTTAGTTACTTAGCGCACAAGTAATAACATAAATACACAAGTCTCTGTGGGATCGACCCTCACTTACCATTCTACAAAGTTTGGTTAAGTTAGGTTCTTTGATAGGTAAAACGACTGAAAAATACCTCGTCATTTACGGCAACTCTAACTAATGATGAAAGAGTTGGTTCCTCTGTTGGGTCCAACTGATCTTCGAGTTCTTTTCGGAGTTAGGTAGACTCTTTTCAATTGATTGATTTAGGATATCAAGGACCGAAATTTACATGGACTACGGGACAAACGGTTGTACATACAAAGTTGCCAGACTTGACAAAGGGCTTTGTAATGAGGGATGGCGTGTGCGGTTCGTGGACGTCGTGGTTCACCATATTTTGTCATCGCATTCCAATCACCTCCCGCTCTTGGTTACCTTGGACCTTGAGGACTACATCTAACGAAGAAGAGCGTGACCTTTCTGTTTCCAGGCGGTTTGGTTGTTGCATGAGAACTTTTCAGAATTCCTAGCCTCTCACTGGTATTCGGACTTGGCCCTTCCTGATTTATTGGCAAAGTTGGAGATTATTTTTTGTGACTAGAACAAGGTGACTTTTGGAAACATTTTCCAGAAAAAAAAATTATGGGCACGCCTACAAGGCGCTCAAAAAGGAGTTGTTAATTGACTGTCGCTATTTTTGATTGACTTGGAGAGACAGTTGAGGAGTGAACTAGAGGATTTCCTACAATAGGAATAGCTCTTGTGGTTCCAAAAGTCACGAGCTTGGTTCTTAATTGAGGCAACAGAACGCGCTATTATCACCTCTCGACCGTTATTCAACGGCGGGCTAATAGGGTCTCTAGCCTTCAGGACAGTTCAGGGACATGGGTGTTTGATGATGATCAAGTCAAATCTATGGTCCTTTAATTTTTTTGCGGACTTATATACGAAAGAGTCTCCGACTCCTACAACCACTATTAGCTTGCCCGGGATTGCGTTTCCGGGTCTCTCACCTCACATGGTCGCGGGGCTGAATGCTCCTTTCCAAGCTTGTGAGGTCTGGGATGCTCTTCGCGCCATGGGTCCGTTCAAGGCGCCTGACCCAGATGGATTTCATGCCTTGTTCTACCAAAAACTGTGGAACAAAGTGGGTCCTCAACTTGTGGAGACAACCTTGGGAATGGTGAATGCGGGAGTTCTCCCGGAAAACATTGCAAACTCGCTCATGGTTCTAATCCCTAAGACTGCATCCCCCACAATGGCGGCTCAATTTCGGTCGATGTCCCTATTCACTGTGGTGTTAAAAGTGGCTTCTAAGATGATTGTGAATCGATTAAAGTCGGTACTCCCTCTCCTTGTCTCTCTAATGCAGGTGAGCTTCATCCCGGGACGCAAATAATTGACAATATGGTCATTATCCAAGAGGTTCTCCACTCAATTTCTAAAACTCACGGCAGTAGATCGATGATTCTCAAGATCGACCTAGACAAAGGCTATGACAAAGTTTGGTGGAGCTTTCTACGTACTATTTTGTATGATGCTCACTTACCGAGGCACTTGGTAGACGTCATCATGGCATGTTAATCTCAAGTTTGAACCGAATTATTGTGGAATGGTGATCGGGATGGCTCCTTTGTTTCATCTAGGGGAGTTAGGCAAGGCGATCCAGTATCTTCGTATCTATTTGTGTTGTGTATGGAATATTTATCACATCTCATTCAAGCCGAGGTGGAGTCAGGTAGGTGGAAACCCATGACTGAAGGAAGGGTGCAGTTGTCTCATCTCTTCTTTGCAGATGACCTGATTTTATTCGCGGAAGCTTCTCCGGATCAGGCTATTGTCATTAAGGAGTGCCTTAAAAAGTTTTTTCATCTCTCGGGGGAGAAGGTAAACTTTGATAAAAAAAATAGTATGCTCTTCGCTCAATCAGTGTATCCGAATGTGAAGACTTTGATTGCGGGAATTCTTTTAATTTCGATTGTTGATGATTTTGACACCTATTTAGGGGTGTCGGTGGCTTGCGAGCGGTTGACAAAAATTCAATATGACCACATTCTCGAGGAAATCATAGCTTGGCTCCAAAGCTGGAAGGCACAGACCATCTCTTTCGCGGGTCGAGTTACCTTGGCTAACTCGGTTCTTGCTAGCATTATTGTCTATACCATCCAAGCGGCTTTTGTTCCACGTTCTGTGTGATAAAATCGACCAAAAAATATGAGATTTTGTGTGGGGTTCCACTTTTGAAGCACGGAAGGCCCATCTATTATCGTGGGAGAAAATCATCGCGGCTAAAAAAAGAGGTGGTCTTGGATTGCATTCCATGAGACAAACCAATGTTATTCTCCTGGCCAAATTGGGTTGGCAGACCCTCCAAGAGCCAACTTCAATATGGAGCAGGGTTATTCGAGGTAAGTACTGTGTTGGCAAGTTGGATGTTGATATGTTTGTGTCTCAAGCCCGAAGTTCCAATATTTGGCGGGGTTTATTCCATGGCGCTCCTATCCTAGGGAAACATTTGGGTATGTCGATTGGCAATGGCACCAATACTTTCTTTTGGAATCAACCCTGGATGGTGGAACATTCGTTGACCGATGTTGCCCTACAGTCGGTTCCTGATGATATGTTGAGCATGACAAATGCTGAAAGTCGAAGTGGAGTTGGTTGGAATTGGTCATTACTGACGTCGTTTCTTCCACCTTTATTCCTCTCCTGGTTGAATTCATTAACTATGGTTATGGATCCTTCATCCCATGATACGTTCTTCTGGCACAAAGATAATTCAGGCTCGTTTTCTACTCGCTCTGCCCAATATTTGATTCAACATGATAATCTGGCTCCGGTTGATGACGTTTGGAAGGCAATTTGGAAATTCCCTTCTCAACAAAGGGCTCGCCACTTCTTGTATCTGACATGTCATAATAGCATTATGTGCAATTTCAATCGTGAGAGAAGACACCTTTCATCGTCTTCAGCTTGCCCGACAAGCTCAAATGTGGAAACTAGCTTGCATGCACTACGTGATTGCTCGGTGATTCATGTTGTGTGGAGAGATCTAAGAGCTAAAAATCTCAACCTTTCCTTCTTCTCGAATCCGGACATGCACTCTTGGATCTTGGAAAATACTAGGGAAGCTAATGGTTGGAGCACCATGTTTACCACAATGGTTTGACATACTTGGAAAATACGGAATAAGTTTTCGTTTGAAGGTGTGGATGAGCACTCCCAGTTGTCAAGCATTGTGTGTTGTCTCCCACGCTTATAGGGAGGCAAGGCTTAAGTTTGATCGGGTATCGCCTACCCCCGAAACCAGGCCAAGTTGAAATTCCATTTAGCAACCTCATGGCCAGGGTTGGATCATTCTCAACACTGATGAGGCCTCCAAAGGAAACTCAGGTGCTGCTGGGGGGTGGTCTACTTTGCGACTCCTCGGTTAATTATATGCACACTTATACTTTCAAGTGCGGCACATGTGAATCCATTACTGCGGAGTTGTGGGCGGTTCTACATGGGCTGCAACTTACTAATGACCTCAACCTCACTCATATAGCGGTTCAAACTAATGTTGTGCAAGTGTGCACTCTGCTCAGCTCTAATGTGTTGATGCCTCACTGTGACTACCACCTGATTAAAAGATGCAGGCGACTAATGAAAACAACGTTCGTTGAAGCCACGATCCATAATTAATAGGGAAGCCAACACCTTTGCAAATATCCTAGCCAATTGGGCGATTACGCTTAATGACTCTTATGCTACTTACATTTTTATTCCTGATGTTATTTTGCATGCTATTAGCTATGATGTAACCCCTCTCGGGAGGGTGAACTCTTAATTTGAATTTAATCTTCGCAGGGACTTAGCTCCGTTTTCCGACCCAAAAAAATGCAGTTGATATTATTATCCTTATTTACCCCTCTTTTTTCCAATAAAATTTCACAATGAAATAAGTATGTTCTTAATGGTCATTTCACACAATGCTCCAAAATAATGCGTCTACACGCGCATGCCTTTTTTTCTTCCTCCTGGTACAAACCTTAACAGCAACCGCAATGTCGCCGCCTTGGATCCGCCCAAACCAGCATGTGAACACAAATGAAAACCACCACGTCACCATGATTTCAATTCTCGTGCTTCTATATTCTTATAAAAAGAAATTTGCACAAGAAGTTCTTGTCCTTATTTTCTGGGGTAGGTCGCCGACTGCTTTGACCGATGACCGTTCATATACACCTCTCGTCACCCACAAAAATGAAACCAAAATGATATCAATTGTCATTAATTTCTGGTGGGTAAGTCAATCAAGGCCGAATAACCAATCCTGAGGAGCGTAAGGGGGTCTTCCCTGAGTTCGGCACGGCTTCCTAGGTGACGACGACGACGAGGCTGATGTGGGAGTCGTATCTAGGGATTGTAAGCATGCGCGACGCCTCGATTCTAAGCGCTTGATGGTTATTATGTGGAGCTTTTCTCAGACACTCCTTTATTGTCGGTTCGCTTTCATGCTCTATTCGTGCATTTGTTGTGGCCATTTAAGTGGTTTTGCTCACTCTATTGGATTGCACTCCTCATCCAACCATTCTTCAGACCTCGTCTCTTAGTCACTCGTCTCAGTCTCTGTCTCTCTGCTCTGTTGTAAGTCCCCCGATTTCATGGCTGAAAACAACAACAAAACTCTGAACCCAACTACCCAACCCACATTTGTGGAGGTAGTTTCCAACAATCCAAACCAACAAACCCAGAAGAATGAAACCCAAACACCAAACCAACAACCCCTTGAAATCAAGTTGTCGAAACTCTAAATTGGCCAAAGGAATTCATCGCCATCTTGAAGAAGGCGAAAGAAGCGATCGTCAAATCCGTGGAAGCATCGTTATTCGGATTCCTGGTTTGCTCGCCCATGGAATTCACCTTGATGCGAACTAAACTTAGTAACCGGTGGTGCAGTCTTGTCGGGCCGGACTTTATGATCATCAATCGGCAAAATTATTGGTTTGAAATCCGGTTCAAGACCCTGAAAGATTACAAGAATATCTGGGAGGCCTGCACATACCATGTTGTGGGTCAACTCCTTGTCCTTAAAGAAGGGCATCTTGGATTTAACCCGGCTAAAGAACCAAAGAATCGAGTGCACCTTTGGTTTCAACTCCCAAAGATTTCTCCTTTCTACCTATCTTGGGAGGCCCTCCCGCATATCCTCCAGGCTAATGGCCTCAGGGAGCTGATTCAGTACGAAACGATACCCCACCGCATTTGTGCTAATGTCGACATCAATGACATCAAGTTGGATTCCATCATCGGACTCGGGGGAAAACGGTGAACTCAATGAAATCAACCTTTGATTTGAAGATTACCAATGACAGGGGTGCGGATATTGCGGTTCCCGAGACCGCCTCTTCCACCAATGCGAGGTGAAACAAGCCTATAAATGAAGAGCTCTTGTTGACATGTGTAGCACCTCAATTCCTTATAATTTAATAGGGTGTTACACTTAAAGCTAGAATTCATTATCAGTGTTGTAATTGACGAGTTTTGTTGTCAGGGTAATATATGGAAGGGGCACTTTTTATTTTTGATCTGTGTCAAAGAAAGGAATGTTCCCCCGATTATTTCGGTTTTTTGTATTTTATAAACGGGCTATTTACTAGGGGAAGAATGGAGGAAGCCAAGACTATTTTGAGAGAGATGCTTCAAACAGAAACTAGCATTGAACTGGTCAATAAAATTGATGTTTAGATTAAAACTGAGTCAAGATATAGTTTCCTTGTCCACCTATGTGAGCAACTAGCAAAACCCAAGGTAGTCAATGCACATTGGCTTTGATTCTTCTTTATTGATAGCATGTATTTTAGAGCATTTTAGGACATGCATTTAAGACTTTATTTGGATATATTTTATTTATTTGTCTCGTGTTTTCTAGTACTTTTCGTCTAGTTTTCGTTTTAGATGTCTACATGCGGCTGTATGTTTTTCAGGAACTTTGGAGAAGTTGGAGCTTCATTTGGACGCGTTTGGAGACATGGCAGGATCAAGGCATCAGTCTAGAAGGCGACGGGACCGGAAATGAACCATCTAAGAGCCAAAAAGAAGAAACCATACGATCCAAACTCATGGAGAAGGAAAAACTAGAACAAGTCAAGTTTTGGAAAGACCAATGGATAGGAGAAGGAAAACTAATTAACAAATGCAAGAATATGAACTTGATCTCTGAAGATCAGGTGGTAGCCGACTTTCTAACAATCGACAAAAACTAGGACATTCAAAAACTAGAACAAGTCATCCAAAAGGAAGAAGTAACCCAAATTATAAGCTCACCGATCCCTAATAATTGGATCCAAGATAGACTCTATTGGGGTCATAGCAGGGATGGGTAGTTCTCAACGAACTCAGCAACAAAAATGATAAACGAGAGTAAAAGAATGACGTGATTGGACTTGCGATGGATTTGGAAATTAAGTATTCCACCGAAAATTAAAAACTTTCTTTGGAAAATTGCAAATAATGGGCTATCAACTAAGGCACGACTTTTTGAGGATCTTGATGATCTCATCCTTTTGGTTGCTCTAGGGCAGCTAACGCATTGCTAAAGTCGGCCCCTCTAATCTCTTTCCTTATACAAAAAAAATCTATTAACAAAAGGACTATGTAATATATATGCATATTTTTAAAATGGTTGGAGACTACTTGAAAGAATTGGAAAGTTAAGAGCTAATATAGAAAAAATATAAAAGGCTGGGGACCAAATATGTAATTTGTTATGTCGCTTCTTAAAACTTCAATATATACATGTCGAAGTCGATCCTGAATCCTAAATCACTCTTCCATATCACTCTTCCATATCACGTCAAGCCAGCCATCATAACTACCATCTTGTTTCACAATATTCTGACCAGCTTCGGATCAATTGTGCTAATAACTAAACATACACCACAATCTACACAAACAAACTAGAAGATGAATCGGTAAATTAATCAAAAGTAACAGCCACTGTAACAAAACATGCATCTACGTTATTTTTCGATCCAGCAACACTTTATGAAGAAAGGTCAAGAAACTATCAACTGAGAATACAGCAAGAAGAAGCTGCAGGAGTCTTAATAGCACCTCTCCAAGAAAATATAGGATCTCTTAGTATACACAGCTAACGATCAAATCCTATCTGTCAGCTCTTCTCCGGAAGTCTGCTCACTACTGAAATGAATAATTCAGGATTACCATTAACCGAGTTCCATATTCAAAGAAACAAAATGGCTCATGTATGCTTTCATTGAAGGTCTCATTCTATTCTCCGTCCACCACCCTTAAATATAGCTTGAAGTGTCAAATTCTAAGCTTGAAGTGCACTCTTAAATATAGCTATTGAGAATATCCGTTTTTTATGACCTGGTACGAAAAAATATGCCTACATAGCAACATCTGGGTCCAACCTCCTCTGTATAGCAGCCGCGGCCTAGAAAGCACGAAGTGAATATGATTCAGTAAATTAAAAAAGAACGTAAAGGCCTAAAATGAAGATAATTAGATTGATTGACTGAACCTCATGATTTCCAATCTTAAACAGGTACTGCATCTCTTCCTTGAGCCGAGCTTGCTCTTTCATTGCTTGTGCCTGAAATATGACAAGGTTTATGATAAACACAAAGTTGGTATTTCAAGTCGAAATACAAACACATGTACGAGGATAATGGATCCCACCATTCCACTCTGCATAGAATTTTTTAATGTAACAATCTCTTGCTGTTTTTGCTTTTCACGTTCTTGCAACAACTCTAGCCTGCAAAGCATTGCAAAAGAGCAAATTAAAACACCATAGGCAACAAAGAAAACTGGACTCTGAAACCAGTATGAACAATGTACTTGCTGAGATAATACAGATACTTCAACATGACAGCATAATAAATGACTCAGAAAATGAACATTAAGGCAGCCCAAATTAGCAAATACAGCCCTGAAACCGCAAGTGAGTCCAAACCCCTTGGTTTATTTTAAAGTATGCAGAAGGAAGAATAAGAATGAAGGGGGGAAAACATGAAGGAATGTGACCAAAATTTTGTTCATCATGCTAATTAATACTTGCAAACAAAAGAGCTATCTAACAAAGGTCCTATAAAGTGTATCTTCCCTAGAGCAGAGCAGAGACTTCTTCTCAAAAAAATAAAGTAAGTAAAACTGGAAACAAGATTCGTTTATCCCCCTCCATAGTTAAAGCATGTTCACTTTCCCTAGGAGAACAAGTTTGCATAAGAATGAAATCTGAAACTTTTAAGAGCAAGTATGTAATTAAATCTTCAAGCAGGTTTGTTTCAAAGAAGAAACATGGTGTCTATAAGTCAAGTAGGCTAAGTCAAGAAAAGAGGGGGAGGAGGGAATTCTTGTATGACTTCTATAAGTACTTATATTGTAATAATGTGTTTATATAATGACTTACTTATAAGGGATTATAATAGCTGAAATAAATGCACAATGTACCTGCGCTGTTCTTCATCATTAAAAACGGTGCGTTCTGTTGCCACGACTTTCTTCATTCCCTTCCTCATCTCCTTGGCCATTTTATTTTTGTGATAGATATCAAGGTTATAGTACCTGGGAACATAATGATGGTGAACATTTAACAAGCATAACATACTCCACACATAACTTATTCAATGCAAATTCTTCCACTGTAATATAATATGAATAAGCAATAACCAAAAACAAAAACAAAAAAAAAACAATCAAGGAATAAGATTGTAGTGCAAGTGTGAACTGATTCATAAAGTACACATGACTGTTACATTTCAGCATTATAATAGATCACCAAAAACCAACCAGATGCAAATACGCTATTGCTATCAAATGATATATAATTCCAGTAACAGAGAAAACTTAGTATAGCCTTACTTCTTGGAAGTGAAGGTGGCCGTATTATAGTCCTCCATGTACCTGAAGCATGATTACAAATTCAGGCCATTTAGCAACAAGATGTATAATCCAAAAGTTATAAAATTCTTATTTTGGTGAAAGTTCACAATCCTTACTCTTTAAACATTTTCTTCTCTTCATAATTAGGCAGACTTTCCAGGTTCACCTCCTTCACCTCCAATAGCCATGCAGTGAACTCAGGTCTCTTGTTCCTATGGAAAGCCAAACGAATTGTATAAACAGAAATGCTCATATCCACTGAACATTCAGCAAGAAAAACTATTCAAGGATTATGCTTTCAGAAGAGATGAGAATGGCTTACCACATATCAACTTCTTTGATTATCCCATATTTTCCCCAAGAGTTGGTGACAGGCCCTTTCTTTCCTTTATCCTTCTTCTTCTCTTTCTTCTTCTTCTTTTTTCTCTTACCATCCTCTTCCCCTCTCTTACTTCTCTTCTTCTCCTTCTCTCGCCTCCTCCTCTTTCTATCCCTCTCCATTTCCCTCTCTTCTCTCTTCTTCCTCTCCTTCCTCTTCCTCCTCCTCCTCTCTTCCTCGGTTTCGCTGAGGCTCTCTTCCGAATCTGAAGACTCCGAATCGGATTCATATGACGAAGAACCTGAATCCGAAGAGTATTCATCGCTGTGACGCTTTCGCGACCTTCGTTTCGAACTGCTATGCTTTCTCTTGCTTCTCTTACGCCTCCTCTCTTCTTCGGAGTCGCTTGATTCACTACCGTCGGAATCGGAATCGGCATCCGAACCGTCCTTCATTTTTCGCTTGGATTTCACATCTTCTCGCTTTCCATTGTCTATGTCTTTGGCTTCATCATCTACGACCTCATCTTTCTCTCTCTTCCCCTCTCGATCTCTCCCCATACTGATCCTCTACTATCTCGTCTATCTGTCTCTTCCTCTCAGCGAATCCGAGCTTCGAGCAGTGGAAAAGAAAAGAGGGTTCCGCCTTCGCTGTTGATCTCCGTTTGTTTCTCGACCAAAATTCTGCCGTAAGAGAGACGAGCTCCGAGTAGTTGGCTGGGCCTCTATCTAATGGGCTGTTGGCCCAATCAGTTGATATAATTGGCTGGGCCTCTATCTAATGTGCAATCCGTATTTGTATTACCTACTACACCATTTGCTCTCTCAGTTGCAACTCTCTTCCTGAAGATGACCGATGGATGGGGGAAAGATGATGATCGACTTTAAGAAATGTCTCGGTTGAAATCAATATCATAACTATAACCTAAAGCGGAGGTTAAAAAAATTATTAAATGATATATGTCACTTTTAAATTGAACCACATCACACTTTTTTTTAAAATAATCTTTTATTTTTGAATATGATAAATTCTTATCTATGTTTTTAGAATATAGGATAGAAAATCATATTATTAAACAATCTTTCATTTTTGGATATGATAGATAGGAAGACCATTAGCATATTTTTTTATACTATCATACAAATTTTAGAATACATATTTTATTTTTAAATAGAATCGATTTTTAACTAATATATCTTAATTGATTGTTTTTAATTGTTTATATTTATATGTTAAATAAAACAATCAATATATTTATTTTTTTAAATATCTTTACATATATAAATATTTATTTATTATTTTTAAAACCCGTACAAGGATCGGGAATACATACTAGTCTATTACTAATAACTAAAGCCGGAGTAATTTCTGCCACCACATTACGCCACATCACCCCTTTATTAAAATAATAATATTTTATAGTTAATTATGCAAATAAAGTTATCTCCAAGTAAACATAAAGAATAATATTTGTAAAAGTTTATCTCCAAATAAACATAAAGATAAAATAATATTAGTATATTTTATCAATATAGATAAAAAGGACATTATATTTATTATATTTGTAAGAGATAAATTAAAAAATATAAGAAAAAATATGTACATGTGGTTACATATATATCTTTGAAATAAAAATAGCCATAAAAATGATAATATCTATTAAATATCTATCTATCTATCAATATTAATTATTAATTACTAATTAACTATATATTAAAGTCGAACCTTTTCGACCCACTAGAACAATTCTGGCCCCACCTTATATTTAAAAAGTAATTTATTATTTTTATTATTTATAATTTTTTGTTTTAAATTTTCTAAAAATCTATCTATAAAAACTAATGTTACAATATATTTAATAAAAAAATTAAAAGAAAGGAAAAATAAAAAATAAGATTTTTTTAATATATAATGATAGATTGTTATCATAATAAGGTATGAAAATAATTTTACTATTAGTTTTTTCTATATAAAACTAAAATTTCACTATATTTTATATGTGGAAAAAATTAATTCGAATTTTAATTAAAAATAAAAAAAATCCGAATTTTTTAAAAAAAATTAAAAATTATTTTTTATCTTTTGAACTCACCACATTGAATCTTGCCCCATCTTATATTTAAAAATAATATTTTTTATTTATATTTTCAATTAAATTCCTTTCTATCTATTTATATAATTATATTAAAAAATGTTTAATTCGAAATTTAAATAAAAATAAAGAAAATTATTTTATCTTTATCATTTTATTTATTTATGTAAAATATTTATTTTAAATCAAATTTTGATAAAAAAAAAATATTCATGATCTAGATTATTACTTGTCTAAATTGAATTTGGATAAAAAAAACTTACATTATTTTTTCCTTAATTTTCTTATTCATGTAAATATAGAAGATTTTTTATCTTTAAAAAAATTCAATCTTTATTCATATTTTTTCATCTTTTCTTATTAACTATCTTTTTAAATTCAATAAAAAATATTCATGATCTAGATAATTACTTACCTAAACTGAATTTGGATAAAAAACTTACATTATCTTTTCCGTAATTTTTTTTTGTCTTATTCATGTAAATATAGAAGATTTTTTATCTTTAAAAAAATTCAATCTTTGTTCATATTATTTCATCTTTTCTTATTAAATTCAATATTAATTTTCTATAAATAGGAATGATAACATTTTAAATTTTCAACCATAAATATGTTAATTTTATATATTAGTTTTCTATCTATAAATATGAAAGTTAAATGCAATATTGTCATTAAATTTTAATGTCTTAGTCACCATATTGTTAGTTATAAAATTATTTATATTAATATTTTATCCATAATCAGTGACGGACACAGACATTATTTTAAGTGGGGGCACAAAGTATTTACTACAATGGATTTTTAACCCACCAAAATATTATTATTACTTAACAAAAATAGCAAACTAAAAGTTTTTTCTTTTTAGAAGATCAAACTAATGAACAATCTTATGGCAATATTTATATATATATATATATATATATATATATATATATATATATATATATATATTGCTTCATCTTCTAATGAGAAAAGCAAGAAGAATTTTCACAAACAAAAGTTAACTACCAGAGTTCTAAAAACACATATTCACTAAAAACATACAACACACTAAAAATCAGTTTTCAATTTCAAAGTTACACAAATTAAACAATTAATTCAACAAATAATTAAGAAAAAAGATTGAAGTAAAATTTACATAATTATGCTCAAACAAAAAAAAACCCTAGAATTTCGAATTTCAAATAACTTAAAACAAATCACAAAAATCAAGAAATTCAAGATAATAGAATGGAGAGGACGAACAGGACGAGCAATTCGCCGGCGAGGAGGGCGGAGCCCCGGGTGTCAGGCTTGCGTGGTCGGTGGTGACTAGTGGAGTCGTGCGATGTGCGCAATTCGTCAATCGGGGTCTGCATCTGTCTATTCGTTTGGCTAATAAATCACTTGACCAATGGGCTTTTTTGTTATTAAAAATAGATTCTTTTAAAATCTGAAAAGTGGGGATAAATTTTTTAATCAAAGTGACGTCGTTTTGATGGACTTTAAAAAAAAGACCTAAAAGGTCATCTTCTTCCTAAAGCTCCCATCAGAACTCTCGCTTGCCTCTAATGGCACCGACCATAGATCTGAATCATTTGCCTCTAATTGACCTTTGTTCCTCCCCTATACAAGTACTCTTCGCCGGACGAAAGTGAGGGCACCGGCCCCCACTGGCCCCCACTCCGGTCCGTCACTGTCCATAATTATTACAACCTTTTTAAGTAATATGAACCATAATAAATAAAAATTATTGATCACTTAATCTTAAATCGGTTTAATCACTTTCCATATATATGGGTAATATGACACATAAAAAAAATACTAACTTAATCTATTAGAGTAAAAGATAATTCTATTTGTAAATATATTTTTAATTATAACTTGTTAGTATTAAGTTCTTATCCATAAGTATGACAAATATAAAATAGTAATTAAGTATCCCAAATACCTTTTTTAATTTAATACCCCATTTAAATTAATTTTAGTATCTCTAAATGAAATAGATAACTTTTATATCCATGAGTATGAAATATGGACCATATTTTAAATTGCGAATTTTCAATATTAGATTTTCTGATTCTTTTATATTAACTTTCAATCCAAAGGTATAATAAGTTTTTTAATTAGTACGAGACATGTTTTTTATCATGTATTTTTATTTTAATTTTCAGATTTTTAATATTAATTTTATTATTTATAAGTATGATAACAACTTTAATTAATATTGACCATGCTTTTCATAATAATTTTGGATTTTACAATAGTATTTTTCTACAAATTAGAATGATAACTTTTAATTTTTGCATAAATGCAATATTGTCATCAAATTTTAATTGCTCAATCACAAAATTTTTAGTTACTAAATTTTTTATAATAATATTTCTATCCATAACTATGACAAGTTTTTTAAATAATATGGACCATTTTTTTAACTATAGATTTTATATTAAATTTTTTATTTTCTTATATTAATTTTTTGTTTAGAAATATGATAACTTTTTAAAGTTTTCTATCCATAAACATGTTGATTTTTTATACTAATTTTTTATTAATAAGTATGAATTTTTTTAATTAATTCGGTGTGGATATGTTGTGTCTTACAATATATTAAATTTCTATTCATAAGTATGTTAATTTTATATCACGGATACGTACATAAATAAATTAAAATTATTGATCTTTAACTGTTTAACTGATTAATCAGGTTAGTTCAATTGAGTTTACGTTCAGTCATTTCGGATTCGAGTTAAGTATGGGTTCATGTCGTTAAAATTTATGGATTGATTGAGTCGATTCATTGCGCTTTTTGTGCGTGTTCGAGTAAAGCCTACGAGTTAAGAGCATCAATTTTTTTTATAATTATTACATAATATTACAAATAGCGTTTTTAAAAAAATAAGATAATATTGGTATACATTTTACGTATCCCTTAATAAATAAGTAAAAAATTATTAGTCCCTTAATGTTAAACCAATTAATCGAGCAGATTCAGTCGAGTTCGAGTTTAGTTTTGCTTCATGCCATTAAAATATACAGATAAATTGAGACAATTAGTTGTGGTTTTTGTGCAGGTTTGAGTCGTCCTAACAGGTCGAGAGCGTCTACTTTTAATGAGTATCAAAATAGCATTATATCAAAATAATATCTTAATAATAAAACAATATTATTTTTACTATTTAAATTATAATACTTATATCATATGTATATTATTATTTAGTGCTTTTTATTTGAAAAAGTCCCCGGGAAAGGCCCGGGTCATTAACTAGTATATCTTCTAAACCTGAAGCACTTTTGGACAGATTCGTCATTATGAATTTATATTACAGCCAACCTATTTTTAATAATGTTTTTTTTATTCGATTATATATTATGTGATTCAATCACCTTATGTAATTTCCAATTTTATACTCTCAATTTATTTAATAATTTTTTTTATTAATTTTATATGTGCTTGGATAAATTTTTATCTCTACTTATTATTGTATTATATTCTATGGATAAGTTTTATCTCTACTTATTATTACATTATATTCTAATATTTAATTATGGTATGATTATCAATTTTTACCTTATGATGATATACTACTCTATCTATATATACTACTCAATATATACGTTAATTTTCTATCCATATGATTTTTCTCTATCCATATATATCATATACATAATTTATATACATACTATATTATTTAGCCACGTAACTTTTTTTATATCCATATATATGATACACATAATTTATATACGTACTATATTATTTAGCCACATTTTTAATATTTTAGAAACATATTTTTGCACCATATTACCCTTTCATGATTTCGGGTTCATATTGTACGGGTAATTAACGTATTACAATTTCCTCATTATATATTACTACTTTAGATGTTACTAGTTATACCTGTCGTGCCCTGCACGACTACTTGGATTTAATTCTTAATTTATTTATTGAATGTGATTTTAATTTAGTAAAAAAAAAATAAAAATAATATATATATTAGGAAAAGTTTACATAAAATTTCAAAATTGTTAAAATATGAGTCGTAGCCAAAATCAATAATTTATTTATGAAAACATATGAATAAAATTATTTTAAAAAGAATAATTCAATTTTTAAAGTTAAAATAGATAGGAAAAGAAAAATAATGTAAATTCTTATAATTTTTTAATCAAATTCAATTCTTTAAAATATTTTAAATAAAAAGATAATAAATAAAAAAAATAGGAGTAAAGATTGAATTTTTTAAAGATAAAAAATATTCAATATTTACATGAATAGGTCAAAAAGGAAATTAATGAAAAAATAATGTATTTTTTTTATCAAAATTCAATTTGGACAAGTAATTATCTAGATATTGAATTTTTTTTTTTTTTATCAAATTTTGATTTAAGATAAATCATTTACATATATAGATGAAAAGATAAAGATAAAATAATTTTCTTTATTTTTAATTAAATTCGAATTATAATTTTTATTTCACATAAATATATATAAAGGAAGTTAATTGAAAAAGATAAATTAATATAGATAAAAAATAATTTTTTAAATATAAGGTGGGGCCAAATATTTAATGCTTTTATAGTTTATTTTATTTTAGATATATCTTTTTAAGTTAAATAAATTATCATATCAAATATTTAACATTAATAATTAACAATTAACAATAGATAACATCTTTATTTTAGATAGAATCTTTTCTAGATTAATTTATCCTATTTCTATATTATCTTAAAATAATATCAACATATATAAACTTTCAAAATAAAAAATCCTATGTGGCAAAATCCTAAGTGGCTTAATGTGGGAATGACACGTAGGAAAATCATAGGTGACGCAACGTGGTGGCCTTATTCCTTGCGTCTTTTATATATATACATAGATTATCTAATCTATATATTGTACGAGTAATTAACGTATATATTATTTTAATATTATTTTATTTAATCTATAATATACTACTTTGTTTATGTAGATTAAGAAAAAGTATTTAATGCACGTGGTCTTACAATAGTTTTTATTGATTCTCTTATATCAAAAATTGTTGAATTCAAAAAAGCGAGGTAAAAATTTAGAAATTAAAACTTTAATTAAGATGTTAATTTAATTATTATTTTACTTTAAGTTTTTATTTTAAAGTTGTATTTTTTATATTAGTCTTATCAAGTCTACTGAACACCATTACATGTCAAAATTAAAACAAAATAATTAATTAGCATAGAAAAAATACCTACTATATACAACGACCGTAAGATATTATTCCCCAATACTTTTACAAATACAATTACAATACTTGATTTCTAACATTAACTATTTATTTGATAATAAAAATTAAATTATTATTTCAAACAATTTATAGCCTAATAAATATATTATATATGAATTATTATATTTAACAACTTATTACAAAGCTCATCAACTAGTTATGAGTGAATTTAAATACATATACAGTACTCTCTCAGATCGAAATTATAAGACGTTTTTCAATCTCATCATAGAATATGTTAAATTTCAATTTGATCAAAAAATGGTGATGTTTAAGGATTGTTTAATTAATTTAGAGTTAATTTTTACTTTTCCAATAAAGAATAAGTCACTTTCCTCCTGTAGTTAAACTCTAAAGTTAAAAAGATGTTAAATGAATGATATTTTATTGGTTTAAACATTACATAATTTCGATGGGAGGAAGTAATAAATTTCGTAAGGTTTCTCAATTAAATAAGTCAAGTTACCTTTACATTATTCTTCCATTTCGATCAAACTTCCAATTTTCATTTCCCCCTTATTGTTTGAAAGCCAGTTCACTCTCGTATCATGGCTATGAAGTTCAAGTCCTTGAGCAAGTTCTATGGAGATCAAATGCTTGAGCAAGTTCTTAGGACTTTAAATTCTTTAGCTAAGTGCTAAAGAATTTTAAATTCCTTGAGCAAGGGCTATTGAATTCAAATCCTAGTGTGGTCGCACACCGACTTACCTCCTCCACAAAACCCATGAAGGAGAGTCCTCCAAAAATATGACATGAGAAACTTCAATACCGACTATCATGCGTACTCTCCTCAATTCCTCAGCTTCTCCATAATATATGCTGCAGGACTTGGGGAAGAATGCACCAAGAGAGCAGAAGAAAATGACATATCAAGAAAGATGGGACACCAAATAACAAACCATTCATGAATTACAGTACAATAACTCAGGAATTGACTACAGCCAGAAGCACACTAGAAGAGTAGCATTAAAAAACGCACTGTACATACAAGAACCTTACATACAGTCTTATTGAAATCTAAGGGTGGATTAGATAAAAGCCATAATAGAAGTGTAGAGTCTGCAGATTTATCCATTATATGGTTCTGGATCACAAGAATTTCTCTATGCTTGTGGTAAGTGTTGATTTTGGAACAGCTCCAATCACAGCGTCTTTCTTCTCCCCATTTTTGAAGATTATAACAGTTGGAATGCTTCGAATTCCATAGCGCGTTGCAATTGAAGGGCTCTCATCGGTGTTTACCTTAAAGCACTTGAGCTTTCCTGCATACTCCTTTGCCAGTTCGTCAATTACTGGATGGATCATTCGACAGGGACCACACCATGGAGCCCAGAACTCAACAAGAGAAGGGGTTTCTGAATCTAATACGAGTGATTGCCATGTTGAATCTGTCACAGAAGGCACTGCATTTTTCCAAAAAAAACAACAACATCTCTTTTTATGCTAATGAAGAATGAAGGTTCACATCAAACAAAGAAGCAAAAAGGTAGTTGTGAATGTCTTAATTGATAAAAGATATTGCATGCATTGCACATCAATTATGATTTATTACTTTACAACAGCTCAAGTGAGCTACTGCATCAATATATTAATAATTAGCTAAAATACAATTAAACAAATACAATGCTTAGAAAGCTAGTGAAGTGAGTTATACAAACAACTAATCTTATATTCTCAGTCAGTCATTCTAAGTAGAATTCCATAACCTGCAGGTTGGTGTGCTTTGCCCATATGATCAACCTTGTCAATTCCCCAAACAAAAGTAACTACTGACAAGATTGCAATTCCACAACCAATAGGTGTGTTTGTACTTTGCAGATGCCCATGGCCGATATCTCATAAATCTCTAGTAACTTCAACTCGTCATCAAGAGAAATATGATGTAGCAATTGATATATGCAGTTCCAGGCAAATTATGGAAGTTGTGAGCTTTCAAAGAAACAAATATTACAGTCCACATGCTTTAAGCGAAGAGAAGACCTATGATCAAATAATTTTACAGAACCATAACCCAGTATGAACAAGCAACCAATTCTCTTACATGTTTTTAGTCATGTTTTTTGCACTTACATCCTAATATCCTACAGTGTTGTGCAATTTGCAGAAGGAAAAAAGGCACAGAAAGCCAAAACATTAAACACTACAAACTAGTCAATTTCCAATTCAGATTCCAACCAGGCAGCACATAGACCAAAAGCCAAGCCCTTACTTGAATGAATTGGTTCAAATTGACACAAAAAGACAACCCGCATTCAAAACACAAAAGGACAACTCAAGCTAATCAGGACAACATCACCCACTCAGATCGCAGAAATGTTACAATCAATGTACAACCAAACGCACCAGAGCAAAGCAACAATTTGTTTACAATTTAAAGATATAGAAGTAAATCTGGCGTCCAAAATCAAGACCAATAAAGCACCCGAAGATAAAATTAGGACAAATAGAATCGCGGAAAGATCGAAACGGCGATCCAATTTTTACTCTTTGGGCATTTCACCTCAATCAACGGAACATATTGAACGAGACATATTACATATACTGACCTTCGGTAGCAGTGTCTGGACTCTCGCAGACAATTCTTCCAGCACGACGAGAAACTGACCTAGCCGTTCTCAGATGGCGAGTTGAGATTCCAGATCTGATTCGGAGACCAGTAAAAGCCGGCAAACTGGTCGATTTAACGGTGGCGGGGAGAGGAGAAAGCGACGACGGTGCGATCAGCGCCAGGTAGGCAGCAGGGAAGCGGGGAACGGTGAGCGATTGGACGACCGCCATGGCTGGTGATGGTGTTTTGTTTTTGTTTGTTTGTAGGAGCGAGTGGATGAGGAGGGAGATTGTTGTTGTGGATGAGAACGGACGGAGTTTCGGGGCTTGTCGAGTTGTGTTCCGCTCGCTCCTCCGGTTGGTAAATTTTTACCGCTTTTGCGCGGATAGCCAAGGGGAAAACGACAATTGGCAGTAGAGAGAGTGAGAAAGGTTTGTTCCCAAAAGAGACTAATTACACCACGATTTGTATCGGAACCCGTAAATTTAGTCAAAAAAATTTCTTATGAAATTTCCGAATTTTTGTCTTTTTTTATTTCTCAAGTTTTAACTTATTTTTTTTGATATTTTTTAGGTTTTTTTAGTTTGTTTCTTTCATTGATTTCAATTGATTAAATTCAAGTTCATTATTATGTTCTTCACTTATTAATTTATAGAATTCGACTCTGAAAATAACTAAATTTATAATGAAATCATCTCGATTTGAATTTCTAAACAATCTTTTCTTTTAAGGGTAGTTGCTTAGAAATTCAAATCGAGATGGTTTGGTTATGATTTTGAATGTTTTAAGAGTCAAATCCTACGAATTTAATTAAGTGTAATTTAATTAAGGATGAGAAACACAGTGATTTTCGAACCGAAGAGGGCACCAACTAAAAAAATCACAATCTCATATGTATCAAGAGGAATATGTTTTGTTGGGAACCCTAAAAAAAAGGTGAAAACTTGAGAGTACCAAAAAAAATCCCTAAATTTAACAAAATATTTGGCTCTAAGTAATTTCAATATATTATTTATTAAGAAATCATATAATTTTGTGTGTATATATTATCAATTTAATTGTTTCGACATTAAAAAAAATTCCTCAGGAAATTTAATAGAATTAACATTTATGCCCTATTGGATCCCATAACATGAACACATGTTGAATCTGACCGGACCGACTAGGTTGATCCACATATCTATTGAATAGGTTGCGTCATTGAGTGTGTTGTGCATCAAGGTTTCTTCAAACGAGAAACTCACACTTAAATATGGCCGTTCGTTTGCGCACTCTCAATTTTAAGTTGTGCATTCCGATATGGGCAGATTCGTAATCCGCACAAGAAAACCGGATTTTGGAAAAACCATGGACGGATTCTGAACCCGTACAGAAACTGACACCCGGTTTTCTTAAAAATCGGGTTTTGTGGGCGGATTCCCGCCCCGTACAAAAAAAGGGACAAATCCTGAACGGGTTTAAAACCCACACAGGAGAACAGTCCATATGGACGGGTTTTCAACCCGCCCAATCCCGCCCATAATCTTCTTATCATTTAAAAAAATTAAACAAAAAGTTTAACCCAATCCCACCCATCATAATGGTCCGCCCATAATCCCGGACACTTTATTTACTTTTTTATTTGTGTCCTACATATTGGCTTATTTAGTTATTATTCTTTAAAAAATGTTGGCTTTCTATAAATATGGATTCCTTTTCTTTTTTTTGCTATTGATACATAATTAAATATACATATTGGATAAAAAAAATAATTGTATAATTTTAAATATATTTAGCCAATTAAAAAGAACATGATTAAATAAAATATTACTTGGTTATATATTTTATATAAAAATGGAAATTTAGAAGATTTCATATAGTATTTAACTTAATTATTTTATATGCTTTTAAATGACTAATTAATTGATTATTTATTAATATACTATGACTAAACTCGAATCTCTCTTTCCTATTTGTCTTCGTCTTAACTCGGTCACGTATATATTTAATTTTTTCCGTTTACTTCTTTGCCCTTAATCTATATACTCTTACTAAACTCGAATCTCTCTATCCTATTTGTCACCCATCTAACTATGCCACATAAGCATCTTAATTTTTAAATTTACTTCTTTGCCCTTTCTTCTTTTCTGTATTTACCATCCTTGAAAATATATAATATAATAATATTATTACTATTCCTATTAATATATAATGATCTACTACTTTTTTATGGACATATTTTAAATATTATATAACTATACATCATCATCTTTAATATATATCGTTATTTTTTTTCCAATGGCATGTATGAAACTATCCATACATAATATTTCTAATATACAATGATCAACTACTTATTTTATGGAGAAAATTTAAATATTATATAATTGTACATTTGTACATCATTATCTTTAATATGTATCGTTATTTTTTCAATGACAAGTATGAAACTATCCATACGTAAATCTCTACGATTTTGTTTTTATCAGTATAAATTTTAATGTATCATCATCAATTCAATATATAATCAATTCATTCAATATACTATTAGTCTATTACTAAAGTCGAATCATTCTCTCTTATGTGTCGTCCATCTAACATTCTAAGTATACCACGTAGATTTATTTAAATATTCATTTACCTCTTTGTCCTTAATATTTTTTAGAATTTACACTCCCTACATATTATAATAATATTATTATCATTATTACTTACCATATTCAATTAAAAAAATTCAAATACCTATTTTATTAATAAGCATTCTATACCTATTGTATAATATTACCTCATTCATTATTATTACTTACCATATTTAACTAATGAGTATGAAACCGTATTCAATTAATGAGTATGGAAATATTATTTAGTTTTTTTAGTATTTATTTACCTATATATTATAATAATATTATCTCATTCAAAAATTAATCACATATCCTATTATATAAAAAGAAATATTTTTTTACATTCCTTGCGTATTATAATAATTCTCGTTTGAAAGTTTTATTGAGGATATTATTTTATTATTTTCAAATAAATTTATGTAAATTCAATTGACAAGTACGATTCCTGCATAATTTTTTTTTCAAATCATCGTCGTGCATGACACGACCGATCTTACTAGTTTTTTTAGTATTTACAATCCTTATATATTATAATAATATTCCTTATATTACTATAAAAATAATATATTGATTATATTTAGAGGATACATCTTACTCCCTTACTTTATTAAAAGATTACATATATATATTTATATTTGGAAGACATATGATCCATATCTATTAAAATATTATAATTGGTTAAAGTTTAATTGAGAAGATTTTAATTGGTTGAACCCCACACATATAATTAAATTATAAATATAATTAAATTATAAATCTTATCTTTTGTAGCCCTTATAAAGTCTTCTTGTAATATGATAGCTTGAATATCTATATTTTAAAATCCTAGACCCTGGACCCTAAAATCTTAGATCCTAGATCCTAAATCTTGTGCATACTTTATTTCATAGACCCTAAATTCTAAAATTCTAGAACCCAAAACTACTTAAACCCAAGTTTTTTAAACCTTAGACCCTAAACCTTATAATATTTTTAAACCCTAGACCTTA
Source organism: Fallopia convolvulus (assembly GCA_964016875.1). Taxonomy (NCBI): domain Eukaryota; kingdom Viridiplantae; phylum Streptophyta; class Magnoliopsida; order Caryophyllales; family Polygonaceae; genus Fallopia; species Fallopia convolvulus. Next base: position 14,247,644 of record OZ024729.1, on the reverse strand, counting down.
AAACCTTAGGGTCTAGGGTTTTAAAAACTTGGGAATAAGTAGTTTTGGGGTCTACGCTTTTAGGGGTTAGAATCTAAGGTAATTGTGCATAAGATTTTAGGGTCAAAGGTCTATGATTTTAGGGTCTAAGGGTTAGTGCTTTATAAATTTAAAGTATGTGGTTAAGGTTTTAGGGTTTAATTAGGGTTACGTTTTAGGATTTAGTTAGGGTTAAGGTTGTAGGGTTTAGGGCTTTAAATCGTCCTAATGGTTTAGAATTGTTCATTCTTATAAGAGTGAACGATTCTAAATAAATATAACGATTTCTTATAAGAATGAACAGTTCTAAATGAATATAACTATATCTTATAAGAATGAACGGTTTTAAATGAATATAAAGATATCTTATAAGAATGAACGATTCTAAAATAATTTTCTATCCATATAACTTTCTATCTATATGTTGATACTTTCTATATTAATTTTAAGCATATCTTATAACAAAACTTGTTCTGTATGCTAATATTTTTTTATATTTTATACATAATATTTTTTTTATCTTTTAGAAGACTTGGACTTCAAGTATATAAGTTTATATCTATATATTGATAATTTATAATATAATAAATTATTTATAGAATATAGAATATATATTAGTATTAGACCTGTCAATCGGGTTGGGTCGGGTCGGGCAGGTTCGGGTTCGGTCATTTCGGGTTTGGTTAAATCGGGATCGGTTTCGTTATGGGTCATGGGTCAATCGGGTCGGGTTGTAGCGGGTCTTCGGTCGGGTCGGGTTGACCAGCGGGTCCAAAATATCCCTTTTTATGATTATTAAAATCAATATTTAATTAAATAATAATTTTTACTTATAATATATTATTTTCATTTATTTTAATAATAAAATATATTATGATTTTCAAAATAAATTTTTAAAATTCTATAAATATACTAAATCGGTCAACTCAACGAGTTTCGGGTTCTTTCGGGTTCGGTTAATTTCGGGTTTCGGGTTCAAATTTTAGGGTCTTGACCTTAAAATTATCAGGCGGTTCGGGTCGGTTGGCGGGTTCGGTCAGCTTTTAACAGCTCTAATTAGTATGATATTTCTACCTAAATTTTGATAAATTAATTAAAAAATATTTCAATAAGCTATATTATCCTTCTTAGATAACCTACCGTAATTCTCTTTAAGTTATAGTATTATATTGTTTTCATTTTTTTCTCTACGTTATCTTTGATACCAATCTGGAAATTAATATTATCCATATTTAAAAATATTATTATATTCATTACGAAGTAAAAGATAAAAACACTAATACTTACCCTAATAAATATTTTTACAAAACTTATTATTTTATGCATATTAATATCTTAAAAAAATAAAAAAAAATTAAAAATATTCAGTTCAAGTAAAATTAAAATTTTAATAATTTTAATCTAAATTTGGGACAAAATCTCAACAAATAATGTAAATAATTTTTGAAATATATTCAATTAAAATACTGGGTGCAATCTTAAAGTTTTTTTTTTAAAATTAAATAATTTTATTATGATATTATATATAATTATTCTAGATTTTAAATTGATATTATAATATTGTATAATCTTTAGTAAAATTACCCCAACAAATTGGTATATCAAATATATCACTTATATCCATACCCATATCCGATATCTAGATATCACGTATACCGATATCTTGATATCCATATCAATACCTATACTCGATATCTCATACTTTAGATATCAATACCAAACGAGCCCTTAATGTACGAAGTAGTTCACGAGGAATTAATTAGTAGATCGCCTCCATTACTCCATACATTAGATTAACTTTAATTCTAATGATCGAGGTCCATGTTATATATAGCTAGTCGATTTGTTGATTATACATATATTTTAAAAGACATGCGACATGCATGTGCGGGTTTGGAACCTGCACACGGATCCCATATTTTCACCCAATTGTAGGCGGCTTTAAAACCCGTACAAAGAACCCGCACATTTTCTCGTATTTTCCACCAAATTGTATGCGGCTTTAAAACCCGCACAAAGAACCGGAGTTGTTAAAAAAAATAAGGGCGGGTTTCGGATCCGCACAATATAAACCCGGTTTTAAAAAAAAAGTCATGTGCTGATCTAAAACTCGCACAGATTAGAGTGCGCATCCAAAAATTTAGAGTGCGCAAAATTTAGCCGTTAAATATCGTGTCATCACTGAAAGTTCGATGGAATTTATTAGCCTAGAGGGTTCCATCCTAAAACCAATTAGTAATATAGGACGCTCCCGCAAGGGCAAATGACTCTGATACCATGTAGAATTTCCGGAGGCTGACGTTAGACGGGTGACGTGTCGGGTTTATAACCATTTTAAATTTACATATAATATTAGGATCCACCTTTTCAACCCAAAAGCTTAGGCCATTGGGTTGGAGTTTCACCTTACGTATATGCTAGTATTTTTCTTATGGTTTTTCCAATGTGGGAAGAGTACCCACTTTTTATCCCAACACGCCCCCTCAAGTGTAACTGGCCTGGTCTAGTAAACACTGAGTGTTCTAGCATCTCATTCTCTTTTATAGCTAGCCCAAGATCGACGGGTACATCTCATTCTCTTATAGCTAACCGAAGCCAGGAGAAACGGACCCAAGACCGGACCTGCTCTGATACCATATTAGTCTAGCGGGGTTCCATCCTAAAATCAATTGGCAATAGAAGAAGTAATCCGCTAAGTTATATAATAGTCCAGTTAAGTCCCAACTTTCAGATGTGAGATGGAGAATCTAACAGAATTACTTGTTCTTTATTTTGACAAAAAGGTTAGTCATGCATCAAATTCTAGTGCAATTGTTGGTCCCTATTATTTGTACTTTTGTAGATACTTTTAGTGCTTGCTCATTGCATTTTGAGATTTTTGCCTTGGTAGTATTTTTCGTTAATTTCTTGCTTCGTCTTGTCCCAAAAGAGTTTTATAATATGCACCTCTATGTGTTTAGGCTCATTTTTGTAGGTTTGTTAGAATGTTATTTTCCAATCCGTGCATTTTCTCCATAAGTACACATTTCAAAAGCATGGTTTTCTTTCTTCTTTGTCTAATGCCTTAGATTTTCATGAGTGGGGAGGGCCACTTTTGCCTCTTAATTTCACACTGGTGATTTTAGTATCATCGACACTTGAGAAGTCACTGACGTCAGTTTTGATGTGATCGGGATTCACGTCGAGACAATGCGAACCGACTTTACTATAACATGGGCTAGGGTGTGCAGAGTGCACGTTCGTGTAAGTGAACCTATGTTCCAGAAGTTTGAATACGTTCAAAGTATGTTACATGTTGAGAACTTGAGGTTGGGACTTGTATGTCGCTGACCTCTGTTAGGTCAACGACCTGAGTGACGGTTATGGGGTAACCGTTTGGTAGCCGCCTTTAAATCAGTCAAACAACGTGCATGTAACTGTTTGGAGGTTATCTAATTTGATTAGAGACTCCTTGGGGCGTATAAAGGTAGTGGGAACATATGGACTGTAGTGGACAGGAGTTGTAACTGTTGCTAACCGCCAGTAACCACTGTCCAAGTCACCCACTCCAGAAAACTGTCGGTAATCGTATTGGATGTCTAAATGCCTACTTAAAGGCTTCATTGTGCTATTCTGTTGAAGATTGATGAATTGTTCTCTCTGAAAAACACTCTCAACAAGAAGCAACATTTCATATACTAAACTCTAAGGTTTGGTCCTAGATTGCCAACCACGACAAGGACAAGAGGGTTTGTCTTATTTCAAATCGGATTTCACGGATTCCCTTGGGTTGAATAAGGGGTGAAATATCGGTTTAGAAAAGCTTCCATGCGATTCAAACCTATATCAAGTTACCAATACGTTCATTGATCGTTTCCCCTTGTGTGCTGAAGAAGTCGTCGACCTGTCTGAAGTCGCCGACCTTGCAGAGTTCCCCAACTCAAAGAGCGCACGATACCAACACTCACTAGCCTCGTATCCAAGAGTACATTTCCGTTTGTACAAAATGAAGGAATTGTGTCCTTTAATAAAAGTTGCAATTACCGAACATGGAATAGTACGATTGATAGAGAAATTCAATCCGTTTATTTTAGGAGTCGTAATGTTTTGCTAGAAACCAACTACGATTAATGGGTTAAATAGTTCAATTCATAGCTATTATAAACGGGTCCTATGAGGTCACACACATTGAGTTGACGGGCTGGATCAGCGGGCTAAAAGTCTTTGTCAAACATAGGGTTTTAGCCCAATAAGAAAAGAGTTAATTATCAATAAATATGTTGGATATTATTGCGAATTAAAGGATATATTTATTTGGGGAAATAAATATATAAGGCCTTTAAAGGGAAGAAGAGATCTAGGGTTTCAGAAGTTTTACGTAAGAAAAGAAAAGCTCTCTTCTTCCAACTTTTCTAGTCTTTGGCACTTCGATCTAGCAATCGGAAGCGAAGGAGATCCCGATCCCGTACTCATGTGGACTGATTAGAGAAGTCACAATTGAGGCTTTTTCTCTCGAAGGAAGAACCCTAATCACGCATCAAGAGGTATTCTACTAACCCTAATTTTGTCTCTAATCAAGAATGCTTTAGATCCATGTTTAGGTGCAAGAAATTGTTTCTGAAATTCCGCTTATACGCATCTAAAAACCCTTCAGTTGTATCAGAGCCTTAAGCATATCTTGATTGGATCAAAGTTTTAGGTTTTTGTTCTTGATGCAATTTTGAATGACATGAACTTTGAATTGGTTTTGTTAATCGATCGGTTTTAAATATTGGACGCGGCTTCCATTCAATTAATTGGTGTATGAATTTCGAGAGATCAAAACAACGAGTAATTAGATTTCAAAGTTACGTACATATTTGTAATTGAAATTCAAAACAACGAGTAATTGGTTTTCGATTCAATTAATTGGGCCGGTGTATGAATTTTGAATGATATGAACTTGAGTATACATACGTACTTACGTATATATTGATTTGAGATTTCAAAGTTGAAACTGTGTTCAAAGAATCTTGATGTAATATATTATTTACGTGTATGTTATCTATTCTACAGTAGATTTCGGTAGTCATTAATAAGATATGATCTTGTTTTGATCTTATGTGTACTAGATATCATGTGTATAATTGAAAAAAATTAATCAGTAATTTTATCATTTATCAAGAGGTTATATTTTGGGTTTTGACTAGGTCATGATCCGATATATATTTTCCTAAGGAGTTAGGAAATCCCACTAAAATAAGATAAAATATTTGATATTATATCTTGATCATACAATTTTGTCCAATTATATGCACATTGATGATTAATTTTGATTAATATTATATATTAATTTTTTTTGAATCAAGATTTTCATGTTAGTTTTCATGAGATGAATTTTCTAATAATTATTATGCTTGTTTTATATTATGATATATTGCTTGCATAAGGTGACTAGTATGGCATATAAATACGATCTGTGCATCGTTATGTTTTCTTGTACACGATCTGCGCATCGTTTGTTTTGTTGTAATTTAATTTCTGCAATTAGAGTGATTCAAAATTGAAATACAAGAAGAAGTACAAGACATAAGTAAATCAAGGATGGAGATTCATGAAGGATACAAGATGAAGATATTATGAAGATTAGATCTTTATTTTTGAATCGTAGGGGCCATACTAGGATCACAATTATTGCGTTTTGAATGCTTTATTTTAAGTTTTGCATAAGTTATTTATTATGTTTTTGTCACTAGTAATAAATAACCATTGCATGCTTAAGTTCCCAAATGAATATTGGGGCAATGTCTTTCCATATCATAACCCATGACGTTTTTTGGTTTTGGTTGGATGGGCTTCGCAAAAGCGAGGGTGTCCTTCTTAAACATTTTACTAGTGAGGGTGGATCTATACGGGGGTTCATAAGCCTTGATATGGTTGTATCCAACAAGAGACCAAAAGGCAAAGTTTTGGATCTTGAGACATGGTAGTGGATCCTACATTGGATGTGGACCATTAACCAAGAATTATAAGGAGTTATAATTAGTAATTGTTACTTACCTTGAACACACAAGACTAAAGGCAGTGCAAAAGTACGTTGAGTCTTGTTTGGAATAGGATCTTGGAATCATTTTATTCACCGGGAACATAAATTGTTTATTTGAATAAAATGTGCATTTACTTGTTTTAAAGCACGTTTAATATTAAGTATTTGCATGTCAAACATGAACTTTTATTTGTTATTTTTTTTGTAGAAAACATGTCTAGCGATAATTTGAAATTCACCCTGCGCTCAATTGTTGAGAAGAACAAGTTCAATGGAGCAAACTTTCTTGATTGGGAACGGAATCTGAGAATAGTTCTCAGGTCCGAAGGACGTGAGAACGTGCTAGCAACCCCGATTCCTGTTCTGACTGATACCTCATTTGATGAGGAAAAAGCAGAAGAGAAGAAAATAAGAGATGAGTCTGTGCCTGTCACATGCCTTATGCTAGCTGCTATGGAACCTTCTCTTCAAAAGAGGTTTGAAAATCAGGATGCTCATTCCATTATAACCAACCTGAAAATGCTGTTTCAGGAACAGGAAAGGATTGAGAGATATGAAACTCACAAGGCTATACTGGATAACAAACTTGTGAAGGGAAAACCAGTTGGCCCTCATGTTTTTGACATGATCGGTCTGTTTGAACGTATGGAGTCATTGGGTGCTAAATATGACCAAGAGTTGGGCACTGATATCGTCCTACACTCCTTACATGATGGTTTTGCTCAATTCAGGATGAACTACCATATGCATGGGATAAAGAAAACCCTGAATGAGCTCCATGGTATGCTTAAAGCAGCTGAACAAAACACTCCCGTTGACAACAAGAAGGATGTTCTTGTGGTCAACAATGTGCAAGGGTTCAAGAAGGTAGGCAAGAAGAAGAATCATGTCCAAGGGAAAGGCAAGCAAGTTGCTAAACCCAAGGAAGGTGAAAAGCCAAAGGTGGCTAGTGACCATGATTGCTTCTACTGCAAGGCCAAAGGACACTGGAAGAGGAATTGTCCCAAGTACTTGGAGGACAAGAAGAATGGAACTATGAGTTCAGGTATTAATGTTATTGAAATTTTAACAACCAATGCTACTACTTGGGTATTAGATACCGGATGTGGTTCTCACATTATTTCGAATGTGCAGGGACTAAGAAGTAGGAGGCAGTTGGAGAAAGGAGAAATAGACCTGCGCGTTGGAAATGGAGCAAGGGTTGTTGCGCTTACCGTAGGAGATTTTAGTCTATTTTTACCTTCTGGTTTAGTTTTAGAATTAAGTAATTGTTATTTTGTTCCTACTATTACTAAAAACCTTGTTTCAGTTTCAAGTTTACATTCTGAAGGATTTGAGTTTGATATTAAGAATGGAAGTATGTCTGTTTTTAAGAATGGAATCTTCTATGCTTGTGCTCCAATGGTTAATGGACTTTTTGTATTAGATCTCAAATCAGAATCGTATAACATTAATACTAAAAGGCAAAAATCAAATTGTTTGAGTGAGTCCTATCTATGACATTGTCGTTTAGGTCATATTAGTTTGAATCGCATGAAGAAGCTCCATAAAGATGGAATTCTAAAAGATATGGATTGTGAATCTATTGATTTATGTGAATCATGCTTGATGGGCAAGATGACAAGGTCACCTTTCAAACGGACAAATGAAAGGGCTAATGAACTTTTGGCCATAATTCATACTGATGTATGTGGGCCAATGAGTACAAAAGCTAGAGGTGGCTATAGATATTTCATTACATTTATTGATGACATGAGCAGATATGGGTATATTTATCTTATGTCACATAAATCTGAAGCCTTTGAAAAGTTCAAGGAATTCCAAAATGAAGTAGAGACTCAAACTGGCAAAAGGATAAAAGCACTTCGATCCGATCGTGGTGGTGAATACTTAAGCCATGAATTTGATCATCATTTGAAAAGTTGTGGGATTGTAACACAATTGTCTACTCCAGGAACACCACAATTGAATGGTGTGTCTGAAAGAAGAAACAGGACCTTGTTGGACATGGTTTGATCTATGATGGGTTTTGCTGACCTTCCGGTATCCTTCTGGGGATATGCACTCACAACTGTTGTATTTACACTAAACAGGACTCCGTCAAGGACTGTAGAAAAGACCCCATATGAGATATGGACTGGAAAAGTTCCAAAGTTGTCTTTTCTGAAAATATGGGGGTGTGAAGCTTATGTAAAGCGTTTACAAACTGATAAGCTTGCACCTAAATCAGACAAATGCTATTTTATAGGATATCCTAAAGGTAGTTTTGGATATTATTTCTACAATCCCCACTGCACAAAAGGTGTTTGTTGCAAGGGATAGTGTCTTTTTGGAAAGAGAGTTTATTTCCAAAAAGTCAAGTGGGAGAAATATTCACCTTGAACCGGTTCTTGATGAAAAGCAACAAACACAACAACAGGATGACATAGATGATGTCGAGGATGAGATGGATTTGTTTGAAGGTCAAGGATCTGATGTTATCCAAGAACCTGAACAAATTCCTCAAGAAGCAGATCCACAAATAGTTGTGGAAAATGTTGAAATTCCAGTTGTTGAACCAGTTGAACTCCTACGTAGATCAAACAGGCAAAGGTTTCAGCCAAGACGATATGATGATTTCATCTCGACCGAAAGCCTTGATGTTCTAATGTTAGAACATGGTGAGCCTGCTACCTATAAACAAGCAACGACGGGTCCAGACTCCAAGAAATGGCTTGAGGCCATGAAATCTGAAATGGATTCCATGTTTGAAAATCAAGTCTGGGACTTGACAGATTTGCCAGATGGGGTAAAACCCATTGGATGCAAATGGGTTTTCAAACTTAAGACTGACAAAAATGGAAATGTATCTGTATACAAAGCAAGATTAGTTGCTAAAGGTTTTAAAAAGATTCATGGTATTGACTATGACGAAACGTTTTAAAAATGGAAATTGTGTCCTTTAATAAAAGTTGCAATTACCGAACATGGAATAGGACGATTGATAGAGAGATTCAATCCGTTTATTTTAGGAGTCGTAATGTTTTGCTAGAAACCAACTACGATTAATGGGTTAAATAGTTCAATCCATAGCTATTATAAACGGGTCCTATGAGGTCACACACATTGAGTTGACGGGCTGGATCAGCGGGCTAAAAGTCTTTGTCAGACATAGGGTTTTAGCCCAATAAGAAAAGAGTTAATTATCAATAAATATGTTGGATATTATTGCGAATTAAAGGATATATTTATTTGGGGAAATAAATATATAAGGCCTTTAAAGGGAAGAAGAGATCTAGGGTTTCAGAAGTTTTACGTAAGAAAAGAAAAGCTCTCTTCTTCCAACTTTTCTAGTCTTTGGCACTTCGATCTAGCAATCGGAAGCGAAGGAGATCCCGATCCCGTACTCATGTGGATTGATTAGAGAAGTCACAATTGAGGCTTTTTCTCTCGAAGGAAGAACCCTAATCACGCATCAAGAGGTATTCTACTAACCCTAATTTTGTCTCTAATCAAGAATGCTTTAGATCCATGTTTAGGTGCAAGAAATTGTTTCTGAAATTCCGCTTATACGCATCTAAAAACCCTTCACAAAAGGCTCCAATGGGTGAAAGCTCAAGATCGACACTGAGGAGATTCTCTGTCTTATGTTATTATGATAGAAAATTTGCTCATGAATCTTGTGACTAAAATGGTTCATTGTGTATAACTGAGTTTCATTGCCATGTCAAAGAATAGGGAAGCCAAAAATGTACCAAAGTCTGTACCAAAAATGATGAGCCTGAACAAGCTGGTGTTGTTTCTTTTATTTCCTCTTAAACATTTCTCCTGCCCATTTGTTACAAAGTTTATTTCTCTTATGCTATTGTTCTTTAGATTTTGAACTAAGCGGTCAGCGACCTGAAAAGTGAGCATTGGGTAGATCCATATGTACTACAATCTAGAATTTGTGCCCTTTGGTCTAATTATCTTTCTTGCAAGACTTTCGGAACATCAATCAAAGAACAAACTTAAATAATTTACCTTATTAATAATGGTTTACTCCGAATAGCTTCTTTCAATTCACAGAACAGCCATTTTCATAAATTAAATAGCTAATTATTTCTCTTTTTCCTATTTTCATGAGACGGGTAGTGATCGAATTTAGAGCGATCGCTTGGGTTTCCCCAAAAAACACAAAACTAAAGCCTCCTCCCAAATCTTATGCATTCCAATCGTACGTAGCATGCGGTGTCGTGGCGGCCGGCACACTCGAGCCCCCTGTGCAACGCCACCATGCCAATGCCGCTGCTGCACAGCCCAGCTATCATTCTCGGCATCGGCCTCCTCGCTTGTATGGCACTAGGCTACCTCCTCGGCGAGACGATCTACCATGTCGCGAAATGCTAGGTCCTTTCCCGACACGGAAACCGAAGAAACAATGCCAACGCCGACACAGAGGCAGGGGTGGTGGCACAGGCGCAGACGGAGACGGACATGGAGAGGATAAGGGAGGAGAGAAAAGAGAAGCTTAACGAAGGTAAGAGGAAGTTGAGCCTATTGCCGCTCGTGAGTTACAATAGCAAGGACAATACTTCACGTTCCAAGGAGTGTGCGATTTGCCTCGAGGATTTTCAGGAGGATGACGTGTGCCGGATCGTCACCGGGTGCAATCACGCATTCCACGCGCTTTGCGCCGATGCCTGGTTGAAGGTTCAGCAGAGGTGCCCTCTTTGTCGTGGCGACATCTAGATTGTATGTTGTAGATGACATCTATGTTAACGGAAACTCTAATAGAGCAACGTTTCTCGTTTCTGTCTTGTGTCGGAAATGAAACAGAGACACGAGACAAACTCGTAAAGTTGTATGGTCCGTCCCATGACACGAGACTAAACGGAAACTTGGACATGTATTCTAGTGTATGGGAACAATATTTTGTTTTCCATGTTCCTACCGTTTCCGTTTTGTATCCGTGTAAATGTGTAATATAGGATGGCATTGTAGAATGCAATTTTCCGTTTTGGAATGGTAAAATTGAACTGATGAAGTAATTCAAGTTCTAATAATTGAGAGTCAACACTCAACAGGATTGATGTAATGCTTAGAAGCACATTATCAAATGCAAATTAATTGGACTGCTCAATATCATCAATTATAAAAGCACACACCATGACACCAATACATACCTTCCCTAATGGAACTAACTAATGCCTCCAGTACTATAATCCAGATTACGGAGAGAGATTTAAGATGGTAATTATCAGTGTTTGTAAAATACAATAGGCCATAAAATATACCTGGGAAGATATCCTCGCGGGCCTTTCTTCTCCCAAAATTGAGTGAGCAAGGCAACAAAATAGCAAACATATGACAGAACAAATTTCACTTCCCCAAATTACTTCAGAAACCAGCCCACCCAGCAGGTTGAGAAGTTGTCTTGGTTTCTCCTTTATATGAATTCCATGATTGCTGATTTTCACCTGTTTTAGAAATCTGAGAGGTTGTAGTAGGAACTGCAGTAAAACTATCTGTTTCAAATCCCCATTTCCCGTCACCAGAAGTTCCTACAGCATTCTGCTTTTTTGGGTCGCCGTTTCTTGTCCTAACAGACTGAGGCGCGCTATTCTTTAACGTTTTCTGTGGACTTGGATCATCAGAGAAGGCTTGCCATGGCTTTGCTTCAGGGTTTGCAGAATCTCTTTCAAGGAAGCCTTGCTGAACTACGCTGTCCAACTATTGATGCAGCAAAAGACCACAAAGAGCAAAAACATGGATGTCAGTGTAAATAAAATTTCATGAATCCTTTGTGAATCCCCTAAAAAATATACGAAAATGAAATTTGATACTATGATACCTGAGAGGTCACTGTCACAGGACTTGATTGATTCTTTGCAGCTTGCTTCAGCTCCATTATCTCCTGTCGCTGGGTACGGCAAATTGCAGAGAGTTTTTCATACTTTGAACTTATCTCTGATTTTTCCATGTTAGCTTGTTTTAACAGCTCCTTCAATCTTTCAACCTCTTCTTCCAAGGATTCCTTTCTGGAGCTGTTACTAGAAGAGCTAGAATTGAGCTTAGAGGTATCAAACTCAGCAACAAAGGTGTTAAAAGCGTCATCCTGAAAAGTTGCAGTTTTAGTAGACCTAGGAAGAGATTCCCTGGATGCAGTTCCTTGGTTTGGATAAATCTGATTGTTTTCTTCTCTCAAAGGGCTGGTTCCAGTCAAATGGGTTCGATCTTGTTTGGAAGAGCTATAGGTATTTGGTTCCTGATCGAACTTAGGACCACTTTTGTCCTCTCCGACTCTAGAGTCCTGAGCATGTGAAGAGGACCAAAAGGAACCAACAGCACCCCCCTTTGCCCCGTTCTTAGGAGCATGTGAGGGGGACACCTTTTTAGTTGATTCAGTAGATAACGGTGGGGTTGGTGGGCTTCTACGAGCTGCAGCAGCCTTAGCAGTCAGTTTTGAAACTCCTATTAAAGCAAAAACTAGCATGAATATGATGATAATTGTGGGCACTCAAGAACGAGCCTCGTCCCCGGATTTGAATGTAATATAAAATGAATTTGACGTGATTGACAACAAGTATGGACTATGCACAAGAATTCATTTGCAAACTTTATGATATTCTAAATTAAGATAGCAATCACCTTCTTGCATGCCTGAAGTTCCTTGACTCATCTCAGGAGGCGGATCAGGTAATGACTTCTGCTGTCCCACTGGTAGTTGCTGGTTTACACGGAACCAGACCTATCATCATATTATAAAAAAATATAAATGGTCAATGAATATGCTCATACAAAGTCAGATTTTAAAGACATTACCTTCAGGCCTAACAAAAAAGTCCCATGATCATGGAAACAGCTTATGAATAGCAGAGTGCTTACCTGCGTAATATCTGGTCTGTCTTCGGGTGAAGACTGAAGCATATCACGTAGAAGTTCAATAATTGTGGAGCTGTATTTGGGTGCATCTGGGATCCGGTAATTGCCATTTAAGATTTGAAGCTTTGATTCTCCATCAAACGCTGATTTGAAATAGCATATACGGAAGAGTAAGCACCCAAGAGCCTATCAATCAAAACAAGTATAAATGTATATTATAGAGAATCTTGAATAAATAAAACAAGATCAGCTTCCAGCAAGAGATAAAATGCTGCAATAAACTTACCCATATGTCCACCTTCTCATTTATAAGGTCTCTTCTCAATAGATCCCACATCTATTTTCAAAGGAAAAGACAGATATATTAACATCCTTACGATTTACAAGTAATGAAGCGAACACTTCATTAAGAGGAAAACAGAAGTTCTCCAACCTCAGGAGCTCTGTATGCTGGTGTTGTGTGCTTCCTGATGATGTCCTCCTCAATGCCCATTTCTTCAGGCTTCACAAAGCGTTTGTGATTAATAGAGGTGCTTCCAAAATCACACAACTTCCATAAACCATCTGATCCCAGCAAAAGATTCTCTGCTTTCAAATCACTGGATTACAGCGAAGTTGTGAATATCAGCAGATATTCCAAATGAACCGAGAAAGAAGTTAATTAAATAAAGAACACAGATACGGTGTTTAAGGCAACTCTAATCAAACTTCCTAAACAAAAGGAGGGTATCAGAGATATATGTAGAGGATCATTGCAAACTGAACAAATAAAAAATGTAGGAGAACATTGACATCAGAGAATGGTGACATAATATTACCACATATCAGTATAATCTTAAGAAGATAATATCCTATACATAAAAGGAAAAAAATCTCTACCACATCAACATCACAAGTAGAGGAATTTCTAATGCTAACAGATCCATCAAGCATAGATAGCTGAGTAGAGGAATCTCTACCACATAAGTTTCCAAAAGATATGTCATATGAAAAGTATATGAATATACTGTTATACCGATGAGCAATGGGAGGTGACTGGCAGTGCATTGCAAAGACTGCATTACAGACATCCCTGAAAATTGAGAGAACCTTAGTCTCCTCAAAATATCCAGCACCTCTGCTCTCCAGGACGGAAACTAGAGACTTCTCACAGAATTCCATGACAAGGAGTGCTTCCTTTGTCCTTCCCATGTCCAAAATTGTGTGTGAGTAGAGAGTCACGACATTAGGGTGCCCTCTTAACGATTTCATCACTGATATTTCTTTCATAACTAGCTCCAGTGATTCTTGATCATTACATATCATGTGTTTCAATGCATATTGCTTGGATGCATTTACAGCATCTCGAGCTAAGTAAACATAAGAGAATCCTCCTTCAGCAATAGCGTTCTTGACTTGAACTTTGATGTTACCAATATCAATGCATCGGCCTTCAAGCCCAGTGGGCTCTTTTGGCATAAAAGGCTTGAACTTCCACATTTTTAGAGCTATAAAAAGAACCACAAGCGAACACCGTAAAGAGCAGATTAACAATCACCATGTTACTATCTTCTCCATAAATAAGTGGTTGGAAAACCGTATTTACCTTTTCTACTTATTAGATATGTAGTTCTGTTCAGCCTAGAATTTTGAACCAGGTAACTTTTGTTCTATTCAACCACAGAATAAGAATTCTTCTAAAGGAACCAATTGAGGTGGTTGAATTCTAACTGATCAACAACAGTAAGACTGCAATATTCTCCTAGGACAATTTACAGCCTGTAAGTGATAAATAATTCAGTCAACAGCCATAAAAGCATGAAAATTTGAGATGCACAAAGCTTGATACACCAGAGATCAGCAAGTGGTACTCCTTGCTCAATATCATCTATGAGCTTCAAACAATCAGACTTTTTACACTTGAACCATATACAACCTGAACCAATTAATAGTTGTAGATCACATCGAAACAAATAACCATTGTATGATGAGTTTCTCTTGAAAATTAACAATTCTGATGAAATCCATAAAACTTCCAAAAATTTATCACTGTTAAAAGTAGGTAAATTCAAATTAGTCATTTGTAAGCTCAGCACATAAATAAGTGAATTAGAAAGCTCATCTCCAAATCAGAGTTGCAGGGAAACCAATAGCATATTATAAAAAAATTTTGAATCACTGAACAAAGGAAACACCGGATATTGAAACATCAAACACTTGATCGACTTGCAGCCTCTGTATCGTTCCCAAATCCAAGTGAAAAAGGAGAAAAATTCACGAGGCGAGGGATAGAAAGTTACCTGGTTCCTGATGAGGTAGGTGATCGACAATAGATTTAATCCTCGGCCAAACCGAATTCAACCTCGAAGATTACAATCTAAACAATAAACCAATTCAGAATGATAAAGTTACACAGCGGTACAATGTGAGGCAGCCGGAATCAAAGTTCAGATGCAATCAAGTAAAAATCCATCCGAGATGATAATGAATGGACAATAGCTCGAAAGCCATAAACCCATATAAAAAAAACAAAGCAAAGTAACTTGGATCGACTTTGCAGCTACTCTGACCAGTCAACTAGACAAGAAAACCATATGATCTCTGATTACTTTCATCCGACTTCCAGCAAAATGTAAAGCAGAATTGCAAATCAAACAAACGCGATTTCATTTTCCTCACAATTTCAGACAACTTTATGGGCAAGCAAGCAACAGAGAATGCAACCTGACAACTAAAATAGGAAAAGGCGAAAAAGAATTCGGGGGAACAGGAATCGGAAATCAGAAGCAAGCAGAAATCGAATAGAAAAGGGGAGTGATTTATCAATAACGACACAAAACCCTAGCAGCGCGAAAAAGAAAATAGGAATAGAGAGGAGAGACGCGTACATCCAAGGAAGACAGGAAGTACTTGAAGAATGAAGAACATCCTAAGCAAGGGGGAGATAGAGAGGGAGCAGGAGATCAGCAACGTGACCCATCGGCGGTAAAAACGGTGAGAGAGGGCGAAAGTTGGGGCAAAATTGAAATTTTGTTATCTTTATTAGGCCTAAAAAGCTGAAGCTAACAAAGTGTGAACAGTGAATGATATCATATTCGGTGATATATTGGTGTAAATTAATCCAAGTGAAAAGTTCTTAGGAAATTGTTCTTGTACCTTTAACTTTTGTGTATTGTGTATTTCGTGTGTTAGTAGTAGGGATGCTCATGGCCGGGTCGCGACCCGCAAAAAAAATTACTTTTGACCCGCAATTTGACTTGTGGGTCGCGAGTCGATCCGCAATTTCGGGTCAGGTCGAGTCGGGTTTGCAGGTTGACCTGATTTTTTTTTATAAAAATTTAGTTTATATATTAATAAAATTATAAAAATATATATATATTTAAAAATATTGCGGGTTTAACGCGACCCGCAAAATAAAAAAAATTCGACCCGCGACCCGACCCGTTGAACACCCTATGTGTTACCCAAACTTTCCAAATTTTGGCTATGATTATATACTCCATCCATTTATCCGTTTAAATTGCGAAAATATAAAGGCGAAGATAGAAATGAAGCAACACAAGAACAAAGACGATTTTTTATTAAAATGATGGAGTCTCAGCTGGAATGCCAATTGATCACAAGGGATTACAAGAGGGTAAAAAGAATAAAAAAACAATCGGAGAAGATCCAAAGCAAGATACACACAGATCGAACAAAATGACCAACCACAAAGGGTTTCTAAGGTGCTCTCTCGATCTTTCCTAAGTTTGAATTGAGGAAAGGAGCTTAAGAACTCGTCGGCATCGGAGCTCCAGTGGAGACTCTCACAAAACGCTATTGAGACAAAAACCCTAGAAAGCTCAAGAACTCAACCCAACAACGACACAAAAGGAAGGACAACTCTTTTATATGGCTCATCACAACCCTATATAGTACCACATCGATATCGTTTAAGTGAAGTGTTTTCACTTGATAGAGGTCTTTCATCGTATTTCATAGATTCTTGGAAGTGTCTATTGTGATCACTTACCGAGCTACCTCATTAGAGAGGCAAATAATGATTTCAGAATGAGAAATCTGATCAATTTCCTTTTTTTTTCTTAAAAACATCAAAGGTTTAGGCCAAAATTCATCAGCAACAGACTAACACTTTTCCTTGATCAAGATAAGTTTCATCTTCGGTTTCCACATGGAAAAGTCTGAAGTGCCATCAAATAGCTTAATACAAATAGAGGAAGAGTCAAACATTGTGTCTGTAGTAAGCCAAGCTCAGAGAGTGAACAACAGAGCTTCAAAATTCACAAAATCAAGTAGGTGAGTCCCAAATAAAGAGACTCACAAGTCACAACAAAGTGTCACAAGGAGCAAGAGAGAAGACCAACAACCAACAACCTCAGATGAAGACTGAGAGAAGATGTCGAATAGAGATATGTTTGTGAAGAAACTCAAGACATAAAGGTTACCCGTTTGATTGAGGACCCCTTCCCACCACTAGAGGTGTCGGTTGATCTACTACTCAAAAATCAAATGAAAAAGAGCAAAGGAAGCAAGATGTTTCAAAGTCAAGCAACATTTGAAAGTTTTTTTGGAAGAACTTTCTATTTGGGTCCATAGATATGAGGCTTTGAAAGTTCTCAACTCAAAGCCCTAGATTTGACCCAAGAAAGAGGGAGAAAGGAGCGTGAGACTTTAGATCTAAAAGGCTCAAGGCCTCTATCAAAGAGATCGTAACAGGAGAAACATTCAATAGAGATTTTGAAATTGAAGATTGGGATCTACCGTATAACCAAAAAGCTTAAGTCAATGGGTAGGGGTTTCTCCCCTTTTGTGAGAAGTCACATTTTTTCACCAGGAAAACTGGATTTGCTTTAATACCATGTTAGATTTCGACCTGATATACATGGGCGACGTGTTGAGTTTTTTTTAAACACTCACATATAAGATCGAGATCCACCTTATAAACTCAAAAACTTAAACAAATAGGTAATGGTTTCACCCATGGACGGAGCCAAGTGGGGGCCGATGTCCCCACTTTTGTTCGGACTACAACTGAGTTACAACTATCTATGTACTGTTATTATTTACTATGTACACGACGATCTTATTCAAGGAAAGAGATCGTAACAGGAGAAACATTCAATAGAGATTTTGAAATTGAAGATTGGGATCTACCTTATAACCAAAAAGCTTAAGTCAATGGGTAGGGGTTTCTCCCCTTTTGTGAGATGTCACATTTTTTCACCAGGAAAACTAGATTTGCTTTAATACCATGTTAGATTTCGACCTGATATACATGGGCGACGTGCTGAGTTTTTTTAAACACTCACATATAAGATCGAGATCCACCTTATAAACTCAAAAACTTAAACAAATAGGTAATGGTTTCACCCATGGACGGAGCCAAGTGGGGGCCGATGTCCCCACTTTTGTTCGGACTACAACTGAGTTACAACTATCTATGTACTGTTATTATTTACTATGTACACAACGATCTTATTCAAGGAAAGTATATTCGGATTGATTATATTGGGCTAGGTCTTAGTTTTGCATTTGTCAACCCACCATTTTGGACACTTTTAAATTTAATTTTCAAAATTTAAACTAGTTAGTTTTGTGTTTCTTTTTTTCGAAGGATCAAAATTCCTTTCCATTTCCACTAGCTTCTTTGTCGGGCTTTTAATATTATTTTATCAAAAATATGAGACATATTTGGGTTTGCCGAGTTAGTGAGAGTACGTACATCAATTTTTTAATCAAGGCTACAACATCATTAGGGAATCCCAAAAGACGTTTTTTTGATAAAATTATTAACTTCAAATGTGCTGAATATCTAAAATGACAAAACCTCAAACGACCACGATCAAAGGGGAATAATGTGCTAATACGCCGGACTCCACACTTGACGCCTTCACGCCAGCAACCATGTTTACTTATGCCTCCACTTATTTTTAATTTCTGCGTCCGTTTTTTATTTCACATTTTATATGTTAGTAATTTTATCTCATGTGGTCCCGATCATAAAGACACATCGAAAATTATGGTAAATATTCATTAATCCATATAGAATATTAAAAATACTAGATTAAATTACTGATTAAGGGTGAATTTGGAGATTTTTGTTTAAAATATTTAGAAGAACAACTTTTCTTAACAAAAATTTGGGATTAAACGGACATATATTTCTTAGGAAAAATTGCTAGAAATATCCCAACCTTTCGTTCAGTTGCACACTCTACCCCGACCTTTTCGAATTTCACAAAATATCCTATACTTTGGGGATAGTTGTGCACTCTACCCTCAAAGTGTCCATATTTTGGGTAAATTTGTGGATTGACTCCTCACCTTTTTATTTTGTGACAAAAATACCCAACTCGTGTACAAATCATTTTTAAAAATTATAAATATTGTCTTTATAAGGATTAAAACATTCAAAAATAATCATTTTAGATCTCATTTTGTTCTATATGAATTTTATTGGAAATTAAGTTAAAATAATCAATTTCCTTTATATAAAAATATATTTGGTTAAGGTTAGTAACATTTTGGATAAGGTCCAAAGTAATAACATAACCTTATATATTTACTTTTCTCATTTACATGAAAATAATTTCATTACTTTTATTTGGCTAATATAAATTCTCCACTTCATAATTAACCACATAAATCTATAGTCATAACTTTGACTTTAAAAGTAGTTCATCTTAATACTTTTTGTCCACTATCATTTTTGAAATAATTTTAGACAAAAATTAATAAAAAATTTCATAAACTTATTTTATAAAAGTTTGAAAATTTTGAGTTATTACATAATCATCGAGTCCAACTTTTGTTTGTCGAAAATAAAAAAATTTAGTTATGAATATTTTTAATGCCTTTTTTGGGTTTCTTTTTTTTTTTTAAATAATTGAGTTTTTAGTTTTCCATTTACTAAAAAGGAAATTTGGATTTTATGTTTAATTTAATATTTTTTATTTAATTAGTTTGTGTCACTCTGTTTAAATAAACAAGCTAGAACATAAATTCATTAAATTGTACACTATCTTGTTGGTTAAGTTGGACAAGGTAGAACACAAGTTTTTAAACTTTTATTAAAAAAAAGGTTATGAATTTTTTTTCTCGTGTATAAATTTATTTCGAAAATAATAAAGGAAAAAATGTATTAAAATGAGATCTTTTCTAAAGTTATGGATTAATTATTTATGTTGTTAATTATAAAGGTAAGAAGCTATAACATAAGATTTGTATAAAGGTTATGAAATCTTTTTTACTTGTGTCCCATTTTAAAAAAAAGTAATAATCAAAAGAGTATTAAGATGAACTACTTTGTAAAGTAAAAGTTATGGTTTAATGATTTATGTGGTTATTATAATGGTGAGATTTATATTATCAAATAATGAAAGTAATTATATTATTTTTTATGAATGAGAAAATGAAACTTATAAGGCTATGTTATAAATGGAAAAAAAATGTGTACATGGATTGGCCATTTTTGTTACAAAACGAAAAAGTGAGCGGCTAATTCATAATTTTACTCAAAGTGTGGACACTTCGAGAGTATAGTGCGCAACTATTCCCAAAGTATATGATATTTTGTGAAATTTGGAAAGGTGAGGGTAGAGTGTGCAACCGAATGAAAGGCTGGGATATTTGGAGCAATTTTTCCTATTTCTTAATGGGGGAGTGATTTTTTTAATATTTGTAATAGAAATACTTTTTAATGGAAATAAAAAATAAATTCTAAAAATAGCTCAATTGTGATTTTTTTCTTGACTTTTCATATAAATACGATACTAAAAATATAATTACACCCTAAATCACATATTCAGCTTTATGCATCACAAGAATGAAGGGCCTGTTTGCGATTCAAACAGGCCGAAGAATCCCACATGTGAGCTCTTAATCATACGTTATAATATTTGATCATTGTGTCATGTGCTTTAAAATGTATCAAACCTCTTATTAGATCGAGGAATTTACTATACTAAAATGATAACTTATACTTTCCATGTCCACACCCCATTAATTACAAAATCTAAGTGGCCGGTTAAATTGGTTTATAATTATGGTCACATTGTATATATACATGCGTTAGATTAGAATCATTAGAAAAATTTGGCAATTAGCCCATGTAGTTGTAGATTATAGATTCCTTTCTTATCACATTTCACTCATGGTAGTAAATTCATAACTTGAGAACAAGTTCATTCCATGGATAAGATAGAACACGCAATCATTACACACTGGCACTTTAATTACTTTATCCCAAGCAAGCTTCCCATTCTTAATTAACACACAAACATATTATTATTTCATTCATCCATCTCAATCACATCTATGTATATATATATATCTTCTCCTTCTTGGCGCCTCTTTAAGTCTTAGTGCAGCAGAATAGCATGTATCCCCATCCTCCTAGCACTTCTGCAAAACCACAACAACAAAAAAAAACATAAGAAACACAAATCTCATTAATCATTCATTAGTAGGCTTGTCTAATTATCGAGTCAGCTACAAATTCAGAGTTAGTTCTTCTACTCCCTTATGTACTCTCTTCTATACTGCTTTGTTTTAATTGGTTACAAGGTATTTTTTAATAATTTACTAATTTTTAAGTCTCTTTTTGGATTTAATCTGAAAATTCATCTCCCAATCACGTCGTGGAGAAAATTTGATTTGCTTTCAGGTTGCTCTTTGACCCAATAATTTTCAGGTCGGATTTCAATCATAAAAATTTCGGGAGATTCGGTTCAGTTTGTTTGGTCGGGTCAAGTTTTAACAGCTATACAAGTAATTAGATTTAGATCATCGATCTCCAATTAGAAAATTAGTTTGTATATACCTTGTTCTTAACACGAATAACGCTCACACGCTCTTCCTTCTTCTCAACACGTGTAATGGTGACATGAATCTCTTCATCTTCATCTTCATCTTGCACAAAGCCACCGTGGTTCATTCCGTGGCCAAAACACTGACGTATTCCATGACCGTGGTGTTTGTTGATCGCTTGCTCGTTCTTGTGTTTGTTGTGCCAAAAGGGGTGCTTCTTCTCGGTTTGGCTTGCTCCACAGCGGGCGGTCTCATGGCCAGCTGGCTTCCACATTTTCGAGGAAGCCATGGATTTTACTTATTGCTGCTAGCTGATCTTACAATTAGTGTTGAAAGTGGAGCTCTTAAAACGTCCATTTTATATTCATCAATTTTAGGGGGACTTTAATTAGGTGTACGTTGTAATAAATTTGCTTCCATTTTTTTTTAATGTTTTTGTGTAGTATGGCCATAACAAAGTGACAAGGCATATATTCTACTTGTGTGGCTCTTTAACATTGTGTCCATTCATGGTGGATTCTCTTGTATGTATTATATATAGGCGTAAGAAAATCGTGTAATATTGTAATCAGGATTCTCTATAGAATCCTGATTCTTTAATTCTGCTTTAACCACACCTATCATTCTAGATGTACTTATTAGCGAGTGACTTATCATTGGCTTAATTAATAGCTTACGAGCAGACATGCATCTAAACTGAATCATTTTTTTTGTAACCTTTGTTATTGATAAATGATTTTCATTTATTGGGTAAAACCCTTTTTTTTTGTCTTGAGGAGTCGAAACAAAATCTCATGGTACTATTATGAAGTTTAACCACTTGACTAGTGACTAGTGAGTTGTTTTAAGTTTCGACCAAAAAAATGAGTTGTTTTAAGTAGTGTAAGCGAGACAATGTCTATGAGGACGGATATCGATTAGTGAAATAATGCAAGATGAGATGAGGATATGAAATATTTGAATTCCATTAATACTTGTTATTGCAGAGAGAAGAAGGGGGGGGGGGGGGGGGGGGGGGATGTTTTTACATCTACAAAGCTAACCAGTTTGTTTTTCTAACTATTTAGTATTTACAACAAAACACTCAAACACGTTGGACTTGAAGCACGAGACATATGACGCTAATGCTCACCATTATTCACCAAGAGCCATTGAGCACGTTTGAATTCTCAAGAAAATGCATTAGATTTTGTGTACCATATTGTCCCACCTATCACACAATTTGACACAATACCTTTTACTAAGCTTAATTAATTGTTTGAAGGAACAATAATAATGTGTTAAATTTTGGAATGGGTGGAAAACATATTGGTATACATTTTGGGACAGGATCTCTATTGCGCATCAACCCATGTGTTGTGAGAGATGAACGATTTGATCTATATAGTCATTCTGATAGGAAGGAGCCCATGTTTATGCAACCCCAGAATGTCAATTCTTAGGAATCAAATCATGAATGCAGCAATTGAATTAGATAACAAGCAATCCACTAATGACCAGCTCATACAAAGCCTAATCTCAAAGTCACAAATTGATCACATTGCACACTTGCTGATCTAAACGAGCTGAATCAATCAAGATCAATTCCAATAATAAATGCCCGAAGCCATGAATCAATTAACATTGTGACACACTCTTTAGTCTAGAATATACTAGTCTGCATCACTAGAGCATATAAAAAGTTAGAACACAACACATGGCTTCAGGCATCACAGATTATCATCAAAACATACCATAAATGAACAGCTACAAGCGTTTTACAGCTTACAAGCAGCATATGAAAACCAGTTCCTCTTGATAAAGAACATAAACAAACAAACAAACAAACCGAAACCCACCTCCTAACACTTAAATCAGAGTTTCACATAGCTCAAATCAGTCCAGCATTACTCTCCGATTTCGGGAATTTGCAAGATCAATCTGCCTTTGCTGGGGCTACTTGATCCGCTCCTTTACCGCCTTTCTTCTCCTTGGGCGCACCCTTCTTGGGTTTCATGAAACAGAAACACGAGCAACACGGGCATTGGAACAAGAACTTCATCTCCCTCTCAAGTTTCTTAAGAATGTGTGAGAAATCTCAAAACTCACTAGATCTTCTATTTTCTACCAAAGTAGTACTAAATGTGTCAACTTGGTCACTGGCTACTGGTAGGCCGCTATTAAATCCCAATTCAATCTCAATCGTTGAAAGAAGAGAAAGGTGTACCTAACACTCTACAGATGATGGCGGTGTTCATGGTGGGGTCTTTTGTATGGCTATATTCAACAAAACCCACAATACAAGGATCCTTTTGCCACTAGTAGACTCTCTTTTTCATTTCCTTTTGCATCAGACAAAAGCATCCTTTGCTGGCAGCCAATATGTAAAATAGATCACTTGTTCTTTAAACTGTTGTTTCTTTTATCCCATGAATAAATGTCATGGTAATAAGCTCAATATTTAGGTTTGTAATTGTAGTTGAAAAGAATTGCACATATATCATACGGAGTATAAAATAATCTCAACTGGGTTATTTTAATTGGGTAATATTCTCTAGTAAAAAAAAAACATAGCAATGCATTAATTGAGTAAACATTAGAGACCATTTTATGGTATGACGAAGAATGTCAACAAGACCGCAGTAAAGATAAGCCAGCATTTCACGTGGACAAACAGCTCATTATCTTGCCTTCATTGTACAGGGCCACATCTTCTCAAATATAGAGTACAATAATTATTGTATTAGGCTTTTCAAGTGAAATTGTTTCCTATCTAGTTAAATTAAAATTTAAGAAATTCTCTGGTAGCTAATGTAGTGAGGTTGAAAGTTTAAAAGAGTGGGAATCGAAGCACAAAAATTAAATTAAGAAAAAAAAGAACGCCGTTGCCGGGGATCGAACCCGGGTCACCCGCGTGACAGGCGGGAATACTTACCACTATACTACAACGACTTCGGTTGACACTAGTGGTACAGAAAAGAATAACTAACGAAATTACAGCTAGCGGACAAAGCCAGAGCGAGGAAAGATACATGGTATTTTCGGCCGCAGAGTTTCTCTGACAAGTTTCTTTCTGATCGCCGTCCCCATCCAACGCACTGAATTTGACTTTTGTGAAGTTCCCACAGCTGGTAAGCTCTTCGCCACAATGATCACGAACCCTAGATTTGTCACGCTTATTAGTCCAAAAAATTATTTTCTGTTATCGTTCATATTTCAGTGATACGTTCACTTTGTGTATGTCTCACTCACTGCTTGTTGCTCTGTCAATTTCCGGCAAGGTTCATAACCTATTGAAGTCTTTGGTTTGAGCGTGCACCACTTCCTGCATAGACAGTTAACTGTGTACATTGTGCCGTCAATTTTATGATGTTTGTTTTCGCATCGTATTTTTGGGATAGTAGTGCAAATTTGATTGATTCCTCTGCCTATAACTCTTTGTCAATTAATTTTATCATCTGCGCGATGTGCTTCGTTCCAGATTTATGAGATTGGAGCTAGCGAGCTGCTGTGTTTTGTGACTAGAGCGCGGCGGGGAAATGGAACTGTTTGTTGAGGAATGTGATGAATTTGAAGATATTTGATTGGGAGTTTGTTTCAATAGCTGTATAATAGGAACAGAGTTGGGGTGTGACGGATCATTTTCCCAAAATATGGCGGACGCTGCAGGCTTTTTAGAGGCTGCAGGGTCAAGATTTGATTCACTAGAGCTGATTGGAAGAGGTTCATTTGGCGATGTCTATAAAGGGTAAGCATACTTGGGTGCATAATAAAAATTGCTTTGCCTTAACTATTTTTTCATAATTTTGCACTATTGTATGCTACTAGGATTGCTTGGATCTTGTTGCACTGATATTGTTCAGAAATAATTCTTAAAGTGAATGATTATGATTTCATAAAAAAATATCATCAAGATGTTACTTATGATAGATTTTTTTGTTTTTCCTTGTTGTATTTGGCACAAGAAAATATCTACAATGATGGAATATTGCAATGTAGTTATGCTTTCAATTACGTGGCACTTTTAAAGTTGATTGAGAGTGGCATCATTTGGACATGTTTGAGCTTTTACTTGTTTTATTGCAATACTAAACTTTGCTGTTTTGATGGCTGCCTTGTTTTCCAGGTTTGATAAAGAGCTGAACAAAGTAGTTGCTATCAAAGTTATTGATTTGGAAGAATCGTGAGTATTTACTCTTTATGTGTTCTTATGTTGATTATCTACGGTACGAACATTGAATGATTTTGAATGTACTCTTGCTGTTGCACATTTTAAATGAGAGAACTTATTTTAGCTTGAGGATTTGATTCCACTACAAGGAATACATCTCCATTGTAAAAAAGGGAGTGCTCTAGGGGTGTGCCTGTATGTATTTATGGGGTTTGTCTAATTGAGATGTGAATATATTCTTGCAAATCAACTGCCTGAGAACTTTCTGTTGTTTCTTATAGTAGTTTTTCAGGTATTTAATCATCAGAGTAAATACTGCCTTTTTTAATGGTTGAGGTGGGATTAGCAGACAAGTATATAATAAACGACATCATCTAGCTTCTACATATAAGTATATGGGCAAAGTCTTTGCCTTGTTATTTACTCATAGCATGTCTTTTTTTTGTGTACAATACTGAGCTGTGATTCCTTGACGAGTTTAATTTCTTTAATTTAGCAGAAACGATTTGCCTTTCTTTGTACTTGTGTAATTTTCCTGTAATTAAAAAAAAAGTTCCTTACTAAGGCTTTCTGCATTTCTGCAGAGAGGATGAAATTGATGATATTCAGAAGGTATTGCGGTTCAATTGGAGCCTTCACATTTGAGAGGAAAAGATATTGTGGATCTCATTCGGAATTGTTGTTTACCAGGAAATTGCAGTTCTATCTCAATGCCGATCACCATATATCACAGAGTACTATGGTTCATATCTCCACGAAACAAAGCTTTGGATTATAATGGAATACATGGCCGGTGGTTCTGTTGCTGACCTAGTAGGTTACTCTAAAATGATCAATGGTTTTCCTTTATTTTTCTCTTGCCAATCTTTTACTCTCGATTATGGTGTTATGTTTCCTTTCTCTTGATCAAAGAATCTATAATATATCTTTCTCTTCCCTTATAAACAAAACAAGATGATATATGCGACGGATTCCCATACACACCAAAAGTTGAGAGTCTCATGAATTTGCTCGCTTTCCTAAATGAACAATCATGATTAATACCAGAAAATATAATGTGGAGGCTGATGTTGGTTGTTTTTCTGCAGCTCCAATCAGGTCCTCCTCTTGATGAAATGTCAATATCCTGCATTCTGCGTGACTTGCTACATGCCATTGATTATCTTCATTCTGAAGGAAAAATCCACAGGGATATTAAAGGTTAAAGACCTGTCTTCTCCATTCTGGTGTCCTCAATTGAATACCCAGATCTTACTTACTGTCTGGTTCTCATTGTTATCAAAATTTTGACATGGTGACTTGATCAACATAATATTGTACATATTCATTACTAAACTATGATTTGATCATGGCAGCTGCAAATATATTGTTGACCGAGAATGGAGACGTTAAGGTAATTTCCCCATGAATATTTCTGCCCTTATCTGGGATATTGGTCCTTTATTCCTGACTTTTGACCTTTGTCAAATTATGTTTTGTGTTTTTTTAGGTTGCAGACTTTGGTGTTTCTGCGCAATTGACAAAAACAATATCAAGGAGGAAGGTATGTGTTTCTGTATCTTGTTATCATGCACACAAGTTGAGAGATAAGATCTTAATTAGCTCAAAGGAACAAAGTGAACTTTTTCTCTCCCAGTTAGCCCACAAGTCAAATTGTCCAATTATTACAGGCTTATGTTCCCATACTTTTAAGTTCTGTACTTTTTAGAAACAAGCCAACTGCATGTGTCAATATCTTATCTCTTAGTTGAAGTAGAGGTTTTCATTTAGTTCCTCCTTTTTCATTATTTCGTCTTTGCATTGTTTTTTTTAAACGATCACTGTTAACACACCATGATTGTTGGTTCATTTGACAATTACAAATTTGTTTGATGTTTTGTTTTTTCTGTTTTCATCCTTGAACTCGATTCTTGATGCCAATGCATTAGGAACTTAGATTTAAAGATTATGTACATTACTAAATATCATTGCTCAACAAATGTACAAGTTGCTTTTGAGTTAAACCTGTGTTTATATATGTTAATTAATGGCAGACTTTTGTGGGGACTCCTTTTTGGATGGCTCCAGAAGTGATCCAAAATTCAGATGGTTACGATGAGAAGGTCTGTGTTTGAACTAGATACTTTTGTTATTTATGTCTTCATCTCTTCTCTCTGTTGGTATATAGAGAGACTGTATTCTTATATATTGATCTTTTTCAGCATTAAGTTTTTCTTTGTCGGTGAGTATAGTTTGTATGAGAACAATCGATGAATTTCTTATGAAAGTTGGTTTCACATCTTTTGTGATTGCTTGTTGCAGGCAGATATATGGTCTCTTGGGATAACTGCAATTGAAATGGCGAAGGGGGAACCACCCCTAGCAGACCTTCATCCAATGAGAGTTCTTTTTATCATACCTCGAGAAAATCCACCCCAGGTTACTAAATTATCTACTTATTTGATCTTTTCATTTTCACATTGTACACTTCTATAGAACATATAAGATTGAAAATTTCCAATTATTCTGCAGCTAGATGAACACTTTTCTCGTCCCATGAAGGAGTTTGTTTCTTTATGCTTAAGGAAGGTTCCTGCTGAGGCAAGTAATCATAACCTCTAAATACCATTGATTGTTGCATGCATTATTTATAAATATTAAGTACACATACGTATTTATCTGTTTGCATGTATATAGGGAGGGGGGCAGGCGACATCCAGCTTAATTGCTATTGAACTAGCTTAAGTTATTTTTATCATTGTTGTGAAACAACTAATTTCATACTGGATAATATAAGATTATAAGTTTCACATATATGTTTTATACTGATCAGCTATCAATTTGTTAATGCTATATTAATGCATTCCTTGTATTTCCTATCAGAGATCAAGTGCCAAGGAGCTTATAAAGCTTCGGTTTATTAGAAGTGCCAGGAAAAGTCAAAGACTTTTAGAGAGAATAAGGTATGCTATATAATCACCTGGGCATTTACTTTTTCTCAGAGTACAACATTGATCTATTGTCATACATCAGTTTTTGCTTCCACTGATAGAACCCTAATAAGGATAGAATCTGATAGCAAGCATCTCGCTAATCAGCCAATTTTTGAGGAATCCTCAGATTGTATTCAGAATCAAATTTCACGCCTGCCCAATTAAATGCTGTCTTCCTCCTTTTATAATGAAAAAACAAGATATCTAACTCCTAAATAGAAATAGAAATAAACCAGATAATGGAAAGCATAATGGAGAAAGTGAGAAAGTGCCCTAATACTGAAATAAAAGAATAGAAAATCTGAAAAGCAAGCATCTCGCAATTCAGCCCATTTTGAGGAATGTAATTCATTTCATTCATCAAGTCTGCTTAATTACAATCTGATCTTCTCCTTTTATAATAGATAAAAAAAAAACGAACTCCTAAAACTAAATGATAATAAATCAGATATTGGGTGACATAATGGAGAGATTGGAGAGAATGCCTAAAAACTAGGAAAGTAGGAAGTGGGAAACTAAGAAAACTAACTAGAAAATGGAGAAATTAAATAAAATTAAAACTAATAAAAGTAAATAATCTGGAATTGTATCATCCACATTTTCTGCTAATGCTCCAAGATTGGGTATGTTTGGAATGCTGATGTTAATCTAGATGTATGTCATTTCTAGGCTACATATGAGCTATTTTCTTGTACGTTTTATGATACTTGAAATCTTGGCTAAGGATAGATTTTCAATGCTTCCATAAGACAGGATGCAGTGTGAGATTCATTATTTTTGTTTCCTGTTATAAAGTAACATCTTATTGACATTTTTGTTTGTTGTAACGATAGAGAGCGACCAAAATACCAAGTGAAAGAAGATACAGAGGACATCCAAAATGACCTTAGGGCCTACGGTGAAGGGTATGACACAGTTAAGGTGTCAAAAGATCCCGGAGGGGATGGAACAGTTAGATCTAGGTGGGTTAAATTTTTACTCTTGATATTAACTGTATTAATGACTTTGGCTGACTATTTTTAATCTCAGTAATCAGATAAGATCGCCTAAAAATGCGGGATGGGACTTCAGTATTGGTGGACCACAGAGCAGTGGAACTGTACGAAGTATCTTGAGGCCACCTCAAGGGAGAGCAAAGAAAGAGGAGACTCTGATGCAATATGAAGCTTCTCTTAGAAAGAATCCGGATAAAGATAATGACTGGCCAGCAGCATCTGGGAATGGACTATATGAACCATCAGAAGTTTCCCTCGGGAGACATTCTAGATATCTTTCTGATGAAAAAGAAAGTGACCTCCATGATTATGTGAGATTGCTATTCTTTTTAATCTCTACTTCCCTGCTACATAATGAATAATAACTTCTTCTTTGTCTGTTTGTCTTTGATTGAGATTTTTAGGAATTAATAAAGACTCTTTTAAAACCTGGCGAACCAGTTTTGGCCCAAACTATTTCCGATACACTGCATTGTTCCATGGAATATTAAACTGCCTTGTATGAAATATCTTTGGAACAACCTTTTCACTTTTCATCTCGTTTGTTTGAAGAGTTTTAATGATTACCATACTATAATTGTCATAGAATGGTGTAGGATGTGGTGGAACTGGAATAGGATTGGCTGGTCATGAAGACATTTTTGACTTTAAAATTTTGAACTTTGATGCAAGAAATGCAACCCTGTGAACTACTTGATATATATCATTACAACTTTGGCATCGATGTGTTACTAAGGCCTTTTAAGAGGTGCTTTTTGGATTATGATTTGTTGCGCTCATTTGCAAGAATAGTGTCCCACTTGGAAGTAAAAGGGTAGTCCGTAGTTGCAATTTGCCAATTGCTGTCAGGCTGTTATTTTTGGTTTTTGAGTTGAATTCATAATTTTAGAATCAATAGCTGCCGCTGGTGTTTATTGTTTTTATAATTACACATCACACAGTAGACATCCTACAGGCTTGATATTGATTGAGAATCTAATTTGTATACAATCAGGATGAGGGGTCAGGGACTGGCTTAGGTAATGTCGTTGTACGATCTCCCAAGGGATACACATCCTCATCTTTACTCAGTGATCAAAGTTCTCAGGTTTGATTATTGTCTTTCTTAGTATTGGAATTCTCGTGTAAAAATATATTCTGCAGTTTCCTGCTGTACAAGCCTAAAGGCCCTAAACTACTTCTCATTTCCGCCACATCATGATGTAGTCTAGCAGAAGATATTTCTCCACTGAAGATGCTTCCACCAGTGGTACTGTTGTTTTTCGTGACTCACAAGATATTCCTGATTCTCCTCGAACTCCAAAGTCGAGACTTGGGATGGCTGATAAAACTTCTAATGCCTCTTTTGAAGATAGTGCTACAAACATTGCTGAGGTTTTGCTTTATTCTCCTGCAACTTATCTCATTTTCATATTAAGCTTCAGTGAGAATAACATTTTAGTGATTTGAGTAAACCTCAATTAAAAAAATGAAGAAGAAACAAGGAAGAAGAAGAAGAAGAAGAAGAAAGAGCTTAAAAGCCATTGGTCTCGGTCTTCTAATGTTTGTTAAGAATATTTTGTAACCTTCACAACTAACACTAGCTGCTATTTGTGCAGGCAATGGCTGCCATGCAAAAGGGTTCAAGGAAAAACAACACACGTGACAAATCTGCAAGGAGCAAGGTCAACAGAGATGTTACTGAAAATAGAAGAGCTAGTGAAGTATCAAATAGTTCGGAGTCCCCCAGGTATGTCGGTCAAATAGTATTCATGGTGTGTTGTTTAAGCTTGCTTATTCCAAATGTAATTACACAAACGCGTGATTCTACTGATATGTTTACTCAGACATAGTCATGACTACTTAGATGCAATGAAGGCTTTTTCAAGATCACGGCAACCAAGTAATGATGAAGAAAACGCTAGAATGTCAGCTTTATCTTCTTCTGCCTCTTTGTCAACTTTATTTGTCCCTTCATTGACGGAGGTCAGTTCCAACACCTTTTGTCTACCACCTTTTGTCAACTTTATGATCCATAATTTTTATTTTATTTTACACCATACATGTAGGATGATTGCTATAAGTCTCATGAATAAAATTTGTGTGAATTCCCGCTGCAGGCAGTGCATTTGTGCAGCATTTTTGTTGTATTTTAAAAGCATTGCATCATGAAACAGCTTTGGAAATTTATCTGAACTTGTGAGAAGATCTTTTTGGTAGCTAAGCGCATCATTAGAAGCATGGGGAAAGTCTTAGATGTTTTAGAAAAAGTTCTATGATTATAGTATGTACATAAGGACATTGAACTTGCTTGATATCCTTATGGAGCAGTAAAATCTTCCATTTGATGTGAACAATAACTCCATTATCCCTTGCATATACATACAATTATTCTTACATACATCATGGATATTAGGTTGTTCCCGATAATTCAGAGGGTTCAGCCCGTGCTGTGGCCAACGCACTCATAGATATGGAGCGCTTCAAGCCTGGATCTACTGACTACCTACTTAGCAGGCTTTTTCAACGCATTGGAAGGTGAGCCGTGAACATAAATCTAATTATGTTATGTAACCTTTATCGTATCATTTTACAAACCAACGGCAACATAATGCAGTTCGAAGGAGCCTTCACTGAAAGATTTAAAAGATCAGGCCATCCTTACATTCTCAAGGATCAGCAAGCCCTCAGAGCAAGATCAGAAGGCAGAAGCTGAAGCCAAGAAGAAGCAACAACACGAGGATTTGCATTCAAACCCTAACTTGAGTCCACTTGCTAGGTTTCTGCTTTCAAGGTTGGATAATAATACATGAGCAGAAGTTTCTGTTAAGGTTCAATCTATAGCCCTTCATAAGTTTCTTCCAAGGTTGGCTAATGCAATTTTTCTATGGTGTATATCTTTGTAAGGTCAGATGTTATTTATTTTTCGCCTTGTTATCATCTTCTGTTAAAGTTTTGGTTGTATCAGGAAACATTTTCCTCTGTTTGATTTTTCCAGAAAGAGTGTTTATAAATTAGTGAGTATTGATGATAGTATTTAGTACAGACATTGTAATACTCATTCCTGTTTATTTATACATGCATACATTTTGTGGAGGTCGACAGAATTCAGCTGTATAAATTAAGCCTGAATAAGGATAATTGATGCTACAAACTGTTTGATTGCTTCAAATGTTGCTTTGATAGACATACATGTTCTTTAATATAACTTGTTTTGTATGATTTCCTTTGTAACTTCAATCTTGCTAGCATGCATCAACGCCTTGACCGTCTATAACTTCAAATAATTTCAATATATTGTAGTAGTAGCTGGATCAAACCACGATAAGAATAATCAACAATGCCATTAAACTAGTCTTGGAATGACATCAAAGGAGCAAAACTGAACTGTTTGGATCTTAGAGAAGTTTTACAAACTGATCATTACACAACAACTTTTCACATATTTTCCCCCTCATAATCATACGGTAACATCTGCAGGAGCTGGTGTATACCAGCCATGATGGATTTCTACCGCCTTCTTATACCTAGCAAGCCGGGACTTACGACGTGCTCCAGTGCTGCGGTGCAACGTTCCTGTTTTAACGGCCTTGTCAATCGCAGAGTAAGCTGCTGCAATCAGTTTCTCGATTGGGAGGATTTCTTCCGATTCTGCCTCTTTTTTCTTCCTCAGCCCCTCCAATTCTTCCAACACCTACATACATTGTTTCAAATCTATTATGATGATCATCAAACCAATAAAAAAAACAGACAATCTATGTGTAGTTCATTAGCATCTCCATCTAAAGAAAATGTCAATTCTCTTAGGTTTGCAAATGAAAACTAGCTCATAGATATGACAGTGATTAATTGCGATTATTTTTGTTTTAATGGGTGAATTTATGCAACAGGACCTAAATAGAGGTGGATCTTGTGATTTCGAGTATTTTTAAATCTTGATTAGTATGTTCAGCATCAACTTGGCTGGCAGGCTAATGTACCTTTCTCATGCGAGTCCTAACTTCCGACTTCCGAGCTTTGTTCCTGAGGCGGCGTTTCTCAGCTTGTCGAGCTCGCTTTGCAGCCGAGTCAGCCTTGCTTTGGGGAGCAGCCTCACATACAATCAATTGACCCAGCTGCCTCCTGGGCACTTTCATTGACACACATCCTGATTGCATCCACACAAGCTCATAAAATAACCACAAACCGTCTTAATAAACTGAAATGTGAATCCCTACTACTTACCTTCCTTAATATGTAAAGCAAGGAGATTTTATCTTGCAGCATGTATCAAGACCTGACTACAAACCGATTTCTAGTAATGCCAAAAATCAAGCTATAACCACCAATATGAAGTAAAAGGGATTCAACCTATAACAGTAAAATTACACACATTTTAAATTTAAAGTAGAGTTCATGGAGATTTATGAAATAGAAACTGTAACCCAATTTTTGTTGTCTGGTTCACCTCAAAAGCTCCCATACCCACATTGTAGTTACAATTCGCCTCAAAAATTGCATTCTAGAGTAACATCAAACACTAATTATGAGGTATCCTTTACAGAACCCAATTTCTTATTCCAATTCAATACCGAAATGTGAACCAAACATCATCTAAGAAGCAAGGATACAATAGTGGCAAATAACGAAGCTAAAACAAAATCAGAAGCCTTGTAAGGCCTAAACTATCGATTGAAGGTATGAATTTCAGAAGCAAATGTTAACAAATAAGGGAACAAACCTTGGGAGAAGCCGTCCAGAGAGAAGGTGCCGGAGAAACTGAGAGAACTGGGAGAAGTCGAACAGATGAACTGAGAAGAAATGGAGTTGGAGAGAGAAAGGGTTTTGAATTTAGTAGGCAGAGCGCAGGAAGCAGAAAAGCCATGGAAGGATGAGATAACAGTTGCCATCTCTCTCGCTCTCGCTGTCGCTCTCTCTCTGGTAGGAGATATCAACAATGGAGGTCGTCCGAGTCACAGAAAATCGGCACACCTTAATCCACTCCAGGAGGAAATTACGCTTCTACCCTTCGTCGGATTTTTGTTTGGGCTCATGGAATTTTTCTGGGATTTGGGAATTTTATCAGTTCGGCCCAGTAGTCCAACTTTTACTAATATTTAAGCTTCAGTAATTTGGAAATTCATTACTCAATCACGTTATAGGGTAGTATAGAAGGGAGTATATTTATAGAGTAGAAGATTTAATTTCGTATTCCAAAGCCCCGTCCATGCCTTTTTAATTTTAAATGGACTCTCTCTTCCCTCGAAAAATAATGGAGTCTCTCTCTCGAACCCTCCCTTATAAGGATAAAAAAACAACACTGACCTACTATTAGGGATGACATCCGTGATGAGGATTTTAAACAGATATAGAAATAGGTACGAGTAGAAAATAAATCTACCAGATGTGAATGTGGATGGGGACAATTTTTATTCCCTGTCGGGGAATTGAATAGGGACGGAGAATCCTCGATAAGTACGAGGACCCGATGGAGATTTTATCCCTAATAGGGAATGGTGACAGGATCAAAATTCTAAATGGGGATGGGGAGGGGAACCCGTCCTTTGCCATTCCTACCTAGTATAGTCCGGCTGCAACGAGATATAGGGGTCAGGATGGAGCACCCATACCTTGAACATATCACGATGGTGCGCTTGATAGACCTAAGAATAAAAAGAAACAAACATACAGTGAAAGTAAATAAATCAACAAAAAGGAGTACACAACAACACCAACAAAAGATAACAACAAACTAAGGGAACTAAGGGTCCTTTACTCTTATCTTCTCTCTCCAAATGACATTGTTATGCATCATATCATGTATGAGAGACAAACTAGTGAGATTTTGCCTGGTCACCTCCTTCCAACCCTTTTGGGTCGGCCTCTTTTTCTACAGAAATCTTCAAAAACTAATCCTACACATTGGAGAAGAGCATCGGGAGTACTAGCGAAAAACAAGTGTCGCTCAAACTTAGGGGAATTCTATAAAATGGAAATTAGACCCACTTTAATGTATGGGTCAAAGTGTTAGCCGATTACAACAACAACAACAATTACAATTACCCAGTGGAGCTTCCCTTACGGGAAATCTGGGGGGTCAAGATGGAGGCGCCCCGGGCTTATGATGTCCGCCATTTTAGTCATGTTTTTAGTGTGTGTTTTTAGTGTGTTTGAGTCTTTTTCTTTAGTTTTGTGTTCTGTTTTGAGTCGTTTGTGTAGGTTTTCATATTTTCATGAGATATGGAGTCTACATAAGCTTTGGTGGTGTTTTGTAGGTTTTTAGAAGCTATTTGGAGCATTTTTGAGGAAAAGAGCAAAACCGAAGAGAAGCACTTAAGGAAAAGCTCAAGGAACGAAGTTCATGAATTCATTGAAGATCAAGTTTGAGCATGGAAAGAGATAGAGAAATTCGTTACAAGAATATAGGAAAAAGAATCGAGTCAAATGGAGTTGTAACGAATCCTCTACGCAAGTTTTACTCAAGGCGGTTTGTAGTGCTGAACAGGGTCGGTGACGACCAACTTTGGGTCGGTGCCGAGCCACCCCGAGAGTAGCGGAGATCCGAGTCGGCGAGATTAATGGGATTTTATCCTATTTCCTTTTATGTTATTAGATAGATAGAATGAATATATCTTATTAGAAGATATTATTTCCTTATAGATAGATTTAAGATAGAATAGTTTCTCTATAAATACTCTTGTCTACCCTTTAATTTTCTCTACACAATCAATTGCCTTGGAGGGAAAGTGAGGGGGGCGATAGACACGATTGAGAGGCGAGAGGAGGAGACGAGTAGGGTTTGTGGAGAAGAACTATCGTTTGGATTCAAAGTTGTAAGCTTTCTCTTTTATTTAATATAGTTGTTTGTTTTTAATTATGATTTGTGAGTAGTTCTCCTCTCTAAGGTTGGGGTTAAACCCAACAATGGTTGTGCATGCTTGTTCATGATCGTGTTTTGATTGTTTTTATTGCATGAATTTTCTCCCTTGTTCTTAATCCTTGAAAACGAAAGTTGAAGGGAATTTCTCATTCATAGTTGAAGCGAAAGCGGAAACCTTGAATCAGAATAGTCAATTTAGGGTTTTGAAGCGAAAGCGGATCTATCCTAGTTGAAGTAGAAGAGATTAGATAGTAAGTTTATTAATTGAACGAAAGTTAGTTGATTTACTTGCTTTGGTTGACGAAAGTTGACACCTTTATGTGATAAAAGCATGATCTATGTGTTTCATGAGCGTTTGTATGCATGATTGTTGTTGTGGGATACCCTAAACCTTAGAATTTCTCTTCCTTGATAAAAACTCCTTGCTTTTGATTGATTGTTTGCGTGATAAGGAACAAAACTTGATACTGACTATCTCCCGTGAACGAACCCGACCTCCTTGTACTCAGCGGGGTCTTGATCTATAAATTTATTTGCTTGTTAGGATCAAGGTAAAACCCTTTCAACAAATTGGCGCCGTTGCCGGGGAGATTTCAATAGTGCCAAGTTTTGTTCTTTTTTTCGTTTTTCGGGACTCCGCTGAGTCGGTAACGATCCCCCAGGGTCGGTACCGACCCTGCAGTGCAACCCGGTTTTTTGTGTTCTTTTTAGTTTACTTTCTAGGTCACTGTTAGGTCGGCACCGACCCTGTCTAGGTCGGCACCGACCCTGTCTAGGTCGGCACCGACCCTGTCTAGGTCGGCACCGACCCTATTGACAGGTAGTTGTTTTTTTTCTTTTTAGTTTCTATTTCACGGGATCACTCCAGGCTCGGTACCGACCCTCTGGGCCTCGGTACCGACCCTCTCCGAGACCCCATTTTGCTTTTTGATTTCGTTTTTTTTGTTTTTGTTTTTGCTTACAGCGTAGGACAGGTGAAGGACGTCGAGTTGTCTCTAATCTAAAAAGTAGACCCTGAACTCGAGCATTCCCTCCACAGGAGATTAGGAAGTACGCAAAGCCATGGCAACATATGAAGAACTAGCTAAGCAGATTGCTGAACTCTGTTTAGAGATAGAGGAGATCCAGAGAGAAAGGGAAACTATAGCTGTTGAGGCATATGAAAAAGCTAATTACATGAGGGGTTCATATAGGAACCAAGGTGATACTTTTTATGCATGAGGGGATTACAATCAGCCCACCTGGGGCAATTATGCGTATGACCAAGGGAGCCAACTTCTTCAGCGAGAACAGCGAGTCCCTCCTTATAGACCCCCCGGTTACCAAGATCCACCAGCTTGGGCGCAAGGTCTCCTCGAGGGAATCAATGGCGTCCGCACCGATCTTAAAGGAGTTCAAAACCAATTGGGAGACTTTGAAGCATGGAGGCAAAATGTGAACTCCCAACTTGGTGACCTAGCGGCTCGAATTCCAAGACCCCTAAGGCGATTACCGGGCCATCCCAATGAGAATCCGAGAGGTCAAATTGCTGCGGTCCATCTGAGGAGCGGAAAGAAGTTGCCGGAGCGAGAAACAGGCAAGCAGACAGAGGACGAGGAGGATCAGCTTAGCTCAGGAAAGGTCGTAACCGACC
This sequence comes from Fallopia convolvulus, assembly GCA_964016875.1. NCBI lineage: Eukaryota > Viridiplantae > Streptophyta > Magnoliopsida > Caryophyllales > Polygonaceae > Fallopia > Fallopia convolvulus. Next base: position 14,209,404 of record OZ024729.1, on the reverse strand, counting down.
CATCCCAGGTCGTCACCGACCCTCTCCCCACTACAGACAAGGTCGTCACTGACCCTCCCCAGGTCGTGAACGACCCTCTTCCCGGAGTTCCTACATCCGTTCCTACAAAGGCTCTTCCTTTCCCATCCAAGAAGGCTAAAGATTCTACAACGGGCAAATTCAATGGAGACACATATACCGTGGAGCCTACCGACCCCCCATGGTCGGTAACAACCCACTTCTCCTCGGTAACGACCACTTTTCCGAAAGACCCATGTGAGTTTTTTTGTTCTTATCCAATCAATTTTGGTCATGATCCTTTCTCTGATCCTTATTCTATTTTATATCCTACTGTTAGTACTATGAAAGAGCCAAAACCTCCTTGGTTTTTGTATTTTACTAACCCTGTTGTAGGACTTCTGAGCATTCTGATTGATGATAGAGGACCAAATATCTTGGAGAAAAGCTATGATGTTTTGCAGGCTAAGTATGGGGTTTCTTATGATCCCTTCGATACTGGATGGAGGCCACCTTAGAGGCAAGGTAAGTTCGTCGGGCTAGCGACGTTAAAAATAGCGCTTACGGGAGGCAACCCGTTTTTTTTATAGTTTTTTGCTTTCTTAGATCTTTTTGTTAGCTTTCTTTTGACTTGTTTTTAGCTTAGATTAGTATAGTAGGATAGAAGTTTTCCTAAAGTGACTCAGGTACAAAAAGAAGAAGTGCTAAGAAGAAGAAAATCAAGAAGATTCGGTGTACAAGCACGCAGGCTCGATACCGACCTCCCTAGGGTCGGTACAGACCTCCACAGAATCAAGAAAAAATCAACTCCTCAAGAGATTACTGGTTCCAAGTAGCTTCAAGTTTTATTTTGTGAGTTCCCTTTTCCTTATTCTCTTTATTTCTATGTTTTAAACAGTGAGGACACTGTTTGGTTTAAGTATGGGGTATGGGAAAAGGAAACTCAGTTTTGTGTCTTTATTTTGTGTTTTTAGGATTGATAATATTCCACTCAGATGTCCTATGATATGCTTTAACTTGCTTGATCATGTAATTCCATAGCATATTTGGATAGCTTTGCCTGAATCATGTTGAAAATTGTTTTTATGTGGATATTTAGCATGTGATGAAATTGAGCACATATGATCTTAGGTAGAAGTGACTTAAATCCAAAAAAAATTGCTACCTTGTGAGTTTATTTTTGGCCTTATAGGGAGAACATCAGAAATCCCTCTTCTTTTCATGTGTGAATTACTCTCCTTATGCATATTATCTCTTGTCATTACATGGTTATCTATTACTTGAGGCCTTTATGAGATATTAGTTCATTGCATGTGAAATCATATGATAGAGATAGAGAACTTATTTTTTTTATAAGCCCTATTAATCCTTATCCTCCCTTGCATTATCCTCTTTTTGAAGCCAATTTGAGCTTGAAACCTTTTATTTTTAGCTCCACAAAATTATCCTTAGCCAAGATAAGCTTGACCTTTTGATCCGGGGATTAGGACTTAGTATTGGTTGTTATGATTTTGTTGAGTGAGTTGTTTGGTTCAAGTATGGGGTAATTTTGGGTTGGGTATTTGAGAATCTTGCAGTTTGTCATGTAAAAGGATTTTGGTTCCCTGAATGCACTTGCAAAGAAAGAAAAAAAAATCGGTACCGACCTTCCCAGAGAAAAAGTAAAAATATCATAAGGGTGGAAAAGAAAGTAAAGAAAGTGTTGAATAGTGAATAATGTGCATGAGCCAAATTTTCCTTAGTGTTTGTAAGCAAGATTAAATTGGGATATTTAAAGGGTTGAGTGAAGAGAAAAGCATAATGAGAGTGAGTTTGGTATAATCTTCTATGAGAGTTTTGGAGAAATGTGAGTTTTTAGGAGTCTTTGATTCCCGGATATTATTAGCACCATATAGCCAAAATATTTCCACGCCTTATTGAATTACCAAGCCCCATTACAACCCGGCCGAATGGAAGCTTCTATGAAGTTTTTCATTGAGCCTAAGTTCTCTTGATGATTTTTATATGTTTTGACATCTCGGGTGGAGAGTTTGGTAATATAAGTAACAATGACTATGTAGATTTTTGTATATTGGATTGAGTTGAGAGTTGTTATTCAAAGCCTAAACAAATGAGAGTTGAGAGAAACACATTACCCTTGTGAGGTTGGATTTATGGTTGCTTTTGCTTGAGGTTGCTTATATATGTGTGATGACATTAGATTCACTTGTCTATCTATTTCTTCTTGAGCTTTGATGTTGCTTTTTGATAAGGGCATTGACTTGATATATGTGTTGATGGTTTTGATTGATGTCTAGTTGATTGCTTGAGGACAAGCAAGTCTAAGTATGGGGTATTTTGATGTCCGCCTTTTTAGTCATGTTTTTAGGGTGTGTTTTTAGTGTGTTTGAGTCTTTTTCTTTAGTTTTGTGTTCTGTTTTGAGTCGTTTGTGTAGGTTTTCGTATTTTCATGAGATATGGAGTCTACATAAGCTTTGGTGGTGTTTTGTAGGTTTTTAGAAGCTATTTGGAGCATTTTTGAGGAAAAGAGCAAAACCGAAGAGAAGCACTTAAGGAAAAGCTCAAGGAACGAAGTTCATGAATTCATTGAAGATCAAGTTTGAGCATGGAAAGAGATAGAGAAATTCGTTACAAGAATATAGGAAAAAGAATCGAGTCAAATGGAGTTGTAACGAATCCTCTACGCAAGTTTACTCAAGGCGGTTCGTAGTGCTGAACAGGGTCGGTGACGACCAACTTTGGGTCGGTGCCGAGCCACCCCGAGAGTAGCGGAGATCCGAGTCGGCGAGATTAATGGGCTTTTATCCTATTTCCTTTTATGTTATTAGATAGATAGAATGAATATATCTTATTAGAAGATATTATTTCCTTATAGATAGATTTAAGATAGAATAGTTTCTCTATAAATACTCTTGTCTACCCTTTAATTTTCTCTACACAATCAATTGCCTTGGAGGGAAAGTGAGGGGGGCGATAGACACGATTGAGAGGCGAGAGGAGGAGACGAGTAGGGTTTGTGGAGAAGAACTATCGTTTGGATTCAAAGTTGTAAGCTTTCCCTTTTATTTAATATAGTTGTTTGTTTTTAATTATGATTTGTGAGTAGTTCTCCTCTTTAAGGTTGGGGTTAAACCCAACAATGGTTGTGCATGCTTGTTCATGATCGTGTTTTGATTGTTTTTATTGCATGAATTTTCTCTCTTGTTCTTAATCCTTGAAAACGAAAGTTGAAGGGAATTTCTCATTCATAGTTGAAGCGAAAGCGGAAACCTTGAATCAGAATAGTCAATTTAGGGTTTTGAAGCGAAAGCGGATCTATCCTAGTTGAAGTAGAAGAGATTAGATAGTAAGTTTATTAATTGAACGAAAGTTAGTTGATTTACTTGCTTTGGTTGACGAAAGTTGACACCTTTATGTGATAAAAGCATGATCTATGTGTTTCATGAGCGTTTGTATGCATGATTGTTGTTGTGGGATACCCTAAACCTTAGAATTTCTCTTCCTTGATAAAAACTCCTTGCTTTTGATTGATTGATTGCGTGATAAGGAACAAAACTTGATACTGACTATCTCCCGTGGACGAACCTGACCTCCCTGTACTCAGCGGGGTCTTGATCTATAAATTTATTTGCTTGTTAGGATCAAGGTAAAACCCTTTCAACAGCTTAACGCAACAATGGAGCGACCAAAAGACCCAACGAGACCACAGAACAAGATAGAGAACAAGGCACCCAAAAGCAAAGCTGAAACAAAACAAAAATGAAACGTAAAATAAAACATAAAACCAAGACATAGAGTCGAAGCCTCAAGGCCCTCGTGGACCGATAAGTCCAGGTGACTAGCTATCCACCACATGAATCTTCTCCCTCCAACTAGCTGACATCCTGCTTTATACTATCCTTCCAACACTTCTTCGGTCGTCCCCTCCCTCTACGTACGTCTCCAAGGACCAAGCTCTCAAACCTACTGATTGGTACCTCAAGGCCGTGCCTTTGAACATGTTCAAACCAGCACAATCTTGATTCTCGCAGCTTATCCCCTATATTGGCCACTCCCACCCTGCTTCTAATCACTTCATTTTTTATTTTGTCTAGTAGGTGTGTCTACTCATCCACTTATGAAGTGGGAATATAAGTTCATGAGGACAAGATACATTGTTTTGATTTATCCTTGGTTGAAAAGATTGGGAAATTTTTTGAAAAACCCTAGCAGGCTTTTAGAAGAGGGTTTTAGACCAATTATGAAGGATATACTTAGTGGACTCTATAATGTCCATTACATGTATATGGAGAGGAAGATAATTATTAAAGAGGATCTCTTGGTTATAGATGACGATAGGGTTGAGAGCTTGCTTTTGATATTTGAAAAGGAAGAGGGAGACCGTGATCGCTAGGCACAGTGTAATGACTTTATTGCAATTAAGGACATAGTAACTGTGACCCACTAGAGGATGAGGGAAGAAGATTTATATGCCCCTCCAAACGAGGTTGTCTTAATTGAGGATTTAAAAACATTTCTTGATTATGTACATCTTGCAAAGAGCAATGAGCAATGCCGACATTTAGGGGTGAGCAAAAAATACCCGATCCGTTAATCCGATCCGCGATCCGGCCTATCCGATCCGAAAATATCCGGATCCGAATGGATCACAAAAAATTTTATCTGTATCCGATCCGATCCGGGGTTTTTTTCCGGATATCCGGACCGGATACGGATCGGGGTTTTCAAGCAAACGGATATCCGGTATTATTTATATTTTTTAGAAAATACACATTATACTAAGTAGAATAGATGTTTAAATGAGTATTTTGTAAAATTTTAACTTATCTAGTGTTCAATTCTCCTCAACAGTGTAAACTTTTAATTAAAATTTAAACGGATCGACGGATATCCGGTTCCGATATCCGTCAATCATTCATATTAATTGGGCCTAAATCAAAAATAGTAATAATATTTTTTCAAAACGGATAGTTTGGATATCCGCTACCGGATATCCGTTCCAAACGGATATTTCTTACCGGATATCCGACAATTAACGGATCGGATACGGATCGAGATTTTAAGGAAAAAATTTCCGGATATCCGGTATACCGGATCGGATCGGATCGGATAATCCATTTGCTCAGCCCTACCGACATTTGCTAAAGGTCTCCCTACTTCTTGCAAGAGTATGAAATTTATACTTTTGTTGAAACATTATCTTATCCTCTAAACAACTATCGGTGGTTTCAAAAACACTTAAGGTCACATCCATTTTTTTTTGAAAAATAGGTATATTGATAATAAATAAAAGTTTTACAAAACGGGGTGCTTACAGAGCAGAAGCCAACATCGACAAAAAAGGCCGCAGCCAAGAGTTTGGAGATTCTAACAAAGAATAGCTATAATTACAAAAGATTGAAAGAAAAATGCTTACTATCCGATACCAGGAGGAACTTCAAACAGTCCATATACCTTCGGTTATTCTCTTCACATTTTGCTTTGAAGGAGTCTTTAACATGACACAAGATGGTTCGAGCACATATAGTCTAGTTGGGAGTGCGATTGTTGAAAATTACATTGTTACGGGCATGCCGAATGTGATAGAACAGCATGGATATGCTAACAGTTGCGGCAATAACAAAGAAATCGGGAATGTTTTTAAATCCTCAGTTAAGACAACCTAGATTTTTTAAAAGAGAATAAAAAAATTGGGAACCTCTTTATATAAAACGATGTCGTTTTCTTTACTTTCTTTCTTCTTTAGATTTGTACTGAGACTCATGAACATCACCCGCTTGCCAGCTTGCCTCTGCTCCGCCCTCCTCTGCTCGACGCCTGGACTGATCCGCCTCTTTTTCCCCCTCAATTCATGCCTCCGGGTGTCACATTGCAGCCCCATTCACTCTATGCTCTACATTATGAACTCCGGCGAATGAGGGGTGGCCTCCCTCTCACGCCCCCATAAATCTGCCATTGTGCTTAACCATCCATACAGATACACTTGAAACAATAAGTTAGTGCATAATTTTTTTAGAATATTAATTTATGACTGAAGTGTTGAGAGGCTTAACTAAATATATCATATAAAATCCTTCCCCATGCATATTAGTTTGGTCTTTCTACATTTAGATTCAATTGTGGTATCCCAACTCCGGCCACTCCGTCACTCCATCATGTTGGTAAAATAGATAAATTTAACCCATATAATGATTTGTTCATTTTTTCGTTTTAAAATTTGTATATTATTTATGTTTGTAAAATATCAATTTATTTTTCTCTTATTTACTTCAATCAACCACCACCACATAAAAGAAGCTTGTCTTATTGGGATGCATTTACATGGGTGCGACAGAGCTCAAAGCTTGAGTTTCGACATACTATATATGATCTTAGGGATGAAAGCAACAAATTTGTTTATATTGCATTAGTTACTCTAGATAATGGAGTCTGTGCTAATTACTCAAAGGAAGACTACTTGGCAATGTCATTGGTTTATACATTTAGAAAGTGGGCATATAAGTTTATAAGGACAAGATACATTGTTTTGATATACCCTTGGTTAAAGAGATTCGGAAAATATTTGAAAAACCCTAGTAGGCTTTTAGACGAGGGTTTTAGACCAATTATGAAGGGTATACTTAGTGGACTTTGTAATGCCCAACACATGCATATGGAAAGGAAGATAATTATTAATGAAGACACCCTAGTTATTGATATTTGAAAAGGAAGAGGGAGAACATGATCGCTAGGAATGGTGTAATGACTTTATTTCAATTAAGGACGTAGTGACCGTGACCCGCTAGAGGATGAGGGAAGGAGATATATATGCCCCTCCAAACGAGGTTGTCTTAACTGAGGATTTAAAAACATTGCTTGATTGTATACCTGTTGCTAAGAGCAATGAGCAATGTCGACATTTGCTAAAGACCTCATTACTTCTTCCAAGAGTATGAAATCTACTCTTTTGTTGAAACATTATCTTAGAGCATGAATATTGTCGGAACTCAAGTGATTTTCGTCGAATTTCACATTGAAAAAAGGAAAAAGCGTGAAATCAGTGTCTTCGGTTTTCAGTTGTGAAACCTAGAACTGGGTCCGGTTTGCAAATTGGCGGTTCCGGTTCCGGCCGGTTCCTCCCGGTTCCGGTTCCGGTTTAGAACTAGAAATAATTTAAAAGAAATAAAAAAAGCTTTATTTTTGTCCTCTGAACGAAAATCGCGGTCACGGTTTGGGCGATTTGGTTATTTTTATTTTTTATGGGGGGAACCGCCGGTTCCACCCATAAATCATGAGTTATATACAAATTTGGTATCTACCGGAACTGTCGGTTACCGGAAACCGGACCGGAAACCGGACAATACTACGGTTAGCCAATTGGAGTATGCCAAGTGACACTCCACCCAACTAATTAAATATAAATTAGTATAAGTTAGTATTTGCTTATTTTAATCAATTTTAAATTAATAATACTAAAAATAAATTATACTATAATTAATAAAAAAAATTATCTATCCATAGATACCAAATTTGTATATATTTAATTCACTTTAAAATTAAATTGGTTTTTTGGTTAATTATGGGTAAACAAATACATATTAACCACTTTTTAAAATAACTCATGATTTTTAACTTGGGGAAATTATATTATATTCATAGCTTTTTATCTAATTTATTTTGCACCAATTTTATATAAATTTAAATAATTCTTAACTAAAAATTAGTTTTTATAAAATTAAACTAGTTATATATATACATATATCCATTTTAATTTGCACCAATTTTTAAAAATTAGTTGTATCTACCTTATCATTAAATTAATTATATCTACTAAATAAAATTATGTATGTTGTTTCATGTGTGTTGTTTCGTTAATTTATTTAATGTATTTTGGTATGTGTTTTGATTTATGTTGTGTTTGATATTATGGTTTTATTGATGATGACAAAGAAGATTATGATCGTCGGAAACCGTTTTATTTAGGGGTGTCCAAACCCGGTTAACCGAGATTTCGGTTAACCGAAGAACTTCGGTTAACCGTGATTTCGGTTAGTTAAAATCGAGAACCGAAACCAAATCGTTTTAACCGTAGTTCGGTTAACCAATTTTTCGGTTCGGTTTTCTCGGTTAACCGATAACCGTTTATGTAATTTTATCTTAAATAATTAAGATTAAAATAATAAAATTTGAATAAAAAAAGTGATAAAGTGAGACATTTATTTTAAATATGTACTTATATCATATTGTTTTGGTTGTTGTAAACAAATATCGAGAGTATATACTATATTGTGCGGAATCAAACATTGTGTGTATTAATTTTTATCTCATCAAATTTAATAAGAGACTCTTATATCGATGTGACGTGGAAAAATAGTGTGTAAATTGTTAAAATTGAAGAAGGAAAGACTAAAACTACATTAACACTTTGAAGATCATGGAGTTTAACCACTAATTAAAAAAAAAGATTACTAATATCTGAATAAAATATTAATATATTTTCGGTTTTTCGGTTAACCGTTATATGTAAAGTCATGAACCAAAACCGAACCGATAACCGAAAATATTTTCGGTTCGGTTAACCAAACCGAAATTTCAAAAAAAGTCGGTTTGGTTAACCTAAAAAAATATCGGTTTTTCGGTTTTTTGGTTCGGTTTCGGTTTTTTATGGACACCCCTAGTTTTATTGGCAAATTAGCCAAATTTAAATTTAATTTTTTTGGAATTTAAAACATATTTTTACAAAGCCAAAACTCAAAAATATAATAAAATTATCCAAGATAGGAAGAAATGTGCTTTTGTAAATCCATTGTATGAGAATTAAAAAGACACAAAGAAAGAGGGGAATTAGAAGCCATACCCACCAAATGTGAGAGCAATCCGCTTTCTTTATGATGAATCCAATGCATGTTGACGTACATGACGTGATGAGACCGAAAGATATTGTGAATCCACATGCAAATTCAACCATAAACACCCAAGGAATGGATCCAAACGTATTGAGATACAATGGAGTGGTGATCTGAACACTAGGGGCCAGGAAGCTATGGGATATGGAAATCCCAACTGATATAAATACCAAAACCAACTTGATTGTGCTCTCTGTAGATTGCTCTAGACCGTATAATTTTCTTTGTCAATCAAGGAAAGAAGTCTTGTAGTTGATGGTATGGTGAAATTTATGGCAAAAAATGCCTTCTGGAGGGGGTAGATAGAAGGTATTTCTTGTCAAATATCACCACCAACATAGTGGTGATAGGGTAAAATAGAGAAAGGGCGAGTAATGCCCTGCGTCTTTGATGGGTTTGGTTGGAAGTGGTGGGATCAAGGCATTTAAAATGGAAAAAGGCTTTGATCTTGTCCTCCCATATGAGGAGAAGACAGTATAGAATGAGGTTGGGCAGATGCATTTTGAATGGTGGTGATTGAAAGAAGAGAGTGAGCGGGAGGAGGGGGAGAAGAGACTTTGAGGAGAAGAAAAGGAGAGTGCAAGGGAGGAGATAAACCAAACAATGGTTTTATTGGCTTTTATCCTTGAAGAAAGGGTGGTCGTGTCAGGTTGTCAAATTAATCGAGGTTCCGAGAATTATTGTATCAAATTAATTTTGGAGGAGTATTAACATGTCCATTATGATTTGATGGGATAAGATAATGTGTCAATGTGTAGCCCAAAAAATGAGTTGTTACAACGCTAAGAGTTTTTATGATAACCATTTAAGGCTTAGCGCGATAATAATATTAAACTAAGGAAATGCCATAAAACCTTGCAATAGTTCTAGGAGTCAAACAAGTCTCGGAGAGTAATAAATTGGCAAGAACAAACAAGAGTCACAAAGTAAAATGCATACTAGTACGCTAGACTATGACAAATAAAATAGGGAACGAGTTCAGCAATATGTAATGTCTAATTCAATTCCATAATTGGGAATTAGGTAAACATAATTCTTACGAAAAGAAGAAACAACCTCAT